>CM060400.1:110963389-111611389 GCA_030545235.1 Helianthus tuberosus | reverse complement strand
GAACCAACACTCCAGCTCCGGTCGACTGACTAGCTTCTCCGAAAACCGGTCTTTGAAAAAATCATGAATAACTTTTTTAACCCTTCTAGGCTTATAAATCCACTGGCCACTCACCGAGATACCCGGAATAGCATTAGAAATTCTCCTTTTGTTAATTATGCCAAGGAAGAATGTCGTATTATCATCTCCCTTCAAAACCCACTTTACTCTCGATCTCTGCCTCAAATCTTTAGCTTTATTTTGGTGCTGTTTGTTTTTTCAGAGTTAAAACGTCTGCAGTCTGCGGACCACATCTGCAGCTGAAGAGGTTGACAAACCCTCTGCAGTCTGCAAGAAACTCTTACATGCCACATAGTTGAAGACTAGAAGAAAATATATTTTAATTCAAACTTTTTATATACAATATAAATAATCGATTACATTTTAATAGACAACTAATCTATTTAGGATCGATTATTTAATAGCAACAACTCTTGTACTATTTCCTCTAGTCGATGAATTTAAATGGCTCAAACTATCTACACACCAAGTGTGTAGATAGTCAACCCAAAAAGGTGTTTTTTGTCTTATATGTATACCCTGCAGTGTCGAGCAGTGGCCAAAGCGTGGCGTTTTGGTCCGATCAACCAGACAAAGACTGACGGGTGTCTGACGGGTCTGTTGACCGGACCAAAACGCCGAGTTTTGGCCGCGTTTTGGTCCTGTCAACCAGACCGGGTGTCAGTCTTTTGTCTGGTTGACAGGACTAAAACGCGGCCAAAGCTCGGTGTTTTGGTCCGGTCAACAGACCCGTCAGACACCCGTCAGTTTTTATCTGGTTGACCGGACCAAAACGCCGCGTTTTGGTCACAGCTCGACACTGCAGGGTGTGCATATAAGACAAAAAACACATTTTTGGTGTGCCTATAGGCAAATGAGTGTGCAAATAGGTACACCCTAAATAATAATCGATTACATGTTTAATCATTTTTCTTATGTTATGATAATTCTTTTCACGTATGCATTATTTCTTTTGGTTATAAAAAAAAACACGAGATGCATAACGAATTCAACACCACTTGTAGCACAATAAACAACATTTTATAAAAGGACTGGCGTTTCAATAGTTTACAGATTCAAGTAATCACTTTAGTCTTAAAAAAGCCGGTTTTAATAGGACTAACGCTTCAATAGGTTACTAGTTCAAGTAGGAGTCGAAGAAGAAAGAGGCAAGCATCACAGATTTTCGCGCCGCTTTTAGTCAGTTTTCACCGTTTTTTCTGTTCACTTAATACCGACCGATTCATTGTGGCTGCTCCGTTAGATTTTAAGTGATAGTATTAATTTAAGATTGCTCAATAAACTATAAAACTTTTTTAAATCTTAATATGGTTGGGAGATTCTTTCATAAACTATAATTTTTTTTTAAATCTTAATATGGTTTGGGGATTCTTTCATAATCTTGGTAGTAGGTGCATGTATAGAAAATCCCAATGGTCAGAAGAAAGGGTAGGTGTGGGTTTAGAAAATAGCCACCAACCACCACAATTATTTTAATAAACCATTTTATTTAATAATAATGATTAAATGTTACTTTTTCTAACCATATTCTTATTAGTCAAATACAAATTGCATAAATAAAAAAAAAAGGAAAAAAATATTATTTGGTTCACAAGATCAATTTGGATTCTTTATTGCTTTATTACCATCTAATAAATTACACATAAATGATTTGGTGCTAAATCACGTTTCAGTTACGAATACATTATTTTACTGATAAACCAAATCATCATTTATTCTAATTATTTAAAACTATAGAACTTAACATTTAATTAGTCATGAAACATTTAACTTAGTACGAAATAGATCCCTCTACTTGTGGCCTAGTGATAGCAGACTTGGATTTTCCAATGGAGACTCAAGTTCAATTCTCATTTGTGTCATATTGGGGTGTATATTGGGCAATGATGGTGACAAACCCACCGAGGGGGGTTCGATCCTGAGCCGCACCCCGGTTTTCATCCGGTTGTTACTTCAACGAGGCATCTCGTGTGGAGGCATTACGGTTTCCGGGGGAGCGTCATAACCAAGTCTGATCAACCCAGCGTGGCCCGGTTAAGACAACGTAGTCTAGATAGATCTTGGCTTGGGCCGCCGTTTAGGTAGTGTGACATTGAGTCACTCAAAAAGAAAGTCACCGATAAAAAAAAACTTGGTACGAAATAGATTAATGGTAAAGTTTACAAGGGGAAATCATAGTTCACAATTGGATGAGTCAAGTACATGGATTGTAGAAGGAGCGGCGGCGGAGGTTAAATGGTGACGACCGGAGATGGTGTCTTTTATTTAAGTATATGACGACAAATTTCACGTTTTATGCAGGTGGGGGTGGGACGGGGGACAACAAAGAAGACAAGACATGTGGGAGGGTTTGGAGTAGTTTAAGTGGTTTTTTAAGGTTTTTTTTTTCTTTAATTTTAAATACAAGTGTATATTTGTCATTTTATGAAAAGTAACTCTAGGAGTAGGATCAAATACAAACTATATTGGGGTATTGGATTTTAATAATCACAAGTTTCACTAATTGGTCGGTAATAATCTCAACTTCAAAAATTGCCTACAACAGTCCCAACTTGTAAGATTTTGGTCACCAATGATCCTTGACTAACTGGGTTATAACCTTGTTGGGCTGGTGACCTGCAACTTATTCCGGCGACCCGTTTTACCCCTGAAACCACCAAACGAGACCACCACCAATCATCTCCGACCTCCTGTAATCTTCTCCGCTTCTCAAAAGTTTAAAATTTCCACCATCTACGCAACTCTGGTGACCTGCAACTTATTCCGACGACCTTCTTTACCCCTGAAACCACCAAAGGAGACCACCACTTGTCATCTCCAACCTCTAGTGACCTTCTCCGCCGCTCAAAACTTCAAAAAACTAACTGGGTTATAACCCAGTTAGACAAGGATCATTGGTGGCCAAAATCTTACAAGTTGGGACTGTTGTAGGCAATTTTTGAAGTTGGGATTATTACCGGCCAATTAGTGAAACTTGGGATTATTAAAATCCAATACCCCAACTATATTTTGTATACAAACTGTAAGAACCATTTAAAATGTGTTATGTGGCATCCAACCAATTATAGAGAAATGGTAAAATGATAACCTAAATAATATCAATTATCTTGAATTCCTTATAATTATTCTAACAAGCAATTAATTGTTTATTTGAATCTTTCTTTTGTTTTCAATGTGCTGATAAAAAGAAGTGCTGATATCATTTCACATATATGCTAAAATCAATTATCATGATTAATTTTCATGTGCTAATATAATTCAAAAGTGATACTTTTATGTATGTATTGTTTTAGTATGTGCTAATTTAACTTTTTTTAAGTGCTAGAATCTGTTCTCACGGTTTGTAGGATAAATATGATTTGTATCAGAACCAACCCCGGTAACTCTAAAAACAAACGGCGATTCACTCCAATGATCATTTGTGTTACCCGTGAGCACACAATGAGAACTAAAAGCGTAACACATCAAACTTAGGGACCATATTAACTATCTGTGTAATTAACTCTAACTAGATTTTGCTAAGGTATGATTCCCTCTCGAAAATATCGATGGCTGAATATGAATGTGAAAGGTAAGTGTTAAGAAGTCGACGATGAAACAAAGGGTTATTAGGTTAGTGCGAGTTTTAGGTTAAATGGGGCAAATCATAGACAAGCAATGAGATAAAATAGAGACTTATACAATATGCTTGATAACAATATAACTATCGAAGGAGGTAAATAGTGAAGACTTCTTGGTCAACAATTATTTAATCATGATCCAACCACTAACCTTTTCGGGTCATATATTATATATTTACTTAGTCCTTTTTTTCCCATGTGAATGCCCTAGCTTACATCCTAACAACTTAGTCACTTTCATTTTGGAATTGGGATTCAACTTCACTTCTTCCAAAACATGGAAATAGACGTTTCACCACCACACCTACACGTTTCTATCAAGATTCTTATGTGACATGTTTGTTTGCAATGTTAATGGGCATCGTTAATCATTAGCATCTGAATCGGTCAGATGTAACATCATTAAAGATGTTTAATTTTTGGATACGTACGACACTACTAAATTGGTAAAATAAGGCGTCGCGAGGGTTTAAGTTGATTAGGATTTTAAAATTTGATTTGTCTAATTATTATGACTTGTGGTTATAGATAGAGTTGGGCAAAGATCAGTTTCGTGGTCCAAGTCAATTCAACAAAGAAAGAATCCGGTCTTTTTAGTATGTCTATGTTTCATATTCTAACGTCGTTTTACGCAAACAATCCAGTTTTGGGCGAAGTTGGTCTTTTCCAACTTGGAAAATTATTTTAAACATAAATAATATATTATTATTACTTTTTATCAGTTTTTATAAATATATTTAGTATGATCATTTTCATCAATTTTATCTACGCCTTTAATGTAATCATTAAGTAGTGGAATCTCAAAGTTGGCGTGAAAAATTCCAAATCAGACGCTTTTGGTTGAAAAATAGAGAGAATATTGTCGAAATGGAACAATAAAAACCGGTCCAGTTGGAATGGGGCTGATTTTTAAGAGATTTGGGATTGATGGCCCGGTCTAAGGATTTGGGCCTTTTGGATAATTACAACTCTGGTCTCTTACTCTCAATAAAAGCCGATAACTACATTTCAATTTCTGAATAAACATATTCTGCGTTAGAGTCAAATAATCAAGTTTGTTCTAGCTTCAACAAAAATAATTTTGTAAAAAAAAAAAAGTAGTAGTAGTAGTAGTTTGGTTCACTAAAAGCTCATATTCAGATTCAGCGAAGCGTAAATGAGCTCGAGCCCAACTCCCAGGATAAAAGGAATATATTTGTGTTATATATAGAATATAATTAATAAATAATAATGATTTAGTTCCAAGCAGAGCTTTGGATATAGAGCTTGATACGAGTCGGGCCCGGGCTCTATTAAGCTAAACGCCAAGTTCAGCTCGGCTCGTTTACACCTCTGCCTAAGTCTTAGTATCCCAAAGTATTTCAATATACCTTCATTCTCTTGTCACAAGACCATCTCCTTTTTCCACAAACCATCCTTTCGGGTCATTTGATATCTAAGTTCTTAAATAATCGAATTTGTCAATGACTCAAATGGCATTCAAACAACAAAACCACATCCAACCTACATCTATTACAACTCGTTTATATAGCTCACTCTCTGAAAATCACTTCATTTTCAAAACGCACATCCAAACACCCGTAAAGAGAAGCTTATGTTGAAACTCAACACCAAAATGAAACAAAAAATTACAAAAATTATCATGAAAAGATTATGACAATGGCACACATAAGATGAGAATCATGACTCACTGAGTTCTCCACAATCAATATGAACCAAAATGTCTTTGAATCCCTTCACCTAAATCTCAGTATCAAATAAACGGATCGTCACTTTTGAGACGATTGAACGAGCAAACGGTATGTAGCTTAAACTGTACCTGAAATAGATTCTAGACATGTTAAATAATCAACCTTTATGTCATTTAAGTACAGAGCTTGCATGGAAGTTGACTAACTTACCAGATAAGAGCACATATCTCACATAGTATGGCGATCATGGTTAATAACTTGCTGTGAATCTGCAAAGGAATGCAAAAAGGGTATATCACAAGTTCCTAATTAAACAGGTTAAGCGACTAAATTATAAAGAATTAGATTATGAAAGAAATGAGTCAATCAGGTTCAGTTTCTTACCCAAAGAGCACAAATGAGAGCTAGAACAACGAACCCAATATAAATAGACGTGGCACATATACGAACTGGGTCAAACATCATCTGTAGTTGTCGTGTAGGTCCCATGAGGAAAGTTGTGCTGTGAAACAATAAAAGGAAAAGGTTTCAATAAAATCAAAACCAAAAATGTTACATTTTTGGATGTCCAGATTTCCTTTTTATGGGAGTTTTTTTAAAGGCAATGTCACATGTTTTGTGGGGTGGCAACCCAAAACATGCCACAAAAATCATCAGGTTTTAGGTTGTTGTATCTAACCAATTTAATAAACAGGTCGAGTTTGGGTTGACATGTTTAGCTTGTTTAATTAAACAGTTGTGTTCAGGTTGATGTGTTTAACCCCTTTAATAAAACAGATCGACACCTCAGTGCGTTTAATTAAATAGGTCAATCCGTTGACAACCCGCCAACCTGTTTGACTCGTTTAGATAAATGTGTTAAACAGGCGGTGTCCGGGTTACACAAATTTAAGTGTGTACGGGTTAGGGTTGTCATCTTTAAAATAAATACATGGGTCGAGTTCGGGTTTCAAACCTGTTTGACTCGTTTAGATAAATGTGTTAAACGGGCCGTGTCCGGGTTACACAAACTAAAGTGTGTGAGGGTCAGGGTTATAATCTTTAAAATAGATATATGGGTCGTGTTCGGGTTTCAACTATTCAACCCGCCAACCGACATTATTGACACCCTATTATATTCCATTTTTTATATATTGGTTGTGTCCGGGTACAAAAAACTTGATAAGCTCTATGTAGAGTCAAAAATTGCAGTTTTGATAAGACACGTAAGTATACAATAATATAGTTACAAGAAAACATGTCCTTAGGTTTGAACATCGATTTGCATAATCTGATTATTGGAATTGAAACTGATGCGCGTTCAGTTAAAACTGTACACGCGATTTGCTTATTCCAATTTCGGGGCATGAATCGGAAACGGAGGCTTAAAAGATAGTTAAATAATACAGGATTAACAAATTAAAACACACCTTCCAACAGCCAGCATGTTGCCAAAGGTAAACAAGACAGCAAACTTAATCGGTATGGCAAACACAATCATCGACTGCAAAACAACCGTGCATAAACATGATGTTAAAACTCAGAAGTGATATGATGGTTCTCATATGCAATAAAACTTTGGTTGCAAGTATCAATGAGCACATATAGTCCTGGCACTCTTGACCCAAATGTTTAAATTTGGGCTGATTTGGACTTTAAATACAAAGCCATGAGTTGTGTTGCGTTAACTACTATTCTTAGGGGGTCAGAATCAGCAAATTTTAAAGCAGGAAGAAACACGACTAAGCCAGGTGACAGATCGAATCTTCTTATGCAAGTATCATACAGAAATGTAACATTCACATGATATTCGAAACTTGAATTCTTGAATGTAAATCAAATTTCCAGCGGTTGGTCTGTTTATTTGTTTTTACCGTTAAAATACATTTATTTCTCAATTTCTTTTCACAAATCTGGTTGTTTATCCACTTGTTTGACGACCCACCCATCCGACCGTGAGTTTTCTGCAAGCATTCTGGAATTTTTGTTTCCTTTTGGTTTCTGTTTGCTAGATATATATATAGTGAAAGTGTATTGTACATTTTGCCTTAACGTACGAGCGTACGCTATGACAAGTTTGCACGTTATAAACCCAGAAAGGGAAATCTCGCATGTTGAAAAAACCAAAATCGCATGTAAAAAAACCAATATCGCATGTTTAAAAAAAATACAAATTTCGCATGTTGTAACTTGTAAAGAAGTCGCATGTTGTTTTACAAAAACCAAAATCGCATGTTCAAAACCAAAATCGCACATTGATACCGCATCTCGTACGCATCGTACTTTAAGGCAATTTGTACAATACACTTTCACAGAATAAGTAATGTAGATATAACTGACCATTGTGTAAACCAGCCCGTTTCAACCCATACGCAATTTTATCAAAGCCCGTTCTCACCCGAACCAAAATGACCATTTTTAAAACAACCCATTCTAACCCTTTACCCCACCAGACCCGACACGCCCGTTATAGTGTTCCTTTTCATAAATAAAAAAAATGAAAAGGAAAATCTGATACTTGCAGTAGAAAAGATAAGGAATAATGCCTAGCCCTAATAATAATCTAATTTGTGATCAACAAACACTTAATCATTTTGTTTAAATTAAATTTCACACATAATTAAATGGTCAAAGTAACAAAATTACCCTAAAAACCCATATGTAATAGAACCAAAATCTTGTACAGAAAAATGTAAATAGTACCAGGAACATACAGACGAGCCCAGCTAACGAACAGACACCAAACGCATATAATCTCTGCATTAAATCAATAAACAGTGAAGTTGTATAATTTTTTAGGGTTCATCATAGAATGATCTAATACTTTGGGGCAATTGAATGGAAGGGAACAATACCTGTGTGGAAGATAACGAACAGAGATCGTCGGTTTCGTACAACAGATTTTCTTGTAACTCTTCATCTTCTTCTTCTGCGAATAGAGATTGTGCCTGCTTCCACATTTTTCAAACCAAAATGGGTTGGTTAATCATTCAACTCTACAACTGTAACTACAAGTTGTTGGTGGTGGAGTGCTAATGTTTAAAACATGAGGGGGTTGTGTGTAAATTTATAAAAAAAAAAAAAAAAAGAGGAAGACCATAAGCGGGTATGATGGTGGTCCATCACTCGGTGAAGAACCGCCACGTAAGCGACCATGTCATCAGGGGCATCACCTGATGGGTGTGGGTGATAAGCTTTTTTTTATTAAACCTATATAAAAGTAAAATAAAGTTAAATACTAAAATTAATAATATGGCTTACGTTACATTAAAAAAAACATAAACTTAAAAGAAATACAAGATTCCTTAAATAAACTCGGCATTTTTGGCGATCTTTTCTTTCATTTTTTTTGCAAAATATGGCGGTCTTCTTCCGGATTCGCATTGATGTCGGTTGATATAATTTTTCATTCCTTTATTTGTGTCGCCTCTTGTTTCAACCTAAGTTGTTCGTCGACTTCATGTTTCTTCACTCTTACCTTTTCAACTTCAACCTCAGTGAATGCTATACATTGGGCCATTAAATCTTTTATTTTCGAACTACTCCCTGATACGACTTGTTTTATTGCAGCTGCTGCCCTTTTGGTTTTGTCTCTCCCTATGGGACGTTGTCAAATTCCGACTCGACGTTGATATTTATTTGACATCGGGCGTCTGAGCCTCCCACGGTGTAACTTCCAGACTCTGAAGTTTTAGACCGTTTAGCGGTTGCAACCTCGTTTGGAACTGGTGCTCACTTGCTCGATTTCCTTAAAACACCTCACGCCTAGACCTGTTGGAAAGAATGCTTATATCGATCTTTGTATTTATGCATTGCCTCTTTGAAAATGTCATCGTCGTTCCACCCACTTGGATGATGTGCATACAATTTGTTATAAAACCCACAAAAGTTTTGGACCGTAGTATTTATCTTCCGAAACTTGGAAAACATAATCAATCTCTCGATACGGACCTTGCTCCATAATCGAATGGAATTTTGCAACTGCTTCAATCTAAAAAAAATTCTGATTTGATTGTTACCTGCATTTTATAAATGTAAAAAATATTAGTAACAAGAATATATATATTCCTAATAATATTTACCAATTATTGGGCATTTTGACGTAGCAACCCACGCCTTAGACAATGCCTCCTCCTCGGTTTTTAACTAACTAAGTTGCTTCGGTTTGGCACCTTGCTCAGCACATCCACGCACCGGTTGCTTATTTTTTTCCGTTTGGAGGAAGTTTGGGGTTGAGTTTCGGACACAAATTCTTCAACCTCGTCTTCTACCAGCTGAGACGGTCGTACCGGTGGGTGGTGATTGTAGTTGTACTTGAAATGGCATGTTAAACGAGGTTCGCATTTGCATTTACATTTGTTGCATTTGGTTCAATTGGGTAAAAGCATTGGGGGATTGTTGGAAACCTAAAAAGAAAATTGAGATGATGACCAATTCAGATCGAGTGGTGGAGTGTGCCCGAACAAGATTGCTCGAGACTTCATAACACTAATTGTGACAAGTATTTAATAAACAAGTTTCATTTCATTGATAATAGTTGTCTAACACAATACATGGAAAATTCAAAGTACAACATAGATGAATGAAATACAACAAATTTAAAAAATCAAAATACAATGACTTCATTAATAGTCTAAGTGTGTATCTAAGCATATCCTACTAGATTCCATTTGCATCAACATCAACAACCTGCAAAATGTTTAAAAGCATAGTTCAATACAAAGTATTGGCGAGTATACAAGTTTGATACATAGCATACGTATAAAAATGATTGAAACAAATCCACATGACACACCTAGTTATCAAGATTAGCGTAAAACTGGCATGCGAATAACAAGTCAACCATCTGATTACCGCAAGTATAAATGAATGAATAACTTAACATGACCTCACGTTCACAGGCGGTGCGTTACTCCTATAGCGCTATACATGTTAAGGGGATGCTCATACGAAGTTAATGACAAGTTTATCACATAAGAATCACCCAAAAACACAAATCAAGTATAACGTATTAGTATGCATGTATTGGATTGTTTGTGTGATTGCATAAAAGTATAAGTGATTGTGTAAGTTGAATAAGTAAACATATTGCACCCAAAAGTGTAAAATGAAAAAGGGTGTTCGAGTATACTCACGGTTTGTGAAGAAATTTCCACTTAGTGAGTTTGACGAGTCTTGAGTTGTTGGAACACCGAAGTTACCAATTTTGGTTCTTGAATTTTTTGCCCAAAGTTGAAAATTCTGGAGATTTGAGAGAGTTTGGAAGTAATTTGGAGGTGGTGCAAGTGTTTGAAAGGTGTTAGAGTTGTTATCTATAAGAGGGTTAAGTGGTTGGGGTTTAAATGAATGTGATTGGAAGTTAGGATGAGTATTAAATGAGTTGGTTGGAGGTTAGAAGGTGGGTTTGGGGTATTAAATGAGTTGGTTGGAGGTTAGGACATTAAAGAAAGTGGTTGGGGAGATGAAAATTTTCATTTTTAATCCTTGCACTTGTATTGTTGGTTATTTTATGCTATAAATGTGTATGCAGGTATATTATAAGTATGTATGAATGTGATTCCGAGAAAATATAATATCGATGTATGTCTCGGTTTTAAATTAAAAGGTGTATTTCACGGCTGATTACAGATTATGCATGTATCATTAAACAAGATTGATATAAAAATACGATTTCCATTATGATCAAAGTCTCGAGATTACAAGGATTGAAATGAAGTAAGATTACAAGTTTCTACAAATAAAAATGTGAATACAACTTTCTAAATATGGAAAGTACAGAACATGCGGAGCGTTACAGTCTCCCTTACTTTAGGAAATTTCGTCCCGAAATTTATTCAAGAGGAAGACTTCGGAAAAAGGAATTTTGGTTAAAATGATTGGCTAAAATCGCAATTTTGAATATTAAAGTCTACGCAAAGTTCATGTATAACTGTGTTAAAAATGCATGGGAATTTTGAGGGATGAAAAGTTGTAGGTTTGTAAAAGTAGTTCGTTTGACTAAAGTGATTTGAGGCACCCATCGTAAGTAAAACGTGCATGTTTGTGTAGGAAAGTGAGTTTGACCGAGTTGAATAACTCGATGGGAGAAGTATTTTAAAAGGATGTTACCTAAGAAGAAAAGTTTTCGTATAAAATAGAATACATTTTGATGAAAAGTGCGGCCCGCACCGTAGGTTGTAAGAAAAGTTTTATCGATTTTAAGGCGTATCAGTAGAATCACATGTTTGTAGAAAATTTCTTATTTGTGGAAATACTGGAATGGTAGGATTTATGTTTTCAAAAAGGCTTTGGTGGTAATGGGCCGACTACGTAAAGTTTGTGCGTAATAAAGTATGGAGGGTAGCCTTAAAAGTAGAGAAGTGTTTTAAGGGATGGGACGTTAGACCGATTTATGGTAAATAAGGTTTGGATAAAATGTCTAAAGAATAAATGGGAATAATCGTGGTACGAGAGTGAATGAACAATTCGGTAGATGAATACAAGAGTAGGAATGGTATGATTATAGGATATAATGGGAATATGAAGTGTTGAGAAATGCTAGTGATAGTTGTAGTTGTTGCAGCTAACGATTATGAGGATGAGGTTTCGTCATGGATAATCGGATATCGCACATTTAGCAGTGCGTTTGTGAGTTACTAAAGTTTGTTTAATCGTGTTTAAATAAGGTCTGGGAAAACACAAAATTTCTCATGGCACGTTCTACGAAAGTTTGGTAATATGGTAAACACAGTTATATATAGGATGTACTAGATGCGTATCCACCATGTTCTAACTATGTTACTTCCGTTTCGTTATTCGGTGTCATGTTACGTTCCGTGTCTTGCAATACACAGTAGAACACCCTATGGTTTTCATGCGCCTACCACTATAATCCCGTGTGCACCCATGATTATGTTGGTTATTGCATGATCCGCATAGTTTGTACTAGTAGTGTATGAGACAGGGTATGCAGCAACATTAAAAGTGAGTATGTGTGCGTGTGATAGTGTATGAAAATTAAGCATGTAAGTATGATTTTGTTTAAGTATGTATGTGACCAACGTAAGAGAAACACTCGGGTTATACTCAGGTATAGGTTCGAATGTATGAGTATGAGTATGAATATGAGTATAACGATGACAATTTGCGTATATAGTATAATTTGGAGCATAATGTGTTTAAGCACATAAGATGATCTTGAAATTTTTGAGTGTGCAAAAACGAAGTGTAATGATAATATGCGTGAGATTGTCATGAAACATTGATTAAAACGTGTACGACGATATGCATGTGTAATTGTTTGAGCAAATCGTTGAGTTTATTGAATAAAAAAAGATTGAGTTTGTCAGGAGTGGAGAGTTAGATTTGTGAATGTCAAAAGAATATAAAGTATCCATTTGTTATGCGAGATGTGTTTTGTAAGAAGAAAATGCTACTTTTGTTTAAAAAAGAAATGGATTTACGTGTATCGGAGATTGTCTGCTCCTATGAAGTTTCCTTGCCCATGTGTTTAGATTTAGAATTATGTATTAGTGGTGTCTGAATAGATTTTTGAAAACAATGGGTTTGCTTCATTTAAAGTATTTGTATTAAAATACGAAGAGTTGTATTTCGAAATTTTTTGTGAAACTTTGGTCTTTGAAAAGAATTTAGCAATATTTGTATTAAAATACGAAGAGTTTTATTTCAAAAATTTTCGTGAAACTTTGGTCTTTGAAAAGAATTTAGCAAAATGAACTTATAGATAGTCGAACTTCGTTGGTATAGTCGTGTAGGTGTAGAGTTACTATGTCTAACGTATGTATTGGGAGTAGTTTGGCCGGTAAGATGAGTGTGGTAGGTTGATCGAACGGTAGGTTGATGGTAAAATGTCGGGTTCCGACTAAATACCTATATGTATGATGCTTGGTGTTTAACGATATAGTGTACGAGTGGGTTACTGGTCATGGGCCTTGGAAGCTTTCTCTAGGTATGGTTCGTATCGAGTTTCTTGGGTTCTGAGTATAGACGAGGGTTGTAAGAGTTCATCCTTGTTCTATGGTATCGAGGGATTTTTTGGTAGGAGAGTGTTGGATCTGAGTTTCTTTTTGATTGTATTTTATGTTTGTAATTAAGATGGAAATGAAAGAGTTGTGCAGCGGAAATAAGATGAAAGCAAACTTTGCATACAATCAAACGAGAGAAATACTTTTATCAAACATCTTTTCACAAAGAACCGAATGATTGAATTTGTTTCAACAACGATTACAATGATTGATGTAAGAATGCAAACTCCCCCTCAGCCAGAGCTCAGTAGTTTGTTCGTGCAAAGAAGACGATTGATCAAAAGAGCTAATAGAACAGTACAAAGTACTGAACTATTTATAAGCACTTGCAAACCACTGAGCATCTTAGCTGACGTCACCATGAAAGTGACATCTAACCTCCTAACAAACTCTAACTACTGATCTATAAACACTGATGTACTAAACTACTGCTATTACATTACATTACATAAAAGACACGTAAACTGCTGCTGCATCCTTCCACTGCTGTGAACCCAGCAGTGCTTGTCCGGATCAGCAGTACTTGACCCAAGGCAGTAGATAGAGTCAACAGAGCTTTGGTCTTCCATCAGTCTTTGACTTTGGTCAGTAGATATAAAGCAGCAGTTGTAGGTCAACACTTAGTATGATCAGCAGATAGGAGGTCAGCAGATATGAAACCACTTTCAAGGGGAGAGATTTGCATGAACCAACTGTAAACGTCTGCTTATTCTGGATCCACTGCATTGATCCAGTTTTGGCTTTACATTATCTGTTCCTCTGATAGGGTTCAATCCCAACAATCTCCCCCTGGAACAGATAATGCCAAAACTCTTCATTATTTGTGGAAATCTTTATTGCCTCAACAACAGCTCCCTTATCTGACCTTTGAATTGTTGATGTATTGCAAAATACATACTTTTATCGTGTATAGTTTGTACGTTCTTTCGTTATTTTTAGTTTAGTTTTATTTAGAATTACGTACTATTGATGGAAGTTCGTTTTTCCAGGTCTTGATACGATAATTGGCTGAAAAATTGAGTGGAAACGAGCTTGACGCTGAAATCGTATGCATTGGAATGAGTCACAAAGAGTTAGAATTATTTTTGAGGAGTTTTTGGATGTTAAAGCTGAATTTCGGAGGCAACCTTCTGTGAAAAAATGGCCAGTCGCGTAGCGCTAGCATAAGAGGTTGATCAGTCGCGCTACGCTACAACATGAAACAAGAATTGATGGTTTTGGAGGCGCTCGCGTAGCGCGAGCGTGAAAGGCAGACACGTCGCGCTACGCGACGGGTAGGAATATCGCGAATTACTTGTTAGCTGCTAGGGTTTACTATTTAATGAATTTTTAACATTAGAAAAAGGGGAGTGACGAATTAGGAGACTTAGGAGGCGACTTTGGAGCATTCTTTTGGAGCAATCGAAGATCTTGAAGCACGGGAATCATTGGTACAAGTCGAAGTTGAAGAATCGAAGAATCAATCGGGTTTCCTAATCCCTTGTTTTGTCGATTATATTCTTAGAACTTTGTCATAATGAATTCTTTGTTAGATATCTTTGCATTGTTTTCATTTATTGAGATGATTGGCTAAACTTTTATAACTACCTAGACAAGATGAATGTTTGATTTGAGTTTGGATTTTTAATGGTTATTATTGTTCGTTTATGGATTGATTTCTGAAAGTAACGTGTTCTAGAATTTCTGATTTGGTGCTTATGCATACTTGACAATTGTTTTACTACTATTTGTTACTTCATATGATCCTTGGTGACGGTCTTTATCACATAATAGGATTATATTAGGGTTTTTGATTTAGGTGAGTGTCTATATCACGTAATAAATCAGTTATCCTTTAGGGTGAAAACGCGTAAGTAACCTTAGAAGTAATATTTGGTAATTTAATAAAATCAAGTGTTCTGCTTAACTTGTCGCTGAGAGGCTCGAGTTAGTTATTAGGTCGCAGTGTAATATATATCTAAGATAGGTTTTGAGAGAAGTCAATCTTATTTCCCTAATTGCATTTGTGTCTAGTAAACCAAGTTAGAACCTAGAATTGCCTTAGATTATCGCGCTGAGAGGTAGATAGTCGTATTAGGGCACTTTTAGAATCGTTAGAGGACTGAGAGGAAGTCTAACAGTCGGCAATCACAACAGCCTTGTAGGGTTTCCTAGGTTTCTTCCTGAGAAGGGTCGGGAAGTCTTAGCATTGAAATACCTTAAGGTTTAGTATCTTAAGATCCCGGCTCCATACAACTTTAATACCATTAGAAGTCTATTCCTATTCAAACTGGATTCGAGTCTAGGTAGTCTTTAATATCATCTGAATACAAACTTCGTTCTTCGTTCGTGTCTTAGTCTAAGTCTAGTTAATTAATTTAGTTAATATAGATTTCCTAGATTTTCAGTAACCCCCCCCCCCAAAACAATCAAACAAGTTTAAGTCGCGTCAGTCAGTGTCTATTAGAGTCTAGTTTACGTAATACATAGAGTCTTTGGGTTCGATACTCGGACTTGCTAGGTTATACTACATTGATCGGTACACTTGCCGATTGTGTGGTTTAGGTTTAGAGGTCTTAGTTATAAATTTAAAGCTTTTCGTGTCTAGTTTAGAGAGTCTAATTTAGTTGATATTTTATAGTCTGTTTAGCACACATCAAGTTTTTGGCGCCGTTGCCGGGGACTCTTGGCAATTGCGTTCATTAGCTTTGATAGACTTAATTGACATCGTACGTGCTACTTGCTTTTGTATATTGAGTCATAGGAGTCTAATTTTCTGTGTATTTTATTTTTGTTGATTCTTGTAAATATGTGTGAAATTTGTGGATGACCTCATTTTACTGTTTAGTGCCCACAATTTGAGGGGTCCTCTGCACCATGTTACACTAACCCTTTTGTGCAGTCACAACCATATTTTTCACAGGGGTATTCTTTGAATTATTATGATAATCAGCCTTATTACGATGATCCATATCAGCAGCCACAAGATAACGAGGGTCAGTCTTATGATCAATATTCTGGTAGCAACTATGATGGGGGTGATGCTGCTGCTTGGGGCAGGTTAGAGGAGTTGTTTGTTCAATTAGTTGCCCAAAAAGCCAATACCCAGAAAATCCTAGCAGAGCAAGATAATATTATGAGAAATCAACAGTCTGCTCTATTAGATCTTAAACGTACAGTAGATGACATGGCTAGGAGATTGGAAGAAGAGGAACAAGTGCAAAAAGTCCAACCAGAACAGCCAACGACTGGCTATACATATGATGCGGACGGTAATTATCTCGGTTACATGCTTTCTACTGGGGAATTAATCCCAACATTTCCAGAACTGGGGAAAGAGCTGCCATATGAAGATTGGTTAGATGAAGAGATCACTTCAGTCACGGAGACGAAAATGGACGCTGAAGTCCCACCTCCGGTTCCACAGGTTCCAATCATTAATTACTGGAGTGACTCCGATGATGAAAAAGATGAAGAAGAGTGGGCTGCTTATCAAAGGTCGTTAGTGAAGACAGAAGTGACTGAAGAGGAATTAGAATTAGGTGATTCTTTGGAGAGTATGTTTGATGATGAGGTAGAAATTAAGTGTGGGGATCTTCCCAAGGAAGTAGACCAAGTGGTGGAAGAGGAAGAACACCACAGCTGGCCCGTGGTACTTATAATAAATGAAACTGAAAAATCAAAACCACGGGAGAAGGCAAGGAAAAGAAAAATAAAGAACCGGGATTGGTTGCAGGTCAAAAGATGGTACAAGGAGGAGAGGAATGAGCCTTTTAAGCAAGACCAATCTTCTCATTACATGCCACGCATCCGGTTCATGCCAGGTAAATTTAAATTCTGGTGGTCTGACCCGTTTCTAATTTTTAAATTCTTTTATAATTCCACCGTTAAATTTTTATATGTTTATGAGAAACGGGTGGAATTGAACGGGTTAGATAGGGTTCAAATCAAAGAAAAACCTCCTGATTAAGTTCAAGTGTGGGGAGGTTTTGTAGAGTTTGTTAAATTTTCTTTATTCGTTGGATTTTCGGTAGTTTGTAGAGTTTGTATATTGAGTCGTTTATTTTGTACCATGAGTCGAAAGTAGTAGTTTTAGAGTCGTTTGTAGAGTCGGTACTGCGTTGGGTTCTGTTTTGCTTTGATTATGCAGGTTTGGATTGTACCACCCGTACCCAATTGCCATTCGGGTGATTCTGGACTTGCTATTTTGATAAACTCAAGCAGACTAGGCAACGATCGCGAATGAAATGCTATACGATCGTTCGGGGGATTCAAGATTCGTACGGCTGGCACTGACTTTTGTCCTAACCAGCTAAGTCGTTTCCCTTTTTGTTGTTGTTGTATTTTTTTTATTTATTTTCGTTCGCAGTTTCTATTCGTAGGTAGTTGTTGAGTCGTATTTTCGTTCTTGCATTAGGGACAATGCAATCTCTAAGTGTGGGGATGGGATACTTGTAAATATTTGAGTCTTTTATTGAAAAAACACAAAAAAATTAAAAAATTTGAAAAATACAAAAAAAAAAAAAATTGAAAAATTAGAAAATGTCTTTCGAATAAAAAAGAAGTTTGCAATTAAACGGAAAATGATAGAAAAGGTGAATTGTTGCTTGGTTTGAATAATAATAATATGAGATATAATAAATCGAGCTTGCGTCTAGTTAGGGATATGTGGATAGGCCCGGGTTTGGTTTTAAGTCCCTTTGATCTAATATACCTTAAATTGTCGGTCCGCTAGTGGGTTCTCGCCTGGGAAATATGGGAAATCAAAACTGCCGATAATAGTATAAGGGGCACCGTTATAAGTTAAAACTGTTAGAGTTTGTGATCATGCGAGAAAAAAAAATAGAAAAAAAAAATAGAATAAAGTGAGCTAGAAACTAAATGAAAGTAACACAGGCCTACGTATTCCGAGTTGGGGATAGCGACTCTACAGCCGGTTTGCCTCTGGGATGTGTGAAATCGATTTGCCGAATAAAAGTACCGAGACCTATGTAATCTGTGATTGGGGATAGCGACTCTACAGTCGGAATACCGCTGGGTTAAGGGAAAGCATCGTCTAGTCTCACGAATTCGAAAAAAAAAAAAGAAAAAAAAGCAAGAAATAGAAAAAAAAAAAGAAAAAAAAAATGATTGTTTACTCTCTTGGTTTTGATATAAAACGGTTAGGAATTGATCCAGTGATCGTTCTTTTAGTCCTATAAGCTTGAGGTGGGAGTAGATGGATCGTAAATTCTAGCGTGAGACCCTAGGTGGATTGACCGCACTTAAATTAAATTCACATGATAAGGGCTTAGGATTAGACTTGGGTTTAAAAGGATCAGTATATTTGCAATCGCAGCTAATGCAAGCTTTGGTTTTAACAAGATATAAATGATTTTTGATCCAAGTAATGATTTGTCTCTGATTCTGTTGTGCAATTCTTTTTCGGGGACGAAAAAAGTGTAAGTGTGGGGATATTTGATGTATTGCAAAATACATACTTTTATCGTGTATAGTTTGTACGTTCTTTCGTTATTTTTAGTTTAGTTTTATTTAGAATTACGTACTATTGATGGAAGTTCGTTTTTCCAGGTCTTGATACGATAATTGGCTGAAAAATTGAGTGGAAACGAGCTTGACGCTGAAATCGTATGCATTGGAATGAGTCACAAAGAGTTAGAATTATTTTTGAGGAGTTTTTGGATGTTAAAGCTGAATTTCGGAGGCAACCTTCTGTGAAAAATGGCCAGTCGCGTAGCGCTAGCATAAGAGGTTGATCAGTCGCGCTACGCTACAACATGAAACAAGAATTGATGGTTTTGGAGGCGCTCGCGTAGCGCGAGCGTGAAAGGCAGACCCGTCGCGCTACGCGACGGGTAGGAATATCGCGAATTACTTGTTAGCTGCTAGGGTTTACTATTTAATGAATTTTTAACATTAGAAAAAGGGGAGTGACGAATTGGGAGACTTAGGAGGCGACTTTGGAGCATTCTTTTGGAGCAATCGAAGATCTTGAAGCACGGGAATCATTGGTACAAGTCGAAGTTGAAGAATCGAAGAATCAATCGGGTTTCCTAATCCCTTGTTTTGTCGATTATATTCTTAGAACTTTGTCATAATGAATTCTTTGTTAGATATCTTTGCATTGTTTTCATTTATTGAGATGATTGGCTAAACTTTTATAACTACCTAGACAAGATGAATGTTTGATTTGAGTTTGGATTTTTAATGGTTATTATTGTTCGTTTATGGATTGATTTCTGAAAGTAACGTGTTCTAGAATTTCTGATTTGGTGCTTATGCATACTTGACAATTGTTTTACTACTGTTTGTTACTTCATATGATCCTTGGTGACGGTCTTTATCACATAATAGGATTATATTAGGGTTTTTGATTTAGGTGAGTGTCTATATCACGTAATAAATCAGTTATCCTTTAGGGTGAAAACGCGTAAGTAACCTTAGAAGTAATATTTGGTAATTTAATAAAATCAAGTGTTCTGCTTAACTTGTCACTGAGAGGCTCGAGTTAGTTATTAGGTCGCAGTGTAATATATATCTAAGATAGGTTTTGAGAGAAGTCAATCTTATTTCCCTAATTGCATTTGTGTCTAGTAAACCAAGTTAGAACCTAGAATTGCCTTAGATTATCGCGCTGAGAGGTAGATAGTCGTATTAGGGCACTTTTAGAATCGTTAGAGGACTGAGAGGAAGTCTAACAGTCGGTAATCACAACAGCCTTGTAGGGTTTCCTAGGTTTCTTCCTGAGAAGGGTCGGGAAGTCTTAGCATTGAAATACCTTAAGGTTTAGTATCTTAAGATCCCGGCTCCATACAACTTTAATACCATTAGAAGTCTATTCCTATTCAAACTGGATTCGAGTCTAGGTAGTCTTTAATATCATCTGAATACAAACTTCGTTCTTCGTTCGTGTCTTAGTCTAAGTCTAGTTAATTAATTTAGTTAATATAGATTTCCTAGATTTTCAGTAACCCCCCCCCCCCCCCAAAACAATCAAACAAGTTTAAGTCGCGTCAGTCAGTGTCTATTAGAGTCTAGTTTACGTAATACATAGAGTCTTTGGGTTCGATACTCGGACTTGCTAGGTTATACTACATTGATCGGTACACTTGCCGATTGTGTGGTTTAGGTTTAGAGGTCTTAGTTATAAATTTAAAGCTTTTCGTGTCTAGTTTAGAGAGTCTAATTTAGTTGATATTTTATAGTCTGTTTAGCACACATCAATTGTAGTTCAAAGTCAAGGGCATCTGTATCTTCATCATCCCTGCTGAGTGGAAGATCAAGGAGATCCTGCAAATCTTCAAGACTCAGGCCAAGAGCTTGTTCCCTTGATATTTTCTCCACTCCTCCACCAGACCTGAGCAAAGTCAATACGCAGGTCTGTTTGTCAGTTTCCCACTTTTGTATTTTTGAGCCTGGTGGGTTTCTTGGGAGATGTTTATTTGCAGAAGTATTTGGAGAGGCTGGCCTATTCATGACTGGCTGAGCAGTACTTGCAGTTTGATCCAAACCAAGAGTTTCCATAATCATTTTCTTTATACCCTCTTTTCCAAGGTCTTCACCTTCCATTAACTCTTTGATGGTTTCAGCAATCAGTTGTTTGTGTGGCCTTCTTTTGTAGATGGTAGCACCAACTGGAGCTGTGGATCTCCTGATTTGCAGCTTTGAAGGTCTTTTTGAAACCGCTGCTTCAGGATAGTCAGGCTTTTGAGGAACTGTGGGATCTTTCTTTCTTAATTGTTCCAACTTTTTGTAAGTAGCCCTGACCATATCTTCTTTCCATCTAGCAACTTGTCTTTTGTTACCATAATCAGCTGCTACCAATTCCTCTTTCATCCTCTTCAGCTCTTCCTGTTTGTCAGGTACATTCTTTCTAAATTTTGCCCAGTTAGGAGGAGTGTGAGTGACCTTCCTTTTTATCATGTCTTGAATTCTTGCAGCTTCATCTTCAAGCTCAGGAACAGTCCACTCTTTGTACATATATCTCTCTCCTTTGTACTTTTTGTGAGCCATGATGCTTTCAATGTAGTCTTTCTTCAGAGATTCAGCTGCTCTTTCAGAAATTTGTTGACTAACATTTTTTGCAAATTGCTCCAGGGATCTGACTTGTGTGAGCAAATATTGATAATTTCTTGAGATTTCTTTGTCAGACTTCCCTTGTGTATTTCTTTTTGAAATATCCTCTGCTTGCTTGGCTTTGATTTCCAAGTATTCATCAACATTTTTAGGCCAAGGATATCCTTTTATTGATGGCAACCTCCTTTTGGCAGGGTCATCCTCATAGTAGAAGGATTTTATTTCATCTCTAACAGCTGCTAGTTCAAGAGGAAATTGAACACCTGCAGGAGGTAAGGGCTTGTACATTGGAACTGAAGAGAGAGGAACAGGTTTTGGTATTGTGACAAGAGCTAAAGATTTTGAAGATGTTGGTGATGGTGAATTGTCATCATCTTTGAGAACTAGTCTTCTCCTTTTTGTAGGAGGGACTGATGATGCTTTGGATGGAACAGTGGTGGTAGATGTATAGGCAGTGGATTGTGATTGACTAACAGCTGTTGAAACAACTGGTGTTTCAACCACTGTTGTCATTACAACAGATGTTGTAACATCTGCTGTCTTCTGCTGTATGTCAGCAGGTGTTGTTTTTGGTGGTGGTGATGGTAGAGCAGTAGATGTTGTGTGTGTTGAAGTGGTGTGTGTTGATGGAACAACTGTTTGGCAAGCAGTAGTTTTTGTAACTCCTGATGCATCAGCTGTTTTGTGTGGTGGTTTTTGAGCAGACTTTGAACGTCTGATAGGAATGGATTTGGGTTGCCTCACTTTTCTAGTAGGCTTCTTCTTTTCCTCAACAGGATTTTCATGATCCCTTGACCCAGAAGTACCCTGATCTGGATGATCCATTCTGTCCACCCTGGCTTTCCTTTTGGCCTCTCTATCTTTCTTTACACTTGCAATTGCTTCTGCTAGTGCATTTGTTGTCACATCAATCTTCTTGCTACCATCTGGCAAAGGGATCTTTTTGGTCATGTTTGAATTCTCTGGTTCAAGATAAAGACCATCTTCTATACCCTTCCTTTTCCACTCCTTAATTTTCTCCCCCTTTTTGGCATTATCTTCTGGGAGGTCATAAATGAAACGTATGTTTGGAGGAGCAGTGCCAGTGGTGTGCAAGATCTGAGTTTTGAGAGCCTTTAAGTCAGCCTGAGTGTTCTTGAATCTTGACTCCATTGCATTTCTCAGCTGTTGGACATGTTTTTCATGTTGCTGATCTGCTAATTGTGCTTGTTGGTGGAGAAAAGATTGAAATAGATTCCAGAGCTCATTTGTAGCAGGTGTCCTTTGTGGAGCATGTGCTTGAGGTGGAACAGCAGTTGTTTGTACCTTCTGAACTTGTAACACCTGTTGTAGCATATCTTTGAGTTCTGCAACAGAGTTATCAAGCTTTGCAATACGATCCGTCAATTTCTGGTACTTTAAACCATCACCCAAATTAATGGGATCATCTGATTTCCCACTAGCAGTGGTTTTATCAGTGGTAGATGTAGGGAATATACTCCAAACATTAACCACTGATGCCCCTTTTTCTTGGTACTGGGGTCTTCTTCCTTCAACACTTGACAACCTTTTGATGTTGCCAGTAGGATATATAAATCCACTGGTGGTTGACAGAGGTGCTATAAAAGGAATTGCCTCCAAGGAAGTCTTATGAATGTAACCACTGTCCAAATGTAACCCAGTGGGTGTAACAGTTGTAGTGGCTGCTTCACTTGGATTACCACCAAGAGTTACTTGTAACTCAAGGGGTGTAACCTCCTCAGGTTGTGTTGGTGGGTTAGCAAAGATTGATACATCAGACCCAGTCAGTTGTTGAGGTATATTCTCATTAATAGGTGATTGAGAAGGACTGGATAATGCCTGGTTCAAATCAATTGCATCCAACAGTGGTTTTATTGGTGAGGGAAATGTGGATGTGATGGTTGGTGTAGAAGTAGGATGTGTCCCGGGCATTGGACTGTGGATGATAGAAACGAGTGTTTCCAGAGCATCATGATGTGGAGACCCTATTTGTACAACCTGTTCTTTTTGTGAAGAAACAGGAGGAGTTTTGGTTATGGGTGGAGATATTTGTACCAACTGCTGTGAGGAAGAAGCAGCAGTGGTTTCTTATGACTTTTGTGTTGTCACTGGCAGAAGCTCTGGTATCTCATCCTCCAGAGATGCCTTTTTGAGGGTTTTGGGGGGTTTTTGTGTTTTTCTTTTTGTTGGCTTTTTGGTGATTGTAGGTGTGGGTTTCAAAGCAGTTGTGCTACTGCTCTGATCACCTTGAGCAGTGTGCTCAGCAGCAGATACCTGAGGAGCAGTTGTAACTACTAAAATCTGCTCAGGTACCTCTGCTTGTGTTTTGCAGGGTGCTAACATCCTTGAAAAAGTTTCAGTAGTTAAACTGTTTATTTGAGTAGGAGCACCCTGATTTATTATAGTTAAATCATCCTTACTGAATTTCTTTGAAAAATAGTAACTTAAAAACCTTGGAAACAGTAAGAATGATTTTGTTTCAACATTATTAACCAAATCTTTAAAAATTTCCCGAGAATAGTTAAGATTTTCTCCTTGAAGAATAGCATATCCCAGATTTTGAATCTTTAAAGGGATTTCATTAAAAGAAGTGGTTTTATTTGAAACACATAGTAGGAGGGTATGAAATAAAAATCTGGTTGCAGAAGGAAAATAACCTTTTTCTAAGGTTATTTTCTTCATCATTGTGGCTTCATACCCTCGCTCAATGAAGTCAATTTTTAACTCGTGTTTAGTGAAAGAAATTTTACCTTCCTGATCACCGAGTTGAAAGACCTCTGAAATGGATTGTGGCGTGATTTGGACAGCTTTACCCTTTATAAAAGAGTTTATGGTGGTTGCAGTGTCGCCTTGTTTTTCAAGGGTTGCATTTTTCCAGAACTCCCTTTGGGTCGCCAAATAGATTGGTGCATCGGCAGTAATCAAGGTTTTGTACTTTGATTTTGCCATGAGATCAATGATGGAATCGAAATCTCTTGTGGTTCCTGGTTTTGTGAGAATACCCAGGAGATTGTGAGATGGTTTGTGTGGAATTTCAGTGGAGATTGCCTTTTGAGAGGCTGTTTGCGATGAAGATTTGGAAGAGGGTTTTGAAGATTTCTTTGATTTTGTCATTTTGATGATGATTGATCGAAGAAATTTGTGAAGAAATGTGAAGAAAAACTGCTTTGAGAAGAGAATTTGTAAGAATTCAATTCGACAGTAAAACCCTGTTTTGGTGGTGAGTGGGGGATTTTATAGGGAAGAAAGTGAATGCTGAGGTGGCAGCCGTTACAAAAGGTCTGACCAATATGTACTGTCCACGTGACAACCCCTGTTGAAAGTGAAGGACAGTACTTTTGTTGAAAGTGACTGATGAAGGCAGTGGTATAAAAGCAGTGGATGATTTTTACTATCAGTGGATAGCATATCAGTAGATAAGACACTGCTTTTGAACAACAGAGTTTATCAAAATAATGAGAGAGCAGGGGTTGACTTTCAGCAGTGGACAGACTTTTGAAGTATAGCAGACTTTTGAACAATCAGTGGTTAGTGGCAGACTTTTAAGGACATAATGAAAAAACTTCATTTTTAACTATTTTTAAGGATGGAGTTTTGATTTTCTGAAAACATTTTGTTGCTTTTATTCATAGAAAAACAAGATGTTGCTTGTTATTCCATGTTCAGCATCCCAATCCTAGAGACCAGACTTTCAAAAGTGGCTGTATCAAGTGCTTTTGTGAGCACATCAGCCAGCTGGTCTTTAGTTGGGACATGATGCAGAGAAATCAAACCTTTTTCATAGCAGTCCCTCACAAAGTGATGTCTGATGTCGATATGTTTGGTGGTTGAGTGGGAAACTGGATTTTTGATGATATTTTCTGCTGCCTGACTGTCCAACATGAGTGGTGTCTTTAAGGCAGTGATACCAAAATCCAGCAATTGATTTTGAAGCCACAGGAGTTGGGCTGTACAGCTTGCAGCAGCAATGTATTCAGCTTCAGCAGTGGATGTCGAAACAGCTGCTTGCTTTTTGCTTTGCCAAGAAACTAAGCAGTCACCTAGAAACTGGCACCCTCCTGATGTGGACTTCCTTGTGGTGTGACATCCAGCAAAGTCACTGTCTGAGAAACCTGAAAGCTTGATGTTCCCATTAGCTGGATACCAGATACCAAGTGTGGGAGCACATTTTATGTATCTGAAGATCCTTTTTACAGCAATGAGATTTGATTTTCTGGGAGCTGATTGACTTCTTGCACAGACACATGTTGCAAACATGATGTCTGGTCTAGATGCAGTTAGGTACAATAAAGACCCAATCATGCTTCTATAAAGTGTTTGGTCAATCAGCTCATCTTTTTCATCAGACATGACCAGCTTATTTGTTGCCATGGGTGTGCTGCATGGTTTACAATCATTCATATCAAATTTGGTTAGAAGTTCTTTAGCATATTTGCTTTGATGAATGAAAGTTCCATTTTGCAATTGCTGTACTTGGAGACCAAGAAAGCATTGCAGCTCACCCATTGCACTCATTTCAAACTCAGCTGTCATGAGTTCTCTAAACTCTTCACACATTGAGTTACATGTGCTTCCAAAAATAATGTCATCCACATAAATCTGGACAATCATTAAATCCTTCCCTCTCCATTTTAAAAACAGTGTTTTATCAATGGTACCTCTTTTGAAACCATTTGAGAGTAGGAAGTTGGAAAGAGTTTCATACCAGGCTCTTGGTGCTTGTTTCAAGCCATACAAGGCTTTGTTTAGCCTGTAGACATGATCTGGATAAAATGGATCCTCAAAACCTGGAGGTTGACAAACATACACCTCTTCTTGAATTGTACCATAGAGAAAAGCACTTTTGATATCCATTTGAAACACCTTCATATTGTGGTTGACAGCAAAGGCCAGGAACAGTCTAATTGCTTCTAATCTTGCAACAGGGGCAAATGTTTCATCATAATCAATCCCCTCTTCCTGTCTGTAACCTTGAACCACAAGCCTGGCTTTATTCTTGACAACAATACCCCTTTCATCAGTTTTGTTCTTGAAGACCCATTTTGTGCCAATGGGACTAACCTCTTCTGGCAGTGGTACAAGCTCCCATACTTGTTGTCTTTTAAACTGTTGGAGCTCCTCTTGCATAGCTTCTACCCAGCTGTTGTCTTTCAGTGCCTCTTGGTACTTGACTGGCTGATGGAGTGATAGAAAACCAGCAAAAAGACAAATGTTTTGGGTTTGGCTTCTTGTGAGCACCCCTTCATTTATGTTGCCAATGATTTGATCAGGTGGATGAGATCTCAAGAAGATTAAATCTCCTTGGTATGGTATGATGGCATTGGTTGGTGAAGGCTGCAAATGTGTATCATCTGAGCTAACCACTGCTGGGGACTTTGATGATCCAGCAGTGGTTTCAAAAGGTGGTGGAATAGGAGGTAATGAGGTGGACAACTGCTGGCTTTTATCCACTGTTTGAGGACTTTTGTCAGCAGTGTTTGAGGATGTGGAAGCAGTGGTTGATGGGCTACTTTGGTCAACAATTGTTGAGGTAGCAGTGGTAGAGCTTTGACAACTGTTTTGAACAGCTGATGCTTTTCCCTTTGTGGCAGACTTTTGAGGGATGATGATTTCATACCCATAGTCTGGTGTTGTATCCTCTGATGGACCTGCACTGTTAGTCTTGACAGCAGTATTTTCAAAAGTGAATTTTTCAAGATCAAACAGATCTGCAGGATTTGCTGGGATTTTCATTGATGAAAGTTCATTGAACTTAACATTCAAAGTCTCCTCCACTGCCTTGGTCCGTGTATTAAACACTTTGTAGGCTTTGGCAGTGGTTGAGTATCCCAGATGATAACCACAATCAATTTTGGCTGCAAATTTTGAAATGGAATCTTTTAAATTCAAAATAAAGCATGGGCAGCCAAACACTTTGAAATATGAGATCAGTGGTTTAATTTTATACAGAATTTCATAGGCAGTCTTTTTGTGCCTGGGGTTTATTAAAACTCTGTTCTGAACATAGCAAGCAGTGTTTACTGCCTCTGCCCAGAAAGTTAAAGGCAAACCTGAGTCTGCAAGCATGGTTCTGGCAGCCTCAATCAGAGTTCTGTTCTTCCTTTCAACTACCCCATTCTGCTCTGGTGTTCTTGGGATGCTGTACTGCCTTACAATCCCTTTCTTCACACAGAAGGCATCCAACTCCCTAGTTTTGAATTCTGTGCCATTGTCACTCCTGAAGCTTTTTACTGGAAGGTCAAATTGCTTTTCAACCTGTATTACAAAGTCTTGCAAAATGCCTGCAGTTTCATCTTTTGAGTGCAAGAAGAAAGTCCATGTAAACCTAGAAAAGTCATCAACAATAACCAAACAATATCTTTTCTTTTTAAGGCTCATGACTTGAACTGGGCCAAACAAATCCATGTGTAGCATTTGCAGACACTGGGTTGTTTTGGACTCTTCAATGGACTTATAAGAACTTTTATGCTGTTTTCCTTTTAAACAGGAAATGCAATGTTCAGGACATGAAAACAATTTTTGTGGTAGGCCTCTCACCAAACCATTTTTTGAAATTTCTGTGATTGTCTTAAGATTTGTGTGTCCCAGCCTTCTGTGCCAAAGTTCTGTCTCTTTGTTAGAGGCAGCTGAGAACAGACAGGCATCAGCTCTGGGACACTCTTTTGACATGTCAACAACATAAACATTGCCACTTCTTTGAGCAACAAGTTTAGTATGACCAGATTTAATTATTGCTTCAATCTTTTTGACCATTTCTGGTCCAACAATCCTACAACAGTCTTTTGTGAAGAATGACCCAAATCCCTTGTCACTCATTTGGGACACACTCAGAAGGTTGAATTTTAGATTGTCTATTAGATTGACATTTTCAAACTTTACATTTCCAGATTGCACTGTACCAGACCCCAGAACCTTCCCTTTACTATTATTCCCAAAAGATATATCACCCCCACCATGGATTTTAAAGTCTTTGAGGAGGGCTTTACATCCTGTCATGTGCCTGGAGCCTCCACTATCTACATACCAAAGACTATCAAAGCATGCAGAAGCTCCCTGCACATGAAGTAAAAGGATTAGTTCATTAAGGTCTCCAAAGCCAACAAGACTTTGGATGGGGTCTCAACAGTGTCTGGAATGGATGCAAGATGATGGACAGTGGTTAGGTCAGGGGTTTTAGCTGTTTTAGGACAGTGTTTCTCTAACCACTATTGTGGGTCCTGACCTATCATCTGCTGGTAACCAAAAGGATGCCTGTTCACTTTGGGTTTAGAGGGCCTTTTGTAGGCCTCATAAACGTGTGGAATCCTTTGGTAAGACTGTTTTTCTCTGCCCTTTTTGAACTGATTGGCAGGGGGTGCATCAGTAACCTGAACATCTCTTTTGACAGATGTTTGGTTCAGCTGTTTTGTGACAACTGTTTGTACTGGCACAAACAGTGGTTGTTTCTTGGTGAATTTGACAGATGATGAGGATGATGGTGGACTCAAGGATGTTTTAGCCATGTACTCATTCTTTTTCACATCAAAGTTTTTGAGGTACACACATGCTTGAGTTTTGTGGTTTGTTTTCCCACAAACAATGCAGCTTTCTGCTGAAACAATGACACTTGTTTTGTTTAGATCATAAGCTTTTAAGTGGAAACAGTCTTTTGTTAGATGATTCCTTTTCTCACAGAACTCACAAAACAAGTTATCAATTTTTTCTTTCTTCTTTCTCTTTTCAGATTCCTTTGCAGCAGAGGTTTTAACCACTGCTGGGATATCTTTGAGAGGTATGACTTTAGCTTTTGGAGCTTTAGCACCATCAATTGATGTAAAGTCCATAGGCTTGAAATTTTCAAGAATATCACACTCATCCGACCATTTTGGTTTAAACTGATGATCTTCAAGCTCCTTGAAAGTGGAGGAGCCCATTGGTCTGTTAAGTGTGATTTTGTTTCCAAGTTTGTCAGTGATTTTCACTTCTTGGCCATCCTTGTTTGTGGGGATAAGCACAGTAGCTTCATCAGTGGTTTGAACAGAGTTTTCAAAAGCAGTGTTTTCATCATCATATTTTCTATACCCAACCCCAAACTTCACATTGCTTTTTCTCTGTTTTTCAAGCATAACCTCATATCCTTTGCAGGATTCCACCCATCTTTCACAAGTAATCTGGGCAGACTCCAACTCCTTTTTGCAAACTTGGTATTTTTCTACCATAGTTTGAAGTTGGGTTTTGGTTATACTTTGCTCTTCTTTTAAACAGCTGATTTCTTTTTCTTTTTCAGTCAATTTGTTTTTAAGTTCTTTTAAAGAGCTTTCAAATTTGACCTCATCAGTTAAGATTTTATCCCGAAGGTTTTCATTCACCTCTTTGATGTTAGCAAAAGCAATTATGCAATTGTCTGAACACAGTTTTTCAAGAACTTGAGGAGATACCTTGGCAGCTGCCATCATTGCACAATCACATTGATGATCTTTATCATCATCAGCTCTTACCTTCGTTTCACCAGCCTTTTCTTCTTTCTCTTCTTCTTTGTCCTCTATGGACCATGGATCTATCATTGGTTCAATCAGAGTACCTGAACTTTCTTCCAACAGTACTTCATCAGCCACAGCAGTAATCACTGCTTCAATCACCTCTTCCACTGTTTCAGAGTACTGCTGTTCCTCCTCAGCTTCAACCCCCTCCTGTATTGACTCTAGTGCCATCAAACAAAACTCATCATGTGAAGAATCATTAGAAGCATAGAGTGCAAAATTTTCATCACAAAGATCATCAGGCATACTGCTCCAGTCAACAAACCCTTGAGTGAAAAAGCTTTGTTGATCTGGTTGTGTTGCTGCTGGAGCAGTGGTTTGAGGTGCAACAGGTTGCACTTGTACCTGTGGAACAGGGGTTTGAACATATTGGATTTGTGGAACAGTAGTTTGGACATAATGTACTGGCACAGGGGCAGCAGCATAGTGAGCAGTGTTCACTTGTGCTGCTGGGGCATATTGGGCATAATGCACAGTGTTTTGGTTTTGAGGTCTAGGATTTGAGCTAGGATGAGTAATTATGGGACCAGTATTTTGACTCCTACATTCCCTAGCAAAATGTCCCAACCTATTACACTTGTAGCACTTGATTTTCGATTTATCCAACCCAACCCTTAGATTCCCATGCAAACCTGGGAATTTTCTCCCTGTTCTTTTGTAGAACTTGCTAGTTCTAACACTTAGCAAAGCCAGTTGGTGCAGGATGTCCATTTCCTCTAAATCAGTGGGGTCAAAATGTTGCAAATCATTTAGTTCAAAGCTTAAATTATCTGACATCTGGTTTTCGTTTGCAGTGAATGCATAACTTGCAGAGTGAGGATCAGGGTTGTTAAAGTTAGCTCCAGCAGTTATGTCAATGAAATGGTCATAACCCTGGTCCTTACCACTGCTCCCAGATTCTTCTTGACCCAAAAGAGCAGTGTTACCGAATGTATAATCATCAACGGCTTTTCCTGACTCTTGTAACTTCCTTTTCTGGTTCAACTCCCTTTCGTAGGTCAGGAGTCGACCATGGAGTTGGGTCAAGGTCAGATCCTTGAACTCAGGTGAATTTCTGGTGACAAAGGCTATAGTGTCCCATTTTTCGGGCAGTGACCTGAGGAACCTGCTGTTTTGAGTTGAGTTTGTAAAAGTGGTATTAACAAGCCTCAGTTCACTGATGAGACAACTAAACCGCTCAAATTGTTGAGTCAGTGATTCACCTCTAACATGACAAAACGTTTCGTACTGTTGGTTCAGGATTTCCCTATTGTTTTCTATGACTTCTTCAGTACCTCCAAACTGTTCCTTAAGTGCGTCCCACAATTCTTTGGCACTGTTACAGTGTAACAGTCCAGCATATATTTCATTGGGCAGCGCTGATGCTATGATGCTAAACGCTTTAGCATCTAGTTCGATCTTTTGAAAATCAGTTTCGGTGTAATTTTCAACTGGTTTTGGAACGAACTTTTTAGCATCTTCAGCGCTAGGCACTGAAGGAACATGAGGACCAAAGGTGACAGACCTCCAACAACCTGTGCTTTGTTGAGCGAGAATGTGTCCCATCCTCCTCTGCCAGATGTTGTACTCATTTCTTTTTAGCATAGGTGGTTTAAAAAGTGAGCCGATGTTGTTTTTATCATCCTGAGATTGTGACGTCATTCTTGTTGTTTTACAGACACTGAGAAATCAACTTTAATGGTGATTTATCCTTGCTCTGTTTTTCAACGGACGAACAAACGATCAGTATCAACTATTATGAGCTGAACTATTTCCGTCAAAATGATTGTTAAATCAAATTTGACTGTCCAAGCTCTGATACCAATTGTTGGATCTGAGTTTCTTTTTGATTGTATTTTATGTTTGTAATTAAGATGGAAATGAAAGAGTTGTGCAGCGGAAATAAGATGAAAGCAAACTTTGCATACAATCAAACGAGAGAAATACTTTTATCAAACATCTTTTCACAAAGAACCGAATGATTGAATTTGTTTCAACAACGATTACAATGATTGATGTAAGAATGCAAACTCCCCCTCAGCCAGAGCTCAGTAGTTTGTTCGTGCAAAGAAGACGATTGATCAAAAGAGCTAATAGAACAGTACAAAGTACTGAACTATTTATAAGCACTTGCAAACCACTGAGCATCTTAGCTGACGTCACCATGAAAGTGACATCTAACCTCCTAACAAACTCTAACTACTGATCTATAAACACTGATGTACTAAACTACTGCTATTACATTACATTACATAAAAGACACGTAAACTGCTGCTGCATCCTTCCACTACTGTGAACCCAGCAGTGCTTGTCCGGATCAGCAGTACTTGACCCAAGGCAGTAGATAGAGTCAACAGAGCTTTGGTCTTCCATCAGTCTTTGACTTTGGTCAGTAGATATAAAGCAGCAGTTGTAGGTCAGCACTTAGTATGATCAGCAGATAGGAGGTCAGCAGATATGAAACCACTTTCAAGGGGAGAGATTTGCATGAACCAACTGTAAACGTCTGCTTATTCTGGATCCACTGCATTGATCCAGTTTTGGCTTTACATTATCTGTTCCTCTGATAGGGTTCAATCCCAACAGAGAGCTAGTTCTAAGTTAGAATATGTTGTTGAAAAACGAAGTCTCGAGGGTGCATAGATAGGCTATTTGCATTTGTTGGTTAGGTTAACTACGGATCAATCATGTTGTTGGTGCATGCGTCTGTCGACTTCGTCTTGTATCGAGTCTTGTATGTATATAGATAGATCAGGGCACGTAATTCGTTAAAACTGTCAAAATTAGGTTAGCAGGTAAGTTCACACGAAATTACAAAGTGTAATTTCGCTTGAAATCAACAAGTGATTTCAAACGAAATTACCTTGCTAATTCCGCTTGAAATGGCTAATTCCGTGTGAATGTGATTCCGCTTGAACCTGTTCAAGCGGAATTAGCTCTCCTATAAATAGTGTTGTCTTGATTTCATTTGTAAGGTTTTCGGTCACTGAGTCAAAGTGCTGGCGAAGTGTCGTCTCGTTGTAAAACTTTGTCAAATCAATCAGAAAGACAATTAAAGTGTATATCTAGCTGAATCGAACTCAATATGTCTGTTTCCGCCTTTCATATTTAGTAGAACACCTCTGAACGACTCGTTTCGGTCGGTAAAACGATCCTACACACGTTTATCAATTAATCAGGGTTGACGAGGAGACATCTATAAGTTTTGTACGTATATGAGTGAAAGTTTCATTGGTTCCCTATTGGGAACAAAATGTCACACCCCAACCGATGGCGGAATCATCGGGGCGTGGCACTAGGCAAACCAGATTACTCAAGAGAATCCATAAAAACTATTAAGTGGCAATATTTAAAAGGTTAATTGTCCCATACCAATCAACAAACATTCCACAAACAATTATTACAGACAGCGTGTTCTCAAAAGCAAAACAAGTCCGACAACCTACATTTCTATTAGTGTAGTTTCTAGACTGCCTATCTTGATTCAACATATCATAGCATAGCATCCTATCAACCTGTCACATACGTTAAAATAAAGTCAATACATAAAATGTTAAGGTGAGTACACAAGTTTGCATAACATATAGTAGAGAAAGCGTTTACGCATAACCAGCATGTAACACGTAACGGGCGAAGCATGTAACTATCAAACAATGTCTACAACTTAACCACGAGACTGCGTTTTGGAGTATGCATGACATATGTTCAGCGAACACGTGAAGTAAAGAGTTGTGATCCCTAGCAACCCTTGTCCACGACAGGTGTTGAGTCCAAACTATAGTACTATCATTGCTAGAGGCGGTATAGTGTAACAATGTATAAGCATAGTACAAGCATTCATAGATCACGTATAGCATGCGGGAGTGGTTAGCGTTATAAAGTGTTTACGTTGTGTGTTGTGTTTTGATATAGAACATATGTAACATCCAAAGTGCGTTAAATGAGAATGGGTTCGAGTATACTCATAGAGCGTGTTTCACAAACTTGATTGGATTGAAGGGAGCGCGTTGAGTTAGCCTGAGCATGGAACAGTAGCGTGAGTCAGTGCGTAACAGAATGTCGGATGGTAGAGTGTTCGAGTGGTGATCTGAACGAATGGGTATAATCCATCCGAGTGGATGGTCATCCGGACTGATGGTCATCCGAGTGGATGGCCATTCGAACGGATGGCCATTCGAATGAGTGCGTGTGTTGTTTGTAAATTGTTAAAATTCGAAGTTTCGTAGTTTGAACAATGTAAAATATAAATGCCAGGCCATTCGGTCGGATGGTCATCCGAATAGATGGCCATTCGAGCCGAATGATCTGTAGTTGAACTTTTTGGTAAAATTTTCTAAGTAAAAAGTTTGAAATTTAACAGAAACGGCGTGATGACGTGTCAAACAATGGAAACACACCAAGTTCAGCTCATTCGGTCGAATGGTCTCAGCCCATTCGATCAGACTCACTGTTCTTGATGGAATTTCATGTTCAACCTGTTAATCGATCATCTCTCCGGTGGGAATCTGTTTTCAAGCTGACTCTCAACTAGGAAATGAGTAGAGAGTCTGAATGAGTCTGGATTCCATCAGTTTTGAGTAGAAAAGTTAAAAGGAGTTTGAAAATAGTTGAAAAGCGTTGAAATCTTGTTGAGATTTAAGTTGAAAAGTGTGAAATCTCTTAGATCTAGAACCAATCTCGATCAGATGATGTTCCTCAACCGTTTGCCGGAGCAAAACAGGTGAAAACCATCTTCAAGTGGTCCAAATAAGAGATTTCGGGAGAAAAGTTAGTGTTTGTGTGTGATTTTGATGAAGAAGATGATGTAGACGTGTTTAGTGATGAAGATAGTACAAAATTTGAGGAGAAATACTTACGAAATGGCCTTGAATCACGAGTAAAAGTGACTGAGAGTGACTTGAGTGAGTATGATCGGATGGTGGTGTCAAACTAGAGAATGAGGGTGTACAGCGGTATCTATAGAATGAGAGAGAGGGAGTATGTTGGTGCACGAAGCGCGAGGTGTGGAATGGCCTTTCGGTCGAATGGCCATCTGGTCGGATGGTCATCCTAGCGGATATCCATTCGATCGGATGTCCATTCGGACAACCGTGTTGTGCGAGTTAGTTTTCCAACTTTCGTTTCGTGCGTTAAGCGTTGCGCTGCGTTTAATCGAGTTGCGTGTGAGCGTTGAGCGTGTAAGCGTTGTGTTGATAATCCCCATAACATTCAAACAAATAATCACACAAATAATACACATAAAGTAAATAAATCCGCGTTTCGAGTTTGCTTTGAGTTTGCGTTGTGATAGAGTTTAGTCTAAACATGCGATGTGAAATGCGATAAAATGCGTTAAAATAGTAAGCGTTATAAACAACGTTAAATGCGATAACTGCATTTTGAATGAGCGTTGTAATAATGCGTTTTAAATGCGTTTAAAACATAGTTTTAACCCTTAGCGTTAACCGAATATAAAGAGTACAGGTGGTTACAAATGAAAGGACATCGATAAGTAATGACCCAAAGAGTCGGGTTGTTACAGCCTCCCCTACTTTAATGAATTTCGTCCCGAAATTAAGGATCCGGCGTAACAAAGAGTTGTGGATATTTAACTTTCATATCACTTTCGAGTTCCCAAGTGAACTCGGCGCCGCGTTTACCTTCCCAGCGAACCTTCACTATAGGAATGCGAGAGCGTCGAAGTTTCTTGGTCTCTCGATCCATGATTTCTACTGGCTTTTCCACAAAGTGTAGAGTTTCGTTCACTTGCAAATCTTCAAGAGGAACATGAAGGTTTTCTTCGGCTAGGCATTTCTTGAGGTTCGAGACGTGGAAAGTCGGATGTACGTTGTTGAGTTCCTCCGGTAATTCAAGTCGGTAGGCCACTTTACCAATTCTTTCCAGAATCTTAAAAGGACCCACGTATCATGGCGCTAGCTTTCCTTTCTTGCAGAATCGGATCACCCCCTTCCAAGGTGAAACCTTTAGGAGTACGTGATCACCAACTTCAAACTCAAGGGGCTTGCGACGTTTATCGGCGTAACTCTTTTGACGACTCCGAGCTTTCAAGAGGTTGTCTCGTATTTGGAGGATCTTATCAGTCGTTTCTTGTAATAACTCAGGACCGGTAATTTGCGCATCTCTGATCTCGTGCCATACAATGGGCGATCGACATTTTCTTCCATATAATGCCTCAAAGGGTGCCATTTGAATACTAGTGTGATAACTGTTGTTGTACGAGAATTCTACTAAAGGTAAATGCGTGTCCTAATTACCACCAAAATCTATAACGCACGAACGAAGCATGTCTTTAAGGGTGCGGATCGTGCGCTCAGTCTAACCGTCGGTCTGGGGATGGTAAACGATACTGAGATTAAGAGTAGTACCGAGAGCGGATTGGAATGTCTCCCAGAGTCGCGAGGTAAACTGACCATCGCGGTCAGAGATGATGTCACGAGGTGTCCCATGTTGACAAATGACTTCATCGGTATGGATTCGTGCTAATCGTTGAACCTTGTAGTCTTCTCATATCAGTAACAAGTGAGCGGATTTCGTAAGACGATCAATGATAACCCAAATGCTATCATGACCTGATGGCGTGCGAGGGAGTTTCGTAACAAAGTCCATAGCTATACTCTCCCACTTCTACATCGGGATCTCGGGTTGTTCGAGTAAGCCAGAGGGTCATTGATGTTCAGCCTTAACTTTCGAACAAGTTAGGCATTTCGAAACATAGAGAGCGATATCCTTCTTCATTCCTGGTCACCAATACCTGGAGCGGAGGTCCTGGTACATCTTGTCGGCACCGGGATGAATGGAATATTAGGATTTGTGGGCTTCAGTCGGCAAAATCTCTCGGAGATTATTGCGACTAGGTATCCAAATGCAGTCGAGATAGTGAAATATACCATTTGGTTTATTCACAAGTTGATTTTCGGTTCTAAGAATCCTCTCTTCCTTCAGAGTGTTCTTGAGAAAACAAGCGTGTTGAGCTTCGCGAATGAGAGCTTCGAGGTCATGTTGGGCTTGAATGTTACGAACACTATCTAGATAGCTTCATCGGCTAAGAGCATCGGCAACGACGTTTGCTTTGTCGGGGTGGTAGCGTATCTCACAGTCGTAGCCGTTAAGAAGTTCTACCCATCTGCGTTGGCGCATATTAAGTCCAGTCTGGTTCAAGATGTGTTGTAGGCTCATATGGTCGGTGAAGACCGTACACTTAGTACCATACAGGTAGTGTCTCCATATCTTTAACGCAAAAACAACTGCACCTAGCTCGAGATCGTGGGTTGTGTAGTTCTTCTCATGGACCTTGAGTTGGCGAGATGCGTTCGCGATAACCTTATCTCGTTGTATAAGAACGCAACCAAGACCCAGGTTAGAGGCATCACAATAAACAACAAAGTCGTCATTTCCATTGGGTAGCACGAGTACTGGGGCGTTGCAAAGCATACACTTTAGAGTTTGAAAGGCAACCTCTTGTTCGGTTTCCCAAATGAAAGGCTTGTCTTTATGCGTTAGAGAGGTGAGAGGAGCGATGATTTTAGAGAAATCAGCGATGAATCGACGGTAATAACGCGTCAATCCGAGAAAAGAACGAACTTCGGACGGGGTTTTTGGCGTAATCAAACTTTTAACTACTTCAATCTTCGCGGGATCGACGTGAATACCTTGACTTTTAATGATGTGACCGAGAAATTGAACCTCCTCAAGCCAAAATTCACACTTGGAGAACTTGGCGTAGAGGCGATTCCCTTGGAGAAGCTCGAGAACTAACCGAAGATGTTGTACGTGTTCAGCTCTCGACTTTGAATAGATCAGGATATAATCGATAAACACGATGATGAAGCGATCGAGAAAGGGTTAACACATACGGTTCATCAAATCCATGAAGACTGCGGGTGCGTTTGTAAGACTAAAAGGCATGACCATGAATTCGTAATGGCCATAACGGGTGTGAAAAGCGGTTTTAGGGATGTCTTGCTCCTGAATTCGTAGTTGATGATAGCCAGAACGTAGATCGATCTTAGAGAAACACGTAGCGCCTTGCAATTGATCGAATAAGTCGTCGCTTCGGGGTAGAGGGTAGCAATTCTTGATAGTAAGCTTGTTGAGTTCTCTATAATCGATGCACATTCGGAACGATCCATCCTTCTTTCTCACAAAAAGGACAGGTGCGCCCCATGGAGATGTGCTAGGGCGTATGAAGCCTTTATCAAGTAACTCCTGGAGTTTGACTAGAAAGTTCACGCATTTCGGACGGTGCGAGGCGATAAGGGGCTTTAGTAACAGGGTTAGCTCCAAGGATGAGGTCTATACGAAAATCGATATCACGAGTAGGGGGTAGACCGGGTAAATCGTCTGGAAAGACATTAGGAAAATCATGAACCACAAGTACCTTTTCCATCGGCTTCTTTTCCTCCTCCGCTACTATGATGTGAGCTAAGAAAGCTAAGTATTCCTTGCCAAGATACTTGCTAGCTTGGATACACGACATCAGTTTCAGTTCTTTCGAAGATACTTCGCCATAAACATAGAGTTGATCACCATTTGAAAGAGAGAAATGGATCATCTTTCGAAACAAACCACTTCGGCAAGATTTTCACGAAGAAAATCCATGCCTATTATGACATCGAAACTACCAAGTTGCATCGGAATGAGATCAATCGGGAAAACGTGACTATTGAGTTCGAGAGTACAATCATGGAGAATGGAGCTGACGGTGACGGTCCTTCCGGTGGCAATGTCTACGTCGAACGTCATTGGGAGGTTAGCGCGTTTACAGTTTAGGAGCTTTTCGAATTCAAACAACACAAAACAGTTATCGGCTCCAGTATCAAATAAACACGAAGCATAAATACCGTTAACAAGGAACGTACCATTGACAAAATTGTTGTCAGTCTGAGCCTGGCGGACCTTGATGTTGAAAGTTCTTATGTGGGCTGCTTGTTGTGGTTGTTGTTGCTGCTGCGGCTGCTGTGGCTATTGTTGTTGCTGCTGCTGCGGTGGTTGCTGCTGTGATTCTTGTTTCACAACTCGGTTTGGGCAGCCGTCAACAAGAGTAGCAAGCTCGTGCATGAACAGCGAGTGCAGGAGCTGCTTGGTTACCCTGAAGAGCAAGGGGTTGAGTTGTGTTTTGGTCAAAAATTACCGAAGCAATTAAGTGATCAAATTAGTTAAGTGAGGTAGTGTGCTTGAAATGTGTGTTGAAAATATTCTAATTAAGTTATTTGCAAAAACAGTTTCAGGATACGGCTCAGGATATAGAGCTGTATCTATGATCAAACAATGTGCAAAAATGTAAAGGATGACACATGATGTACGAGGAAAGCCCTTGATCAATCTAGATCGCCGGCACAAAACCTCGGGAGCTGACAATCGCAGCTGCCTTGTTCTTCTATTACTTCAAATATCAGGATACAGTGAAGGATATGATACGGATCAACTAGATGTTACAATGTAATTTGAGTACAAGTGTTTGTGTGTAGTGATAGTTTGCAACAGGAGAGTAAAAGTGTGCGAGAGAGTGTGTGCCTTAACCTGATCCGATCAATCTATTTATAGTAAAACAAAAATAACAAACTACCCTATTAAACCGGGATGCTTCGAATATTCCTCAAGTAAACGTTGTAGTCCACTTCTTCCGGGTTCAACGTCTATAACCCAACCTATTTGCCCGAGTCTTGAGGGGAAGAAGTCCTCCTGACCGTTAGAGGCTTGTTACAATAATCTGCACGTGAGCTAATTGGTTAGTACCAGGATATCATATCAGGATGTTACCAATATCCGGATCCGGTATCCTGGTCACAAATAAACAATCAGAGCCAGAATATTTGTCAGGATATATAAGCAGAAATTCACCCATAACAATTGTCCCCAAAATATATCTGTTGGTATACCAATCCAACGGATATATTTTAAAACTTTATCTCACGAATTGAGGTTATTAAATTGAAACGACGGTCAAGATAGCACTATGTAACTTCCAACGCGCTTTTCACTCGATGGACATCTATTACGCCCCTATATCTTCTCTCTTTTTGTTCGAGAACCAGATAACAACAACAGAATCTCCAGGTAATCACACATCCCCTCCTCATTTTCTGTTAATTTTATTCTTCTTCCAATGGCCACTAGAGTCCACTCTCAAACCGGTGAATCGTCGGAATCCTTCGTTCAGCAAAACCTTCTCAAAAATCCCGAGAAGGAGATATGTGCTTTTGACAACGCAGACATTGCAGCGTTGGGAGCCTCCGGCGCTTTCCCCGATGGCACGGTTTTTAGACCATTTGATCGATCAATTCGATCAGATGTTTCTTCTGCCGATTGGGTCTGTTTTCCGGCATACCCTTTCTCGCTAGGTCTTCGGTACCCATTTCCTGAGTTCATGATGCAATTCTTCCGAACTACTGGTATTTCCTTTGCCCAAACCATGCCCATGGTTTGGAGAGTATTGATTGTGCTCAACCAAATCAAAAATCTTCACTGTCCCGACCTCCGCATCGAGGATATGCCGATTGCTTACCGCCTCCGATCACACGGTTCCAATCGATTCTTGCTCTTTTCAACTTCCAGCAAACCCCTTATACTTAAAGCCACGAAGAACGAGGATGGATGGCAACGTAAATTCTTCTTTGTCAAGCGCGACTCCATCTATGAGGGTGCTAGTCTTCCGGTGGAGTGGTTAACCACCGGTAGGGTCAAGAATATCCCCAGATGCTTCCAGACTTTTATCATGTGCTAACATCTTCTTATTTGATCTTTATGCAGTGAACTTTAAGGAAGTAGCTCCTCCTACTGCGGAATCCGAAAAAAAATCAAAGCAGTTTACCAGTTACCGGCAGTTGACAGGAGTTTTACTACACACATCCCAAGTTCCAGTCAATACTCATCATCTGAAATGTCTGGTAAAAGTTACTTCGTAAATAACTGATTAGCGTAAAGGATGTAGGACTTCCCCTTTATGCAGCACCAGCCAAGATCCCAGAGGTTTTCGATCTTGATGAGCTGGACAGCTATTCCGATCACGTCTAGGACAAGAAGGAGCCCAGTCCCAAGGCTACAGCCTCATCCAAGCCCAGCAGCTCCAAAGCCATCATCATTCCTAAGCCTTCGCTAGCTACTAAGCCCTGGAGTTCGAGTTCTCGTAAAAGGAAAGAGACTGACTCACCTACCCTCTCTGATGCGTTCCCCTATGAGAATCATGGGTTCATTGAGGCAAGCGGGTTCATGACTTCTTTTCTTAACCAGGTTAGTGTCCTTAACCCATATCCTGCACCATATGCTGTTTATAAATGTTTATTAAGGCTAATACCTGTTCTCTTATTTTAAAGGGTCTCGAATGTCTGGTTCATTTATACCAGGAATCCTGTGGGCTCAACAAGATGCTCGAGTCCAAATTGAAGAAAGCCGAGGTCACCATTTCTGACCAGGGCATGATTGCAGCCGCCAAATCTCGGCATTACGAGGACAAGTTCAAGGCTATGACCCAAGAACACCAGGCCGCCCTCAACAAAGCCGCTCTTGAGGCCCAAGCCGATCTTGAAGCTGCCCATGCTCATCATGAGCGGGATATGATCAGCTACCGGGAAGGCCTTAAAAGTTCTGTCGTTACTTCCCTTCTTCAGGCCAGGCTAAAGATGCACGAAGCCAAGACACTGGGCTTCGAGTGCCCTTCTTGGGATGTCAATTCCTGGGAGACAAAGCTAAGGAGTCTTGGCGGCAATCCTGTTAAACCTGGAGCTGAAGGGTCTTCAAAAGTAGTTGAAAAACCAACTGGTGCTAGTGACAAAGCTGAGAGGGATGTTCAAGCTGATCCTGAAACGGATGCTGTCGAAAATGCGATGAACGAAGAAGGCGCTACCTCCTAAAACTTATTTCCCTTAAATTTGATGGTTATGTTTGTTCGAACAGTTTTATTCCTTGTCTTTTGAACAATTTTCTTTTCCTGAATTAAAACAATTAGATAACCAAAGATGGATGGGTCCTAGATTTTAGGATGAAGCCTTTGGTTATCAACTAGTATCACTTATTTCAGATAGTACCACCTTCTTTTAACTTATTTGCTGTTCTTTTTATTTTTTTGTCATGTATTGCTCAGTTTAGATTTCAACTTTGTAAAATTATTTTTTGAAAATATCCTGATCAACATACTCGGAGGTATCCTACGAAGACTTTCGTTAAATAGGGTTTTTCAAAATTCAAACGATTTAGATAAAGTCTTTAAAGAATAAAAGATAGTTTATTTTTCAAAATCCGTTTTGATAACACTTGTTTGAATAGAGTCCCAATTTTCAACCCAAGTATCATCTCCCAAATATTCCTGAAATATATCCCGAAAACACATTTTAAGAGTATATCCTAAAAATATATCCTAATCAGGATATTTAAGCCTTAAACATAGTTTCAAAGGTTCAAACAACTCATGTAAGGTTCACAAAGGAAAGATGTCCCCAGTCCGAGATACTTAATCCTTTTACAACTTCTTCCACTAAGATGTCCTCAGTCCGAGATACTTAATACACTAGGTTCAAATTTGATTCTTTGAGCCTTGCACAATCGCCTTAGGAGGAATATCCCCTGTGCATAAAGTCTTTGAACACTTAGAAATATTTTGAACATTAGTTTCAATCGTCTGAACAGTTCTTATGTTACAGGGGGTAAACCCTAAAATATACCAGAGATGATTCCTTAGTATGCTGGGGATAAACCCATAGATATCCTGGGGAAAATCCTAAATTTTCATGCGCTACAGGCGGGAGTGTATAAACTCCAAGACTTAGAAAGGCGATAACCTTTAAACCTTAGAGAGTATGAAGATACCCTTCCGTGAGAGAGGGTGATCAATCCTCGTATACCTTTCGGATCCAGGATATAGCCAACAATAACGAAATTGTCAGCCACTTTTACATGGACTAGTCCCGCTATCTTGAACTATCCCTGGATAACTTGCACTCCAGGCGGGGTGTTTAAACCCAATTCGAGAGAAAGGTGAATACCTTTAAACCTGTGAAGGGATCAGGATCCCTTAAACGTGAGAGAGGGGGCCAATCCTCTAATCTTTCGAAGTATCTTGAATGTGTATCCTGGAGCTATATCCCGAAGCATATACTACAAAACAACTGTATGCTAAGGTGGGTGTTAGCCTGGCTAACACCCCTTCGATGCTTAAGTCAGTAATGGGTTTAAAACAATAAATAATATTAAAACATATTAAAAGAGATAGAATCCATACCATCCTGAGTTAGAATCCAAATTCCAAACTCACTTTAAATAGAGCTTTAGATGTATATTATTCCAGGATCTTGGTAGCATATCCCCCTCCATATTCTTGAGTCGGTATGCTCAGTTTCCTGATTCTGATTCAATCTCATATGGTCCTTCCCATTTTGGAGCCAACTTTCCATCAGCAGGATTAGTAGTATTCTGGAAAGCCTTTCTCAATACCCAATCTCCAACCTGGAACCTTCTAGTCCTTATGTTCTTGTTATATGCTTTAGATATCCTCTGTTGAGATGCTGCCATCCTTAGCCTTGCTGCGTCTCTTGTCTCATCAATAGTATCCAATTCCTGGAAAAGGACTTCAGGATTCTGCTCAGGATCCCGGAGGTTGGATCTTGCTGTTGGTATCACCATTTCCGTTGGGATTACCGCTTCTGCTCCGAATACTAAGGATAATGGGGTTTGTCCAGTTGCACTTTTCACCATCGTCCTATCAGCCCATAAAGCGAAGGGTAATTCTTCTGCCCATCTTCCCTTCTTAACTCCAAGCCTTTTCTTCAAATTGTTGACAATTATCTTGTTTGAGGATTCTGCTTGCCCATTTGCTTGAGGATGTACTGGTGTGGATGTGATCATTTTGATTCCCCAACTCTTGCAAAAATCAGTAGTCCTTTTACTTATAAACTGAGATCCATTGTCACAAATTATCTCAGCTGGTACTCCAAACCTAGTCAGGATATTCCTTTTTATGAAGGATACCACTTCTTGATCTCTAACCTGAACGAATGCTTCAGCTTTGACCCACTTAGAGAAATGATCAGTCATTGCCAACATGAAGACCTTTCCTCCTGGAGCCTTTGGCAATTTTCCTACTATATCCATTCCCCACTTCATGAATGGCCAAGGGGAAGCTATAGGGTAAAGTGGCTCAGCCGGCTAATGTAATATATTACTGTGTCTTTGACATGCATCACATCTTCGAGCATACTCTGCAGCATCTTTTCTCATCGTCGGCCAATAATATCATGTTCTTAATACCTTTGAGAATAACGACCTGCCCCCAGTATGGTTACCACAATCCCCTTCATGTATATCCTAAAGCACTTCTTTGGTTTCGGTATCCTCCAAGCACCTCAGATATGGTCCTGGAAGAGATTTCTTATACAAGACATTATTTATAATAGTGAATCGTGATACCTTCATTCTAAAGGCCTTAGAATTCTCATCCTTTGGGATGTGTCCTTCCTTGAGATATCTCATGATTGGAGCCATCCAAGACTTAGGATCCTCCTCAGGATATTCATCATCAGGATCCCGAACACTTACTACTTCCTTATCCTGAGGATCTGTCGCAGGATATAGGATATGTAATATCGGTATTCAGGTTCCTTCCGGTATCCTGGCTGATGATCCTAGATTTGCCAAGGCATCAACTTCAGCATTATCCTCTCTTGGTACCTGTTCAAGTGTGAAAATATCGAAATATCGTGCTAATTTTTTGAGAATTTCGAGATACTCGATTAACTTCTCACCTTTAACTTCATGATCATTTACAAGGACAACACTTACTGCATTCCCCGATAGTGCAAGATACAGGGATAATGGTTCACCATCCTTAGGCTTCATCAATAGAGGTGCGGTTGAAAGATACTGCTTCAAATCCTGCAATGTTGCTTCATGCTTTACTCCCCATTCAAACTTCTTATTCTTCTTCAGGATATCATAAAATTCCTTGCATTTTTCCGAGGATCTTGAAATAAATCTGTTTAATGCCGCTACTCGCCCTGTTAATCGTTGAACATCCTTCATATTTGAAGGTGATTTGATATCCAAGATAGCTTTAATCTGCTCCGGGCTTGCCTCTATCCTTCTTTTCGTCACCATGTATCCTAGAAACTTTCCTGCCCCCACTCCAAAGTGGCACTTAGCAGGATTTAATTTCATGTTATACTGGTCCAGGATATCAAACGCTCCCTTAATATCCTGGAGGTGATCCTCAGCCTTCTTGGATTTTACTACCATATCCTCGATGTACACTTCCATGGTGTCCCCCAACTTTTCTTTGAACATCATGTTCACCAATCTTTGATATGTTGCACCTGCATTTTTCAAACCAAAGGGCATAGCAGTGTAACAATATATACCTGTTGGTGTCATGAAGGCAGTATTCTCCTGGTCTGAAGGTTCCATTTGGATCTGCTGGAATCCTGAAGATGCATCCATGAAGGTTAACATCTCATGGTCGGCAGTAGCATCCACCATTGAGTCAATATGAGGAAGAGGAAATGGGTCTTTGGGACAAGCTTTGTTTAAGTCTGTGTAATCTACACAAACTCTCCATTTCCCATTCTTTTTTTGTACCACAACTACATTTGCTAGCCATCTTGGAAACTTGACTTCTTTGATCATTTTGGACTTCAATAACCTCTCTACTTCTTCCTGAATAATCATATTTCGCTCCAGAGCAAACTTCCTTCTCTTTTGTTGGACAGGCTTGAATGACCTGTCAATACCGAGCTTATGTGTTAAAATATCCTTGGAAATGCCTGTCATATCCTCGTGCTTCCACGCGAACGTCGACATCCTGCATTTCAAAAAGTTAGTCAATTGATCTTCAATATCTTGAGGGATCTTGGTTCCCATGAGCACCGAGATATCCAGATTATTCTGATCCAGGATAACTTTCTTTACATCCTGCTCTGAAGCTTCCATGATATCCTGGCCTCGCATCTTTAATTGCTATGCTGCATTAGGCTTTGTTGAGGATTTCATCGAAGAAGAATAAGACTCCTTTGCTTCCTGTTGATCACTTTCCACCTTGATAACTCCCCAAGGAGTAGAGATCTTGATGCATTAATGGTAGGTTGACGGAACAACTTTCATATCATGGATCCAAGGCCTACCTGTTTTGGTCAAAAATTACCTAAGCAATTTAGTGATCAAATTAGTTAAGTGAGGTAGTGTGCTAGAAATATGTGTGAAAAATATGCTTGTTAAGTTATTTAGAAAATCAGTATTCAGGATACGGCTCAGGATATTGAGCTGTATCTACGATCAAACTATGAGCAAAAGTAAAGTAAACGACACGAGATGTACGAGGAAAGCCCTTGATCAATCTAGATCGCCGGCATAAAACCTCGGGAGCTGACAATCGCAGCTGCCTTGTTCTTCTTATTACTTCAAACGTCAGGATACAGTGCAGGATGTGGTGTGGATCGACTATGTGTTACAATGAAATTTGAATACAAGTGTGGTGTTTGCAATGAGCTAGAGAGTGAAAGTGTTCGAGAGTGTCAGTGTAAAAATTGTGTGCCTTAAACTGATCCGCCCCCATCTATTTATAGTAAAGATAATATAACAAACTATCCTAAACTTCCGGGATCCACCGAATATTCCTTAATCGAACGTTGTAGACCTGGTCTTTCGGGTTCAACGTCTCTCCTTCAACAAACACGTCCGAGTCTTGAGGAGAAGAAGTACACTTGACCGTTAGCAAGTCTCAACCTTTAACCTGCACGTGGTTAATTCAATAAACCTCAGGATATCACCCAAGATGTTAGCAATGTCCTCTTCCAGCTTCCTGGTCACAAATAAACAAATAAAGGCATGATATTGGTCTGGATATGTATGCTTAAAAAATGAGCCATAACAATTGTCCCCAAATATATCGGTTGGGATACCAATCCAACGGATATATTTCAAAAATTTCACCTCATAACTTAAGGCAATTAATACGACTAGACCCTTGAAATGACAGCGGTGCAACTTCCAATGCATTATTTACTCTTTACCCCCTATATTCATCCTATATTAACCGAGGGACTCCTTATTACGGTTATCCTTATCTTCAAGCGGACATCAGGTGTTTTCCTTTCTATCCTTCTTTCTTGAATCTCTTTTAGTTTGCTCAATACTTTTCATGGCACCACGAACGAAATCCCGATCGGACCGACCGGCCTCAGCCCTCGTAAGTCAAAACCTTATTCGCAACCCATCAAAGGAAGTCTGTTGTTTCAACAATGCCGACATCGCTGTTCTTAAAGATTCCGGTGCCTTTCCCACCGGAACAGTCTTTCGCCCTTTCGACCGGGAAGCCCGATCGGATGCGTCATCCGACGAGTGGGTTTGTTTTTTCGCTTACCCTTTCTCTCTTGGACTCCGGTACCCGTTTCCACCCTTTATCTCTAGCTTTTTCGACCTCACCGGCCTTAGTTACGCCCAGGTTATGCCAATGGTCTGGCGAGTCTTGATAGTGCTGGATCAAATCAAGTCTCGTCATTTTCCCAACCTGTTTATTGAAGACCTCCCTATAGCATACCGGTTGAGATCCCATGGCGATCATCGTTTTCTTCTGTTTTCTACCTCCAAGAACCCTTTGGTTCTTAAGGCCTCCAAGAACGAGGATCGATGGCGACGGAAATTCTTTTTCGTAAAAAGAGATTCTATTGATAAGGGTTTCGATCTGCCAGTTAAATGGTTAACCAAGGGTAGGATTTAGGGTTTTAGGAATATCCCCAATTATATCCTCAAACTATATCCCAGACTTATATCCTGACATTTTTATGCAGCGAACTTCAGAGATTTAGTACCTCCCAGCGCAGAATCCGAATCCAAGATCGAAGAAATCTATCAACTTCCTGTCAGTGAAAGAACTTTCTCCCTGTCTCTCACAGATTCAAGCCAGAAATCAAGCTCAGAGATGTTTTGTAAGCACATTCTCAGTAGTTACATATATTCTAAATCAATTATTTTTCAAAAGTATGATGAGTTCAAGAACATCTTCCCTCGTGCAGTACCGGTTGTCAACCTTGAAGGTTTCCAACTTGACGAGTTGGATTGCTACTCCCGCCTCGAACCCATCAAACAAGAATCCAAGCCAAAGCCGTCTGCTACACCAAAGCCTACCTCCTCGAAGACTGTTTCTGCTCCCAAAGGCCCTTCGGCATCCAGGACCCGGGCATCCAGCTCTCGGAAGAGAAAGGAGACGGACTCCCCAGCTGTTTCTGAAACATTCTCTCTCGAGAATCATGGGTTCAACGAAGCCACCTCATTCCTCAAACAGGTAGAATTTTCTTTTCGATATCCTGCACAAGTATGTTAGTCCTTATCCTGCTTATTTTTTACATCAGTACCTGTGTCTTTATCGATAGGGTCTGGATCGTCTTATGCACTTGTATGAAGACGCTTGCGGGCTTAACAAGATAATGGAGATCAAGCTGGAGAAAGCTGAGGCCACCATAGCTGACCAAGGAACCATTGCAGCTGCTAAATCCTAGCATTATGAAGACAAATACAAGGCAATGATCCGGGATCACCAAGCTACTCTCCACAAAGCCAACGAGGATGCTCAAGCCAAACTAGATGCCGCCCTTCTCCAATACCAGCAGAATATGAGTTCATATCGGGATAGCCTCAAAGCATCCGTGGTCGTCTCTCTTCTCCAAGCCAGGATAAGGATGGCTTACGAAGCCAGGGATTTGGGCTTCGAATGCCCCTCCTGGAATATAAAGGCTTGGGAGGAGAAACTTCAGGATCTCGGAGGTCATCCCGTTGCTCATCCTACAAAGCATGCTGGTGAAGAGCCTTCTAAGGCGGCTGAAGAAGTGACCAAAGCTGATGATGATGTCGAGAAGAATCCTGAGGCTGATGCTGGGGCGAATGCTGGGAAGGACGTTGCTGATCAAGAAGGTGCCGCTTCTTAGGCAGCGGAGTGGGCGATGATGGATATACGAGCCAAGGCCGGAGCCCACTTTTAAATTTCATGGTTGTGGTTGCATAAACAATTTACTTTTCCTGTCTTCGAACAATTTACATTTCCCGGAGTAGTATATAACCTTATTACCAAGCCTCAATCTTTTTGCAACTTCTTCAATGAAGATGTCCCCTGTGCGAGGTACTTAGTACATTAGTTCCGAGCCTTATCCTTTTAACATCACCACCTTGGTAGGGATGTCCCCTGTATACAATGTCTTCAAATACTTTAGAAATCTACTGAATGTCAGTTTCCATTGTATAGGCAATTTTTTACGTCCCAAGGGTAAAACCCAAGGATGTACTGGAGATAAATCCCTTGTATCCTGGGGAAAATCCCAAATTTTCATGCGCTACAGGCGGGAGTGTATAAACTCCAAGACTTAGAAAGGCGAAAACCTTTAAACCTTAGAGAGTATGAAAATACCCTTTCGTGAGAGAGGGTGATCAATCCTCATATACCTTTAGGATTCAGGATATAGCCAACAGTAACGAAATTGTCAGCCACTTTTACATGGACTGGTCCCGCCACCTTGAACTATCCCTGAATAACTTGCGCTCCAGGCGGGGTGTTTAAACCCAATTCGGAAGAAAGGTGAATACCTTTAAACCTGTGAAGGGATCAGGATCCCTTGTACGTGAGAGAGGGGGCCAATCCTCTAATCTTTCGAGTTATCCTGAGTACATATCCTGGAGCTATATCCTGAAACATATCCTGCAAAACAATTGTAAACTAAGGTGGGTGTTAGCTTGGCTAACACCCCTCCGATGCTTAAGTCAGTATTGGATTACAAAGAATAAATTAAACCAAACATATTTAAAAAAGGTAGAATTCATACCATCCTGAGTTAGAAATTAAATTCTAAACTCACTTGAAATAGAGCTTAAGGTGTATAGCATTCCAAGATCTCGGTAGCATATCCCCCTCCATATTCTTGAGTCTGTATGCTCCTTTCCCTGCTTCAGATTCAACTTCGTATGGTCCTTCCCATTTTGGAGCTAACTTGCCATCGGCAGGATTAGTAGTATTCTGAAAAGCCTTTCTTAACACCCAATCTCCAACCTTAAATCTTCTGGTACTAATATTTTTGGTATATGCCCTGGATATTCTCTGTTGATATGCTGCCATCCTTAGCCTTGCCGCGTCTCTCTTCTCATCTATAGTGTCTAAATCCTGACTCAAGGCTTCAGGATTCTGCTCAGGATCACTTAGGGTAGATCTTGCAGTAGGTATTTGTTAGGGGAGGATTTTCTAACAATTAGTGATCCTTATTCGTTATCCTAACTAGTGATCCTTACATCTGTGACAGGTGGTGATCCTCAGAAGAGCTTCAGGATCATGGATCACTTTAAGGATCTTCGTACTGACGATTGTTTACTTATGTATTATACTATCTCGCAGGTATGACGAGCTTGACCAGGTCTTGGCGACATTCCTGGAGAATATTCCTAAGCTATTCTGCACGTGCTTGACCAAAAATAGACGTTGTGGTGAACGTGGAGGCTTGGCACGAAAGTCGGATAGTTAGTTTAGGTGGTTATTTCTATTTTAAAAGGGAGTAACGAGCTAGTAGAAAACACTTAGTCATTTTTTTGCAGTTACACATACTCGTACAAACACTCATACAAGCTCTCATACAAGCTCTCGTTCAAACACCAAGCAATTACATACACTTTTTACACATTCCACCGTAGTGATCCTTGTACCTAGCTCGTTACTATCCGAAGTTGTAAACATTAATTCATTTATTTAAGCTTGGTGATCGGTAGTTTCCATCACCCGGGGTTTTTTGTGCCGGAGATCAACTCTTGATCAAGGGCTTTTTCCCCGTATAAATCCTTGTGTTGTTTGTGCAATTTACATTAAAGTGATCTTCATCGCTGTTATACAATTTGAGCATCATTCCCCGTAACAAAGAGTTTGGTTGCACTATCCTCAACAGATTTTTTGACCAAAACAGTTTGGCGCCCACCGTGGGGCAATTGGTGCTTTATCCTTGAAAGAATACGCATTTCTGTGCTCATTCCGGTTCACTACAACCAAGCAAATGGCTTCCTCAGCGAAGAGTGCTTCAAACTTGATGCCCTCATTCACCTCTTCACAAGGCGTCCCTCCTTTGCCTCCACCACCTTCTGGATCCCAGAAGAATACTGAGAATGCCGCGAAGAAACCAACCCCCATTTTCTCAAAACCACCTACTTCTTCTGTTTCAACTAATCCTACTACTAATGATCTCTATGCCTTGATTTTGCAGATGAGGAATCATGCGCAAGAGCAGGATAAGACCAACGAAAGGATCCTCCGGGAGATTGACGAAATTAAGAAACAGAAGAAAACGGCGAAGGATCGTTCCCCATTGATGCCCAGATCTTTGAATTTTGATACTCCGGTGATTACTTCTCAGCCATCAGTGGTCCCAGACATCCAATATGTGGGTGGACCAAAAGGAGTGCACTACGGAACAGCAACAATGACCCAGGCATCAGGTTCATATTTCCAGCCAGCGGGATCCTATCCTCAGCATATAGGATCCCTCATGAGTTCAGGAGGATATTCAGGAATGCAGCAGTTTCAAGGATCTTCCTTCGTTCCAGGATCATCCCAGGTTCAAGGATCCTCCTTCGTTCCAGGATCATCCCAGGTTCAAGGATCTTCCTTCGTTTCAGGATCATCCCAGGTTCAAGGATCCTCCTTCGTTCCAGGATCATCCCAGGTTCAAGGATCCTCCTTCGTTCCAGGATCATCCCAGGTTCAAGGATCCTCCTTCATTCCAGGATCATCCCAGTTTCAGGGATCCTTCCAGATGCCAGGATCCTTGAGGAGTTTGCAAACAGGAAGTTCAGATGTCCATCAGGGAGATTTTATTCCAATGCAGACCAATGCCTCTACTGGTCCCTCGATCCTTCCAGACCCTCAACAATATGGATTAACATCCATTCTTCCTAACTTGAATCCAATGGGAGGTAACACTCTTAATAATTCTCATACTACTAATCATGGTCTCATGCAGGATCCAGGTATCAATCATGCCATGGCCAGAGAACTGCAAAAGCTAAAGGATATGATATCAAGTGTTCCGGGAGTGGTCAAACCTATCCCAGAGATTGCAGATGGAAGCCACAAGATATCTCGTTTTGCACCACCAATCTGTGATGCTGAGATACCTAAGAGGTTCCATGTGCCTACAATGAAGCTGTATGATGGTTCGACAGATCCTGAAGAACACATAGCACAATACAGGGAGAGGATGGAGATCAATCCAATCCCAGAAAGGTTAAAGGAAGCATGCCTGTGCAAAGGATTCGGATCCACTCTTACTGGATCAACTCTCAAATGGCTGCTAAGTCTTCCTCCCTATTCTATTACCTCATTTGCTAATCTGGTTAATCTATTTAACAATCAGTTTTCTTGTAGTAGGAAATTTGAACGATTAACTAGTGATTTATATAGGATAACCCAGGGTCATAATGAATCATTAAGGGATTACATTACCAAATTTAGTAAAGAATCCTTAGACATCCCCAACTTAGATATAGCCATGGCGGTTGAGGCCTTTAAAATGGGATTGCTTAGGGATTCGTTATTTTATGATGATCTTGTTATGACACCATGCAGGAACCTAGATGAGGTAAGAACCCGGGCCCTTAGGTACATCCGGCTAGAGGACGACAAGAGGATCCAGGAGAGGTTAGCAGGATCCTCAAAGCAGGATAAGCAAGGATCCTCATTCAGGAACAACAAGTTCAGATCCTACAATAGATCTGATAACCAGAACGTGCATTCTATTGATCAAGAGGAGGATGATGAGGATTATCCTCCAATTTCTGAATATTGTTTTAGTGTTGATAATAATGAGCTAATCCTTGCGATGCAGAGTCTAGGTGATAAAGCTAGATGGCCCAGAAAAAATGATAGGCCAGCTGCAACTAAGGATAAATCAAAGTGGTGTGCATACCATGAAGATTTTGGGCACCTCACAGAAGAGTGCATTGCACTAAGAAAGGAAATTGGATACTTGTTGAGCAAGGGGCATCTAAAAGAATTGTTGGGAAGAAAAAAGTCCAGGACTCAGGATCTTGAAAGGATCCCTGAAAAGGCTCCAGCCCCTCCAGCGGATGCACAAGTGATAAACTTCATTTCTGGAGGATCAGACATTTGCGGCACATCCTTCTCAGCAGCTAAAAGGCATGCAAAGAAAACTAAAATGGATAACGGAGAAAGACCTGTTCGAACATCAAGTGTCTCGGAAGGGAAAGTCATAACCTTTGATGAAGAAGATCGTGTTGATATCCAGGATCCTCATCACGATGGTTTAGTTATTACTCTTTTCATATCTAACCATTTTGTCCGCATGATCCTTATAGACGGAGGAAGTTCAGTGAATATTATCCAGCTTGATGTGCTAAAGAAGATGGGTATTCCTGAACCAGATCTCATACCAAGATCCTCTGTGCTCGTGGGATTTAGTGGAGAAACTAAGAATACCCTGGGGGACATTAAACTCCCAATATACATTGAAGGCTTACATTCTTACCAAAAGTTTTGTGTTATTGACTGTTTATCTTGTTGTAATGTGATCCTTGGCAGGCCTTGGATACACGATATGAAGGCAGTCCCGTCTACTTACCATCAATGTGTGAAGCTCCCTAGTCCTTGGGGAATAGTGAAGATTGATAGTGATCATCAGGAGGCTAAGAATTGCTACACTTCATCGATGAAACCAGCCTCGAAGTCCAGGGAGCAATAGCAATCAAAGTATCCTCCAAGGGATGTCTTGGAGGCAAGTGAACAGGATGTGGTAGAAATCCCTATGGATCCGGATGATCCTGAATCCAAAATCTATATCGGATCAGGGATCCTTGGCGGAATGAAAGAAGACCTCGTATCCTTCCTCAAAAGGAGGAAGACTACCTTTGCATGGAAACATGAAGACATGACTGGTATATCCAAAGATGTTATTACCCATAAACTCGGCATTGACAGATCCTTCAAACCAATCCATCAAAGGAGAAGAAAGTTTGCACCAGAAAGGAATGCCATTATCCAGGAAGAGGTAGAGAAATTGCTCCGGGCAGGTATGATCAGAGAAGTCAAGTATCCAAGATGGTTGGCCAATGTGGTTGTTGTTCAAAAGAAAAATGGAAAGTGGAGGGTATGTGTCGATTTCACCGATTTAAATAAGGCATGTCCCAAGGATCCTTTCCCTTTACCCCACATTGACTCCATGGTGGATGCAACTGCGGGTCATGAACTGTTAACTTTTATGGATGCTTCATCTGGATTTCAACAAATCCAAATGGAACCATCCGACCAAGAGGATACAACCTTCATGACTCCAACTGGTATATATTGCTATATTGCTATGCCGTTCGGATTGAGAAATGCAGGTGCAACGTACCAAAGGCTGGTGAATATGATGTTCAAGGATCAGATCGGACAAACTATGGAGGTTTACATAGATGATATGGTGGTAAAATCCTTAAAAGCTGAGGATCACCTAAGAGACTTGGAGGAAGCATTCGATATCCTTGACAAATATAACATGAAACTTAATCCTTCAAAATGTCACTTTGGTGTTAAAGCAGGTAAATTCTTAGGATATATGGTGACAAAGCGAGGCATTGAAGCTAGCCCGGAACAAATCAAAGCAATAGTGAACATCAAATCTCCGGCCAATGCTAAGGATGTTCAAAGGCTAACAGGCAGGATAGCAGCTTTGAACAGATTTATATCCAAATCCTCGGAGAAGTGCAAAGAATTCTATGATATCCTAAGGAAGAACAAGAAATTTGAGTGGACCGAGAAGCATGAAAATGCTTTGAGAGCCCTCAAAGATTACTTATCCTCAGCCCCATCCTTGATGAAACCAGAAAAAGGCGATGTGTTATCCTTGTATCTTGCAGTATCCTCAAAAGCAGTAAGTGCGGTCCTTGTTAAGGATCATGAAGGTACACAACATCCTGTCTATTATGTAAGTAAAAGTTTACTTGACGCCGAGTCCAGGTATTCACACCTTGAAAAACTTATTCTTGCATTAATAATGGCATCTACTAAGCTAAGACATTATTTTGAGACTCATGTTATTATTGTTAAAACTAATTTTCCAATTAAGAATGTCCTCAGGAAACCAGAAATGTCAGGAAGGATGGCTAAGTGGGCAGTGAAGCTGAGTGCATATGATATAAGATATGAGCCTAGGACAGCCATCAAATCCCAAGCATTAGCTGACTTTGTGGCTGATTTTAGTAGTGATTTACAAGAAGAAGCTGAGTTAGAAGTCCAGCAGCTAGAGGAGACCAAGGATCCTTGGATACTCCACACTGATGGATCCTCAAATGTCAAAGGCACAGGGCTTGGAATACTACTAAAATCGCCACAGGGGGACATAATACCCCACTCTATAGCTTGTGAGTTCCAAACCACTAATAATGAGGCTGAATATGAAGCCTTAATTGCTGGTTTGCAAATTGCAAAGCATATGGGGATCAGGTATCTTGAGGTACATGTAGATTCATTGTTAATTACAAACCACTTTAATGGAGCCTACGCTGTTAAAGGTGAAAAACTAACCAAATATTTGGAGATAGTCAAAAGTTTGGCACTCTCTTTTGTTTCCTTTAGTTTGTCACAGGTACCTAGGGAAGAAAATACAGAAGTTGATGCATTGGCTAACTTAGGATCATCCTTGAAGATCCCGGAGGATATCAAGATTCCTATTATCCATATCCTGACCCCGGCTATCGAGGATCACGAGGCTATGGAGATAGGAAATGATTCTGCAATTATCCCTTGTGAGGGTACTCAATCCCATTCAGGATCAGGATCATGGATCTCACCAATTATGCGATACTTACAACATGGAGAGATTCCTACAGGAGAAAACCCTAGGGCTTTCAAATCTAAGGTATCTCAATTCACAATCATGAATAATATGTTGTATAAACGATCTCTTGCAGGACCATACTTGAGATGCATTGAGGATCCTGAAATTCAAGAAGTTTTAAAAGAGTTCCATGAAGGAGATTGTGGAAACCACACTGGGGGCAGGGCACTATTCTCAAGGATCCTGAGGATAGGATACTACTGGCCAACAATGAAGAGAGATGCTGTGGAGTATGCTAAAAGATGTGATCCTTGTCAGAGACACAGCAATATCCTTCATCAACCAACTGAATTATTACATCCTATATCCTCCTCCTGGCCATTTATGAGATGGGGTATGGATATAGTTGGCAAGCTCCCAAAGGCACCCGGTGGGAAAGTATTTATGTTAGCCATAACTGATTACTTCTCCAAGTGGATAGAGGCTGAAGCTTTTGCCCAAGTCAGAGAAAAGGAAGTTATATCCTTCATTAAAAGAAATATTATAACTAGATTTGGAATTCCTTCTGAGATTATATGTGATAATGGTTCCCAATTTATTGGGGGCAGAACCACTAACTTTTGTGACAGCTGGGGGATTAAGATGATAACATCAACACCAGTCCACCCACAAGCTAATGGTCAGGCAAAATCATCCAACAAGATCATCATCAACAATTTGAAGAAGAAGCTTGGATCCAAGAAAGGGAAATGGGCAGAAGAACTACCCTATGTGCTTTGGGCTGATAGGACTACCCCCAAGAATGCTACTGGTCAAACACCATTCTCTTTGGTATTTGGGGCAGAATCAGTGATCCCAACAGAAATGGTGGTTCCAACTGCAAGAACAAGTACCCGTGATCCTGAGAAGAACGATGAAAACTTGGCTCAAGACCTGGATACTATTGAAGAAATCAGGGATATGGCTAGGATAAGGATGGCCAGTTATCAGCAAAGAATGGCTGGTGCTTACAACAAAAATGTCAGGATCAGGAGGTTTCAAGTTGGAGATATGGTATTAAGGAAAGCATTCCAAAATACTACCAATCCTGCTGCTGGGAAGTTGGCTCCAAAGTGGGAAGGCCCTTATTTGATTGAAGCTGAAGCAGGAAAGGGGGCATATAGATTGCTAACCATGGAAGGTGATTTGCTACCAAGAGCTTGGAATGCTGTCCACTTGAAGAAATATTTCATGTGACCAGGATCTTCATGGCAGAGGTGATCCTAGCGAAAGGGATATCCTTAAAGGATCCTCAAAGTATCGGTGATCCTTACTTAGGTAATATCCTAAACTTGAACTATTTCATTTCTTTATTTTCTCATATAAGGATAAGGATCGTGTATCCTTTATCCATCTCTCATGTGAGTTCAAGTTTTGAAAGTTCAGGTATCCATAGCATAATGTTGGTTATCCGCAGAAGCAATCCATCCTTTGGGTTTAACCCCAGTTATTCGGGCTTGTCCCCAGATTCCGCCTGTAGCGCACGATGATCCTGGTGTAGTTCAAGGCTTTGGGACCAGTACTCGTTCTAGGGGCTGATAATTCCATTGTTCTGGCTATGCTTAGGATCCTACGTATAATGGTAGACGTACCATACATCCGTTCATAAGGTTTCTAACGTTTTCACGTTAGCTAAGGTTTCTAACGTTTTCACGTTAGCTAAGGTTTTGGCATCTTCATGTCACTAAGTTTGGATAGTCGCCAGTTAGGGCCATACTCCAGTTTACACATGATCCTTGGGCTTGTCCCCAGTTATCCTTGGGCTTGTCCCCAGTTGCTAACTCTTTTCTTATATTGGCTTAGTCCCAAGTTATGCTCTATTTCAGGTCCTTGAAGGTAGGCAGCTAGGGATCCTTGATCCTTATTTCACTCTAAGGTTTATCTTATAGTTATCCTTATTATGGTTAGGATTCTAACTTGGATCCTCAGGTATGATCCTTAACTCTTTTGATTTTATTCATTATTCTTTTAAATAACCCCTATACTTGACAACTGAACTTATGATTTTTAAATTGTATCACTTTTTAGAACTTATCGGTTATGGGATATGTGATCCTGATCATATCCTAAGCTTTTTGAATAATTTTCAAGGCTTGATAATTATAAACAGAATGAACATTACAACAGTTGGAAAGTAAGATATTAAAAAGGATAACAACACAAGATAAGCGACAAAAGGTTAAGTTTTTATTTATTAACAAAAGACTAACCCTTAAAAGGTTGTCAAAATTACCTACCCGAGCTTCTACCAGCAAAACGTGGCCCGTCCGCTGGGGTAGGTAAAGGGTGTCCATGATAATGAGTTCAAAGATAGTGCAGGAATATAAAGGCGGCAGGATCACAATGGCTTCATCCCCCAAACAGAGGATCCCTCCACCAATTGCAATCCTGCCTATTGTCCAAAGGATCATACATGACCCTTAATCCTAAAAAACTTATTGTTCAGTACAGACCATCATTGTTTTAAACATCACAACCACAAAAAAACTACTACCAGATTTAAAAATTGGGCTCCGGCTATGTCTAGAAGTTTCCATCATCGCCCAATCATGCAGCCTAAGCCTTCGCTGCATTGTCACCTCCAGCTCCACTTGCCTCACCAGCTTCATCCTTGCTTCCAGCCTCGATTGTCAAGATCTCTCCAGCCTCCTCTTCATCACCCAATTCAGCCAGCCTTGCCCTCCATTCTTCAATTTCCCAGCTACTTTTGTCAAAGGCAGGATCCTGAGCCTCCAGGGCCATTTGAAGTTTGGTTTTGTACATTGCTATGGCGGCAGAGACTTTGGCATCATCTGTGATCTCCTGCCTTTCATAGTCAAAATTAACCAGTACCTTAGCCATTTTCTGTTTGGTATCCTGGAGTTCCTTCTGAAGATCAGCGAGTGCAAGATCCTTGAGCACAGCAACCTGCTGGAGATCGGCAATCTTTTTATCTTGATCCTCAACGTGGCCCACATAATCCTCAATCTCAGCAAATTTCTGCAAAAGAAAAGGATAAAGCAGTTCAAGACCAAGTGATCCTTAGATCAGCAGGATATACAAGCAGAGACAGTGATCCTTACATCATTGAAGTACTCGAGGAACTGGTGGCGAATTAAGGGCAGACCCTGCAAATCCTCAGCCTCGGAGACCTTTCTCTTCTTGATTCCCTTTCCTTTGAGGGGTGCCTTGGGGATTGAGGCTGTCGGGCTAGTAGGAACCTTCCTTTTGGAGGATTTGACAGTGGTGAGATCGGTGACACTGAACCTTGAAGCAGCTTTGGTAGATTTTCCAGCACCTACATAACCAAAACAAGATAAGTATCTTCATTATATTTATATTTCACTATTTATATAAATTTTCAAACAAAGATACTTACTTGACATTGTGACAGAGCCTGAGGATACCTCCTGAGAATCTTGGGTTGTTGTTTTGAAAGTTCTAGTTTCAGGATCGAGTCCCCAGAAAGCAGCAAGTCTTTCCCTGGTTGCGGGTGTTGTGATGAGATGTGAAACAGAGATGGCTGCATGACACAAGACAAAAAGGGTTAGTGATCCTATTACAAAAACATGACCATCTGGTGATCCTTCTCAGGATCCTCCGGCCTACCATGGGTGGACCATGTTCTTGGTAAATGCTCTCCATCTGAAATGGTATCCCTTCTTACAAAGAAGAAGCGACGTTTCCAATCTTTGTCGTTTTTGGTGACTTTGAGAAGAGGATGATCTGCACCGGGTTTTCGTTTGAACAAATAACGGTGGGAACCGAAGGTAGTAAGGTCATACAGTTCCGCCAGTTCTGACATTCCTAAATCAACGCCTTCCTGCTCGATGATCCTCTCCAGGGTATATAAAACCCTCCAAATCATCGGCATGGCTTGAATATAAGATATGCCGGTCAAGGAAAAGAAGGATTGTGTGAATTCCGGGAAAGGATAGGTGTATCCTATGGCAAATGGAGTAACTGGAAAGGCAACCCATGTTTCTGAAACATAGTCGCTCAGGGCAGTTGGATCGAAAGGTCTGAAAAAGGCATTCGCCGGAAAACGATGACGGATGTTATCTACTTGTGCATCGTTAAAGCAACACCTTTCGTTCACTGAGTCTTTGATGATCTTTTGACCCTTCAAAGGGCTATCCTTTTTGTGATCCTTGGCCGGGGAACTTCGGAGCAACATTTTCGAAGTGATGGAGATAAAGAAAGAAAAATAGAGTGAGAGAGGAAGAAAGAGGAGGAAGAAATACCTGATTGATCGTCGACTGAGAATTTAAAGGGAGTTTCTTTCGAATTCGAATGCATAATGATCCTATCTATATCTCTATTTATAATTATGATTCTGCAGGATTGTCACTTCCGTGACATCATCATCGCAACGGCTAGTTCTATTTTAACGGCTATATATCCGTTAGTTTGTTGCGGATAAGATCAAGAAAACATAACTCGCTAATTTTACAATTTCACTCCTTATATTTTGGGGGCAATTGTTAGGGGAGGATTTTCTAACAATTAGTGATCCTTATTCGTTATCCTAACTAGTGATCCTTACATCTGTGACAGGTGGTGATCCTCAGAAGAGCTTCAGGATCAGGATCATGGATCACTTTAAGGATCCTCGTACTGACGATTGTTTACTTATGTATTATACTATCTCGCAGGTATGACGAGCTTGACCAGGTCTTGGCGACATTCCTGGAGAATATTCCTAAGCTATTCTGCACGTGCTTGACCAAAAATAGACGTTGTGGAGAACGTGGAGGCTTGGCACGAAAGTCGGATAGTTAGTTTAGGTGGTTATTTCTATTTTAAAAGGGAGTAACGAGCTAGTAGAAAACACTTAGTCATTTTTTTGCAGTTACACATACTCGTACAAACACTCATACAAGCTCTCATACAAGCTCTCGTTCAAACACCAAGCAATTACATACACTTTTTACACATTCCACCGTAGTGATCCTTGTACCTAGCTCGTTACTATCCGAAGTTGTAAACATTAATTCATTTATTTAAGCTTGGTGATCGGTAGTTTCCATCACCCGGGGTTTTTTGTGCCGGAGATCAACTCTTGATCAAGGGCTTTTTCCCCGTATAAATCCTTGTGTTGTTTGTGCAATTTACATTGAAGTGATCTTCATCGCTGTTATACAATTTTAGCATCATTCCCCGTAACAAAGAGTTTGGTTGCACTATCCTCAACAGATTTTTTGACCAAAACAGTATTGTCATTTCCGTTGGAATCATTGCTTCTGCTCCAAATACCAAGGAAAACGGGGTTTGGCCTGTTGCATTCTTTACCGTTGTCCTATCAGCCCACAAAACAAAGGGTAATTCTTCTGCCCATCTCCCTTTTTTGGCTCCAAGCCTTTTCTTTAAGTTATTGACAATTATCTTGTTTGAGGATTCTGCTTGTCCATTCGCTTGAGGATGTACTGGAGTAGATTTTATCATTTTTATTCCCCAACTCTTGCAAAAGTCAGTAGTTCTCTTGCTTATAAACTGAGAACCATTGTCACAGATTATCTCGGCTGGTACTCCGAATCTGGTCAGGATATTCCTCTTTATGAAGGATACTACTTCTTGGTCTCTAACTTGAACAAATGCTTCAGCTTCAACCCACTTAGAGAAATAATCTGTCATTGCTAGCATAAAAACTTTTCCTCCCGGAGCTTTTGGTAGCTTTCCCACTATATCCATACCCCACTTCATAAATGGCCAAGGGGAAACAATAGGATACAATGGTTCAGCAGGTTGATGCAGTATGTTACTATGTCTTTGACATGCGTCACATCTTCGAGCATATTCTGCGGCATCTTTTCTCATTGTTGGCCAATAATATCCTGTCCTTAATACTTTTGAGAATAACGACCTGCCCCCAGCATGGTTACCACAATCCCCTTCATGTATATCCTGAAGTACTTCTTTGGCTTCAGGATCCTCCAAGCACCTCAAATACGGTCCTGCAAGAGATTTCTTGTATAAAATATTATTTATAATAGTGAATCGTGATACCTTCATCCTAAATGCCTTAGGATTTTCATTTCCAGGGATGTATCCTTCTTTGAGATATCTCATAATTGGAGCTGTCCAGGATTTAGGATCCTCTTCAGGATGCTCTGCTCCAGGATCCTGAATACCCGCTACTTCTTTATCCTGAGGATTCGTTGCAGGATATAAGACATGTAATATTGGTATTTGGGTCCCTTCGGGTATCCTGATTGATGATCCCAAATTTGCTAAGGCATCCGCTTCAGCATTATCCTCCCTTGGTACCTGTTCAAGTATAAAAACATCGAAATATCCTGCTAATTTTTTGAGAATATCGAGATATTCGATTAATTTCTCACCCTTAACTGCATAGGATCCATTAAAATGGTTAGTAATTAACAAAGAGTCAACATATACTTGCAAATTTTTTATACTCATACTCTTAGCCAATTCTAATCCTGCAATTAAAGCTTCATATTCCGCCTCATTATTAGTAGTAGGAAATTCACACCTAATAGCCTGGGGTAATATGTCCCCCTGTGGCGATTTTAGTAGTATTCCTAATCCTACTCCTCTTACATTAGATGCACCATCAGTATATAATGTCCAGGATCCTGAGGATTCTCCTAACTGTTGAACTTCTAGGTCTACCTCATCCTGAATATCACTACTGAAATCAGCCACAAAGTCAGCTAAGGCTTGGGACTTTATGGCATTTCTAGGTTCATATACTAAATCATAAGCACTTAACTTTACTGACCACTTGGCCATCCTGCCTGACATCTCTGGTTTCCTAAGCACATTTTTGACAGGATAATTTGTTTTAACATGTATCCTATGTGTCTCGAAATAATGTCTAAGCTTTGTCGATGCCATGACTAGAGCTAATATTAATTTTTCTAAATGAGAATACCTAGTTTCAGCATCTAACAAACTTTTACTAACATAATAAACAGGATATTGCTGACCTTCATGGTCTTTTATAAGAACGGCACTTACAGCATTCCCTGATACAACAAGGTATAGGGATAGTGGTTCACCATTTTCAGGCTTCATCAATAAAGGTGCGGTTGAGAGATATCGTTTCAAATCCTGCAAGGCTGCTTCATGCTTCTCCCCCCATTCGAATCTTTTGTTCTTCTTCAGGATATCATAAAAATCTTTTCACTTCTCTGAGGATCTCGAGATAAACCTGTTTAAAGCTGCTACTCGGCCTGTCAATCTTTGTACGTCCTTCATATTTGAGGGTGATTTTATATCCAGGATATCTTTGTATAGCTCTGGGCTTGCTTCTATCCCCATTTTTGTCACCATATATCCAAGAAACTTTCCTGCCCCCACTCCGAAATGGCATTTAGCAGGATTCAGTTTCATGTTGTATCGATCCAGGATATCAAATGCTCCCTTGATATCCTGGAGGTGATCCTCAGCCTTTTTAGATTTCACCACCATATCATCGATATATACCTCCATGGTGTCCCCCAGTTTGTCTTTGAACATCATGTTTACCAATCTTTGGTATGTTGCACCTGCATTTTTCAAACCAAAAGGCATAGCTGTATAACAATAAATACATGTTGGTGTCATGAAGGCAGTATCCTCCTGGTCAGAAGGCTCCATTTGGATCTGTTGAAATCCTGAGGATGCATCCATGAAGGTCAGCATTTCATGCCCGGCAGTGGCATCTACCATTGCATCAATGTGGGGAAGAGGAAATGGGTCTTTAGGACAAGCTTTGTTCAAGTCTGTGTAGTCTACACAAACTCTCCATTTCCCATTTTTCTTCTGTACCACAACCACGTTTGCTAGCCATCTTGGGAACTTAACCTCTCTGATCATCCTGGACTTCAATAATCTCTCAACTTCCTCTTGAATAATCGTATTCCGCTCAGGAGCAAACTTCCTTCTTTTTTGTTGAACAGGCTTGAATGATTTATCAATTCCAAGTTTCTGAGTGATGATATCTTTGGATATGCCTGTCATATCCTCATGCTTCCATGCAAACATTGACATCCTGCATTTCAAAAAGTTAATTAATTGTTCTTCAATATCCTGAGGGATATTGGTCCCTACGAGCACCGAAATATCGGGATTATCCTGGTCCAGGATAATTTTCTTCACATCCTGCTCCGGATCCTCCACGATATCCTGGGCCTGCGTCTTTAATTGCTATGTTGCACTAGGTATGGTTGAGGATTTCATCGAGGATGAGTAGCATTCTTTCGCCTCCTGCTGATCACTATCAACTTTATGCATTGGTGATATGTTGATGGCACAACCTTCATATCGTGAATCCACGGTCTTCCCAGTATGATGTTATAGCAGGATAGAGAATCCATCACACAGAAACGTTGTATCGAGTTGACTCCTTCAACGTATACTGGCAACTTTATCTCTCCCACTGTGTTTCTAGCCTCTCCACTAAACCCAACAAGCACGGTAGACTTCGAAGTGATATCCATTGGGGATACATTCATTCTCTTCAGAGTTTCTAGTTGGATTATGTTGACGGAGCTGCCATTATCAACCAATATCCTGCGTACAAAATGGTTAGCCACATATAATGTTATTACCAGAGCATCATGGTGAGGATCCTGGACAGTATCCCTGTCATCAACATCAAATGTGATCACTTTGTCAGTTGTGAGGGTAGTCATCCTGACAGGTTTGTCTCCCCTTTCGGCCTTAGCTTCCTTTGCATGTCTCTTCGCCACCGAATACGAAGTCCCACAAATGTCGGATCCTCCCGAAATGAAGTTGATTATCTTGGCATCCGCGGGAGGTGATGCTGCTCGCTCAGGATCCTTCTCAGTATCCTGACCCTTATTCTTCTTTCTTCCTAAGAGATCTTTCAGATATCCCTTGCTTAGAAGATAGCTTATTTCTTTCCTTAGAGTAATGCAATCCTCAGTTACATGTCCGAAATCTTCGTGGAAAGCACACCATTTTGACTTATATTTCCAGTCAGCCTTTTGTTGATTCTTTCGAGGCCACCTAGCCTTGTCTCCTAGACCCTGCATGGCATACATCAATTCAGGAATGTTAACAGAAAAGCAATATTTAGACAACTCAGGATACTCTTCAGGATCCTCATCTTCGACAGCATTCACTCTCTTGTTTTCATTTCTACCATATGGCTTAGGCCGATATGACTTGAATGAGGATTCTGACTTCCTGTTAGTTGACTCATAAGTGTTAGATGAGTTCATCCTTTCTTGCATCTTCCTGTCATCTTCCAGACGGATATATCTCAAAGCCCTGTTACGAGCTTCGTCGAGATTCCTACAGGGATTCATTACAAGATCCTGATAAAACTGAGAATCCTTTTGTAATCCCATCTTAAAAGCTTGCACAGCTGTTGCAACATCAAGATGTGGGATATCCAAGGATTCTTGACTGAATTTGTTCACATAGTCCCTCAAGGATTCCTGAGGCCCTTGAGTTATCCTGTAAAGATCACTGGTTAGTTTCTCAAAACTCCGACTACAAGAGAATTGACTGTTAAATAAATTAACCAAATGAGCAAATGAAGTAATTGAGTGAGGAGGAACGTTTAACAGCCATTTTAAGGCTGATCCTGTTAGAGTAGAACCAAATCCCTTGCACAAGCACGCTTCCTTGAGCTCCGGAGGGATAGGGTTAATCTCCATTCTTTCCCTATACTGAGCAATATGCTCCTCAGGATCCGTAGTCCCATCATAAAGCTTCATGTTGGGGGTTTGGAATCTCTTTGGGATCTCAGCATCACAGATAGGATATGCAAAACGAGATATCTTGTGGCTGTCTTGGGACACTTCCGGGATCGGCTGGACCACCCCAGGTACACTAGATATCATGTCCTTCAACTTCTGAAGTTCCCTAGTAAGTGCTGATGTTACACCTGTATCCTGCAAAGATCCACTATTGTTAGTAGCATGAGTATTATTATTATTTGACACGTTACCCGTTGGAGGATTTTTGCCCATATCCTGAAGCATATCCTGAGCTCCTCATGGTTGACATCCTGACCGAGGAGGGTATTTCAGGAGTATGATTCTGAGGAAGGCTGGGCACAATATTCCCCCTGTTATCCTCAGTATACATAGCTGAACTAAAGTTCAACGTTCTGGGATGTAATGGAGTGACAATATCCTCAGCAGATATGCTCGAGCCAGACTTCAGGAGTTGTATTTCCCTTAAAAGCATTTGGTTCGTTTCCTGTTGCTGCCTCATTTGTTCCTGCACACTTCCGAATAAGGTTAAAATTTCATCGTTAGAAGCTAAAACAGGAGCAGATTCCTGAACACTGCGGGTAGGGATAATATCCTGAGGTCGTGAAAAGGCTGGCATCCTTTGAGGAGGTGGTGGAAGCACCGAACCGGTAGTAGCAGAAGTCATAGCAGACACAGTGGAGGAGCTCATGTTTGATCTTGAGGCCATTACGGATAATGTGGCAAAAAGTTTTGAAAATAGAAAGCCGATTAGCGATTTCACAAAAAATTTTAGTAAAGAGAGCACCACTTGCCCCACGGTGGGCGCCAAATTGTTTTGGTAAAAAATTACCTGAGCAATTTAGTGATCAAATTAGTTAAGTGAGGTAGTGTGCTAGAAATATGTGTGAAAAATATGCTTGTTAAGTTATTTAGAAAATCAGTATTCAGGATACGGCTCAGGATATTGAGCTGTATCTACGATCAAACTATGAGCAAAAGTAAAGTAAACGGCACGAGATGTACGAGGAAAACCCTTGACAATCGCAGCTGCCTTGTTCTTCTTATTACTTCAAACGCCAGGATACAGTGCAGGATGTGGTGCGGATCGACTATGTGTTACAATGAAATTTGAATACAAGTGTGGTGTTTGCAATGAGCTAGAGAGTGAAAGTGTTTGAGAGTGTTAGTGTAAAAATTATGTGCCTTAAACTGATCCGCCCCTATCTATTTATAGTAAAGATAATATAACAAACTATCCTAAACTTCCGGGATCCACCGAATATTCCTTAATCGAACGTTGTAGACCTGGTCTTTCGGGTTCAACGTCTCTCCTTCAACAAACACGTCCGAGTCTTGAGGAGAAGAAGTCCACTTGACCGTTAGCAAGTCTCAGCCTTTAACCTGCACGTGGTTAATTCAATAAACCTCAGGATATCACCCAAGATGTTAGCAATGTCCTCTTCCAGCATCCTGGTCACAAATAAACAAATAAAGGCATGATATTGGTCAGGATATGTATGCTTAAAAAATGAGCCATAACACTACCTAATATAATATTATAGCAGGATAGAGAGTCCATGACACAAAAGAGCTGCATTGAGTTGACCCCTTGAATATATACGGGCAATTTTATCTCTCCTACGGTATTCCTAGCTTCTCCACTGAAACCAACGAGCACAATGGACTTCGAAGTAATATCCATTGGGGATACATTCATCCTCTTCAACGTTTCTAGCTGAATTATGTTGACGGAGCTGCCATTATCCACTAATATCCTGCGTACAAAATGGTTAGCAACATATAACGTTATTACTAACGCATCATGATGAGGATCCTGGACAGTATCCCTGTCATCATTATCGAACGTGATCACTTTGTCAGTCGTGAGGGTTGACATCCTGGTTGGCTTATCTCCCCTCTCTGCTTTGGCTTCCTTTGCGTGTCTCTTCGCCGCAGAATATGATGTGCCGCAAATGTCGGATCCTCCTGAAATAAAGTTAATTATTTTTGCATCCGCAGGAGGTGATGATGCACGCTCTCTTTCTTCCCAAGAGGTCCTTCAGATATCCCTTACTCAAGATATAGCTTATTTCTTTTCTTAAAGTGATGCAATCCTCAGTAACATGTCCGAAGTCCTCATGGAAAGCACACCATTTGGACTTGTCCTTCCAATCAGCCTTTTGCTGATTCTTTCGGGGCCATCTTGCTTTGTCTCCTAAACCCTGCATAGCATACATCAGTTCAGGTATGTTAACAGAAAAACAATATTCGGACAACTCAGGATACTCCTCAGGATCCTCGTCTTCAACAACATTCACTTTTTTGCTATCATTTCTGCCATATGGCTTTGAGCGATATGGCTTATACGAGGATTCTGATTTCTTGTTGGTTGACTTGTAGTACATGGACGAATTCATTCTCTCTTGCATCTTTTTATCATCCTCCAGCCGAATGTATCTTAAGGCCCTGTTACGAGTTTCGTCCAGATTCCTGCAGGGATTCATTACAAGATCCTGATAAAATTGAGAATCCTTTTGCAACCCCATCTTGAAGGCTTGCACGGCCGTTGCAACATCAAGATGTGGGATATCCAGGGATTCCCGACTAAACTTGTTCACATAATCCCTCAAGGATTCCTGAGGTCCTTGGGTTATCCTGTAAAGGTCACTGGTTAGTTTCTCAAAACTCCGGCTGCAAGAAATTTGACTATTAAATAAATTAACTAAATGAGCAAATGAAGTAATTGAGTGAGGAGGAACGTTTAAGAGCCATTTTAAGGCTGATCATGTTAAGGTAGAACCAAAACCCTTGCACAAGCATGCTTCTTTGAGATCTGGAGGGATAGGGTTAATTTCCATCCTTTCCCTATACTGAGCAATATGCTCCTCAGGATCCGTAGTTCCGTCATAGAGTTTCATGTTGGGGGTTTGAAATCTTTTTGGGATTTCAGCATCACAAATGGGATACGCAAATCGGGATATCCTGTGGCTGTCCTGGGACACTTCAGGAATTGGCTGAACCACCCCAGGTACACTGGATATCATGTCCTTCAGTTTTTGAAGCTCCCTGGAAAATGCTGATGTCATACCTGCATCCTGCAAAGATCCAACACCATTAGTAGCAAGAGTATTATTATTATTAGATACATTACCAGCTTGGGGATTCTGGCCATATCCTGAAGCATATCCTGAGCTTCTCACAGTTGATACTCTTACTGAAGAGGGTATCTTAGGAGTATGATTCTGGGAACGGCTAGGCACAATATTCCCCCGGTTATCCTCAGTATAAACTGCAGAACTGAAGTTCAAAGCCCTGGGTTGCAAGGGAGTGACAGTATCTTCAGCAGGCCTACTCGGGCCGGATTTCAAGAGTTGTATCTCTCGCATCAGCATCTGGTTAGTTTCCTACTGCTGCCTCATCTGTTCATGTACACTACCAAACAAATTTAGAATTTCTTCGTTAGAAGCCAAAACAGGACCAGGTCCCTAGATATTGCGAGCGGGGATAACATCCCGAGCTACATGACTTTCAGTTCCCTGTGAAGAGGCTTGCATTCTCGGAGGAGGTGGTGGAAGCACCGAACCAGTTGTTAAAGAGGTTGTAGCAGACACGGTGGAAGAGCTCATATTTGATCTCGAGGCCATTGAAAATAGTGTATCAAAAAGTTTTGAAAATAGAAAACCAAGTAATGATTTTGCAAAAGCTTTTAGTAGAAATAGCACCACTTGCCCCACGGTGGGCGCCAAATTGTTTTGGTAAAAAATTACCGAAGCAATTAAGTGATCAAATTAGTTAAGTGAGGTAGTGTGCTTGAAATGTGTGTTGAAAATATTCTAATTAAGTTATTTGCAAAAACAGTTTCAGGATACGGCTCAGGATATAGAGCTGTATCTATGATCAAACAATCAGAAAAAATGTAAAGGATGACACAGGATGTACGAGGAAAGCCCTTGATCAATCTAGATCACCGGCACAAAACCTCGGGAGCTGACAATCGCAGCTGCCTTGTTCTTCTATTACTTCAAATATCAGGATACAGTGCAGGATATGATACGGATCAACTAGGTGTTACAATGTAATTTGAGTACAAGTGTTTGTGTGTAGTGATTGTTTGCAACAGGAGAGTAAAAGTGTGCGAGAGAGTGTGTGCCTTAACCTGATCCGATCAATCTATTTATAGTAAAACAAAAATAACAAACTACCCTATTAATGTAACACCTCGAAAATTCACGTCCTATAATGTATCGACACGTGTCACGGGCTTAAAACGTGTAAACGAAAATAACAAACTACCCTTTTTGTTTATAAAATGAGTTCTACATAGTATTTTGACACCAATCCAATTGCTACTGATTTTATATGATAAATAAAGTATTTTGAACTTTATAACCTGATCAGAAAACTCAGATTTCCTGTATAACCCGGAAATCGCTTAAAATGGCTTTTAAAGTGTATTAAACGCATAGTTTGGGTTTAAAACCATTTTGTCATATAAGACCTATTACCAACTGATATGACCTAATAAAATAAGTTATTTTACTGATGTATTCGGACCTGAATCTCAGAATTTCAATTAACCTCTTTTATAATCTTTAAAATGACCAAAATACCCCTACAGGGCTTCTTTTGAGATTTAACTCGTTTTGGGCATAATGGAAGGTATCCTACTGATATCACAACATATGTAAAGCATGTTAACTTAGGAAACTTGTATATGACTCATATGGTTACCCGTTACGCACTTTTCGCGTTCGGATCGGCTTATGTAACTAGTTTGCATAATTTAGCCGAAACGGGTCAAACCATATCGTTTTCATCTCAAAATCCAGAATGTGTTTAAGTTACCCATATTAAACAAGCATACAAGCTTGCCGGGCCTAAATCACATTCTATTCCGGTCTCCGCTTAATCTAGCGTACCGTACCGTTGTTCTGTTTAAAAACTAGCCGGTCTAAGTCTATGACATAATTAAGACCCGTTAGTATTCTAATTGGTTATTTATACCATCATTCCAGACTAGAGCCTTCCGGTAAATTGTACCTACGCTTACTTAAGTGAATACGGCTGAGTTATTATAACTCTTGCTATTTAAGACATGAGCTAGCTCAGGTAAATACTCTTAACTTATTTTCCCTATTACGGGCTTGGGATACGGTAATATAAATACCGCATGGTCAGGTATGGGATTCAAAGACCAATGAGTCGGGAAATCCAAATAACCTATTTTAATTCGTATTACTTGACTGAAACATTGGGGGTTAATGCGACCGTGCCCTGGATATCCTTGACTCATTAAATGCAATGGCCACGACCTAAGCACGGGGTGTAGGCATACACCTGACAGATGCCATATGTTTATTAATTAATTATACCCAATAAGAGAATAGTGGTGTGTCGGTTAATCTTGAACCGGCATAGAACCGGGCCCCGTATGTAGAGCAAGTTATGTAAAACTGATAACATGAGATATAGTTTGTCCCAAGTATAAAAGATTAATTTTGCCTTGTGCATTTTAATCAAAGTGTCAAAAATATTTTGTGCCTGGTGCATCTAAATCAATTTTCTTAAACTCTTTTCAAATGAGTCGGTTGAGTGTATTTACCAGTGAAAACTGACGTATTTTCCAAAGTCTAAGTGACAGGTACAAGTACGTAATAGGCTGGAAGCTGCTCAGGACTTGTTAGTTGAGGACTTTGCAACTCCTTCAAATAAGCCATTAGTCTGATAAATTCTTTTGTTATTTTTGATCCGCCTGTGGATTATTACAAGCTAGTCTGTACGGAATACTTTTATATTATCAGACATTGGTGTTTGTAATAATATTTTATATTTCAAGACTTCCGCTGTGCATTTAAATTGTGTTGTTTGACTATGATGATATCAACTACATCACGATACTCCCCACCGGGCCCACCGATAATACGTGGAAATATCGGGGTGTGACAGGTTGGTATCAGAGCCAACATTGAGTGAATTAAACACTAGCCTTTTGTGTTTAATCTCAATGACACATTAGCACATTCCTTGACCTTCTGAGTCTAGACTTAACATAGGAATATTCTCAATCCTAATCGGGAAATTTTGCTTCCAAATTTTTGGATACGTCGCCAAGCGAAGAAGCCATAGTGGAAATTCTCTCTAATTGGAGCCTAGGGAAGGCCGAGCTTTGTGCTGCGACTAGGATAAATGTGCAACCAAGGAGGAAACATTCAGAAATAATATGAAGAAGAAACTCCTTTTGCTGAATATCGTTTCTTTAATAGTCCTTATAGGGACATATTTATCTTTCAGTCCCTTCGAGGACAACATTATTCCTTTCAAGTCCCATATAGGGCAAACCTGAACTTTTTATTTTTATAGTGGAATGACTAAATTTAATTTTTCATTCTAAACATGAAATATGAAATAAAGGAAAAATAACTTTCCTTTTATAAGATCTACCATTATAATAAAATGGCAAAATATAAAAAGGGCAAGACCTAGCCACGTGTCATTTTAAGACAAGGCCAAGATGGTAGTTCCTCAATTAGATTCAGATTCTTATTAACATCTCAATTTGGGATTGTTCTACGTTAATTACTAAAAATAATCTTAAGGGTAAACCTAGCCTATATGAAAAGGCCAAGATGGAAGAACCTATTCAAGGGATTCAAATCCTTGTTAACATCTGAAACATGTTAACATTCCTGGCAGACGTGGTTCGATAAAATCGCATAAGTCATCCTTAAATAAGATTACTCCAATTTCCCTTATTTATATAATCATCCCTTAAGGATGAAGTGCCTACGGGCTATAATTAACGTCCTCTGAGACTAAAGACAGTGGTAGCCTACAACTCCCTGTCAAGAAAAGGTAATGAACTTTGATTCAAACCTTAATGCCTCGATTCTCTGAAATCATGGCTTCTATCATCCTATAAGATGATCATATTATAAACATCCCTTAGAAGGGAAGTGCCTACGGGCTATATTTAATGTCCTCTGAGACTAAAGACAGTGGTAGCCTACAACTCCCTGTCAAGAAAAGGTAATGAACTTTGATTCAAACCTTAATACCTCGATTCTCTGAAATCGTGGGTTATAAATTAAACTTGTCTACGCGACTAGGCCATTTGTGCTATTATTAACTTGTAAATTTGGATTTATGATAAATATCCTGAATAAAATAAATATCCTTCCTTCCCTGCCAGTATACATATTAAAAAGAATCTTAAAGGTACGACCTAGCCTATATGTCATTCCAGACGAGGCCAAGATGGTAGAACCTATTCAAAGGATTCAAATCCTTGTAACATTGTAAATATGTTAACACTCCTGGCAACAGTGATGCGATAAAATCACACTTGTCATCTTTATATTAGGAAATTTTTCCAAACCCCTTGTTTAGCGTAAATGATCAAGAGGAATCATGGCTAATAAGCGTCGAACATGATGAACACACCAAAACATCCATTGGGATGTATACCTACGGGCAAAGATGTATAAATGAAAAGATAGTTTTATTTCATAACTTCTTGTCAAGACAATGAATTATGAAATTTCCCGATCCAAAGGAATCATTGATTATGTTTTAAAATTTCCCTAGTGACAAGGCCTCTGTGCCATAAAAAAGTCCTTGGGACAAGCCCTTATGCTATATAAAGTGTCGGTACGACATTGACAGTCGTGACTTATGTCCCCTGTCTAATAAATATAAAGGATTATATTCCGTTTAAACGCCAAAGATGGTTTATCTAAAAAACTAGGCCAAGCATAATCAAATAAATTTAATACTATCTATTGGTCTATATGGTTGAGTTACACCATGGCCATTTAATCGTCAAATTCGACAATTCGCTATATGATTAAACATATTATTACTACTTGGTTTGTAGCCTTCAAAGCTTCACCACGGCTGACTCCTCTAAAGCTCACAATCATCCAATTAGTCAGAATGATGTCCATTGACCAGCCTTTGTGGCAAAATAAATTATCTCCAAAGAGATGACGGCTGTAGTCTTTGACTCTCTGTCCAAAGGTGAAGAACTATGTTCGAACCTTAAGATCTCTGATACAATAAGATTGAGGCTTACATATTAATGCCTTAAGTGCCATGTCTTATATGTCCTTTGTGACAAGGCCTTCGTGCCTATGACTATTAATGTCCTTCGTGACAAGCCCTCCAACTATCTAAAGATTGTCGTTATGACAAGGACACTTGTGACATTGTGTTTCCCTGTCAAAAGGTAATGGACTTGGTCCAAACCTTAAACACAATTGATGGTCCTTTTTTACCTAGGCTAAATATAACTGACGTACTTTCTGGTAGCATACTATAATGAAGTTAAAAACCTAACAACCATTATGGTTTAATGATACCATGGCTTATAAATCATCCATTACGATGATTCCATAATAGTTTGTGGCTAAGCATATGTTATTATTGGTGTTTAGTTCTAAAGCCCCGGAATGGTGGATTCCGACGAAGCACACGACAGTACTGCGGCTAAAAACAAGGATGCAAATATAAATATAAATGTTAATGGCACTACTCTCCAGGCCTTGATTAGCGCAGCAATTAGTGAAGTTGTGGATAAGATCCTTGAGAACAAAAAGGAACCGAGTGACACTCACTCAAGGGTCCTTACGAAAACATATACATCAGCTCATAAGGAGAGCTCCGTTCACTCTTCAGATGAAAAGAGCGAACCTCAGAAGTTAGTACTCTATGATAAGTCATGTTCAACTGAAGACTGGTGCACCTACAAATACTTCGTCTCATGCAAACCCAGAAATTTCAATGGCGAAAAAGGAGCAATTGATGCTATGGAATGGCTTGAGGAAATGGAAACTGTTGTGGACATCAGCAATTGTGCTGATAAGGACGTAGTAAAATTTGTTTCACAATCTTTCAAGGGCGAGGCTCTTGCATGGTAGAGGGCCATGATGCAGTCCACGGGGAAAATTCCCCTATACAATATGGGATGGTCCAATTTTGTGGACCTTATCAAAAAGAACTACTGTCCACAACACGAAGTGGAAAAGGTGGAGACAGATTTTCTAGCTCTCACAATGAAGAACCTAAATTGTCAGCAATATGTTACCGACTACAACTCCCTATCTAGATTGGTACCCTATTTAATTACCCCTGAACCAAAACACATTGCGCGTTTCATCGGTGGTTTGGCACCCGAAATAAAAGGGAATGTTAAGGCTTCAAGGCCAATCACCTTCAGATCAGCTGTAGATTTATCCTTGTCTCTCACTCTAGATATAGTGAGACAAAGTTCAATCAAGAATGAAGCTAATGAGAAAAGACAAAGGGAGGAGGATAACTCCCAGAATCCTAAAAAGAGCAAATCCGAGTTCAACAATAACCAACAGGATTCCAACAAAAAGCCTACATGCAAAACCTGCAAAAGAAGACACTGGGGACAGTGTCGATCAAACCAAAAGATAAAGCAATGCGGTATCTGTAAGAGAACTAGCCACCAGTCCCACGAATGTAGGGACATAAAGAATGCAAACTGTTTCAGCTGTGGCGAAAAGGGCCACATCAGTACTAATTGCCCTAAGGCTGCCAAGGAAGGAGCAGCTAAGTCTGGGAAGGATAAGAAAGGAAACGCCTGAACTACCGGTTGAATGCCAGAGCCAGTACATATCCATAATAGCATCAGGTACGTCCTGTACCATTTAGCATTGATAGTGTCTGCTAAGTATCTTACGTTAATGCAAGGGGATAATAAACCTTTAGTAAACCATAAGCCTAGCAAACTCTTGATTACATTCATAAGAACTCCAGATATTAAATGTAAGGTATAACTTACCAAGGAAATCTTTAATGACCATCTCTCCCATCCTCGAAGATAATCTTTTCATAAGAATCTGGAGTACTCTTCCCCAAAAAGAGTACGACAATATATATTACTTATTTTATTTTATTATTTTCTCTTTGCTTTCTATCGTCTGCGAATGCCAAACTATGTTTGATAAAAGTGCCATATGAGAAGTGGCGTATCCTAGTGTGTCCCATAGATTGCGTCCATGCCTGATCAGTATGGAGGTTTAATACATGGAACCCCTGAGATATCCCAATGATCATATTGTACTAAAGTCGACTAGTAGTATTCAAAGAAGATATCCAATATAAAATGTCCTTATAAGTATCTTTACTTAGGGCATCCTTGCATTTGTAAAGAGAATGTGTCATTTATCTGACACCGACATCGATAGATGAACCAGAGCCTGAGAATACGGACAACTCTGACATCTCTATGTGTCATAATTATCTTCTTTATAAGAATTACCATGTTTACCTTCTGAGAGGCAAGTGGATGTTAGGACAAACATCCCGCTTAGGGCTGCTATTATTGTAAAAGCCTTATATATGTTAGTACCAACGGAATAGGAAGAACTAAGAGCCAAATCGATAAGTTTTTAGAGAAGGTTTCATAAAGCCAAAATTCAAAGTTCTAAGAACTCCGATTTATATAAATAAGAAAGACGGATCATCTTGCTTATGCATTGATTACCGCAACCCTATTTAGGCAACAATTAAGAATCGCTATTACCTGCCCAGGATCGTCGATTTGTTCGACTAGCTGTAAGGATTAACTATTCTTTGAGATTAGTTTAAGCAGTGGGTGGAATAACCATCTCACCATAAAATAAGTTTTTCTATAGCAATTATTATGTAAGTATCAAGGCTACTCCTTTGGAGACCTTGTATAGATGGAATGTTAAACATCTATTGCTAGGACAATAGATTGGTAAGTCCAATTATCAGGATCTGAAAGTTGCATTGGAAACAACAAATAAGATCACGCAAATTCATAATCATCTGTAAGTTGCCAGTATTCGGCAGAAAATCAAGAATTAATGAAAGTAGCAACCCTCCTAAATTCTTGTTAAGGAATAAGGTTCAACAAAAGATATCACCCAGGAAGGGTGTGCCAAATTTGTTAAATTATCAGGCTAGTTAAGCTCTGAATATATAAAATCATTCGAAGGAAATCGAATGTATCAAGATCAAGTAGCTTATAAGCTAAAACCTAATTAAGGAGCTTGGCGGAGCTCGCAATACATTGCACACTAGTGACTGAAGGATGTGTTTCACCAATAAGTCAAGAAGCACTATCACATAATGATATACAGATTTATGATGTGATGAGCACCCTGTATCGATTGAGGATCGACAGATTAAGAAGCTCCAAAAGGATACATGTACCTAATATAGGGGTCACTTTGGGAGCTTGGAAAGACTCCAGATATGTTATAGAAGTTAAGTCCATTATGCGACAAAAAGTACTTCCATCATTTTAGCAAATCTCTAGGTCGAGATTTCTTTTAAGGGGGTGAGGATGTAACACCTCGAAAATTCACGTCCTATAATGTATCGACACGTGTCACGGGATTAAAACTTGTAAAGGATTTCCTTAGAAGGACTAAAGTTGACAAACAAGGAAAGTATGTAGATATAAGGGTTCAAAATGTCAACAATGGATAAATATACTTTACAATAACCCTACATGATGTTTATACCCTTAAATGAATGATTCATGGATCATACGAAACTAACTGTGAAAGAAAGTGAGAGATTACAAACTACAGGGGTTAAATGTGTCAACATGTTTAAAGTGTACCTCTGAGGGACCTTTTAGAAAACTTGAAGCTTTGTAATGATTAAATATGCTCACTAGAATGTATGATAAAAATTTCACCAAGTTTCGTTATCGTATGAGAAAGTTATGATAAAATTCGTATACGAGGGGTTAAAAGGGTCAACGTTGAAATTTAAGACTTTTCGGTTATCGTATGAGTAACCGGGGACCTAACAAAGTTAGTTTATGACTTGGAGTCCTTAAAAGTCAAGTTTGGGGGTTACTAGTGCAAGAAACCATGTTAAAAATCAAGTTTGGAAGTTCGGGGGCCAAATGTGTCATTTTTTGAAAGTTATGTTTTGCTGACCAGGTGGTTACGGACCATAAGGCTGGACCCTTACGGTCCATAAGCAATGCCCAGATGCATAAACTCGTTTAACTGTCTGTTCAGCCCATGTAAACGACACCTATTGCCCTTTAACACTTCCAAGAGTTGCCTAAACTGATTCTTAGGCCTTAGGGACACTTGTTACTGATCCATGATCAGTTATAGCATGATTTGTCATGATCTTGAGCATCCTAAACCACTATATAAAGCCACAATGTTGCAACATTGTGATCATTCATTCCATCTGCTTTCTTGGAGCTTCCTGGAGCATAAGAGCAGATCCAAGTCATCCCTAATAGTGCATTAGGCTTTGGTAAGTACCCTTGACCTTTCCTAATTGAGTTTTTACTTAGTCTTAGCTTAAAAGTCAAACCGTCGTAATTACCGTTTGACTTTGCGATTAATCATTAATTGTCCAGTGATTAGTCGAATTGAAGGTAGTTATAAGTTGGTAATTATGTGGGCAATAAACCCTTAGAAGGGCACCCGCTGATTCCCGTTCTAACTAGATCAAATGTCGGGTCAAAGTTGTTTAGAAAAAGTCAACAGAAACTTAAATAGTGAATTAACATGTAATTAGCAATGTAGAAGGCATGTAACCTATTTTATCACTCTTATAACTTAGTAATAAGTATAATAACTGGTCTAAGCTTGTTTGATCCGACAATTTTATGTTTAGACCCGGTTCGGAACCGAAAGTCGCAAAACTTTGACTTTTGCTTTGACTTCAGTTCTGACCCGTTTTAGTAGAGTTTGGAAATGCCTTAGAGCTTCCTTAGGACTAGGTTACAAGTTAGAATAACCCTCTGTGGTTGGATCGTTGATTGTCAGATTCGTTTACTCGTTTCCGTTAAATGCCTAATGTTGACCATAATGCCCTTTTGACCATAAAACGAGAATTTAAGAAATGTGAAAGGACAATAATCTTTGCTACTGATTTATAAACATGTCCCTAAAATTTCACATCAGTTGGAGGTCTAGATTAGGAGTTATGCTCATTAGCGTAATTATAACGTCTTTTAGTAATTAAACGGCGCAATTAGCATAAAGCCTATCTAAACCCAATTTTTTATACCAAACCTTTTACCCACTGATGTAATATAATATTTTGGGATTTTTACAGATTTTTAATTATTTTTAACCTGCTCATAACCTGAGGTTATGGCGTTGATTCGGTAAATACCGATTTTACCCTTTTTGTTTATAAAATGAGTTCTACAAAGTATTTTGACACCAATCCAATTGCTACTGATTTTATATGATAAATAAAGTATTTTGAACTTTATAACCTGATCAGAAAACTTAGATTTCCTGTATAACCCGGAAATCGCTTAAAATGGCTTTTAAAGCGTATTAAACGCATAGTTTGGGTTTAAAACCATTTTGTCATATAAGACCTATTACCAACTGATATGACCTAATAAAATAAGTTATTTTACTGATGTATTCGGACCCGAATCTCAGAATTTCAATTAACCTCTTTTATAATCTTTAAAATGACCAAAATACCCCTACAGGGCTTATTTTGAGATTTAACTCGTTTTGGGCATAATGGAAGGTATCCTACTGATATCACAACATATTTAAAGCATGTTAACTTAGGAAACTTGTATATGACTCATACGGTTACCCGTTACGCACTTTTCGCGTTCGGATCGGCTTATGTAACTAGTTTGCATAATTTAGCCGAAACGGGTCAAACCATATCGTTTTCATCTCAAAATCCAGAATGTGTTTAAGTTACCCATATTAAACAACCATACAAGCTTGCCGAGCCTAAATCACATTCTATTCCGGTCTCCGCTTAATCTAGCGTACCGTACCGTTGTTCTGTTTAAAAACTAGCCGGTCTAAGTCTATGACATAATTAAGACCCATTAGTATTCTAATTGGTTATTTATACCATCATTCCAGACTAGAGCCTTCCGGTAAATTGTACCTACGCTTACTTAAGTGAATACAGCTGAGTTATTATAATTCTTGCTATTTAAGACAGGAGCTAGCTCAGGTAAATACTCTTAACTTATTTTCCCTATTACGGGCTTGGGATACGGTAATATAAATACCGCATGGTCAGGTATGGGATTCAAAGACCAATGAGTCGGGAAATCCAAATAACCTGTTTTAATTCGTATTACTTGACTGAAACATTGGGGGTTAATGCGACCGTGTCCTGGATATCCTTGACTCATTAAATGCAATGGCCACGACCTAAGCACGGGGTGTAGGCATACACCTGACAGATGCCATATGTTTATTAATTAATTATACCCAATAAGGGAATAGTGGTGTGTCGGTTAATCTTGAACCGGCATAGAACCGGGCCCCGTATGTAGAGCAAGTTATGTAAAACTGATAACATGAGATATAGTTTGTCCCAAGTATAAAAGATTAATTTTGCCTTGTGCATTTTAATCAAAGTGTCAAAAATATTTTGTGCCCGGTGCATCTAAATCAATTTTCTTAAACTCTTTTCAAATGAGTCGGTTGAGTGTATTTACCAGTGAAAACTGACGTATTTTCCAAAGTCTAAGTGACAGGTACAAGTACGTAATAGGCTGGAAGCTGCTCAGGACTTGTTAGTTGAGGACTTTGCAACTCCTTCAAATAAGCCACTAGTCTGATAAATTCTTTTGTTATTTTTGATCCGCCTGTGGATTATTACAAGCTAGTCTGTACGGAATACTTTTATATTATCAGACATTGGTGTTTGTAATAATATTTTATATTTCAAGACTTCTGCTGTGCATTTAAATTATGTTGTTTGACTATGATGATATCAACTACGTCACGATACTCCCCACCGGGCCCACCGGTAATACGTGGAAATATCGGGGTGTGACAATTAAACTGGGATGCTTCGAATATTCCTCAAGTAAACGTTGTAGTCCACTTCTTCCGGGTTCAACGTCTATAACCCAATCGATTTGCCCGAGTCTTGAGGGGAAGAAGTCCTCCTGGCCGCTAGAGGCTTGTTACAATAATCTGCACGTGAGCTAATTGGTTAGTACCAGGATATCATATCAGGATGCTACCAATATCCTGATCCGGTATCCTGATCACAAATAAATAATCAGAGCCAGAATATTAGTCAGGATATATAAGCAGAAATTCACCCATAACAAGTTGGTGGTGCTGGGGGAGCTTAAGCAACGTGTTGACGCGTGCTTGAACGGCAGTGAGCAGTAAAGTGCCCATAGATGTTGCAGTTTGCACATAATCAGTAATTTACCCCAGCTGGATGATGATAGGTGCAAGTTGGGTAGAGAGGATGCACACCAGTGTACACACGCTTAGCAGGCGGTGCATTGGTAACAAGTGCTTAGCGATTCTGGTTGTTGGGTTGAGCAGGGACGGCGTTGGGTGGAGCGGCGGTAGTAGTATAGGTCTTGTTGTTGTTACCCTTTCGCTTGCGATTCTGACGTGAATACTTTGAACCTTGTGATGTTGCGGTGTCAGAAGTGGGAGTAGCAGTTGCTTGATTGAGGCTCTTGGTTGAGGTTTTGAAATACCCAGCTAAGACTCGCTTGTCGTTGATCTCAGCTGCGAGTTGGTAGGTTTCCTCAATGGTAGCAAGTTTAGCTGCTTGAACAATGTCAGCTACACAGTCTGGTAAAGCTCGAATATACTTCTTGATTGTCATATCAGGTGTTGCCACCTTGCTAGGACAGATAATACTGAGCTGCTTGAAACGAGCGGTGAGACCAGCGTTGTCACCTCCATCTTGTTTGATATGCCAGAATTCATTCTCCAGCTTTTGCACTTCATGAGGAGGGCAGAACTCTTTCATCATAAGCTCTCGGAGTTCCTCCCATGAGAGGCCGTAAGTTGCATGATTACCGCGCCTGTTGCGCTCAGCAGTCCACCAATCCAGAGCCCTAGATTGAAAGACTCCGGTAGCATTCACAGTGCGCAGATTTTCTGGGCATCCGCTTTGCCTGAAGGTGACTTCGATAGAGTTAAACCACTGGAACATAGCACTGGGTCCATCTTCACCAGTGAAGTTATCAGGACCGCAGGCCTTGAATTGCTTAAAGCTGAAAGGCGCTTTCGGAGAGTCGCTCTTTGATTCAACAGAGGACTTGCTGCTGACCTCTATCACTGACGATATGCGGTATGACTTTAGCAATTTCCTTGGCTACGAGCGAAGCGATACGCTTGTCAGCATGGTTTCGGCGAGCGGCGCGTTGGGTGTGGGAACCAAATGACAACATTGTCTGCAGCAGACATCGTCACATGATTTAGACGAGATTCGATTATATCGGGTTTTTGAAAAGTTTTAGCATTCAACCAACATACTCATTATTATTATTATTAGGTAAAGCTCAGGAACACCTAGGCACATAAACACATAAGCACATAGGAGCACATAATCCACGTAAGCACATAAGCACATAGGAGCACATAATCCACGTAAGCACATATTTTGCACGTATTCACCTACATATTTTGCACGTATTCACCTATCTTTCAAAGTTGCATAGAGCGTTCGAGAGTTGCGAGTAATAGTGGGTAGCGATAGCGGGTAGCGTTGCGAGTAGTGTAGCGTACAAGAGTTCATAGCTTGGGTTGCGATTAGTTTGCGTTTGAGATTACGTGACTGTGCGAGTTGTGCGCGTTTTGCGGAGCGATGAAAACGAAGAGCGTGAATCTCCAAAATTAAAACATATAAACATATAAACACATAAAATCTATTAAGCATAAGATCGGCGATTGCAGGCTTAAATTGAAAACAAAGCGTCCTGGGTGTTGGACATCGACTACCTAAAGTGATTCGACTATTCACAATCAGTTCGAGTACATGCTTTGGCCTAATAGACTGTGCTCTCACCGAAATACGGTGAACGATACTCATCCTTCTCGTTACCATGTGACTCGGGTCGTTGGAATCCATCGAGACTTTGGTGAGAGTTTTGTAAAAGTCAAAGTAGAGGGTGGAACTGGTCGTTAAGATGCGGGTTTCACCCCTAACTTAACAACTTTGTTCCTGAAAATGTGGCAAAACCTCAAGATAGAGACGGAGAATTTTGTTGAGATATGGATTTCACTCCTAGCTCAACGAAGATTATCATGCTAAGAGTAAAATACACGTAGAGTGAGCGATCTTATCGAGAGTCCTTGGTTTTTCACACCTATTCTCGATCCAATCACTTAATTGTGTTATGCGAGTGTTTTCGAAAACGTGTGTATTGTGTCAGCCTTAGGAAAGGCTAATAGTGTTTTCAGCCTTAGGAAAGGCCACTTCGCACGAAGCTGTAGTATGCGTGTTCGCACGAAGTTGTAGTTTTAGCTAGTTCGAGCGGGAGCATCAAAAGTAGGTTCATACAAAACCCCTATTGGGTTTGCATGAAGCGGTCTGTTGGTACTTAGACTATAGACTAGGTCAATCCTACAAGACTCGACCTAATTCCCTATAGTTATAGCTCTGATACCAATCTGTCACACCCCAACCGATGGCTGAATCATCGGGGCGTGGCACTAGGCGAACCAGATTGCTCAAGAGAATCCATAACAACTATTAAGTGGCAATATTTAAAAGGTTAATTGTCCCATACCAATCAACAAACATTCCACACAAAAAATATTACAGACAACCTGTTCTCAAAAGCAAAACAAGTCCGATAACCTAGATTTCTATTAGTGTAGTTTCTAGACTGCCTATCTTGATTCAACATATCATAGCATAGCATCCTATCAACCTGTCACATACGTTAAAATAAAGTCAATACATAAAATGTAAAGGTGAGTACACAAGTTTGCATAGCATATAGTAGAGAAAGCGTTTACGCATAACCAACATGTAACACGTAACGGGCGAAGCATGTAACTATCAAACAGTGTCTACAACTTAACCACGAGATTGCGTTTTGGAGTATGCGCGACACATGTTCAGTGAACACGTGAAGTAAAGAGTTGTGATCCCTAGCAACCCCTGTCCACGACAGGTGCTGAGTCCAAACAATAGTACTATCGTTGCTCGAGGCGGTATAGTGTAACATTGTATAAGCATAGTACAAGCATTCATAGATCACGTATAGCATGCGGGAGCGGTTAGCGTTATCAATTGTTTGCGTTGTGTGTTGGTTTTGATATAGAACGTATGTAACACCCAAAGTGCGTTAAATGAGAATGGGTTCGAGTATACTCACAAAGCGTGTTTCACAAACTTGAATGGATTAAAGGGAGCGTGTTGAGTTCGCCTGAGCATGGAACAGTAGCGTGAGCCGTTGAACAGTGCGTAACAGAATGTTGGATGGTAGAGTGTTCGAGTGGTGATCCGAACGAATGGGTATAATCCATCCGGGCGGATGGCCATCCACGTGGATGGCCATTCGAACGGACGGCCATTCGAATGAGTGCGCGTTTTGTTTGTAAATTGTTAAAATTGGAAGTTTCGTAGTTTGAACAATGTAAAATATAAATGCCAGGCCATTCGGTCGGATGGTCATCTGAACGGATGGCCATTCAAGCCAAATGACATGTAGTTGAACTTTTTGGTAAAATTTTCTAAGTAAAAAGTTTGAAATTTAACGGTGACGGCGTGACGACGTGTCAAACAATGGAAACACACCAAGTTCAGCTCATTCGGTTGAATGGTCTCAGCCCATTCGATCAGACTCACTGTTCTTGATGGAATTTCATGTTCAACCTGTTAATCGGTCATCTCTCCGGTGGGAATCTATTTTCAAGCCGGCTCTCAACTAGGAAATGAGTAGAGAGTCTGAATGAGTCCAGGTTCCATCAGTTTTGAGTAGAAAAGTGATAGGAGTTTGAAAACAGTTGAAAAGCGTTGAAATCTTGTTGGGATTTAAGTTGAAAAGTGTGAAATCACTTAGATCTAGAACCAATCTCGATCAGATGATGTTCCTCAACCGTTTGTCGGAGCAAAACAGGTGAAACCCATCTTCAAATGGTCCAAATCAGATATTTCGGGAGAAAAGTTAGTGTTTGTGTGTGATTTTGATGAAGAAGATAATGTAGAAGTGTTTAGTGATGAAGATTGTACAAGATTTGAGGAGAAATACTTATGAAACGGCCTTGAATCCCGAGTAAAAGTGACTGAGAGCGACTTGAGTACGTGTGATCGGATGGAGGTCTCAAATCAGATAATGAGGGTGTACGACGGTATTTATAGAGTGAGAGAGAGAGGGAGTAAGTCGGTGTACAAAGTGCGAGGTGTCGGATGGCCTTTCGGTCGAATGGCCATCCGGTCAGATGGTCATCCGAGCGGATGTCCATTCGGACAACCGTGTTGTGTGAGTTAGTTTTCCAACTTTCGTTTCGTGCGTTAAGCGTTGCGTTATGTTTAATCGAGTTGCGGGTGAGCGTTGAGCGTGTAAGCGTTGCGTTGATAATCCCCATAACATTCAAACAAATAATCACACAAATAACACACATAAAGTAAATAAATCCGCGTTTCGAGTTTGCGTTGTGATAGCGTTTAGTCTAAACATGCGATGTGAAATGTGATAAAATGCGTTAAAATAGTAAGCGTTATAAACAACGTTAAATGTGATAACTGCGTTTTGAATGAGCGTTGTAATCATGCGTTGTAATAATGCGTTTTAAATGCGTTTAAAAGATAGTTTTAACCTTTCGCGTTAACCGAATCTCGGGAGTACAAACGGTTACAAATGAAAGGACATCAATAAGTAATGAACCGAAGAGTCGGGTTGTTACACAAAACGTCTTTAGTATAATAGTATAATGTGAGCGTGTTTTAGTGATTGGACAAAATATGAAAACCGTGGGCAAGAGGCTTATTAGACCGACTAGGTTGATAGGTAGCATTTCATAAGATTTTGAAAATCGGGTAATAAAGCATTTAAGTTATGATTAGGAATTTTGTGCATGTGATTTACGTAAAATAGATTGTAGGGTAAGAAATATGTTTGATAAAATAATGAGGTTTGAGATTTTTCATAAGTAGAAATTTTGACAAAATGATAAAAGATTTAAGTGATCGTGTGGTTGGCATGATAAAGTTTCTTTGGAAAAAGAGGGTTGGTAATGATCACCGAGGTAAGGAAATCACTCATATCTCTTGGTAAAGTCGTTGTGAGAAGAAAAGGGAGCAGAGCTAATCGTCAAGGTAAAGGAATCACTCCTATATAGCCCATCTAAATTCCCCCGAGCTAATCGTCAAGGTAAAGGAATCACTCCTGACACTCAGTCCTAATGAATTTTCCGCTGCGATACTTTTAATAAACAACGGTACCACTTGTATCTGCTCACGGCTCCCGCCCAAGGTAGGGTCCGAGGTTGTGACAATTAGAGTGTTCGTTTGTTACATGTACAACACCAGGCTTGATTGAAACTTAAAAAGGAAAAAAGAAAAACCAAAAATAGTTGTTATGAATGCATCATAATGTGGTGACTCTCCACATATGTAACCTCCATATATTTATTACCTTTGTATTAATGTAAGAACAATATATATATAGAGGTTCTTTGTATTGCATGTTGACAACTCAATGAATAAGAATTCACATTCTCCATATTCTCTTTTTCTACTTGATCTCTATAGTCTTGTTCTCATGTTACTAATAGACCGTTGTTTTACAACACGTTATCAGCACGAGTTTGCTCATTATTCTTTGTATACCGTTTCATTTTGAACCCATCGTCTAACGTCACTTGATGCCGCTACGTTTATAGAATAACGGGAAAAAATAACTATCACAAGTTCGTTGTTGTTATAGCCACTTGAATTAGAAGTGACTTTCTTGATAATGGTGGAATAGTAAGGAAGAAATTTACAATGGATTTCGGAGATACTCCGTTAATAAATCAGGTATGTTTACATGATTTTGGTAAATCTTTTTCTTCAATTTTAGGTTATTTTTTTATTGTAACCCACCTTTGTTCATCTGCAAAATTGGCTTCCATTATTAGTTTTTGAAGGATTATATTCTCATTGCTGGTGGGATTTGGATGAAAATTTTGTTTTGTTATAGCTAGCTATTATCTATAGTTGCTCAAATCTTTATGAAAATAATACTTTGGTGAATGATTGTTATAACCTGATCGGGTTTCTTAATCATAAAATCTAAAAAATAAGATGACGTTAGGGGTTTCGTTTAGCATCACTGAAAAGAAGGGAAGGGACACCGTTTTTTGTGTTTGATCAAAATCCCTTAATTTATTTGAATTAAATGGTAAACCGACTCAAATAAATCTCTATTATTATATTTTCATTAATACCCAATATTAAATCGTAAACTGGTTATAGAACTGACCATGATAAATGAATACAATTTGATTATTTTAAAAGTTTATATATAATCGATAAATGGATGCAGTTTGATTATTTTAGAAGTCTATCTATAATCCAAGGTAATATCTTTTTGTGAGATTACCCATTCATATTTAATATTGATGAGATGTTATGGATAATGAAAAAGTTTTTTTTAGTTTGTTGATAGAATAAGCAATTTTACATTTTAAGTTATTAAACAAAAAGGAAATAATAAGTACTTTTGTAAACATTCATGGCTATTCATGAATTCTGTATGCTATTTTACATTTTAAGGTATTGATCCTATGTTTTATCCATAATGTTATATTTAAGCATGTCTATTAATTTTGTTTGAATAATATGGGGATAAATAAGAATGGGGTGAATTGTATAAATTAATGATTCCTTTTAAGGCTTTAAAGGTTTTTCAAACACCCATCAGTTACATCATTAGTAATTTAAAGTGTGATATTTAATGATTCCTTTTAAGGCTTTAAAGGTTTTTCACACACCCATCAGTTACATCATTAGTAAATTTAAAGTGTGATATTTTGGTCTCATTTTTAATGTTATTAATTTATATTGATTTTTATAAATTGAGTAATATATATTAAGAAATTTGAAAGGTTCTATATATCTTGGGTACCACTTATGCGTGAAAGCTTTTAATTTGAAAGGTTCTATATATCTTGGATTACATATATATGATTTTATCCGAGGTTTTTTTAGAGCTTTACAAATTATTTATTATCTTTTGATATGTTTTTTTAACCCTAGACTATACAACAAATTATTAAATTCCATTCTTTTAGGAGTAACTGTTGTTTTATGTCAAATAAACAAAGGTTTTGCTTTTAGGAGTAATTGTTGTTCTTTGCCAAATAAACAAAGGTTTTGCAGATGGTCAAACCGTGTTATCAAATTATCATAGGTTTATGTGAGTATGATATATTCCCAAATGAATTAGGAAAATATCAATGCACAAGAAGTTTTTAGATCATGAGTTTTTGATACCACAACTTTGTTAACACTATATTTGAATAAGAACTTTTGCTTTGAGTGAGTTAAGTTCTGATCATAATGTTGTGGTTAATTGTCAATCTCACAAAAGATTGTATATATACTTAGTATGATACTCGAAGTGTCCTACTCCCTAAATCTAATTATCATAAAGTTTTAAACCGATAATACATGATTCGGTCATTTGATTACTTTCAAATTCATATTATGATGTATATTATGATGTGAAAAGAATAATTAAGTGCAAAAACTGGAAATATAAATTCCCATTTATCACACGTGAGTTACACTCCTGAAGTAGCAGTATCATTATGAGAGTATGAAAAGAAAATTGAAAAGTTATGAAACTTATTTTGCTTATTTCGTTTTCCAAAATGAATGTGATTATATAAAGATCATTGAAAATGTCGTGATCATGGACATAGTTAAGAAAAGTGCAATGATGGTCATTGTAATAATGAGATCGACCATTAGAAATTAAACGATAGCCAAGTTAATAATGAGAGTGACCATCACAAAAAAAGGAAGCGAAAATATGCGAATGATATGTGGAAATAATGATGGTGATATAACATGATAGTTTATACATTATCTCGTGTCTTATGTCTTGTACTAGCATATGTGCAAGTAATATATATACGATCATAAACCAGAAGTTTATGGACCATGATTATTTACTTTATTGGCATGACCGGTTAGACCACACCGAGTCAATGATGATGTGAAAAATAATGAAGAACTTAAACATTCTTCTAGCAGATAGCATATTATGTTTGCTCTTAAGGGAAATTGTTTATTTGAAAATTAAGGGTGTGTATCCCTAAATATTCTTGAAATGATTAAGAGATATGCATATCTCAACATGATACCATTTAGTATTTTAAATCGATGCATCGTCTAAATGGTTATCAAATTCACAACATGATGTTTGTGGAATTTATGGCTTAGCTAATAAGATAGCAAGCACGATATTTCAGATTGCATGTATTTATTAGTATTGACGATAAGTTTATTTCCCTAGCTATTAATGATCGACGGAATAAGTGTAGCTATTAATAAGATAGCAAGCACGATATTCCAGATTGCATGTATTTATTAGTATTGACGATAAGTTTATTTCCCTAGCTATTAATGATCGACGGAATAAGTGTTGAACTTCCTGTAGATTATGTTCATACACGAATTGCTTTTGTTAAGATGATCACTGAACGTCTACGATTGATAGCAAAGCCAATAATCATGAGAGCAGGTTCATGTTTATATATGAGTACATGTAATTTTACATGAAATAAAATTAATTCACATCAAGCCAATATGTTGTAATAGTTTCTCCCCAATTATAGTTGGTTTTTGGTCAGGAACCAAAGACGTCCTTTCTAAGATTTTGGTTGTGCGGTATATATTGAAATTGATCCACCACTACGCACAAAAAAGGGACCTTAAAAGGTGGTTGGGAATACATGATAACGAATTAATTGATATCCATCTTAATGGATTAACATTCCCAACATCAGGGGGAGATAAAAAGCAGTTGGAAAATAAATGAGTTAGTATGAATTATCATTGATCCTCAAAAACTAAAAGTATGAACCAGAAGTTCAAAGGAAAACTCAATTATAAAGATTAGCGAATCCATTACCAGGCGCATTCACTGACCTTAAGAAGGTGACTATGTCACATATACCAACTGCTAATGTTCCAATTAAGATGAGTGTTCCAGAAGAACAACCACATATTTTGTAATGAGTCTATTGCATGCCTAAAGCATGGTAGACTAGTTGATTCCAATAATAAAATTCCTCGAAAATTGGAGCAAGTAATTAAGATGGTCAAGTCGAGGTTATAGTAATAAGATCTCCTGAAGAGACAGTAGACATGATGGTTCAAGAAGAACCTCAGGTACCTGAAAATAAATAGATCTCGATAAGCTGTATCATGTCTAAGATATGTATGGAATCGAAACAAAATCGACGTCGTTATACTTTTGTATATAATATAGCACTTGAAATGATGAAATGACGAGGATCAAGATTTAAGATCTGCCTATGAATGAAAATATATAAATGATTGGCCAAAATGGAAAGACGTAAAGTATGGCAGATTCAAATTCTCTAATGAAATGGAAAGTTTTCGGACCAACAGTCCATACAACTGAATTTGTAAAGTATGTTGGACATTAATGGGGCTTTTATGCGAATCATGTGAAAATCAAATTAAATGAGATAAGGAAAATATGGTGCACAAGGATTTTCACAAAAAACCCATGATTGATTATAATGAGACACATTCTCTAGTGGTGGATGTAATGACTTTCCAATATTTTATTAGTCTGGTAATATAAAGAGAGAATTGATATGCGTCTTATGAATGTTATGTATCACTTGATACTAAAAGTTTACATGAAAGTCCCTCAAGGATTTGAATTATCAAAAATCATGTAAAATGAGTTCTCGAGAACGATATGATCGTTGTATACAAATTCATATTTGAATACGTTGATATAATTGGAACTCCTGATGAGTATCGTAAAGCATTAAGTGCTTAGAAGGTTAGTTGAAACATCTTAAGGATGTAATTCTTGTGCACCAATAACTATACATAGAAAACTTGTGTCTGGTTATTATGGCATCTTAATGTACAATGTATAAGCATGGTACAATATGGATTAAATATTCAAAGACATCCTTGCATATGATATAGAAATCAATGAGGAGGTATATGTAATAGAACTCCTAAAGAGTGAATGCACATACATTGTTTTTCAAAGTTGAAAGAAGTATGTATATGATTGCAAATGCCTGAAGCATTGATTTGAAGTCCTCAAGAATGTATCTTTATAAAGTTAAAGATAATATGAACTAAAATAGTCAAGTTGAGTGTTGTACAACTTGTGATATATTATGATAAAGAGCAATATAAGTTTGATAATATTATCCATCTTTATCAAATGTTCTTTCTTAAAAGTTCACTATAATTGCAATTTACAGTGATGATGTCTAAGCATCATCAAGAGAAACTGGCGAGCTTTTAGAAGGGGATTTTTTTAATGACCCTAGCACAGTCTACTTATTACTCGACTTGAAGTTCGAATATATTTGTAATCATACTTTTATTCATCTATCAAACTACATCTAGAAGATGTTGGTGGGGACATTTTAGTATGTACAGAGCTCAACCTTATAGTATGTTAAAGGTTGTTCAGACACGTTTTATAAGAAACTAGGTTAATGCCCGCGCGATGCGCGGCTTCATCCAAAACCATATTATTTACTTTGAAATATAATATTTTGTACAAACGCATACATTGGAAGAAAAAACAGAAAACTATTCAAATGCCGGAAAAAACTTCCTTGTAGACTACATTTGTTGTTTTACTCGTTACATTCCCATCTTTGTCTAGTATAAGCAACTTCACACCGGCTCTGCTTTTAACTCTTGATAATGCAACGCAAAGTTGATCATGTGAGAAAACTGGATATTTCAGATGCAATCCAAACCCTTGATAGAGATAAGTAATTGAGGTTACATCTTAATTTAAATAAACTGAAAATTTTAATATATGTTATAATTCCTGAAAAAATAAAAACATGTCATGAATTTCTACATATCTCTTTGTATGCAACATTGAAGGTCTTATTTGTAGCATTACCATCACTATCTAATATTAGTAATTTAACATGGTTTTTCCTTTTGATTCTTGATAATGCGACATACAGTTATATATAATATATATGGTTTCTGGAGCAATTCAGTTATTAGCATGAGAGTTGTAGTTTAATCACCAGATTCATTAATGGTGGCAAGGAAAATTTAGTCCTCTCATGATCCCACTTGGCTTTCAAGACTTCACCTATGACTTCATCTAATGGCGTGGTACAAACAACTTCATGCAATGGTGAAACAATACCATCTTTAATAAATAAAAAAAAATATTCATTACAAATTAGTCTTCTTTGTAATCATTTCAAATCTAATCATCAGTTTAAATATAAAAAAATATTCATTACAGATTTACAGATCGAATACTAAGCAGTCTCATTATAATACATATGCAAATAGGGTTCATAATATAATCAGAGGTGTCATTTTCAACTCAATTACTTACGTGAGATCGACTTGGGTTATGTTTTGACCTGTCAGATGCGAAAATAATTATCTTAAAAAGGAAACGGATCAAAACTTGGTCAAAGTTAGCTTACTATCGAAATGATATTAGTTTTGTAATCATATATGACATACTACAATATTTGTAAAAAAGTGCAACTTTTTTTACAAAAAGTGCATTGAGCAAACCCACCCAAACCTGAGATGTACCAAAAGTACAAAAGTGCCAGTTTGGTTTTTGACCTGTTACCTAACCAACCCATTTGACACCCTACATGTGAGTATGAGGGAGTGAGAGAGACCTGAGCCGCAGAAATGATTTTTGGTGAAAAACGGACATAGCGATTACTTCCATAGACAACGGAACTAACATCAAATCCACTACCAACTTTTCCTTGAGCAATACAATGAGTCGTTTGAGCTATCATATGCACCAAATCAAGATCCGAACTGTTTTCACCCTTTTGATCTTTAATGGAATATGGAAGATCAACAACCCCAAGGTAGTTCAGTAATGCAGCCACTATAGCAGTTGTCATAGCCGCAGATGACCCTAATCCAGTTTTCGCAACTTCTGGTTTGTAGTTTTCTCCATTTGAATCTCCAGCGTTAAAAGTAATCGATGTGAATGGCGGAAGAGCAACCAATGATTCTGGGACTAATGGGAGCCCAAGTGCTTCGATCTAAATTTGCAAATTTTTTAGTTACTTATCATCGTAAACATTAAATAGGCGTAAGTCAAATTACAAACATGTTAAAAGTTATAATATACATGACTCCGATATGAGTATAAGTCATTGCAACCTAAGATTGTAATATCCATACCTGCATAACATTTCAGTTAGTGATCACTGATTAGAATATCAAATTCATTTTGTTGTGCATATACCTTCGAGTTTATCAAAAGTAGAAAAGATTTACCATGTCACAGTAATTTTTGCAGTTTACTCCTTTTAATTTTGTCCAGTGTGGTGTATGTTGCTGCTACGGAAATATTGGACTGCATATTCAACAAAGGGGTTCCTTGATTCACTGAGATTTAAGCACAAGTCGATGAAAATCAGTTTCAAAATCCAAAACTCTCATCATATTATACCATTCAAGAACACTAAACCTATTGTAAACAATAGAAAGCCTATTAATCTACTACTTTTTCTTTTTAGAGTTGAATGCCAAATTGACTGTCTATCGCAAGACAAAGTTAGAGTGATTATGAAACTAAAAAGCTATAAAATAACTAAAGGGGTCAAGTTTGAGTGACACTATTTTAAGTGCATACGGAGCCTTTAGGAAAAGAGGAACAATACAATGTAATAAAAATTTAAAATATATACTTATAAGAATTATCTAATTACGGTGTTATCCAATATGTCTTGCTTCTAAAAGCACTATGAATCACTTAAAGGCGTAGATGAATCTTCTGCTTTTGACTGAAATCAAATGAGAAAACAAATAAAAAAAAGTTCACTTTCAATAGAGAAGTAATAATATTACGCAATTAAGAATTTTGACCCGCACACATGTGAAACTCACTAACATGACGATCCTTTAGTGGACACTCACGTTATTCGTAGCTTTAACAATGGTGATATCCAAACGCTTCATTTATATAATATAAGATTATTTATGATTAATACATACTCGAGCAAGTCTTCACCCGTTCCCTTTTTTAGCTAGTTTCTTTTAAGTATCTTAACAATTTCTTAACTAATGTAGTTATGAAACAAAAATAAGAAAAATAATACAAATGATGGCATACACATGCTTTTTATGATGACACATACACAAAAGGGACGTTAATATAGGCATTAATTAATTAATATAAAAAAGCAACTCATAGTTCAAATTCTTTGCTAGCTTTTCCTAAAGAGCAAGAGTATAGCAATTGCTTATACTAATCAATGTCTTTTGTGAGATTAATACTTCAAACAAAACTTGACTTTAATTCAGAGTACCATATTTTTTATCCGATAGCCAATCTAAGACACCATAGCTTAGCATGCAAGAGTTTATGTGTGTCCCTGAGTTCATTGCATACCAATTGAGCCCCATGATCATGGTTCAACTTCATATTGAGAATAGCCTTAGGCATGGTCTATGAAAGTGGTTAAAAAATTGAAGCCCCCAAAAGAATGTTTTTTTAAACAAACTCCTAAGTAGTAAAATAAATGTCAACCGAATGGAGATAATCAATCATGTGTAACACTGCAAAAACTGACAAATTACATCACAAAATGATTATTTTAGTAACTTCTAAAAGTTGAGATAAACTGATCTTCCTATAGCCCATAAGAGCCTTCTTGTTAGCAAATTGTAACATTGTAATACTTGTTACGATAAAGTTACAACCAATACATGATAAAATAATAAGTATTCCCTTTGTTTTGCACATAATTTCATATCTAACAAACAGAAAAAACACATACTGTAGAGTGACCTTACGAAGGGCTATAGAAAGTAGCCTTTTATACCTTAGTTCGTCCATATGGGTTGGCTGCAGTTTGTAGTTATAACCAGCACATGATCAAAACTGTATAAACCTTTATTTATTCCACATTCTCACTTCTTTAGTTCTATAAAAGTCTTCTTATGTCTATAAAAAATAAATAAATAAAAATACAATATGAGTAAATTAACAAACAAATTACCCATTTGAACCAAACCCATTGAAATCATATCGAATCCACCCAACCCTTGTATGTTTTACTCAGGGTTGATTCTTCCATGTGCACCGTATGTACAGTATGTACGACGTCTCTATTTTTTGTGTTTGGATCACTTGGATGTGGGAGATGTGAAGAGCATCCACATCCAACCCTTAGATCTACAGAACAATTAAAAACTAACATGAAAAAACCATGAGCGTTCTATAAATGAATAACTATAAAATGAATAAGACATAAAAAATTGGTACCTGAAATCTCAAACTCAACGGTTACGAACAGAGGCTATTGTTTCTTTTTTACCTGCAAGTTGATGCAACTTTATCAAATTAGATTATAAAGGAAAAAAACAAGTTTCATGTAGCCAAGCAGGTTATTTTTCAGTGTAAATAAAAGTTTATGATTACAGTTTCGTTGTGCATGTCAGCAAACGTGTATTCATGCCCTCTTGTCGATATGGATGTATTTTTTTCTATTTCTTCAAATCTGACCAGAATAACACACGTATATTAAATGTATTAGTGATGAATCTGAACAAATAAAATGTATATTATCTTGTACCAATAGCGTTGAGCAGCTCTAAACCTGGGTTAACGTGTATTTATGTCACACGCGTGTAGCCCTAGTGAAGTGCACAGGTGAACATCTCAGCAGGGCCACTCCTTGTTGTAGGAAGTCGCAACTTCCTCCTATATTGTTGCTTGGACAAATTAGACACTGAGAAAAGATTTTTTACGTTAGAGCATATACAAATTGTTAGTCAGAATAGTTATCACTTAAGATACATGTGAACCTAAACGTCTGAACCCACTTGAATTATCATTCCACACATTATAGGCAAACTTCTTAGTAGACACCATGCATGTAAATCCAAATCCTAAATTAATAATAAACTCTAAACAGTTCAAGCCGGTAGAAAATATAGAAAAGCAAGGAAGGTCACCTTCATCTCCATAAGCTACTTTAGCCCAGAATTAAAGTTGTATACAACAACAAAAAATTATACCAATTACATGGGCTTCTTTACCTAAAATTTGGTCTTTTGGTTAATAGTGTCTCAACCATCAAATGGGTTAAGCTAAGAAAATGAACCAAAAAAGAAAACAGGTCAAATTTAAAATATTTTAATTATATTTATAGCAAGTATTTATAAACCAAAAAAAGAAAACATGTCAAATTTAAAATATTTAATTATATTTATAGCAAGTATTTATAAAAAATGGGTTTAAAAAAATTCATAGGCGGGCCCGACCCATTTTTCCATGCACCAAACAGTTACCATATTAATCCAAACCCATTTTGGGTTGTTATTTAACCTGCTACTAAAATTACTTTACCTTGTCGTTTTGTATCTGGCTGCAAAAAGAGATGTGCATTTCTTCTCATTACGAATTAATCCAAAAGCTAGGGCCTGATGAACAGAGCCACGTGAACTGCTGTAGCTACCACTCTGGTATCCGAATGATGAAGAATCATGAAGTGACAGTGAATGCTTGGAATTTGGTGATCCAAGCATAACTGGAATATAAATGATAATTTCAACAACATATGATTTGTATGCAAAAGAGGTAATGCATCCTATAATGCTCTACCATTTTTTTCCAGTGATCCGTTAGCCAGAAGTTCGAACGATAACTCGATATTACTATAAACAATCGTTGGTAACTTTGTACAGATTTTTATATTATGGTTATGCAATATCACAATCACTTTCAGAAACATGTCCAAACACCCCACAAAATACCTGGTACCACAAAATAGACAGTAACAAAGGCGTTGACCTGTGAGTTAAACGTCTCTGAGATTTTGATCATGAATTAGACCTTTGACCTTGGTACTATTATTTTTCCCTTGAATTGCTTTGATTGCTCCACCAATATTGCTACCACCATTCTTCTCCAGCTTCCAAACTTTACTAAATGCTCTTTTCATATAAAGTGTTGATGGATCACCAGCATAAACACCTGAAATATTAGAACTCATGCTAATTACATGTAAAAGTCAAAGTTTTTAAATTGAACTTTGATTGTACAAAAGAAGTATTTTGTATCAAAAGCAGAGCATTCTTATTTTGATGTGATTGTACGCGCCAAAACTATTGTGGAATTACATCTATAGTCCAATATATTATTCCAAACGCTACTATTAAATAAGAGAGCAAATGTGGATCTTCACCATTGATACTAATTTGTTTTAAGTATGCATAAAGACTCTGTTTAATACCTTGTATGGAGATTTGTTTTAATACCTGTATAGAGATCTCAGACTTTTTTAGGGTTTTAACAGAGCTTTCAGCAACCCCGGGCGAGCAATCATTAAACCCAAAATCAAAACTTTATTACAATATAAAAAACATGAGATTTGGGATGAAATAAAAACCCTAATCCAAGAATCTGAATCTAGAATCACAAATCCCAAATGTTTTCAACATCATAAAATCAAGAATACCAAAATTGAATACCAAACCTACAACATATAAGAAGCATATACCTGTGTTTGACCAAATAAAAATCGTTGGTTGCAACGTCTTTGATGAGAGAGATGTAATCGATTAGATCTGTTAGTGCATTACGTCTATTGAATTCGTCTTGAATCATGTAATAGGATAGGTTAGGATTATCAGTGTCCGAGTTGCAAGAAACTGTTATTAGAAAGTTTAGAAGGCTGTTAGCTTGAATATGCATGATAGCTTGAACATGCATGATAGCTTGAACAGGCCTGGTAGCTTGAACAGGCCTGGTAGCTTGAACATGCCATGTCCATTTCAAGCTAACTAGACACACTATAAATAGGGCACTTGTTGATTCATTTGGTGACGACTTCTGAAATCTGTAACGAAGTGCTGCCAAAGTCTGTTCAGGTTGTAAACAGTGTTATTATCAATATTAGTGACAGATTAAAGAGTATCAAGTTGTTTCCATGTCCGTTTCACTGATTCCGCCTTTGAATTGGATTATATGCTCTTCTGATTGACTCGTTTGGGTCCAACAACGATCCTATAAGTGGTATCAGAGCTCAGGAGGAAGAGATATTGCCAAAACAGCTTGTTTTCGTCACTTTTTCTGATTTCTACACCTTCTTTCTTCAATTGAACGAGATTTCACGGTCCAAATTGGTTCAAATTTTCACAGTGCACTCGGAATTGGACATAGACAAACCCTTGAAAGTTTCAAACTAAAATACGGATTAAAACTGATCAAAATACGTTTGACAGCTTGAAATTGTTCGTGAAATGGTGACGTCATAGGTCTGTTAGCTTGAAATATGCTGTCAGCTTGAGTCTGTTAGCTTGAAATATGCTGTCAGCTTGAATATGTTAGCTTGAAAGTGTGTTAGCTTGAAAGTGTCAAGACATGTTAGCTTGAAAACGTCGACAGCTTGAAACCGTCTGACAACTTGAAACTGTCTGACCGCTTGAAACCGTCTAACAGCTTGAAACTGTCTGACCACTTGAAACCGTCTGACCGCTTGAAAACATCTGATCGCTTGAAGTGCTTTCTCGCTTTAAATCTCATTTCGCTTGAAAGTGGAAATTTCGAGTCAAGATCATTTCACGTCAACTGTGTGTTAGTCTGTTTCAGAATATTTGATATTGTTTGTACTGATTGTGTTTGTTTGATTGTATCTGTTCAGGTTTACATCATGGCTGAAGAATTTTACAACACGTTTTTCAACGCATTCACATCCGATTCTTCCGAAACATCAACGGTCACACCAAAAACTATCACGAAAGCAATCAATGAGAACATCAAGCATGATAATTTCTACGGAACACATTCAAAGCCACCAACTCTGGAAAGCATTGAGGATTATACATGGTGGAAAGAACGGTTTCTTAACTGGGCGAAAGCGTATGCGCATGAAAGCTGGTTCTGTTTAGAATTTGGATACGAAAGACCGAAGGATGATAAAGGTGAAGAGATTCCATTCAAGAAATTACAAAAAAGACGAAAAAGCAGAATATGCAGCCGAACAGAGGATGATTGCTTTGATTCAGACGGCAATTAGAAATGATATTTTTGCATTACTAAACCATGATGGGTCGTCAAAATCTATTTGGAAAGATTTACAAGCTAAAGCTGAGGGGGTAAACAGTGTAGGATTGGATTGCGACCTAAACGAGTCGTTCGGAAGAGCTCAAATCCGTTTCAGAGGCGGAAACAGAGAAACGGATGACAAAACAGCTTGATTCACACTTTAAACCTCTTGTATATTGATTTTACAATGTTTACAATCAAAGGATAAACCGGCAGCACCTCGGTATCACTTGGTAAATTTTGTTCCAAATGAATAGCACACTACCCTATTTATATCCTTCCTGATTTCGCTCCAAATTATACAAGACTTGTAGGAGCGAAATCAAAAATCAAATACGAGCGAAATCACAAAATTACATTTAGAGCGAAATCAAAAGTATAACAATCTGATTTCAAATGCTTTGTCTTCTTGTGAGATGATGTCATTGATGATGTCATATTGATGATGTTATCTTTGTATATGATGACATCATGTTGAATCATATCCGCAACGAAACTGAGACTCGATATAAGACGAAGTCGACAGATGAATGCACTAACAGACTCCCCCTCAGATGTTGACGAGTCTTAAGTGCCGAATCTTTTCAAACTTCAGTCTTTATCAGTCTTTGGACTTCCTTCATGATCTCTAACTGGTTCTATCCTATCTCCAATTCTCTTTCAGGATCTCTGGCTCCTAGCTCTTACATCTTCAGACTCTCTTTCTCTAACAGACTCCCCCTCAACTTGTACTGGGATCGTAGTCTGGCTTTCACAGGTTCAGGTATCGTAACCTGACTCACCTGCATATTCTCTACCCAACACATAAGTTTCATAAAAGATAAGATATAACAAATTTAGAAACTTTGCTAATCACCTGAAGACACAACCCTGAATGCATCATTTTCAAGTATCAAACAAAAATGATTTATCATGTCAATTTCTGATGAACCACTTGAATATATATCATTTTTACATCTTCAAACAAATTTTCCCAAACCTGTTCGTCATGTTTAGCACTCGGAATTTTGAAAATCAGCTTTTCAACATCAGTTGTCTAAAATCTTTTTGAATTTTCAAAAATTTATGCTAAAACACACCGAAAATCTTTTTGGATTTTTTAAATAACAGAAATGAAATGCAGTAAAGAAATATTTAGATACAATATTTTTGTGAGTTTGTGTAAGAGGATCATATCAGTTTATGAGACAAATCACCAACACCGTTAAGCTTTAAACATTTTCAGTTCAAAACGATTCACTTAGATTGTCAGTATACTGATCCATTTAAATTTTCACACAAAGTTCAACTGTTTCGAGATATGAGATTAATGTCTTAAACACTTAAACTTATTCGCGTGTCCCACCTCAGAATATACTCCCGTATCCAGATCCCAATATTCAGTCTTACAGGTAAATAAGACACAAATGATATCTGTAGGGGAATAAATTATGATCGAAATCGTGAGAGCTCAGGTCAGAACTACCGTTCAGCAGAGAGATCACGAATCGACTTTTGGGTGTGTCCCCTTTAGAGGATCTTTTTTTACAACAGCATTGCTAAGCAATTTTATTGTCTTATCATATATGTTGAGGGTGATGCTATGTTTCAAGCATTGCGGAAAGTATTATTCGAGGACTAGGTCAGAACTTCCATTCAGCAGAAGTCTAGGAATAATACCCCATATATCACTGAGTATAAAGACCTAGTATATCAGAAAAAGGAATCTTTCAAACGAGATTTCGGGGGTTACCCATATATCCGAGAGATGTTACCCACGAATTAAGCAAGTTTGAATTTAGGTTTATATCTCGTCACAATCTATTAAATGTGCAAAAACCTACTGACACATCATCAGTGAGACCGTTTATTACTATTTAACTTTCCATTTCTCTAGCATGATGTGATGGTCCACTGATGTACTATCATTTCCTCTTTTATACAACAAAACTCATTTTGAATTTTATCATGTTTTTGGCTTTTTCAAATTTTCAAATGTTTTTGGATTTTCTGAAATTTTTACTCCCCCTAAAATGCAAACACATTTTAGGAAATTTGAAAACAAACTATACAATAAAGTGACAACCGATATCAAATCGCTTCAGATCGCCATCCACTTGGCATAAACAATCAGAACTCCCCCTTAAAACAAACTATTTTCCCATTGTGATTTAAAAACACTTAAGTTTGTTTTAATCAAATGGTTTTTCCGGAAAATTAGTTTTGTTGATTTTTAAATCATTTGTAGGTTAGGGGTTCATCACATTGTTCTACAAAATATCACTTCTAAGTATGGTCCAATCAAGTTCAACTTAATGACCTTGATTAACCTCTTTTCAATGAAAACCTCTTTCAATCACTTACAAGTTCACTCACCAACTATAATCACTTTGTAAATCAAAATATAACAATTTAAAGATATCACCTGTACTTTACCAGCTGTACCGCTTGTAGGATCATTTGCTAAGAAAGATGCCGATACCTGCTCCACTCTTACCAACTTGGGAGCTCCGGCAAGTCAGACTTTTTAGTTTGGAAAAACTTTCCCCCAATGCTGACCATCCTTGGGAGATTCTGGAACACATCTGTCCCACCAGCACTTTGATTTGTAGAACTCTTTAGCTCCTTTCACTTTTCCTGCAACCATCTTACCAAAAATATGTTTAACATTTCCATTAAACACCTTTTCAGCATCAAATTCTTTCTCATCTGCAAAGAATTGATCTGAAATCTCAACCCTACCTTTTGATTTCAAATAATCTTTTGTCAATGACAGAAAATTTTCCTCGTTCAACTCAGGAACGGAATTATCAATCTTTTTCTCAACACATGACTCCTCTGATTTTATGGAATCAGATTCATTGTCAGAACAACTATCTGTTTTAACAACCCACTTTTGTTTACTCAAATCACCTCTTCTTTTGTAAAACCGTTTTGAACTTTCTCCTTCCTCAGAAGTAGAATTTTCAAACTTTTTAACATTTTTCACAGGTTGTTCTTTCTTATCAACACAAGTCTTTCTCAGAACAGAGTTAGAAGAAACTTCCTGTTTTTGGTAGTTGGTCTTGGGGCAATTCCAAACTATATGTCCAACTTCTTGGCATTTGAAACAGGTTCTTCTATCAACTCTTTAAGCAAACTTTCTCACATTCTTCTTCACTTCAGCAAGAAACTCTTGATTCGATTGTTTCCAGAACGGTTTCTTTTGTTCTTCTTCTGAACTTCCTCCTGAAACAAATTTTGTATTTGGTTTATAAATTTTCTGATTTTTATAATTTTCTGATGAATTGAAACCAAGACCTTTCTTTTTGAGATTACCATTATGGTTTGATTTCTTTTGGAAATTATAACCATAACCGTAACCCTTTTTCTTTTTCAATCTCTGTTGGACCCTTGAAGTGTATTTTTTAGGTTTTTCATCAAGATTTAAATCTTTTATTTCAGAAATATTAATTTCTGTTAATTTAAAAACCTGTTTGATCATTTCAGTTTTGACACTTCTTATTGGAAATTCCTCATCAGAATATAATTTGTCTGAATCAAACAAAGTATATGCCACTTTGATTGACCCGTCATTCAAATTAGATTTTGATAACAGGAATTCTATATTGCAAATCCTGTTAACCGGTGAACTCGGACTCTTTTCTGATTAACTCGGACTATCAGACTCAGACTCCGGTTTTAACTCTTCATCCATATCTAACACCTGATCGACCACTTTCTTTAATAACTCGGACTCATGATCAGTGTCAGACACTGTGAATGTAACATCAATATTGTCTGGTAATTCATCAATGATTTCAGACTTTAACTAGATGTTGACTGCCTTTTTTAGACGCTCCTCATTAGGATTCCTTGGAGAATAAGTTTCATGGATCGGGGGCGGACATCTGTTATACTTGACACTTGGTTTCTTACCAGTATCAGTATCTTCAGTCTTTTTCTCCTTGAAAGCCTCAAGACCTGCAACAGTAGGATAAACACGATCAATCAAGTAATCACATGTTGTATAACTCAACAACAATCGTTTAATCCTTTCACTCTCAATCTTCTCAAGTTCCACTTCTTTTTTCAACTTAGCATAATCTTCGATGTACTCATTGATGACGCTCTGCTTTGTCATTAATGTTGCACTCATTTTATCCATTGCTTTTTCAATTTCTGAATTTGTCTTTTTCAGACGATCAACTGTGTTGTTCAGCACATCATAAGATTCTTTAATGTACTTCACATCAGACAGTAAATCTTCTTTAATCTTTTCTAACTCAGCAATCTTCAGATCTTTCTCCTCACAAGCTTTGCAAGATTCTGAACACTTCACACACGGTTTTTCAACTTCAACCATTTTTTCAACTATTTTTTTAACTTCAACAACTTTCTCTACTTCAACAATCTTTTCTACCTCGACGATTTTCTCAACTTCGACAAGTTTCTCAACTTCAACTACTTTTTCTACCTCGACAAGTTTCTCTACTTCAACGATTTTTTCAACTATTTTTTCAACTTCTGTCTTTGTCTTTTCATCAGTTTGCATTTTTGCTGCTTCCAGCTCTATCCTCAATCTTGCCATCTTCTTCTGATACAGCATCTCCATTTTATCTGCAAAAAACAAATTAAAACTAGTAGGATCTATGCCTTTTCTAGCTTTGTTGAGATGTGCTTCCTCATCATCGGTATTGATGTGTGCAAAATGCAACATATAAATTTCATCAATTGTGGCATAAAACTAACCCTTTTTTAGTACTAATGTTGGAAAAAGTGTGTTTTTGTCTTCCTTTTGTATTTTCAGGATTAAATGAGCTCAAATTAACAAAAGAAGCAAAAAGACATCAAAATCTAACATAAATACAAGAAAAGGAACAAGACGTGACATGCCCGACCCCCTCGACAGCATCTCCCAAAGCAAAAACAAGAAGAAAGCTGAGCATGGGGCTGTGCCCAACTCAACACGGGGCGTGCTCAGCCAGCACGGGGCCGTGCCCAAGAAGCAGCAGAAAAGACAAACCTATAGAAGCTTCTATTGCCCACCACGGGGCCGTGTCCAGTGAACACGGGGGCGTGGCGAAAGTACAGCAGGCACATTAATTGTAATTGCGAATTACAATTAATGAAGAGAGAGAGTGTCAGACAGGCACGGGGGCGTGTCCAGCGGACACGGGGCTGTGCCCAGCCTTCTGTTCAGCCTATAAAATAGGAGTGCTTGGTTTCATTTCAACTCATCCCTTGGCACACCACCTCTCTCACACTTCATCCACCACCCACCACCATCACAACACCATCATCCACCACCATCATGCATTGTCCATCGTAGAGTGTGTGAGTCGTCTCGGGATCCAAGATTGATCGTAAGAGTTCTTGACAATCAAGGCCATGTTTGCCTAAGTCTCTTACATCACTTGGTGAAGACAAAGTGTCTAGTATAATACTTTTTATTTCTAATCTTTTGCACTTTTTATTTGGTTTTGTATTAATGACTTTAATAACTAGTTGCTTATGTTGAAGGTGATCTTTCCTTATCGTTTATCCGTGGTGTCTTGGCATTATTTTACTGTCTATATAAAATAAAAGATTTTCACCATTCATATCTCCACGGTCTATATGGAGGTATGTTGGCTACCTGGTCGGGGGTTAAGGGAACGATTTGGTAAAGGTCTTGCCATTGTTCAGCGTTTAGAGGTCCTGCAATGGACCTGGGTCAAATTTAGTAGGACCTCCTTCAATGCTTCACGGTATTGGATGGCGGGGGTCCAAACTCTTTGATCCCCTCATAAGTTAACTACTATTAATACTATAACCCGGCTATTTAGGACTGTATCCTGCTGACTCAGACTACTTAGTCGAGGGTAACGTCACCGCCAAAAGTGGGGCCTACCACAATACTGCATTAATAACTTAATTCATTATCTTCCAATAATCCACCATTTTAGGATTGTATCCTTGCTGACTCAAACTACTGGGGTGAGGGTAACGTCACCTTCAAAAGAGGGGCCTACTACAATAACTAAGATAATCTCTTAATTATGTGCAAAAGTGCGGAAATAATCAAAGGTTATACTAGATACGAGTCGGAACCAAGTGATTCATCTTGTCTATCTGTTTTTATTTTTATTTTATTTTCAGCATTTTAGTTAGTTTTTATTTTTCTTAGTTTAAAACATTTTTCTAAACTTTTTATTTTGATTAGACGTTGAGGATAAACCGGTACTAAAAGCTCTTGTGTCCTTGGACGACCTCGGTATCTTACCAACGCTATACTACTCTCACGATGGGTGCACTTGCCCATATGTGTGTTTAGTGTTAGTAAAATATCGTGTTTTATAAATTTAAAACTTGGCTAAATAAGTGTTAAAGGGGCTTAAAATATACACCTAATATATATAACACTTCACACGCATCAGGTATCCACATCACTTCCAAGATCTAGAAAAATTGGGATTCTTTTCTGATTAGTCTCATCTTCACCCTGAATTCTAGCACCAAAACCTGAACCAGATGGAATGTATTTATCCCAGCTAAATCCTTCAGCAACAAATTCATCATCTTGATCAATGATACCAAAATAAGCTTTTCTATTTTCATCTTCGATCATTTTCCTTTTGTCATCCACAATTGGCCGAGCATGTGCGGTTTGTGGTTCCTTTTGTTGAGTAATCTGATGAAAAATAGATTTTTGATAATAATTGTTCTTTTCTTGATTCCCGGTTGCTTCTTGGTTTTTGCATTCTCGTTTAAAATGACCTTTTCCTTTGCAACGGAAACAAGTAACTTTCGATTTGTCAAAACCCTGTGGAGAAGTGGCCATTCCTCGAAACTCATCTCTACCAGTAATTTGTTGAAACTTTTATGCCCTTCTCCAAGCACTAGCTAAACACCATTTCACGTCCATCAACTCAAGTTCCTCTGCATCAATTTGGTCATAATCTTCTTTTGTAAGCATTGGATTTCCAATCTTGCCATCAATCAAACTTTCATAAGATTCCAACATAGCAACGAGAGATGCCATGTGTTGTTTGGCTATTTCTGGAGACAAATTCTGACCATTCTTAATGTTCAAAGTCACATTGCATTGAAGATTTGTTGAACTCTGTTGTTGAGGACTTGATGTTGTGCTGTTTGGATCAAAACTTGAAAATGATGAAGAATATCCACCACTCTGAGTTGTAGTACTAACATTAGGACTAGAAGACCCATCAGCACTAAAACCAGTTTGGATCTTTGGACTAGGACTGGGGTTAGCCTCAAACTTGTTCCCTCTGTAATACAGACTAACATCTTGTTTAGCATTTGGATTTGTCATGATAGCCGTTTTCTGGATATCCAGCTCGTGCTCTTCAATCTTTTGAATAAACTTTGCTAGATTCATATTCTCAGATTTTCTCATGTGTTTGATAATCAACAAATAAGTTCCCCATTTCTGTTGTGGTAATGCATCAGCAAGTTTATCCACCCATTCCTCATCATCTTTCTTTATATCCAATCTTCCCATTTCCAGGACAAGATGACAATATTTGCCAATGGTGTGCTTAGTTGATTCGTGATCGAAAGCTACAAACATATCAAATGATTTCTTCAGCAATGCCTTTCTGTTCTTGATCATATCTGCGCTTCCTTTGAATTTCTGAATCAATGCTTCCCAAATTGACTTAGCTGTATTACCATGTTGGAGCAAAACAAATATATCTTCTTTAATTGCCTGTTGAAGAATACTGATCATCATTTTCTCACTTGTATATTTCAATTTATCACTTTCGGTAAAGTCACTGAAATCCTTTTCAAGCCGACGTTCGTTTTTCGGTTTCTCGTAGTCTTTCTCCAACGAACACCATGCATCAAATTTGTAAGCCTGCACCCAGTTCTCAAATCGATTTTGCCAACCTTTGAAGTCCTCAATATACATGAGCTTTGGCGGCTTTTGATGAGTTCCCGTTTCATTTTCATTGTATAAAGTCTCTGCAGCTGTAACAGGAGCGACTGGCGTGGCAAACGTATTGTAGAATTCCTCTTCCATGTCTTCGGTAATCAGGAGATACTTCGGGAAACACCTGAATGAGAAATAAAAACAACTAATCAGTTTAAACGTACTAAGAAAATGCGAACTCGTGTAACGGTTGAGTCGATCTAGAACTCGTGTCAAAAATTTGCGAACTGACTAAACTCCAAATCGTGCAATCTGAGTGAATGGGCCGATAGACCCACTAAACCGACAATTATAAGTGTGTATGAATCTGATTGGGCCGCTTTATCTCGATCTATATCCAAACATTGGGCCATAGACTATTAATCAGATCTCGTGAATTATATAATGAATTCAAATGCTTTTGGCTGACAATTGCTTTATCAATACAAATTGATTGGACCAAACATGCAAACCAATATGATAGGGCCACAAACTGACTATCTTTATGTTTTGTTTATACTAAAGATGATGGCCGACACTATTAACACCCAACACAAATCTATTTGACCTCAAAGTCCACTAAACCAACATCTTTTGATACCACATTAATCTGATTGGGCCAAGTATAATTTTGAGCAGTATGATCACATGAATTGGTGACATGTGGCTTGTAATGACCAGCAAACAATATCATTCTACTCAATTTTATACTTCACATGCACTTCAATTTACGAGACCCGACATGAAAATATCACATGAATTTGACCGACTGACACATTAAATCTGATAACAACACTTGCAAACCGACACACACCACATGATCTCTTATCCCAACATACTGACAGCCTCGTTTTACGTATCACACAACACGAAGCACTTTCAATCAGACTCTCGTTGATTTGGTTTTCTGGAGCGGAATCAGAAAATAATTTTGGAGCGAAAACAGAAAATTGATTGATCTAGAGCGAAATCAGAAGTATGGTAGTCAGGAGCGGAATCAGAAGTATGATGGTCAGGAGCGGAATCAGATAGAACTTTGGAGCGGAATCACACTTTTTCAGACAAAATCACAAGATGTCCATAGGAGCGGAATCACTTCGCACATCAATTTTACCCATTTTTAAGCTGTATTTTAGCGTGTAACTTTCAAGGATTTGTTATCTTGCACTTTTACACCATATATTTGAAATTTAGCCGATTTTAACCGTGAAATCTTGAATTTTTTAAAGAAAGTGTAGAAAAACAGAGATTTTCAAGCTGAATCGTATAGAACTCCTCGTCCTGAGCTCTGATACCACTTGTAGGATCGGATTGCGACCTAAACGAGTCGTTCGGAAGAGCTCAAATCCGTTTCAGAGGCGGAAACAGAGAAACGGATGACAAAACAGCTTGATTCACACTTTAAACCTCTTGTATATTGATTTTACAATGTTTACAATCAAAGGATAAACCGGCAGCAACTAGGTATCACTTGGAAAATTCTGTTCCAAATGAATAGCACACTACCCTATTTATATCCTTCCTGATTTCGCTCCAAATTACACAAGACTTGTAGGAGCGAAATCAAAAATCAAATACGAGCGAAATCACAAAATTACATTTGGAGCGAAATCAAAAGTATAACAATCTGATTTCAAATGCTTTGTCTTCTTGTGAGATGATGTCATTGATGATGTCATATTGATGATGTCATCTTTGTATAAGATGATGTCACACTTGTTCAGATATAAGACGAAGTCGACAGATGAATGCACTAACAAACAGATTAAAAAGAACAAAATTGCGTTGCTTAAAAAAGAATTCGATTTATTTGATAACATTAAAGGAGAATTGGTGAGGCAAATGATAGAGAGATTTTGTCATTTAAAAATTGAACTTGAACGTTTCAAAATTGAGAAAACAAGAGAGGAAATTATCGACAAAGTGATTGAAGCGTTACCACGAGCTGATCAGTGGCAGACGTTTGTTTTTATTTTAAAAAATGATGCTTTGTATGATGAAATTTCTCTTGATGCATTGTTTGAAAAGATAGAGAGTCATGATCTGGAGCTACAAAAGCAAAGCAAGATGACTGGTTATTCACATCAACATAATGTTGGCTTGTACTACAAAGGCAGTGTACCTTCGGAGAAAGGTGTTGGTTCACCAAAAATAGCATTCAGTGGAGAGAAGATGAAAGAACCTCAAACAATCTCATCAAGTTACAATTCTGGATATCATTCATCTTCAAAAGCAAGTACTGATGAAGCTGAAGAGATTCTATGCAACATTGCTCTCAAACTGAAGAATTCTCCATCGATGAGCATCAATGCAGCTAAGCAGCAAATGAGTTTCCTTGCATCTATTCTGGAATCGTATGAAGGTCTTGTAGCTGGCAAAATTGGAAACTCAGAGTTAACCAAAGAAGACTACGACCAGCTTGATCCAGAAGAGATGGAACTCATTGACATCCGCTGGTGTTTAGCTAGTTGCATTCGCAGAGCTCAGAGATATATGGAAATTACTGGGAAACAATCTCTTGGAGGTCCGTTAACGAAGCTTGGATTTGACAAATCCAAAGTGACCTGTTTCAGATGCAAGCAAAAGGGTCATTTCAAAAGAGAATGCAGAAATTCTGAAGTTGCTGAAGGAAATGAAGGAAATGAACGTCCTTTCAACGATGATTATTATCGAAAAGCGATCTATCACCGAAGCAAAGAAAAGCCGAAATTGATTGAAGATAAAACCAAATCAAGAGCGTGTTTTGTAATTCAAGATGATGAAGGTTTTGACTGGAGCTCAATTTGTCCAGAAGAAGATCGTTTGGAGAATGTTCGAAAAACAGCTCATGGTAGAGCTTTAACAGAGGAAAGAAAGTTTGTTTTTGTTGCTGAGATTCAAGATGAAAACAAAGATACAGCTGAGATCAAAGTGAAAACCAGAGAAGAGATTTTGAAAGAAAAGACTTACAAAGAAAGAAACTTTATGTTGAACAGAATGGATGAAATGTAAGAAGAGCATGAGAGTGCAGTGAGCAACAGAAGATGGGATAGAAAGAGAGAGTGTTACTTCAACAGAGAAGGAGAACCAGTTGTTCCAAAGAAAGACATAATTTTTGATGATGTTCTTCTCATAGTTCCTTTAAGAGCCGAATATTATAGAAATGTGATGAAAGATGACACATATGCTAAAAGGCATGAAAAGGAGATCAGATATGCCATGACATCGTGTCTGAGAAAAAGGGATGAAGAGAGAATGAAAAAGAATGTTGAAGAAATGGTGAACAATCTGAAGAAGGTTGCTGAAGAGGTTAAAGCAGAAGCTGTTGAAGTTGAGGTGAATGAAGAGGTTAAGAAAGCTGTTACTGAAGAACAGCAGATTGGAGAAGTAGTGAAGAAAGGAGAAGAAGAAGAAGTAAAGAATGAGAATTTGGGAGCTGGTAATGTTGGTGATAAAGTCGGTGTTGAAGAAAAGCAGAATGATGCTAATCAGGAGCAGACAAAGTGTAAGTCCCGTATAACCGGATCTTTCAATGATATCAAACAATCACCAAGTTTGTGCGGAATCCAAACTAGGTGAGATTCAAGAAATAAATCGAAAAATATGAAAAACGAAGAACACAATACCGAGTCACTTTCAAACTTGCACACGATTCAATTACTATCAACTAGCAAAACCGTCTGGTACAAGTTCCTACACCACCAATCGCCTCTCTCTCTCTAGAGGAATTTTGTAACTATGAAGTTCCAAAGGTTCAAACCTAAAAACAAGTTAGAAACTTGTTTTTATACTAACTCAATCCCACTTCCCTACATGGGCTCCCTTTGGGCCTGCTTGGCCCACATGGCCTAAAGCTTGGCCCAAGTGACCTATAAAGGTCCAAAACCTAATATAAACTAACCCAGTAAAGCCCAGTTCGTAACCATGGCTCGTTGTATTAATTTGATGCGTCAGTCTCACACTTTAGGGCCTAACAATCTCCCCCTAGACTGATGCCATCAAATTTTCTTCATATCATGAATTCAGCAACGTCTTCAACGTAGTCTATGGTCATCGCTATGCAGCAGATGTTGTGGAAGTTCTTGACTTCTGAACTCTCAGCACTGGGTCTCTTTCCTTTAGCTCTTGTGGTTAGCTTCATATCAGGATCTCGATCAGCTTTGCTTGAAGTCTTGTTAAAAAGAATGTGAGAGGAGGATTCTCAACAGCTCTTTTCTTCTTCAGTCTTTGTCTTTCAAGCTGGTTCATGGTACTTCTTCAAATGTACTTTCACTGTCAGATGACATTTCGTATCCGATTCTTCTGACTCAGGTACATCTTGTTGTTGAGCTGCTTCAGGCTTCTTCAGCAACTAACAGCATCTTAGTCTTCATCAACCCCTGTTCTTGATTGAAACCAAGTTCTGCACATGCTCACAAACTCATAAGCAGACATTTCTTATGCAACAGGGAGAGTACCACATGAACACTAGGTACATGAAATTTCACAATTTAAATTCTTTTAACTTTTGATGATCAGTCAAATCTTCAAGAACGGTTACATTTTTAATTTTAAGAAAAACAAATAAGCACTCTATTTTTGGATTTTTGATTTTATAAAAAACAAGACACTATTTTTGTATTTTTTTTAACGAATTTTTCAATTTTTTAAGAACTAAAACAAAATAAAAACTCAAAATATAAACAACTACCATAATATACAATTACAATTGCAATGGGATCAAAATTCGTTCTCAGGCAGACTAAGGAACACTTTTCAGTACAAGCCTAATCAAACTGGTCTATGCGATTGCCAATATGTTTGTCCACTTAAACTTTAACGCTCAACTTTCAATTTTTAACTTCGTGATATGCTTAAGGTAATATTATACTATTATACCCGTGTGTCCCATCCCAAGGCATACCCCCACGATCAAGGTAAGCACAACGATTCATCGTAGCAGGTGAGTATACTGATGTCATCCTTTAAGATATCCTGACTGTGTCTAGGTCTGCATATAATCTGTTTTATCATGTTTTGATTTCTTAACAATGAACACCCAAAAAAAATACTAATCAAATCCTGGAAATACAAACAGCACACTCTATCATGCAAGTATCTTCCCTACCACATATTTCACAAGTCCAATCCAGATTTCTGAAATCTTAACTGGAAATAGATTGAGAAGAGAACAGAATAGATCTTAAGCAGAGATGGTATAATATACAGATCAAATGAGTTTTCTCAATTTGATATAGGTTTCTTGGGTTTCTTTTGGGCACTTGAGGGCCTCTTTCGGGTGTATTAGATCTATAGCGCGACAACGTACAGCTAGGTCAGCATGTATCTGGATGCAGCAAAAGCTGTCGTTGCCTAGCACCTCCAGGTCAGCATATATCTGGATGCAGCAGAGGAGGTACACGACTTTTTTCAGAGAAGATTTCATAATCAGATCAAAATTGTGTGTATCGGGACAACATACAGACATTCAAATAGAAATGAGCTAATTCCAAGTGACTTTCTTTCCTGGGGTCATGTACAATTTTAGTTCTGAACAGAAGAACAGCCAAGATATCCCCGGATGATTCAACAATATAAAGACCCAAAACCTCAGATGTTGGCTATCTATCAACGCAAGATTTAAGACCATAAAATCATACGCCGTTGGTATGTTACCCACATGGTACATAGTTCGTTATGTTTATATCACTTAGTATCTTTTATCATTTTGAGCGTCAAGCCTATCGACATATCGCAGTAGATCCTAGTCTATTCAGCTATGGCACCTTACATGTGTTAGTCAAACCCTTTAACACGAACATTTATTTCACTTCCCATATCATGCAATTTTTCTTTTTGGCTTTTTCATTTTTCTAATGTTTTTGTATTTTTCTCATTTTCTCCCCCTAAAACAATATATATTTACAGCAAACTCTTTTTGTATTTTCTGAGTTTTCTCCTCCTAAACTCTATATCTATCTATATGTTCCTCTCCCCCCCTAAATTTGTGCATAAATCTTGTATTTTTGCGCAAATTTACCATTTACTAGAGAAAGGACACTTTATATACAAAGTATAAACTAAGAAAAAGAAAAAAATATTTTTGCTTAACCGTTCTGTCATCAGATTGAAGACTAATCAATATTCAAATCAAAGTACTGAATTTAAACGGTACCTTTTGCTGATCTTTTCTTACTTCTCTAATCTCCTCCAAAGGAAACATATCATCTGAAAAAAAAATTGAACTTTTTGCAACAGTGAAATGTTACCCGTTTTTATCTCTGGAACAACCGCTATCAACATTCCAGAGATTGTCAACAGCTCCTCCTTGGTTGTTCCTGAAAGGTAAGGAGATTAGTAAGACATGGGTACCCAGGCCATCGTGGTCCTGGGATTTCCTGAAGCATCAAAATAAGACACTTCCTTTAAACATAAGTCCCCTTTCATTTCAAGGATTGGAGACGTTGCTGCTTTGGATTTGGGTTTCCAAATCAGTTTCGGTCTAGCAAACGCGTTTGTTGCCTTCGGTTGAGCAACTTTAACTGTTTCAGGTTTGTTAATTTTAGAAACACGTTTTTGTTCCAGAAAAGCTTTGCGTTTGTTTTTAGCAGCGTTCCAATCCCCATCAGAAGGTTTAACCTTGGGATTCACATTCTTCATTGCCTTAGGTGATGAAACCTTCATTGGCTTGGAATGATAGTTACCCTTTGGTGTAACCCTCTGATTTTGCATATAATATGGTACGTAGGGACGATGTGTGCAGTTCCGAGCAATGTGACCAGCAATGCCACAATTGAAGTATGTTTGTCTCTTAACGTAGAAGGCATTCTGATCAGCTTGTGTAGCTCTTGCAGACCCTGAAGGACGAACCGGTCCTTTCTGTGCTTGATGTTGTTGCACATTTCTTGCAGACGACGATGAATTTGGATGTCTATACTTATCGTTTGCAGGGGCCTTATGTTGTTGAGATTTCTTTTGATTCTTCTTGTTTTGATTAGACTGCAGGTCTTGTTCAGAAATCTCACCAGTCTTTTCGAAAGCTTTGTTAGCACAGTTAAATGCATATTTCTCACATTTGCCATTGCAGACTGGCTTAACGAAAGCATTTTTCTCATTACGAGCCTTTTGCGGATGATTGCTGCCCGTTGAGGACTGTGGAGAGCCTGATCGTCTTTGATGTTTAGGCTTCTTATTTCCGCGTCCTTTACCTGCTCGCTTCGACTCTTGTTGCTTGATCTGAACCTTTTCATCACTAACAGAAGGTTCAGATTGTTTAGCTTGCGCACTTGGAGCCTTGTTCACGTCAATCTTCTCTTCATCCTTCATGTCATCAGCTTTGACAGAATCGGAGAGTTCTGGTTTGTTAGATGAAATACCAGAAACTTTAGCAGGAACTTCATCTGAAACATTTGACAAATTTTCAGCACAAGACGGTTCTGCACATGACGCCTTTGAGCTGAATCCACTAGAATCAACTGATTCCAATTTCTCAGAATCAGTTGCTTCAGATGATTCACATTTGGAATCAGATGGTTCAACTAGCTCATTCGTTTCATTTGTCGTTTCAGTCTTTGTTTCACAAGCATCAACGTTTTCGCCCAAACCGTCAGGCCTGAAATTAATCACAGAGCGAAAAACCGAGTTAATAATATCACACGACGAAATAGAGTCTTGATTAAGTTCATTTATTAAATTTTCATAAGAACCAGACTCTGATGCTTGTTCATCCCTAACTACATTTTCAACTGTTACTTCATCTGCAGAAGAAGACGAAGCATTAGTATCATTTGCACAATTAGCAACAAACGTGATCGACTGTGTTGCTCGACTCTCAACATGTTCACTGTTGATTGATGACTTATCAGTTTTTGGGCCATAAGTCATCTTGTCCTCATTCATCAATTCCTCCTCAGTCATGGGTAAATAAGTATAATTGTCATTATAGGGAGGAGGAGCCTGATTAAAACCCAAACCACGCCCTTTATTTTCCTTGTATTCGAGCTGTTTATCACACAAGTTTTTGACTAATTTACTGGAAGAATCAAATTTCTTAATATTAAGCTCATTAATTTTATATCGATCTCTGATATCTTCCAGTTCCTTAGTCACAGCACACAGTTTCTCCTGAACATATAAGAGTTGAGATGATTTCACACTTACATCATCCTTGAGTTTGATGATGTCTTTTCGCTGAGCTTCAATCTTTTCTTTATAAAGTTTTTCATTTTTCGATAATGTGAAATTTTTATTTTTTATATCTTGATAATTTTGAATTAGCTCAACATTGTGTATATGATAAGCCTTAACTCTTTCTCTACATTCAGGAGTGCAAAAGACAGAAAATATCTCTTCTCTGGTAATTTCTTGAGCCACTGGTTTGTGAAACACGAATGCCATAATTTCAGTGGGTGGTTGATACTTTTGTTCTACTCCTCAAAACACAAACCAAACGAGAACCCGTGTACTCGCTAACTTAAATCCTTTGCACGCGAATGAAACCGATTTCTGAATTGCACCTCGAAACCTGTCAAAACTGTTATCACAAACAAACAAATATTTTTTTTTATTTTTTTATTTTTTTTATTTTTTTTTAAATTAGAATATTATTTTTAATAAAACTATTTTTTTTTAACTTAAAATATAATAAATTTTTTTTTTTACTTTTATAAAAGAATACTTATTATTATTATTATTATTATTATTATTATTAAATGATTATGTAATGATGATCAAATGATTATTATAATTATTACTATTATTATTAACAAAACAGAACTGTATGTCTTCTTCGTTCAAACACGATACCCCAAAACCCTAATTTCCTTTTCAGCCGCCTAGGTGATATGAAGAACGATGATGGTGACCGGAGAGGATGAATATATGAACGATGATTGTTGTCAGCCGGAGTTGTTGATACGGTTGCCGGAGATGGAGTTGGGGAGTGAACAGACGTTGATGGCAGCCGGAGGTTGTTCCGCGGTTGGATGACGGAACCGGAAGCTGAAGATGACAGTGAGGACGATGGTCAAATGATGATGATGACCAGAGTTGCAGGTGGTGTTCAGTGATGAACGAAGACGATGAAGAACGATGGTGTTGCAGGTTTCTTGGTGTTGCAGGTTTCCGGCAATGATTATCGAACAAAAAGATGACAGAACGACAGCCGGAGAAGATGATGATTACCGCTGAAACTCGAAATCACTAAACTCAAAAACCTCGAAAAGATAGGACTCGAGACCTTTGATGATTGCGACTTGAAAACAAAACGAGATGACTCGAGATCTCGGTTGCGACTCGGAACCGTGGATGATTGCGAGTCGAAACCAAAGCAGGATGAGCCGAAACTGATAATGATGGTTGCGAGTCGGAACCGTGGTGGATGTTTAATGGAGGTCCGACGGTGTCCGGTGGTAAATGGTGATCGGAGGATGGCGGAGATTGATGGTGCACGATGATGACGATAGCGACTCTAGAACTAGAAGACAACAACTCGAAATCAGACTAAGGAACGTGGTTGCGAGTCGGACGAGTCGAAACGGTGGTTGCGACTCGTAATCGAGGTTGCGACTCGAGACCCTGAAACCGTGAAGAGTCGAGACCAGTGATGGCTATGTCGTCGGTTGCGACTCGAAATCAGCAGAGATGATTCTTGTTGCGACTCGAGACAAGATAGAAGACTCGAAACCGTTGATGGAAATTGATGATGAAGGAGGTTGTTGTGAGTCGAACTAGATGCACTTTGTTTCCTTAAAACTTGGACTCGAGACCGCGGACAAGATGAAATCCCACGAGAATTTTAAATATAGATATATTTTGTAGCTGGCAATATCCAAAAAAAAAAGGAAATAATTGTTTCGAAAAAGATGGAATTTTTTCAAATCAATTTTTTTCAATTTCAAATACTATTTAAAAATAAAACCATATCCTCGATCCTTTAACAACTTCCAGAAATCATCAAAATACCAAAATATAACGGTTTTTTCTAAACAAAAAGAAGAACACTTTGAATACCGCGAAGAACACGAAGAACACCAACTCAAAAATTTTGGAAAACTTGAATCTTTGATATCAAACCGAGCCTAGAAATAGGTTCTAATGGCTCTGATACCACTTGTAAGTCCCGTATAACCGGATCTTTCAATGATATCAAACAATCACCAAGTTTGTGCGGAATCCAAACTAGGTGAGATTCAAGAAATAAATCGAAAAATATGAAAAACGAAAAACACAATACCGAGTCACTTTCAAACTTGCACACGATTCAATTACTATCAACTAGCAAAACCGTCTGGTACAAGTTCCTACACCACCAATCGCCTCTCTCTCTCTAGAGGAATTTTGTAACTATGAAGTTCCAAAGGTTCAAACCTAAAAACAAGTTAGAAACTTGTTTTTATACTAACTCAATCCCACTTCCCTACATGGGCTCCCTTTGGGCCTGCTTGGCCCACATGGCCTAAAGCTTGGCCCAAGTGACCTATAAAGGTCCAAAACCTAATATAAACTAACCCAGTAAAGCCCAGTTCGTAACCATGGCTCGTTGTATTAATTTGATGCGTCAGTCTCACACTTTAGGGCCTAACACAAAGACTGCAACAAACACCGAAGTGCCAATCACTGAGGTAAATTCTGATTCTGAAACTAAAATCAAAATTGTTGAACAGTGCAAAAAATGCATGGAACCGTGCAGAGTTTGTACTGAAAAAGATGAGCAATTCAGAACAAGAGATCTTGAATTCACTAAAATTGAAAACATTTTTAAAGAAAAATGCAAAGAAATGCTAGAGAAAGAAAAAGTTCTAAAAGAAAATGATGAAAAATTTTCAGAAAAATGTAAAAAGTTAGAAACAGAAAATGAAGTTTTGAGAGAAAATGTTTCTAAAATGACAGAAGAATGTTCACAAAAAGAAACTGCTTGTCAAGAAATGAAGAAAGAATATGACTCAATGAAATTAGCATATCATATTACGAAAGAGTCATACGAAAAAGTGAAAGATGAAATGAAATATGCTCAATCAAGAATGAATTATCTTTCTGAAACAACTAAAGAGCTTAAACGAATGTATTCCATAAAACAAGATGTTGTTAATTCCTATATTGAGGATGTTGCTAAGCTAAAGCGACAGATTGCTGATCTAGAACAGGATAACAACAAGTTAAAAAGTTATCACGTGTCGTCATATGTGCTTGAACGAATTTTCAATATAAAACCGGGAGATGGTGAGTCTGAGCAAAACAAGAAAGGCATTGGCTCAGAGTTTCATCAAGTTCCACCACCGGGAAAATTTGCATTTTATGATGATGAAAAGGTCGAAAAAGCTTTCAACATGGTAGACCAATTGCCAGACAACATTGACATAACCTATTCCAAATCTGATGATTCTCATGATTCAGAGGTGGTAGGTAAAGTCGTTGAAAGTGTGTTGAAAGAAGAGTCGGTTGATACAGGTAAATCTAAATCATAGGATGAAGATGAAGGAAATCATCATGATAGTTATCTGAAAAATACAAAATCTGAGAAAAGTTTGAATGATGATTCAAAAGGATTGGTTTATACCATGATTGGATCGGACAAATTGTTCTTAGATGTTGTATTCCCGATTCAGAATGTGATTTCAGAAAAGGTTGATAAAGTTTTCAAGATGGTTGAGATTGAAAAATCTGAGATTCCAAAGTTTGCTGGTAAAGGTCACAAATCTTTTTATAACAACAAACCTGGTTTTAAGAAGAAAAACATGAAGGCTGGGTTGGGTTATAAGAAGAAACAAAGTTGGAAAAGAAATGAAACTCTGAATTTTCAGACAAAATTAAGTTTTGTTCAAGGAAAAAGTTTTGAAGAAGAGGAAAAACTTAAAATTGGACAACAGTCTATTGAAGAGTTCTTAGCTCAAAAGAAAAAGCAACAACCACAGGTCAAAGATGTGTCCATGAGAACATGTTTTAAATGTGATAAAAAAAGGACATCTTGCTCGCAAGTGTCCAAATCTGAAACCTGTGGATGTTGACAAAAAGAAGATTGATGCTGAGAAACAAAAATCTGAGAATGTGAGACAAAAGTCAACCAGATTTGACTCAAAACAAACTTAGAGGTACAACACAAACAAGTTTGCTTCGAATCAAAACTGGAAATCAAACCCGAACAGGTTTGATTCTAGACAAATCTGGAATTCTCATACACCTAGAGTCAGAACAACTCAAAGTTGGAAAACAAATGTTGATATGACAAAACCACAAGAGTTTTGGAAACCAAAAGTTGTTCATAAACAAAATGTTCAAAAAGAGTCTCATTTTTATAAAAGAGGTGCGCCAAAAGGTCAAACATGGTCTATTAAGAAACAAATGACTTCGGTAAAAGATGAGAAAGTTGAAGTAAAAGTTGAAAAGATTTTTGTGAAAGATGACAAAGATTTTCCGAAATTGAATGAAAATTACTGTGTTGAAATGCCTAAGGTCAAACAGACCTGGGCTAAATTGTTCAAGTAATCAAGTAGTCTGAATGTGCAGGTGCTCAACAAATCCGAAGATTGTGAAAATGGAAGTTGGAGCAGCCTGGCACAACGAGGAAATGAGGCTGCTGAATCCTGTGTTGGTTGAAACAAGAAGTTTATTTTCATTCTGTACATAAATAAACAATATTTTCAAAAACCCTAAAAATTGAAAAATTTAAAAACCAAAAATATGTTTTTAGTTTGTTAAAAAAATGAAAAACCAAAAATATGTTTGTTTTTAATTTTTGTCAAAAATAGAAAATTACAAAAATATGTGTTGATTGAATACGCCGAAACCCTCACGGTTAAACAAACATGATTAATTTCACAAGATTGAAAAACGGTTTTCAAACTGTAAAATATCTATGTGTTGTAAATCATGGGGGTATGTTATTTTTTGCAAATCAGTGCACGAAAAGCAGAAAATGGATGGCGAGACAAAGCTATCAGTATTGGTTGTCAAATTTTCTTTAAATGGTTTTGCATTTTAGGGGGAGAAATGTTGTTAGAAAAATACAAAAACATTTGAAATTTAAAAAAGTCAAAAACATGATAAAATTCAAAAATTGAGTTTTTGCATAAAAAGATGAAATGATAGTACATCAGTAGATAGTTACAGTATGCTAAAGAAATGTAATGATTAAATAGCGTTAAACAGTCTCACTGATGATATGCCGATAGGTTTTTATACATTTAGTAAACTTTTTCGGGATATAAACAGAAATTCAAACTTGCTTATTTCGTGGGGAACACTACTTGGATATATAGGTAACCCCTGAAATCTCGTTTGAAGGATCCCTCTTTCTGAGATACTAGGTCTTTATGCTTAGTGATATCTGGGGTATTATCCCGGGACTTCTGATTTTGCGGAAGCAATGGCCTAGTCCCCGGAGAATACTTTCTGCATTGCTTGAAATATAGCGGCGCCCTCAGCAAATTGATGAAACAATAAAATTGATAGTCATTGCTGTTGTAATACAAAAGATCCTCTAAAGGGGACACACCAAAAGTCGAGCCGTCATCTCTCTGCTGAACGGAAGTTTTGACCTGAGCTCTCACGGTTTCGTACTATAATTTATTCCCCTTACAGATATCATCTAGGTATACTCACCTGTAAGACTGAATATTGGGATCTGGATACGGGAGTATATTCAAGAGGTGGGACACATGAATGAGTTTAAGTTCTTAATACATCTAATTCGTATCCTGAATCAGTTGAACTTTGTGTGAAAATTTAAGTGGACAAGTATATCGACAATCTAAGTGAATTGTTTAATTCTTAATGTGTAACTAAGCTCAACGGTACTTGTGACTTGTCAAAAACTGATATGATCCTCTGACGCATACTCAAACAAAAATATGGTCTGTAAATATGTTTGTACATATTTCTTTACTGCTTTATATTTTCAGAAAAATACAAAAAGATTTTTGATTCTGCTTTATTTTCGACAACCGATGTCTGAAATGCTGAGTTTCAAAATCTAAGTAAGCTGATTGTGTTTCTGAAAATAAAACAAGTTCATTAATTTGAAACTTGAATTAAAAATTGAAAATTTCAAAAAACAGTTTGTGATAATATCGCCAAGGTCATTAAATTGGACTTGGATGATTTACTGTGAGGATTTTGGATACTGAACATTGCCATATCTGTAAAGATTGTTAATAGAGTGAGTGTTTTAGATAAGATTGAATTGCCGGGTTACGATTCCTGGTAGTTTAAAATGTTGTTACTTATAAATGTATGAGTGATTGCAGATAGTCCAGATTACGATCCCGAGAGCAGATTCTAAGGGGAAGTCTGAAGACAAGCTTGAAGCAAGAGGAGCGTGTAGATGGAAAGCTAGGTGTCGATCCCAAAGCACGGAAGCTTGACGAAAGGGGGAGCCTGAAGCTGATAGGAGAGAAAGATTGATGGATGCTTATAATGTTACAACTTGAATGAGAAGGCAGAATGATCAAGACTGAAGATGTGTCATACTGAAGACTAGACACTTAAGACTTCGTCAATATCCGAGGGGGAGTCTGTTAGTGCATTACGTCTATTGACTTCGTCTTGAATCATGTAATATGATAGGTTAGGATTATCAGTGTCCGAGTTGCAAGAAACTGTTATTAGAAAGTTTAGAAGGCTGTTAGCTTGAACATGCATGATAGCTTGAACATGCATGATAGCTTGAACAGGCCTGGTAGCTTGAACAGGCCTGGTAGCTTGAACATGCCATGTCCATTTCAAGATAACTAGACACACTATAAATAGGGTACTTGTTGATTCATTTGGTGACGACTTCTGAAATCTGTAACGAAGTGCTGCCAAAGTCTGTTCAGGTTGTAAACAGTGTTATTATCAATATTAGTGACAGATTAAAGAGTATCAAGCTGTTTCCATGGTCGTTTCACTGATTCCGCCTTTGAATTGGATTATATGCTCTTCTGATTGACTCGTTTGGGTCCAACAACGATCCTACAAGATCCATGTTTGTATATGAAAAGGCTATGGAAACAAACATTATACAAAATCAATTTTAGGGTTTTGAAATATAGTGATGGATCGAGATAAATAAAATAGGGATAGAAAGCTTACATGTTAAGAAAGCTTACCATCCGATTTTGAAAAAGCGTCGATTCAAACATCAAAGGAATAGTTGTAGAAATCGATTGAAGCAGAGGAAACCCTAATCGCAATAATATTGATATAAACATAAAAAAAAGATCAAACCTTTTTGAAGGAAGGAGACTGGATTGAATCAACGAAGAAGAACAATTTGAGTAGAGAGAGAGCTGCTGCTACGGAAATATTGGACTGCATTACCCTGTGACAGTATTTTTTGCAGTTTACTCCTTTTAATTTTGTCTAGTGTGGTTGTAAAAGTTCATTTAGGGTGAAAGGGTTTGCAGGTCAATATACAACATGACTTGTATACATATTCATCATGTAAACTTGACACTATAGTTAATTTTATAAGTGGATTTGACGAACCAACTCAGAAACATGTCCAATCACTTTCAGAAACATGTCCAAACACCCAACAAAATACCTGGTACCACAAAATAGACAATAACAAAGGCGTTGACCTGTGAGTTAAACGTCTCTGAGATTTTGATCATGAATTAGACCTTTGACCTTGGTACTATTATTGTTTTTCAGACCCCCTATAAACTATAATTGAGTATCAATATAAATAAACAATCGACATTGAAGAATCAAACTCCAATACCTCATATCATCATATTATCATGAAAAACAACATAAACAAAACCATCAGATTTTATAATCACAACATATGAACTTGAAACCCTAAATCCTACGAAACTTATATCATCATTATCATGAAAAACAACATAAACAAAACCATCATATTTTTTAATCACAACATATGAACTTGAAACCCTAAATCTTACGAAACTGATAGGTAACCGAACAAAAAAGATGCACATACCTGATGAAAAGAATGGTTAAAGGTTTTGCTGATTCTTATGAATGATTGAACAGAGGGAATCAAAACAAACATAGAATCAAAAACAGATGGATTGAAAGGGAAAGCAGAGGAATCACCGATTAGGGTTGGTCAGAAGATGAATCGCCGATTAGGGTTTCGCAGAGGGTGTATGATAGATTTTGAGAGAATGAGAGAATGAGAGAGAGCGTATAGCGTATCTCAGAAGCAAATTCAATCGAACACTGTGAGATATGCCACATTTATGCTTAGGTGGCTGCTTATTTGGCATTAACCATAGGGTGACATGTGTCCCCCAATGGTTTGCTTTATTAGATATATAGATATAGATGATTATTATCATCTCCTACCAAAGTAGAGATTCTCATTTCAAAAGTACTATGGCTAAAGTGCAATTGTGCATTAACTTGACTTTCTAGCTATGCATGATAATATATATTTTTTTTATTTGAATTGATTAACATGATATAACACATGTCTAATGAGGAGACATTTGAATGGTAAAGCAGATATGTCGATACCCTAAAGGTAAGAATGATATGTGTCTATATTTTACTAACCCATGAAAGCTAGTTCTGTCACTCTTGTAGATATAAAGAATGTAACACAAATAGTCTTGGATCTTATGGTATTTGTTCGCAAGAGGAAGCACTAGAAGTCTCACAAGAAGATTTTACAACATTACTCAATATAAAGGATTGCACTTCAAGGCATCAAACGACAAATCATTCTACAAAAGTTTTGAGCAACTTTTGAGGATGATGGACACACTTTACTTAAAGGATACATATTATAATGACGGGGAGATTTACTCAAGTTGCACTCTTTTTCCCTTAACTAAGTTTTATCCCAACGGGTTTTCTTAGTAAGGTCTTTAATGAGGCAACACACCTGATCCAAAAGTATCAGGGGGAAATACGTGCTGCACTCTTTTTTCCTTAGCTATGGTTTTATCCCACTGGGTTTTCCTAACACAGTTTTTAACGATGCAGCATCACCTAGCATATTAAAAGAACAGTAGACTATTATATTTCAACATGTGGATAGTCAAGGGGGAGTGTTATGAATGCATCATAATGTGGTGACTCTCCACATATGTAACCTCCATATATTTATTACCTTTGTATTAATGTACGAACAATATATATAGAGGTTCTTTGTATTGTATGTTGACAACTCAATGAATAAGAATTCACATTCTCCATATTCTCTTTTTCTACTTGATCTCTATAGTCTTGTTCTCATATTGCTAATAGACCGTTGTTTTACAACAAATTAGATATTATTGAATTAGATTAGATATTAATTAATTAGGCGGGAAAAATCATCCAAGCAATCCCAGAGCATTCAACATGTGTCCTCCATATAGTTTGATTTATTATAGAAAAAAAATAGTTGAATTAGATATTATTAGTTAATTAATAATAAGGGTGTCCGAAGTGGGGGCGGCAAACCCACCCGGCACCGATCGGCAACCATTGCCGGCTCATTTGCCGCATGATGTTTACCGAAAAAGAGGAAGAGTTCGGTGAGGGAAGAACGATTCGGGGAAGAGGGTATGTGAGAGATAGAGGGTAGTGTGGGGTGGGGTGGGGTGGGGTCCATTCCAATCTCAACCAATCACACTTTTTTCCTTCTAAAAAAAATAGTTTACCACTTCACCATTGTCTAAACCATTGCCAACACTTTGAGCATAGTTTACCACTTTGACATGACACACTATCATTGATTAATTTTTTAGTTTGCCACTTTCAAGTGTTTAACCACTCCTAACACCCTAACAAAACAATATCTAAGATAATGTTTAACAATAAGTGATAGTTTTAATAAGTAGGGTAACTTGAATAAATTTTAGGAAATTAGTTAATGACTCATATTACTTTGTCTAAAATTAAAATAAAATAATAGTTAAGATATATTATTATTATTATTATTGTGGCCTAGTGGTAGGTAGGGGTGCAAACGAGCCGAGCTACTCGCGAGCTACTCGAGCTCAGCTCGAAAAAAAGCTCGAACGAGCCGAGCCTAAAAACAAGCTCGTTTAGTAAACGAGCCCGAGCCCGAGCTTCGCTTATCGAGCTCGAGCCGGCTCACGAGCCTAATTGAGCTTTCTGTTTATATATTTTTTTATTAATATATTAAACATATATTTATATAATAATAATAATTACCATTTATATAAATATAAAAAATAACTAAATTATATGTATAATAATAATTATAATTAATATAAATTAATTAATAAATACTAAACGAGTCGAGCCCGAGCCGAGCTCGAGCTTGAAAAATTACATTCGAGCCGAGCTCGAGCTTCAGAAATAAAGCTCGAATCGAGCCGAGCTCGAGCTCGAGCTCAAGTTTTCATGTGTTAAACGAGCTCGAGCTCGAGCCTGGTCGAGCTCGGGCTCGGCTCGGCTCGTTTGAACCCCTAGTGGTAGGAGACTTGGGTTTTCCAATGGAGGCTCAAGTTCAATTCTCACTTGTGTCATATTGGGGTGGATATTGGGCAATGATGGTGACAAACCCACCGAGGGGGGTTCGATCCTGAGCCGCTCCCCGGTTTTCATCTGGCTGTTACTTCAGCGAGACAACTCGCGTGGAGGCAGTACGGTTTCTGGGGGAACACCGTAACCAAGTCTGGCCAATCCAGCACGAACCCGATTAAGACAACGTAAGTCTGGACAGACTTGGCTAGGGCCGCCGATTAGGCGGTGTGACATTGGGTCACTCAAAAAGAAAACCGTTCAAAAAAAATCTCCTATTTCTCAATTTCTCCAAATGGAATTTTGATGTTTTTATTTTTGACCCCAACCTTATGTAGGTTTTTTATTGTTTATTTTTGTTTATGTTTTGACCACCAAGGTTTTGTTCTTATACCTTTATCCACTCAATTTTTGTTAGTTTTTTTAAACCATCTCAAACGATTTCTTTTGTTATGTTTTTTTTTTTACCACCATTGTTTGTTTCTTACACTCTTAGCGGCTACATTTCTTCTTTTTAAGTTTTAAATTAGCCCTATATATTATAATAAATCACGTCTTTAACCCAATAGTTGTATAGTTTTATTTTTCTTTATAACTTTCATTCGTTAGTTTTTTCACAAAAAAAAAAAAACTAAAAACTGGATATAACTTATTTTTATAAACAACTCCACACCACGTCGCCACCACCATTTTTCCATGCGTTTGTCCAAGTCGCAACACCCCGTCATAGGTACTATGTCACCATTTTCTCTTCCATTTGTTACATTTTATTTCAATTTTAGTTTTTGTACGCATTTAAACATTGAATCTTCATATTGGTCTTTATCGTTTAGTTCGTATGTGGATTCCCCGCTTCAACGCGCAGTCGGGAAATCCTAGTTATATATATTAATAAGAAGTGGCCATGAACAGTGTTTGGATTTTTTTTATTAATATTGTTTTTTTTCTAGGTTTTTATTAGTATTATATTGTTTTATTTGTTTAATTGATTTAAACATATATTTTTATATAACTTTTAAGATACGATCAAAGTACCAGTTATCAAACAAGAAATCGCAAAAAAGAATATATACTGGTACCGATGTTGTTCAGTACGGTATGGTAGCGATACGATATTAATTCATCGAAAGCAAAAACACTAAAAATAAATACGGATACAAATGTTATTCAATCGGTTTTTATTGAATTTGGTACGATATCGACACAATATCCCATTAAAAATATATATCGTAATGCTGAAACAAAAAGAGGGGAACAATTGTTTTTTTATTTTTTTCAATATTGTTTTTTCTAAGGTTTTATTATTTTCTTGGTTTTTTACTTTAATTGATTTAAGTATATTTTGTTCTCTCGTATAACTTTTAAGATATGATCATAGTACCCGTAATCAAACAGGAAACAATAAAACGGAATGTATACCGATACCGATGATGTTCGGTACAAGATGGTAGCGATACAGTATTAATTTATTGAAAGCAAAAAAACTAAAAAAAAAATATTGGTACCGATACAAATGTTGTTCAATTGGTTTCGATTGGGCTTGGTACGATAGCAGCAGAATATTCGTTATCAAAAAAAAATTCGTAACGTTGAAATAAAATAAACATAAAATGCAAGCGAACCGAACCGATATCAACATAACATATATAGGTACCATATTAATATGTGTTTTTTTTCAGTCGATGTAATGCTTTCTCTTTCAATTATTATATCGACTGCGGGTACTGTAACGAACCAAATTGCTACCAACTTAATCCCCATCGCGAACTGCGGGGGAATATCACTAGTTATTATAAAATATAACTAAAATAGAAATAAAGTATTTTGATTTTGATTTGATTTGATTAAGGATCGATAAGAAAGAAAAGAAAGAAACCCCACCCCCACGGTAAAATATAAGGTCCAAGATTATCGGGATTCTGTTGAAGAAGCCGTATAAATTTGGACGTAAATCGGCACACGATTTCCCCATCCTTTAAAACCCTATATCGAATCAAACTGATTACAAAGATGTCTTGGACGTTTTTAGAGCTAACTCGAGCGGCTCACGAAGACGTTGAGCGGTTCGAGACACTGATCGTAAAAGATCTGCAGAATGAACCGGCTTCCAACAAGTCCCGTCTCTATCAGACTCACCGTATACGTTATATGATCGATCAAATCACCTCCACTAAGCACAAACTTGTAATATATCTCTTACCATGCACCACCTTAATAATAATAATAATGTTGGAGTTTTTATCAGAATATGTTTTCTTATTCTTAATGTTTTTGCTTTGGTTTCAGGTTGAAATATATGAAGATAAAGATAATGCAAGGAAGGATGAAATCGCGACCCTTGGTGGACAAATTACTGCAACTGGGACTAATGTTTTTAGCGCGTTCTATGACCGATTGAAAGAGGTGAGTTTTTTGGTTTATGGTTGGTTTTATAATCTTTTAGTTTATGGATTTGGCTTAACACATAATTTTTATATTTATGTAGATTCGGGAGTATCATAGGGGGCGTCCTTCTGCAGCACGAGTTCTTGACGACGAGCAGTTACTTGAAGAAGAACCACAGATTCAGTTCAGTGGAGAGGTTAGTAAATCTATTTGGTTAATTGCTTATCATATCATCTTTCTTTATCAGGGTAGCAGGTGGTAAGCAGTAACACCGCGCATGTTAAGGGGCTGAATTTTGTGTTTAGCAGGGTAGGGTTTGCTATTCAGATGGGGATAGCGGCGCAACTTGTTGCTCGTCTACATGCTATTAGTCCCTGTTTTAAATAATTTAGCAATTGTGAGATAAAAAAAAATAATAACATATCAATTCATCAAAAAAAATTATCTTTCTTTACTGAGTTTGTTTATAGGGAAAAATTGAAAATCACAAAAATATCTATCAAATTAACAAATTAATAACTAGAGCACAACAAGTGTCTTTTGGCGTGCGCATAGATTCATCTTTGCAGGTGCAATTGATCCAAAAATTTCACTCTGGTGGTTGATTTTAATCAAGGGTCTAATCTGGCGATACGTGACGCATATCCCTGTGTTTGGTGAAAAATATTGGAAATAAAAAAAAAGTCAAAAGGCTATTTTTGTAATTTAAAAAAGAAAGTTAAGTTTATTTTGTTAGGGTGTTAATATTCACACACCCTCCCCTCTATCGCGCTCTATATATACATAGATATATAGAGAGAGATAGAGTGAAAAAGGATGTGGAGATAAGATTTTGGGGTGTGAGAATAAGAGGAGCCTTTTGTTAATATTTGGGTGATTTTCCCTTGTTTCTAATATGTTTGAATGATACATATTCTTAATATGTTGAATGATTCATAATAATTCATGCTTTGTTGGTCATTAATTTATCTTTACTGTTGCATAGCCTAGGTGACTTTTGCTTAATAAACAAGAGTTTTTTCTGTAATCATTTTCTCATCTTAAAACAGTTATTCTCATTGATTTTTTTCATGTGGCTCGTTTTTTGCAGGAAGCATATGGGCGCTATTTGGATTTTGCATGAACTGTACAACGATTACATCAATTCTAAGTTTGGCAAACAAATTGATTACTCTACTTACCTTGAAGTCTTTTCACAACCACAACGCATACCCTCCTCAAAACTACAAGTGACAAGGTAATTACTAAGTCTAACTCTTCTCCTATTATGGAAAACCGGGTTGAGTTATAATACAAAGAGTTTAAAAATAAGAAGGGTAAGAAGCCACCAGAGAGTGACAAGTGTCCTAGGAGAATTTAAATGGAAAGGGTAATTTTGTCTACAAGAGGAAAGAGAATATGCACATGCAAGTCACATGTTATTTCCCCCCTAATTTTTAAACGTCCGTAATTTTTTTATACATCATTTGTTTTTAAAAAAAATTATACCATAAAATCGAGCGTTTTTTTATCTTTAATATGAGTACCATATTGTTATATTTTTCAAAAAAAATTCAAAAACCCAATTGCATATTACACAATTGACATGATGTAAAACACAATGTAAAGTAGATCAAAAACACAATCAATGATAACAGATAAAGACACAATGGACAACATACTAAAACACAATGACCATAACGTACAACACAATGGCGATAACATATAACACAATAAGTATCAGACTAAATAAAAACACAATTGATGACAACAGATAAAAGACACAATTAATGACAGCAAATAAAAGACACAATGGAGAGCAGATGAAGACACAATGGAAAACAAACTAAAAACACAATACACAATACACAACAAACTAAAACACAATGAACAAAGATAATAAAAAAAATTGAACAAATTATTAAAACACAATGGACAACATATTAAAACACAATGAATAACATATTAAACACAATGACCTGAACTAATAACACAATTTATAGAAAACCCAAATATAACACAATCTTCATTGTGTCATATATTGTGTTATAGATTCTTATAAAAACGCAATGGATAGAACCCAAATTAACATTGTGTTATAGGTTTTGATAATAACACAATGGACATGATGTAAAACACAATGTAAAGTAGATCAAAAACACAATCAATGACAACAGATAAAGACACAATGGACAACATACTAAAACACAATGACCATAACGTATAACACAATGGTGATAACATATAACACAATAAGTATCAGACTAAATAAAAACACAATTGATGACAACAGATAAAAGACACAATTAATGACAGCAGATAAAAGACACAATGGAGAGTAGACGAAGACACAATGGAAAACAAACTAAAAACACAATACACAACAAACTAAAACACAATGAACAAAGATAATAAAAAAATGAACAAATTATTAAAACACAACGGACAACATATTAAAACACAATGAATAACATATTAAACACAATGACCTGAACTAATAACACAATTTATAGAAAACCCAGATATAACACCATCTTCATTGTGTCATATATTGTGTTATAGGTTCTTATAAAAACGCAATGGATAGAACCCAAATTAACATTGTGTTATAGGTTTTGATAATAACACAATGTATAGAAACTCTACTGACCAAAACCTAGTTAAAAGACACAATGACCTGAATCTTTAACACAATGCAAAAAAACTCAGTAAAAATGAAATTTTTTATTTGATTTTTATATGATAATATGGTACTCATATTAAAGATAAAAAAACGCTCGTTATTAAGGTGAATTTTGTTTTTAAAAAAAATGTCGTATGAAAAAGTTATGGACGTTTTAAATCGATAGGGGAATTGGCATGTGCCTTGCATGTGGAGAGAGAATCTATAAATGTAGGATTCCTTTTATGCCCTTCTATTATCTTCTTTTCCCTACAACTAATCTCAACCCTCTAAATCTAAGATCAATGGACTAGAATCCTTCTTACCCTTCTTATTTATTTTATCCTTTGTATTTGATCCTAACCCATGGAAAACCTGTGTTTTTTACTGATATATTTTTAAAGATTAAAAGCTTTAATTATTAAATTATGAGTCTTTTCATATTGGTGTAATGTTACTACTTTGGTATTTTGGTACATGTTACAATCCTGACTTTGTTTTGTTTTTCCAGGCAGTACAGGGAGTATCTGAGGAAACTGACAGGATATTTAGTGTATTTTCTTGAGCGCATTGAGCCCCTGCGAGATCTTGATAGATTATTCTCAAAGGTATTCACATTTAACTCTTCTGTCTCCCCTTTTATCTATTTTGTTTAAACATACATCTTAAAACAATGTAGATTACTTGCGATTAGCTTCTATGTAGGCTGCCATGAAAGCTAGTTCGCATACTTATATACGTTTATGGATAGTTCAAACATGCTTACTAGTTTTGTACTGTCTGTGTAGAAGATGTAGGCGGTCATATGACCGATGACTTTCTAGAGATTAGTTGTCTATTAGTGATTAAGTTGGACCTTAGGTGGTCGTTTGACTAAGCGACCTTTTATGTAGGCTGCCATGAAAGCTAGTGTGCATACTTATATCCATTTTTAGCATTACGCTTGAGATATTGTCCTATAGAACAGTCGGTATTATGTTTGTTGAAATTTATGTTTGAAAAACAAGTTTTAGGTAATTTGTCTTCAATATTATTTGTTTAAACAACATGTGGCAGTTTACCTTTTACTTTCTGAATGGGTTGATTTGGGTTATGCTTGCTCGAAATAAAATGGTTTAGCTAAAAGGGGAATGGGTCAACTGGGTCTGGCGGGTCAAAATTAGCTCAAAGTATATTTTTAATGCATACAACCTTCTAATTGTTTTTATTTGAAGGTTTAGATTACAACTAACTGAATATATCAAATATCGTTTTGGTAGTAACTATTATCATGTTCTATATGCAGGAACTCTGGAAAGCGACAAAGGGTTGATAAATATCAGTAAGATAGCGAGTTTATTTTCCGTTTTATAATGGAAATATGTGCTTGCATTAATTAATAAGTGAAAACATTAAATTTCAGAAACTTTAATCCGGTTCAATGATTTTTTGAAACAGGTGACAACAGAGTTTGAAGAGCAATGGGCCAATGGCAAAGTAGACGAACGGAAGGATGACGCTCAAGAAAATACATCAATTAATCTAGACTACTATAGCACGATCGAGGAACTAGTTGAACTTGGTCCTGAAAAGTTGAAGAAGGTAAGAGCATATTAGTTTATTTTATTTGCTAACTTTTTTTCTTTTTTTTCTTATGGGATATCATTTGTTAAAGGATCATAAAGAAGTCTAAATGCTTTGTTAATTTCAACTAAAATCAAATACGTATGCACATGAACTATTACTTATTTACCATCTTCTTGCATGGTAGGCATTGGTTGCACTGGGATTAAAAGCAGGAGGTACCGTTCAACAACGTGCAGAAAGGCTTTTACTTACAAAGGTATCTATTTTTTTCTCTTTATATACGTCGTCTTTTCTTAGTTTTTGAACGGAAACTCATGTTTTTTTTTCCTTAATCCTTGTAGCACACGCCTCTTGAAAATCTAGATAAAAGACATTTTGCAAAAGGTGCACGACGACCCGAACAAAATAATGTTAAACATCAAAATGATGATTCGAAACAGACTGCCCTCATGGAAGTCAAGTTAGAGAAGCTCTGTGAGATATTGTCAGAGGTAAGTTTGTCAAAAAAAAAAAAGTTAAAAATATCTTTCTTTCTGTTTTTCCTGAATTGTTTATGATACACGTGATCTTTGTTCTTTTTTTGTGCAGAAAATAATTCAAACAAGAAAAAATGTTGAGAGGAAACAGGGTCTGACATCTAAGGAAATAGAGGCTGAAATGGAGGATGTAAGTCACGTTTTATAAAACGAAGATAATAACGCTCTATATTTAACCAAGTTATAGATTCTTATATATTATTTTTTTTTAATTTGCAGGAGGAAGTAGCTGACATGGAGATTGATGATGAAAACCAACAAGTATATAACCCCTTGAAGTTTCCAATGGGTTGGGATGGAAAACCTATATCAGTGTGGCTCTATAAGTTTCATGGTCTTGGTCAGGTAATGTATATTTATTAACGGTAACATATATATATTTTTACAAAGTCAGTATTCACACGAATAGTTATATTTCAGGAATTCAAGTGTGAGATATGTGGAAACCATAGTTACAGAGGCCGGAGAGCTTACGAGCAACATTTCAAGGAATTTCGACATCTGTATGGTATGCATCGACTTGGTATCCCAAACTCCAAAAGCTTCTATGAAATCACATCAATTGAGGTATTTATAACTTTTGAATTAACAATGTCATTTTCATTATTGGTATGTTAACATATGTTAAGTGATAACTAATTGGCTTATGACTCGCAGGAAGTGCAACGACTATGGGAGACGATAAAAGAGAAGCAGGAGGCAAACGAGTGGCATCCAGGTTCAGAGGAAGAATTCGAAGATGAAGAGGGTAATGTTTACAACAAAAAGACTTACGACGATCTTAAACGCCAAGGCTTGATATAATAGATGCTGTCATTTATTGGATTGGTACAAACTACTAGTTTGATCTTTTAAGTTCAACTGTTACAAAGATCAACCTTATTTTTAAACTGGAAATTGTTTTTTGTTTAGATTTAACTGAAATGTTAAAAGAATAGTTTCTTCTATCACCTTTCCAACCATATTAACTTATTATCACTTGATTTAGTTTCACCAAAAGGCCTTTGATTCAGTGGCATTGGTGAATTTCCATTAACAAGTGGTGAGGATTCAAATTTCATTGTATGTTTACATATGAAGTTTAGTAATAATTCAATAGAGTATGGTAATAATGATCAGCCTTACTTTAAATCAAATGATGTTTTGATAATGAAAATCTAATTTAGTAAATATTTGTTTTTTTACTGTTTTTAAACACAATAATAATGAGACCTTACTAACATAACAAGACATGAGGTATATTAAGTTTTGTCGCAATAAAGGCGTGTAGCTTCGCGACGTCGATTTGGACTAAGATTAGTTCGTGGTGTAAGGTTCCGTTTCTTATGGCTTTTTCGTTTAAAGATGTGTTGGTTGCTCATCAATTTTGTGGGTTGGAAGGTAAGCTTCAATTAGCATATCAGGGAATTGTGGTGATAGCATGTTGGATGATTTGGAAAGCTAGGAACGACCGAGTTTTCAATGGTAAAATCCCGAAGACGGAGGAGGTTTTTTGTTCCATTAGGTCGCTCGGGTATTTGTGGTTTTCTAATAGATCTAAATGTATAGATGTGTCGTGGTTCGACTGGTGTAAATTTGTATAGTTGTTTTTGTTTTGGCCGCTCGTTTTCTTTTCGGGTTGGTCGGTTTTAATGAAGTTCTCCTTTAAAAAAAAAAAGAGGTGTTGGAGGGAAGAGCCCGTAAGTATGTATGTTACCGACATATGTATGTCATATCACAAAAATATTAGTTTCGTGATTTTTCCCATTTTTGTTATTTCTAACTAATAAACACGAATTTAACTACGTATAGTCAAGACATACTAAAGGCTAAGATTGACACTCTTGTTATCCATTTATTATGCTTGCTCATGTCTTTATAGTCTAGTGACATCTTAGGGTGGGATAAGGCTTTAGAACCAATAAGTCCTGATTTCGATTCTCACAAGGAGGTTTTTCCCATATTTATTGGGTTTTCTCCTGAATTGGTGTATAAGCATTATGCCTAATGGAGATGGATATGATTGGATGGTTTCGCTGATGACACGATAATACTCCAGTAGTCCGTCAGTGATCCAATTTTTTCGTTCAAAGAAATCTATTTATTAAGGTTCTATAATGAACATTCATCACTCCAATTCTATATAAGCATAAAACAATTCAATAAGCGGTTTCACTGTTTGTACAATGTTCGTGATATATATATTTTTAAAAGTAAACTTCATTAGTAAACATCACACACCACCTACAAAACGGGGCGGGGTGTCACACCCCGATATTTACCACATTGCTCGGTGAGCTCGGATGGGGAGTATCATGACGAGATTGATAACAAGATATACAACACAGATAGCACAGCGGAAGTTTTGGATTTAAAATATTATTACAAACGTAAATGTCCGAAAGTTCAAAATAATAATTACAGACTGTTTGTAATAAAGATCTACAGGCGGACATGAAAATGTACAGAATGAGATAACAGACTACTCGGCTATATGCAAAGGAGTTGCAAATTCCTCTTCTAGCATTACCAGGCAACTTCTAGCCTATTTACGTATCCTTGCAACATGTAACTTAGTCTTTTGAAAATATATCAGTTTACACTGGTAAATACAAATAACCGACACATTTTGAAAATATTTCAAAATTGTTTTTTTAATTGCACAAGTCACTTGATTTTTATAAATAACTTGGGACAATTCAAAATGATTTTGTATATATTAAGTGCACAAGGCACATGATTTTTATAAATAACTTGAGACAATTCAAAATGATTTTGTATATAGTTTTACATGCCTGTCAATACATATGGGGCCCGGTACTAAACGTCGATAACATGATTAACCGACACGCCACTTCTACTATGTTTTAATATTATGTTGTAAACTTACAATATATCGTATTTTTCTTAATATTCCAAACGAAAATCTTGTATGATCTACTATTGATGTGCGTAAAGTGTGTTATGGTTTAATGTTTATTTTAAGCCCTTTTACACTTTTTTTAGCCAAGTTTTAAATTTATAAAACACGATATTTACTAACACTAAACACACATATGGGCAAGTGCACCCATCGTGAGCGTAGTATAGTGTTGGTAAGATACCGAGGTCGTCCAAGGACACAAGAGCTTTTAATACCGGTTTATCCTCAACGTCTAATCAAATAAAAAAGTTAGAAAAATGTTTTTAAACTAGAAAAATAAAAACTAACTAAAATGCTGAAAATAAAATAAAAGTTAAAACAGATAGACAAGATGAATCACTTGGCTCCGACTCGTGTATAGTGTAACCTTTGATTATTTCCGCACTTTTGCACTTTTTAAGAAATTATCTTAGTTATTGTAGTAGGCCCCTCTTTTGAAGGTGACGTTACCCTCAACCCAGTAGTTTGAGTCAGCAAGGATACAATCCTAAAGGGTCGGATTATTGAAAGATAATTAATTAAGTTATTAATGCATATTATGGTAGGCCCCTCTTTTGAAGGTGACATTACCCTCGGCTAAGTAGTCTGAGTCAGCAGGGATACAGTCCTAAGTAGCCGGGTTAAAGTATTAATAGTAGCTTACATATGAGGGGGTCAAAGAGTTTGGACCCCCGCCATCCAATACCGTTAAGTATTGAAGGAGGTACTACTAAATTTGACCCAGGTCCTTGCAGGATCTATACACTGAACAAGGCAATCAATCCTCCTCCTTTTTAACTATACACCTTTGTAAATATCAAGAGTACTTTTTGGGTGAAGGGTTAGGCTTGGGTTAAAGGTAGGTGGTTGGGTTAGTGGTTAGTAAAGGGGTGAAAGGCGTAAAAAGCGTCGGTTTTCGTAAGACTTTTTTTTTTTTGCAATTTTTGATTTTGATGAAGCCTTTATTCAAACAAAGTAATTTTTTATACTTGTTTGTTTATTTTTTTTTCTTTTGCTTCATCGTCGATTTTTTTTTAAAAGTCATACGGAAAACCAAGCTTATTACTAAAACAAAGGGTTAAAAGTAAAAAAAGTTTTGGTGGGTGAAAGGGGTGTTTGGTTTGGGTTATGAAATGAAAAAGTTTAGGCTCAAATGGGCTAACTAGGGGGATTTTGGGTAGGTGGTAAAAAAAAAGAAAATAATGGTGTAGAAATAAAAAAGGGGTTAGTCCTAATGCCTCCATCATTTACTTACTCAGGTTTAAGTTGGTAAAGACCGGGAATGCATTGTTGTGGCAAGTTCTAGAGTCGTAAGAACCAAGCGGCTATTCGCACAAGAAACGAAAAATGAGCATTTAGTTTAAGATATATATATGTATGCTCAATAAAGGCTCAAAACTCACTTTTGTGGGAATGGGTTTTTATGTGATCAAGTATATATAATCAAATTTTAACTAAGCTTGTCATGCCGTTTCATAATTTTCTTATGTTGGTTCTTTTTATCACAACGCTATCGGTTGTAAATTTGTAAAAATATAACCTTTTTAGAACTTGAATAATTTCCCGAGTTAAACCTAGACAAGTAAAAAAAATGAAAATTTTTGAAAAAAAAATTGGGGTAATTAGCAGTTCCAATAGAGTTTTGTGTAAGGCTTGTTATTAGGACTTGCAAGATTCAAGGTTTTAGCATCCCCCCCACACTTAAATTACACATTGTCCTCAATATGTCCCAAAAACAAGTTTTTAGGTTGATTGAATCTGTAAAAAGGTGTTAAAAAGCAAAAAAAATTGTGTTACTGGGCGTCTGGACACGGCCCCGTGTTGTCCGGGCACGGCCCCGTGTTCAGTCGCCAGTAACAAAATTGAAAAAGAGAAACAGAAGCCTGGACACGGGGGCGTGTTGGGTGAACACGGCCCGTGTCCAGTTTACCCGAACTGGGCATTTTCTGCAGACTGTGCAGCACGGGGGCCGTGTTGGGCGGACACGGCCCGTGCTAAACTTGCTGTTAACGAAGGAATTTTGTCGGATGGCCCTGTTTTCCTGCATGGGGTGTGTTTTATTCCTGAAAATTAAAACTAATCTAGAAAACATAAAAATTAATCTAAACTAAGGATAGTTCCGCGGAATGCCTCCGTGGTGCGCCACGTTTATAAGGCTCCTTGGCTAGACCCAAAGCCTGGTCATATGTCACCCAAGTGGGATGTTTTGCATCCCAAGCTACACCGTCGGAGAGCGTCATCCAAGCTTGAGTCTATGACCTTCATGTAGTTGACCGGGTCTTCGTCTTCTACTCTCTTTCCAACTCCAAACTTCATTTCCTCGTCCCCAAACTTCAATGTTAGTGTTCCGTCATTCATATCTACCACTGCTTGGGCGGTGGCTAGAAATGGCCTCCCGAGGATGAGAGGGACATCGGCGTCTTCTTCCATGTCTAGTATGACAAAGTCAGCTGGGAAGACGAAATTGTCGACTTTGACCAATAGATTTTCAGCGACACCCTGTGGAAATTTGACGGATCTATCGGCAAGTTGTATGCTCATCTTTATAGGGCTCGTTTTTCCTAGGCCGAGTCATTTGAACATTGATGCGGGCATGAGGTTGATGCTAGCTCCAAGATCGGCTAGTGCATTGCGAATGGGGGATTCCCCAATCGAGCAAGGAATCGTGAAGCTTCCAGGATCAATCTTCTTTTGTGGGAGTTTGTTGAGTACTAAAGCGGAGCATTCTTTGCCTAAGTTAACTAATTGCAATGATTCAATTTTCCTTTTGTGAGTGAGGAAGTCCTTCATAAATTTTGAATATTTAGGCATTTGGGTTAGGACTTCGATAAAAGGAATATTAACATGCAATTGTTTTAGTAAATTTTCGAACTTTGCGAATTGATCATCGGTCTTTTGACGAATTAACCGACCGGGGTATGGAACCGGAGGAGTCTTAGAGGGATGTTATCCTCCAGGAAGCCCACAGTTCCAAATATTCTGTTCATCCTGGAGCTGACAAAATGTACCAGGATCTAAAGGCCAACTACTGGTGGATTGGTTTGAAAAAGTCTGTAGCTGCTTATGTAGCTAAGTGTTTGACTTGTGCGCAAGTAAAAGCTGAACACCAGAAGCCGTCAGGTTTGTTACAACAACCTGAAATTCCCACATGGAAGGGGAGATGGTGACGATGGATTTCATCACCAAGTTACCAAAGACGAGGAAGGGAAACGATACTATATGGGTCATAGTAGATAGACTGACCAAGTCAGCACATTTCCTACCCATTAAGGAAACTTACAGCTTAGACATGTTAGCTCAATTATATGTAGATAAGATCGTAGCTCTACATGGTGTACCATTGTCAATTATTTCGGATAGAGATACGAGATACACCTCTCATTTTTGGAAAAGTTTCCAACAGTCTTTGGGCACGCGCTTAAATTTTAGTACGGCTTACCACCCATAAACAGACGGACAGAGTGAGCGTACCATCCAAACGTTAGAAGACATGCTACGTGCATGTGTGATTGATTTAGGTGGCAGTTGGGATATGCATCTACCATTGGTCGAGTTCTCATATAACAATAGCTACCATACTAGTATTAAGGCTGCGCCCTTTGAGGCATTATATGGTAGAAAATGCAGAACACCTATTTGTTGGGCGGAAGTAGGAGACGTTCAATTTTCAGGACCAGATTTGGTTTTTGAAACAACGGACAAGATTGTCCAGATTCGCGATCGCCTGAAAGCTGCCAGGGATAGGCAGAAAAGTTATGCGGATCCAAAGCGTAAGTCTTTTCACTTCGAAGTAGGTGACAAAGTATTGCTTAAAGTATCACCCTGGAAGGGAGTGATGCGATTTGGCAAGAAAGGCAAGCTAAGCCCGAGATACATAGGACCTTTCGAGGTTATCGAACGTGTCGGGTCAGTTGCTTATAAGTTAAACTTGCCTGAAGAGCTCAGTGCTATACATAATGTCTTTCACATCTGTAATCTGAAGAAGTGTTTCGCTGATGAATCACTGGTAATACCGCATACGGATGTACATATAGATGAGAGCTTGAAATTTGTGGAGAAACCATTGTCGATTGAGGATCGACAGGTAAAGAAGCTTCGAAGGAAGCATGTGCCTATTGTGAAAGTCAAATGGGATGCCCGTAGAGTCCCGAATACACTTGGGAGGTAGAATCCACGATGAAAGAAAAGTACCTTCATTTGTTTCAGTAAATCTCGAGGTCGAGATTTCTTTTAAGGGGGTGAGGATGTAACACCTCGAAAATTTACGTCCAATAATGTATTGACACATGTCATAGGCTTTGAATATGTGAAAAAGCACTTTAGAGGGACTAAAGTTGACAAACAGTGAAACTATGTGAATATAAGGGTCCAAAGTGTCAACAATGGATAAATAGGCCCTACAATAACCCTACATGGTGTTTATAATCTTAAATGAATAAATCATGGATCATACGAAGCGGAAAATGAAAGAAAGTGAGGAATTACAAACTACAGGGGCTAAATGTGTCAACATGTTGAAAGTATACATCTGAGTGATCTTTTGGCAAACCCGAAGCTTTGTAATGGTAAAATATACTCACTAGAATATGTGGTAAAAATTTCATCAAGTTTCGTTATCGTATGAGAAAGTTATGATCAAAACCGTGCACGAAGGGTTAAATGCGTTAACGTTGAATTTCGTGACTTTTCGGGTAAGCACAAAGTTAACCAAGGACTTTACCATGTTTGTAAATGTTCCAAGGTCCTTAAAAATCAAGTTTTAGGGTCTAATGTGCAAGAAAAGTAGCCAAAACCACGTTTCAAGGACCAAGGACCAAAATGTTAAACAAGAAAACTTGCTAAGCTGGTAAACAGCTTGTACGCGGCCCGCGAAGGCTCTCTCGCGGCCCGCCTACAAGTCACCAGCGAACAAAATAGCGACCAGGTGCCAGTTCAGGTCTGTTTCGAGTTGTAACCAGCTGTAATCGATACAAGGGGCTCCCCAATGGATGTTCATGCATGTAGGGGCACGTGGACTCATCTTACAACCTCAGTAGACTCACATGGCAACATCAAATGTGATCAAAATTGTTATAAAGTGGACTTGAAGTTGCAACTTTCATTACTTGCAATTACAAAGAATTCACAAGATCATCTCTGGAGCTCTCTGGACATCAAGCCAACTTTCTAGTGATCTCTAAGCATTATTAGGACTCTTGTAAGTGTTCATAACCTTCCCTAATTCGTTCTAGCTTAGTTATTTAAGCAAAAGTCAAACCATCGTATATTCAGTTTGACTTTGAGATTAAATGAAATTTGCTCAGTCATTTCTCGAATTAAAGGTACCTACAAGTTGGTATTTATGTGGGTAACAAACCCTTAAAAGGGTATTTTCAGATTCCCACTCTAACTATGTTAATTGTCGAGTCAAAGCTTGTTTCAAAAAGTCAACAGAATTGTTATTTGCAAATTTAAGCATGACATCCTGCATTTCAAAAAGTTAATTAACTGTTCTTCAATATCCTGAGGGATATTGGTTCCTACGAGCACCGAAATATCGGGATTATCCTGGTCCAGGATAATTTTCTTCACATCCTGCTCTGGATCCTCCACGATATCCTGGGCCCGCGTGTTTAATTGCTATGCTGCACTAGGTTTGGTTGAAGATTTCATCAAGGATGAGTAGCATTCTTTTGCCTCTTGCTGATCACTATCAACTTTTACCACTCCCCAAGGGGTAGGAATCTTGATGCATTGGTGATATGTTGATGGCACAACCTTCATATCGTGAATCCATGGTCTTCCCAGTATGATGTTATAGCAGGATAGAGAATCCATTACACAGAAACGTTGTATCGAGTTGACTCCTTCAACGTATACTGGCAACTTTATCTCTCCCACTGTGTTTCTAGCCTCTCCACTGAATCCAACAAGCACGGTAGACTTTGAAGTGATATCCATTGGAGATACATTCATTCTCTTCAGAGTTTCTAGTTGTATTATGTTGACGGAGCTGCCATTATCAACTAATATCCTGCGTACAAAATGGTTAGCCACATATAACGTTATTACCAGAGCATCATGGTGAGGATCCTGGACAGTATCCCTATCATCAGCATCAAAAGTAATCACTTTGTCAGTTGTGAGGGTAGTCATCCTGACAGGTTTGTCTCCCCTTTTGGCCTTAGCTTCTTTTGCATGTCTCTTTGCTGCCGAATACGAAGTTCCACAAATGTCGGATCCTCCCGAAATGAAGTTGATTATCTTGGCATCCGCAGGAGGTGATGCTGCTCGTTCAGGATCCTTCTCAGTATCCTGACCCTTATTCTTCTTTCTTCCTAAGAGATCTTTCAGATATCCCTTGCTTAGAAGATAGCTTATTTCTTTCCTTAGAGCAATGCAATCCTCAGTTACATGTCCGAAATCTTCGTGGAAAGCACACCATTTTGACTTATCTTTCCAGTCAGCCTTTTGTTGATTCTTTCGAGGCCACCTAGCCTTGTCCCCTAGACCCTGCATGGCATACATCAATTCAGGAATGTTAACAGAAAAGCAATATTCAGATAACTCAGGATACTCTTCAGGATCCTCATCTTCGACAGCATTCACTCTCTTGTTTTCATTTCTACCATATGGCTTAGGCCGATATGACTTAAATGAGGATTCTGACTTCCTGTTAGTTAACTCATAAGTGTTAGATGAGTTCATCCTTTCTTGCATCTTCCTGTCATCTTCCAGACGGATATATCTCAAAGCCCTGTTACGAGCTTCGTCGAGATTCCTGCAGGGATTCATTACAAGATCCTGATAAAACTGAGAATCCTTTTGTAATCCCATCTTAAAAGCTTGCACAGCTGTTGCAACATCAAGATGTGGGATATCCAAGGATTCTCGACTGAATTTGTTTACGTAATCCCTCAAGGATTCCTGAGGCCCTTGAGTTATCCTGTAAAGATCACTGGTTAGTTTCTCAAAACTCCGACTACAAGAAAATTGACTGTTAAATAAATTAACCAAATGAGCAAACGAAGTAATTGAGTGAGGAGGAACGTTTAACAGCCATTTTAAGGCTGATCCTGTTAGAGTGGAACCAAATCCCTTGCACAAACACGCTTCCTTGAGCTCCGGAGGGATAGGGTTAATCTCCATCCTTTCCCTATACTGAGCAATATGCTCCTCAGGATCCGTTGTTCCGTCGTAAAGCTTCATGTTGGGGGTTTGGAATCTCTTTGGGATCTCAGCATCACAGATAGGATATGCAAAACGAGATATCTTGTGGCTGTCTTGGGACACTTCCGGGATCGGCTGGACCACCCCGAGTACACTAGATATCATGTCCTTCAACTTCTGAAGTTCCCTAGTAAGCGCTGATGTCACACCTGTATCCTGCAAAGATCCACTATTGTTAGTAGCATGAGTATTATTATTATTTGACACGTTACCCGTTGGAGGATTTTGCCCATACACTGAAGCATATCCTGAGCTCCTTATGGTCGACATCCTGACCGAGGAGGGTATTTCAGGAGTATGATTCTGAGGAAGGCTGGGCACAATATTCCCCCTGTTATCCTCGGTATACACAGCTGAACTGAAGTTCAACGTTCTGGGATGTAATGGAGTGACAATATCCTCAGCAGATCTGCTCGAGACAGACTTCAGGAGTTGTATTTCCCTTAAAAGCATTTGGTTTGTTTCCTGTTGCTGCCTCATTTGTTCCTGCACACTTCCAAATAAGGTTAAAATTTCATCATTAGAAGCTAAAACGGGAGCAGATCCCTGGACACTCCGAGTAGGGATAACATCTTGAGATTGTGTAGAGGCTGGCATCCTTGGAGGAGGAGGTGGTGGAAGCACCGAACCGGTAGTAGCAGAAGTCATAGCAGACACGGTAGAGGAACTCATGTTTGATCTTGAGGCCATTATGGACAATGTGGCAAAAAGTTTTGAAAATAGAAAACCGATTAGCGATCTGACAAATTTTTTTAGTAAAGAGAGCACCACTTGCCCCACGGTGGGTGCCAAATTGTTTTGGTCAAAAATTACCGAAGTAACTTAGTGATCAAATTAGTAAAGTGAGGTAGTGTGCTAGAAAGTGTGTTGAAAATATGCTTGTTAAGTTATTTAGAAAATCAGTATTCAGGATACGGCTCAGGATATTGAGCTGTATCTATGATCAAACAATGAGCAAAAGTAAAGTAAACGACACGAGATGTACGAGGAAAGCCCTTGATCAATCTAGATCGCCGGCATAAAACCTCGGGAGCTGACAATCGCAGCTGCCTTGTTCTTCTATTGCTTCAAAAATCAGGATACAGTGCAGGATGTGGTACGGATCGACTAAGTGTTACAACGAAATTTGAATACAAGTGTGGTGTTTGCAATGAGCTAGAGAGTGAAAGTGTACGAGAGTGTTAGTGAAAATTGTGTGTCTTAAACTGATCCGCCCCCATCTATTTATAGTAAAGATAAAATAACAAACTATCCTAAACTTGCGGGATCCACCGAATATTCCTTCTTCGAACGTTGTAGACCTGGTCTTTCGGGCTCAACGTCTCTCCTTCAACAAATTCGTCCGAGTCTTGAGGAGAAGAAGTCCTCTTGACCGTTAGCAAGTCTCAGCCTTTAACCTGCACGTGGTTAATTCAATAAGCCTCAGGATATCGCCCAAGATGTTAGCAATATCCTCTTCCAGCATCCTGGTCACAAATAAACAAACAAAGGCAGGATATTGGTCAGGATACGTATGTTAAGAAAATGAGCCCTAACAATAAGAATCTTAAAAAGGTAAAACCTAGCTTGAATGTCATATTAAAGACCTGGCCAATATGGTAGAACCTGTTTAAAAAGATTCAAATCTCTGTTAACATCTGCGAACATGTTAACATTCTTGGCTAGTGTGATCCGCAAAATCACACATGTCACCCTTTTTAATAAATTACCCAAATTTATATTTTTATATATATTTGATTGTGACAAAATGCCTACGGGTTATAATTAATGTCATATAAAACAAAGGCAGCCGTAGTTTATAGACTCCCTGCCAAGAAAAGGATTGATTATTCTTATTTATTCAAACTTTAATCCTATAAGATCTAAATTTGTAATTTAGAAATTTGTCTACGTGACTAGGCTTATTATGCCAATATTATATTTCATTCTAAAAAGATTACTGGTAAAAATCCCGAATGAAATTACTTAGCAAATTAACTAATATGGCTTTTATTTACCATGGTTAATAAATCGTCAAGAACGATAATACTGTTTAGGCTTCTAAATAGACCTTGTCCTTATTTTTATGTAGCATTTAAGACTACATGGCTAAGTCTGAAGAATTAAACAGTCGTCCAGCAGAAAACCCTAAAAATGCTAAGATATTAGTAACTGGTGCGGAGTTGAAAGCATTAGTGAATGATGCTGTTATCGAAGCACTAAATAGACAGTATAGTGAATCGAGCGGGACCCGAAGTAGGACCCGATCTGCACCACATTCTAAGCCAAAAGTTCACTCTGAGGCTCATAGCAAACCGCCCTCTAAGAAAGATGTACCTAAGATGGATAAGCCAAAGAAGGATGATGATGATCATCACTCCTCGAACCAACACAGTGTCCCATCAAGGAAGGTCGAGCATAAACAGGAACCGCGTGATAAGTCCTGTACATACAAATACTTCGTCTCATGTAAACCCCGGGACTTTACTGGGGAGAAGGGAGCGGTAGATTGTATAACTTGGTTGGACGAAATGGATACGGTTGTAGACATCAGCGGTTATGCTGAAAGGGATGTAGTAAAATACGTATCCCAATCGTTCAAAGGAGAAGCACTGGTGTGGTGGAAATCTCTCATACAAGCTGCTGGAAAGATCCCGCTCTACAATCTATCATGGGATCAGTCCGTTGCCCTTATTAAGGATAATTATTGCCCGCAGCATGAAGTTGAGAGAATTGAGTCAGACTTCCTATCTTTAGTGATGAAGAATTTAGACAGCCAGGCATACCCCACCACTTTCAATACCCTATCTAGGTTGGTTCCATACTTGGTAACCCCAGAATCTAAGAGAGATGGGCAACAATCGGGGGATAAGCCCAAATGTAAAACTTGTAAGAAGAACCACTTTGGGAAGTGTCGATTTGAGTCGAAATCCCAGTCTCACACGAGATCCTGTGGGATTTGCAAATCTACGGATCATAAGACTTTGGAGTGTAAGAAGCTGAAGGATGCAACATGTTACGGTTGCAACGAAAAAGGGCACATTAAGTCTAATTGCCCAAAGAACACCAAGAAAAGCGAAGATGGGAAAAAGACCAATGCGAGGGTCTTCAAGATGGACGCTAAGGAAGCTGTTCAGGATGACAACGTGATCACAGGTACTTTTCTCGTAAATGATGTTTTTGCTAGAGTATTGTTTGATTCTGGAGCAGATAAGTCTTTTGTAGATAATACGTTCTGTGAGTTGTTGAAATTGCCTGTAAAACCCTTAAGTGTGAAATATGAGGTGGAATTAGCTGATGGAACCATAGAAACCGCCTCAACTGTTTTAGATGGATGTGTTATATCCATTAGGAATCACTCTTTTCCTTTGTCCTTACTTCCCTTTAAGCTAGCCGGCTTTGATATAGTCATAGGTATGGATTGGTTATCGCATAACCAAGCCCAGATTGTGTGCAATAGAAAGCAAGTTGTAGTCAAAACTCCGTCTGGTGAGTCACTCACCATCCAAGGGGATACCCAGCAGGGATTGCCTGAGCAAGTTTCTATGCTCAAGGCATCTAGATGTCTGCAGAAGGGTTGTGTCATTTATATGGCACAAGTTACTATTGATGAGCCAAAGCCTAAGATTGAAGACATCCCTGTCATTTCGGAATATCCTGAAGTTTTTCCCGAAGAACTACCTGGTTTACCACCAGATAGGCAAGTGGAATTCCGAATTGACATCATTCCTGGTGCAGCACCTGTTGCTAGAGCACCTTATAGGTTAGCACCAATGGAGATGAAGGAGTTAAGGACGCAGTTAGATGATCTGCTAGCCAAAGGTTTTATTAGACCTAGTTCGTCCCCTTGGGGAGCGCCGATTTTTTTTGTCAAGAAGAAAGATGGATCGATGCGTCTGTGCATCGATTACCGTGAGCTTAATAAAGTCACTATCAAGAACAGGTATCCTTTGCCCAGGATCGATGATCTATTCGATCAATTGCAAGGAGCAAGCTACTTCTCTAAGATCGACTTGAGGTCAGGCTACCATCAGTTGAAGGTCAAGGATGAAGATGTGCACAAAACTGCATTTAGGACTCGTTATGGACATTACGAGTTCCTAGTGATGCCTTTTGGGCTCACTAATGCACCGGCCGCATTCATGGATCTCATGAATCGCGTCTGCAAGCCTTACTTGGACAAATTTGTCATCGTCTTTATTGACGACATCCTTATTTACTCGAAGAACCAAGCTGACCATGAGAAACACCTTCGTTGTATTCTCAAACTTCTACACCAAGAGAAACTCTACGCCAAATTTTCGAAGTGCGAATTTTGGCTTCGAGAAGTCCAATTCCTTGGACATGTGGTAAGTGAGCGTGGTATCCAAGTGGATCCCGCTAAGGTAGAAGCAGTTATGAATTGGCAAGAGCCAAAGACGCCTACCGAGATTCGTAGCTTCCTGGGTTTAGCAGGATATTATAGGCGTTTTATCGAAAACTTCTCAAGGATTGCTGCGCCCCTAACTTCGTTGACACGTAAGAAGGTTAAGTTTGATTGGGGCCCTAAGTAGCAGGAATCCTTTGACATTTTGAAGAAAAAGTTGAGCAATGCACCAGTGTTAACATTGCCCGATGGTATAGAAGAATTCGTGGTGTATTGTGATGCATCACACACTGGTATGGGCTATGTACTCATGCAGAAAGGCAAGGTTATTGCCTACGCTTCACGACAGTTAAAGATACACGAGAAGAACTACACCACCCACGACTTGGAGCTGGGTGCCGTTGTATTTGCATTAAAGCTATGGAGGCATTACTTATATGGAACCAAGTGTGTGATCTATTCAGATCACAAGAGCCTTCAACATTTGTTCAATCAGAAGGACTTGAACATGCGACAAAGACGATGGATGGAAACTCTAAATGATTATGATTGTGAGATAAAATACCATCCAGGCAAGGCAAATGTAGTTGCTGACTCCTTGAGCAGAAAAGAAAGAGTAAAGCCGATAAGAATCAATGCTAAGCGCATTGAAATAAGGAATAGTTTGAACGAAAGGGTGCTAGCGGCACAGAAGGAAGCTGTACTGGAAGCTAACTATCCTGAAGAAAAACTGGGAGTAACTGAGGAGCAGTTATCCCATGACAAGGACGGAATGCTAAGATTGAATGGACGAATATGGGTTCCAGTTTATGGAGGACTTCGGGATGTTATCCTCCAGGAAGCCCACAGTTCCAAATATTATGTCCATCCTGGAGCTGGCAAAATGTACCAGGATCTAAAGGCCAACTACTGGTGGATTGGTTTGAAAAAGTCTGTAGCTGCTTATGTAGCTAAGTGTTTGACTTGTGCGCAAGTAAAAGCTGAACACCAGAAGCCGTCAGGTTTGTTACAATAACCTGAAATTCCCACATGGAAGTGGGAGATGGTGACGATGGATTTCATCACCAAGTTGCCAAAGACGAGGAAGGGAAACGATACTATATGGGTCATAGTAGATAGACTGACCAAGTCAGCACATTTCCTACCCATTAAGGAAACTTACAGCTCAGACATGTTAGCTCAATTATATGTAGATAAGATCGTAGCTCTACATGGTGTACCACTGTCAATTATTTCGGATAGAGATACGAGATACACCTCTCATTTTTGGAAAAGTTTCCAACAGTCTTTGGGCACGCGCTTAAATTTTAGTACGGCTTACCACCCACAGACAGACGGACAGAGTGAGCGTACCATCCAAACGTTAGAAGACATGATTCGTGCATGTGTGATTGATTTAGGTGGCAGTTGGGATAAGCATCTGCCATTGGTCGAGTTCTCCTATAACAATAGCTACCATACTAGTATTAAGGCTGCGCCCTTTGAGGCATTATATGGTAGAAAATGCAGAACACCTATTTGTTGGGCGGAAGTAGGAGACGTTCAATTGTCAGGACCAGATTTGGTTTTTGAAACAACGGACAAGATTGTCCAGATTCGCGATCGCCTGAAAGCTGCCAGGGATAGGCAGAAAAGTTATGCGGATCCAAAGCGTAAGTCTTTTCACTTCGAAGTAGGTGACAAAGTATTGCTTAAAGTATCACCCTGGAAGGGAGTGATGCGATTTGGCAAGAAAGGCAAGCTAAGCCCGAGATACATAGGACCTTTCGAGGTTATCGAACGTGTCGGGTCAGTTGCTTATAAGTTAAACTTGCCTGAAGAGCTCAGTGCTATACATAATGTCTTTCACATCTGTAATCTGAAGAAGTGTTTCGCTGATGAATCACTGGTAATACCGCATACGGATGTACATATAGATAAGAGCTTGAAATTTTTGGAGAAACCATTGTCGATTGAGGATCGACAGGTAAAGAAGCTTCGAAGGAAGCATGTGCCTATTGTGAAAGTCAAATGGGATGCCCGTAGAGGTCCCGAATACACTTGGGAGGTAGAATCCACGATGAAAGAAAAATACCCTCATTTTTTTCAGTAAATCTCGAGGTCGAGATTTCTTTTAAGGGGGTGAGGATGTAACACCTCGAAAATTTACGTCCAATAATGTATTGACACGTGTTATAGGCTTTGAATATGTGAAAAAGCACTTTAGAGGGACTAAAGTTGACAAACAGTGAAACTATGTGAATATAAGGGTCCAAAGTGTCAACAATGGATAAATAGGCCCTACAATAACCCTACATGGTGTTTATAATCTTAAATGAATAAATCATGGATCATACGAAGCGGAAAATGAAAGAAAGTGAGGAATTACAAACTACAGGGGCTAAATGTGTCAACATGTTGAAAGTATACCTCTGAGTGATCTTTTGGCAAACTCGAAGCTTTGTAATGGTAAAATATACTCACTAGAATATGTGGTAAAAATTTCATCAAGTTTCGTTATCGTATGAGAAAGTTATGATCAAAACCGTGCACGAAGGGTTAAATGCGTTAACGTTGAATTTCGTGACTTTTCGGGTAAGCACAAAGTTAACCAAGGACTTTACCATGTTTGTAAATGTTCCAAGGTCCTTAAAAATCAAGTTTTAGGGTCTAATGTGCAAGAAAAGTAGCCAAAACCACGTTTCAAGGACCAAGGACCAAAATGTTAAACAAGAAAACTTGCTAAGCTGGTAAACAGCTTGTACGCGGCCCGCGAAGGCTCTCTCGCGGCCCGCCTACAAGTCACCAGCGAACAAAATAGCGATCAGGTGCCAGTTCAGGTCTGTTTCGAGTTGTAACCAACTGTAATCGATACAAGGGGCTCCCCAATGGATGTTCATGCATGTAGGGGCACTTGGACTCATCTTACAACCTCAGTAGACTCACATGGCAACATCAAATGTGATCAAAATTGTTATAAAGTGGACTTGAAGTTGCAACTTTCATTACTTGCAATTACAAAGAATTCACAAGATCATCTCTGGAGCTCTCTGGACATCAAGCCAACTTTCTAGTGATCTCTAAGCATTATTAGGACTCTTGTAAGTGTTCATAACCTTCCCTAATTCGTTCTAGCTTAGTTATTTAAGCAAAAGTCAAACCATCGTATATTCAGTTTGACTTTGAGATTAAATGAAATTTTCTCAGTCATTTCTCGAATTAAAGGTACCTACAAGTTGGTATTTATGTGGGTAACAAACCCTTAAAAGGGTATTTTCAGATTCCCACTCTAACTATGTTAATTGTCGAGTCAAAGCTTGTTTCAAAAAGTCAACAGAATTGTTATTTGCAAATTTAAGCATGATTAGCAATGTAGGGTACATGCAACCTGTTTGATCATTAAAATAACTTGGTAATTAATGTAAGAACATGTCTCAACATGTTCATCTCGACAATTTTCAGTTTAAACCCGGATCGGAACCGAAAGTCGCATAAATTGACTTTTTCTTTGACTATCAGTTCTGATCCGTTCATGCATGTTTGAGATCTGTCTTAGAGCTTATTTTGGACCAGGTTTCATATATGTATAACTCTCTGAGATTGTACAACTTGGTTCAACACCTATCTGATTTATATGCATGTTTCCGATTTATGCTTAAAGTTGACTATTACGCCCTTTTGACTATAAAACGTGATTTTTGAAAAAGTGAAAGAGTAGAAACATTTGTTACTGATTTATAAACTTGCACCGAAAATTTGATATCAGTTTGAGGTCTAGATTAAGAGTTATGCTCATTATCGTAATTTGAAAGCTTTATGTTAATTAAATGGCGTAATTAGAAAATAGCCTATTTAAACCAACTTTTTGATATCAAAATTTTTACCCACTGATGTTATATAATATTTTGGGATTTTTAAAGATTTTTATTTAATTTTTGGCTGAGCATAACATAGATCTCTAAGTTTAATTCGGTTAATACCGATTTTGCCCTTTTAAGCCATAAAACGAGTTTTATAAATCCTTTTGACCCCAAACCTTTTTCTACTGATTTTATTTGTTAAATAAAATATTTTGAGCATTCTGGAAATATAAAAATATCAGCTTTCTTTTACAAACCCGGAAACGGCTCCAAATCGCCTTTTTAAGCGTTTTTAACGCATAGTATGTACTATAACCATATTAAACATATAAGGTTGATACCTACTGATGTTTTTAGTATATTTTTATAAAATAACAGTAAGTACAAGTTTTTGAACTCAGGTTTCCAGTTTTAACCTTTTAAGCCCTTGTGAAATTACCAAAATACCCCTAAGGTGCATAGTTTGGTTTTAAATGATAAGTTTCACATATAGGTCATACCCTACTGTTATAACATGTTAAATTAAGTATATTTCCTGTATAAACCAGACCTGTAACTCAGATTTCTAATTTAACTCTTTTATAATCTTTTAAATGACCAAAATGCCCTTATGAGGCATAAATTGTGTTTAAATCCATTTTGGGCATAATAGAAGATATCTTACTGATATTATAACATATTTAAGCTATATTATCTCAGGTAACTTACAAATGACTCTTATGGTTACCCGTAACGCCTTATCGCACTCGGTTCGTTTTATGTAACTAGTTTGCATAAATTGACCGAAACGGGTCAAACCTTATCATCTTTGTCTCAAAATCCAGAATGTATTTAGTATACCCATATTATACAAGTATTCAAACTTGTTGGGTCTAAATCACATTCTATCCGGTCTTCGCTTAACCGTGCGTTTGAACCGTATCATCCTTAAAGCTAACCGGTCTGAGCTTAGGCTTAAATAAAGGCCCGTTAGAAATCTAATAGGTTATTATAAACCTTTGTTCCAGAATAAGAAGAACCAGTAAAAGCTACCTTCACTTGCTAGTTGTGATTTATACTTTTCTCAGGTAAATACTTTTAACTTATTTTCCCTATACGGGCTTGGGTTACGGTATATAGAATACCGCTTGATCGAGCATCAAATCTTACATCTTTGGGTGGTTAATTGAATAATTTGATCGGCTCGTTTAAACAGTCTTGTTCACTTAAAGCCTTTGGGGGGTTAATGACCATGTCCCGGATATCCTTGGCATCATCTTACGAGATGGCCACGACCTGAGCACAGGGTGTAGGCGTACACCTGTCAGTGTATAACTCTATAATGTGGTGTGTCTATTGATCTTTAACCCGGACAAGATCTGGGCTACTGAACGCACAAGTAACATGTAATTCGTTCACAAGATTATACTGCATAATTATCCCAAGTTATAAAGTGTTTTGTGCCACGTGCATTCAAATCAATTTTCAACCCTTTTCAAAATGAGTCAGTTAAATTGTATTTACCAGTGTAAACTGACGTATTTTTCCAAAAAGATTAAGTGCAGGTACTACTCGTACTAGGCTGGCGGTCTTCTAGAGCGTCCACAATAAGTCTCGCAAACTTGGATGACAATAAAGCTGTTGAACAATATCTTATTTTATTTTGATCCGCCTGTGGATCCGTTTCAACTATTTGTGATATTTAATATTACACTTTATTAAAGTTGAAATGAATCTATCTTTGCTTCCGCTGTGCATTTATATATTGTGTTGTTTGTCTATGATGATACCAACTACGTCACTATACTCCCCACCGGACCCACCGGTGACACATGGAAAATAGGGGTGTGACAGGTTGGTATCAGAGCCAACTCTGAGTGAATTAAACACTAGCCTTTTGTGTTTAATCTCAGTTACACAATTGCACATTCCTCGATTCTCGAGTTTAGACAAAGAACTTAGGAATTTTCTAAATTTTTGGTTTTATTTCTAACTTTGTCTTATATATATTTTTGTGTTGTATCACTTGTTGTTTTTGACAGGTTCACAAAAATGCCGCCACGTATGAGAGGAAGAGGAAGGGGACAAGGAGCACATGTAGCCCCAAACGACCACGAGGCCGGACCATCACGTCGGCGAACAGCTTCGGACCCCCACAACACAGATGCTCAGGATCTTTGGAGGTCCTTTATTGAACCTGCTAGGCGCTCAGTATCACTGAGTACCTCCCCATCAATCCCACACTCCTTTGGGCCTCATTCTGAGAATGAGCCCCATAACTCTCAACAGTCCTATATTCCTCTCCTAGGACACCAATCACCCTTTGACCATCCATCACCCGTCTTTCAGGGCCAGTTCAACCCTGACGACTACCTAGGAGCAGCAGTGGGTTTTAACCCACTTGGACCCGAAGACCACTTCTCTGGTGGCAACCCGATGGACATCGATGAAGATACCGATCCTTCAATGCCACCATCCGGAACTCCGAACCACCCCATCGAAATTTCTGATGGGTCACCGTTTGTGGGATCACCTTACAATGGTCCCGACAGCTTTGAGGAGAATTTCAAACAGTATGACTGGGCATTTACCCCCAGTTACCATAACTCTCCCTTGCACCAGCCACACCACTCTCCCCTGCACCAGCCACAGCAGCAGCAGAATCCTTCCGAGGATTCCAGACTTGTCGCGGTCACTCCGCCGGCAGCACCACCTTTGCTTCAGCCTCCCTCGCCCCCGAGGCGAAGGAGAACGACTTTGCGAATATCCGCATGAGGGGGGATACGCATCAGCACCCCTCCACATTCAAGTGGCAGCCGGTACTCGCCACTTCACGAAGAACCGGAGACGGGAGAATCTTCACACCCCGTCTCAGAAGTGAACATTGCGCCAGTCGCGCCACAGCCACCATTGGGTTTTGGAGACCCCATTCCCACTTACACTGGCGCGGCTGCTTACAATCCCTTCGAGCAGCTGAACCACACAGGCTACAACTTTGAAGAGGATCCCTACTGGATAGCAGCAAACTCCAACCCTCTCCATCAGGAAGGTCCCTACGGAGGTCCCTGGGCTACGGGACAATCGACCTATGGATACCCACCATATGGGTATCAACAACCGCCTCCTCGACCTCCGCAATATCAGCAGCCTCCTCAAGCACCGACAATGTCACCGCCGCAATTTCAAGAAATCCTTCATGAGATACATGAGGTGCGACAAGAGGTGCGGCATGAGATGCGGCAAGAACGAAGGCATAACTGGGGGATGTTTAAGAAGATGGTGGATTTGATCAAGGGTAAAAGCAAGAAGGATCGCTGAATCCTTTGTTTGTTTGTTTATTTATTTTAGTTATAATCATGTCCCTGCGAGGACATTTATTTCTGTACTCTACCCCTACGTGGGTATTTCCTTTCTATTTTGACCCCTGCGTGAGTTTGTTTTGTTAGTTGGCCCCTGCGTGGGCATGTTGTTTATGTAAAAGTCCCGTTTAGGGCAAACTCGTACTAGCTTAATTTTTGTTTGGAATGGTTAATTTAAGTTTTTCATTTTTAAATTATGCATGAATATAATATGTAAATAGAAGAAAAATAACATATTTTGGTTTACCATTTTTTTTAATAATAAGTGTTTTGGTCAAAAATTACCGAAGTAACTTAGTGATCAAATTAGTAAAGTGAGGTAGTGTGCTAGAAAGTGTGTTGAAAATATGCTTGTTAAGTTATTTAGAAAATCAGTATTCAGGATACGGCTCAGGATATTGAGCTGTATCTATGATCAAACAATGAGCAAAAGTAAAGTAAACGACACGAGATGTACGAGGAAAGCCCTTGATCAATCTAGATCGCCGGCATAAAACCTCGGGAGCTGACAATCGCAGCTGCCTTGTTCTTCTATTGCTTCAAAAATCAGGATACAGTGCAGGATGTGGTACGGATCGACTAAGTGTTACAACAAAATTTGAATACAAGTGTGGTGTTTGCAATGAGCTAGAGAGTGAAAGTGTACGAGAGTGTTAGTGAAAATTGTGTGTCTTAAACTGATCCGCCCCCATCTATTTATAGTAAAGATAAAATAACAAACTATCCTAAACTTGCGGGATCCACCGAATATTCCTTCTTCGAACGTTGTAGACCTGGTCTTTCGGGCTCAACGTCTCTCCTTCAACAAATTCGTCCGAGTCTTGAGGAGAAGAAGTCCTCTTGACCGTTAGCAAGTCTCAGCCTTTAACTTGCACGTGGTTAATTCAATAAGCCTCAGGATATCGCCCAAGATGTTAGCAATATCCTCTTCCAGCATCGTGGTCACAAATAAACAAACAAAGGCAGGATATTGGTCAGGATACGTATGTTAAGAAAATGAGCCCTAACAATTGTCCCCAAATATATCAGTTGGGATACCAATCCAACGGATATATTTCAAAAATCTTATCCCATAACTCAAGACATTTAAAACAAAGCGACGGTCAAGATCTCATTGTAACCTCCAACGCGTTTTTTACTCAATGGAGATCCACAACGCCCCTATATCTTCTCTTTTCTTGTTTGAAAAGCAGATATCTTCAACAGAACATTCAGGTAATCCTCCACTTCCGATTTACTTGTTGTCAATTTTTCATCACCTTACTCGCAATGGACGCCGAAACCTTCACCCAGCAGAATCTCCTTAAAAATCCCGAAAAGGAGATCTGTGCTTTTGACAATGCAGACATTGCAGCTTTAAGAGCTTCCGGCGCTTTCCCTGATAACACGGTCTTTAGACCATTCGATCGGTCAATCCGATCGGACGTTTCTTCCACCGAATGGGTTTGTTTTCCAGCATATCCTTTTTCATTAGGTCTTCGATACCCTTTTCCTGAATTCATGATGCAATTCTTTCGAATTACCGGCATCTCTTTCGCACAAACCATGCCCATGGTTTGGAGAGTACTAATTGTACTTAACCAAATCAAAAATCTCCATTGTTCCAACCTTCGCATCGAGGATTTGCCTATCGCTTATCGCCTCCGATCCCACGGCTCTAGCCGGTTCTTGCTCTTCTCGACCTCCAGCAAACCCCTGATTCTCAAGGCCACCAAAAACGAAGACGGATGGCAACGCAAATTTTTCTTTGTCAAACGAGACTCCATTGCTGAGGGTGCCAGCCTTCCGGTGGAGTGGTTAACCACCGGTAGGACCATAAATATCCTCATAGACCATTTAATTGTTATCTTTCTATTAATACTCTTCTTTTTGATCTTTATGCAGTAAACTTCAAGGAAGTTGCTCCCCCTACCGCTGAGTCAGAAGAGAGAATCAATACTGTTTACTGGTTACCTGCAATAGACAGGACTTTCACCACACACGTCCTGAGTTCCAGTCAATACTCATCATCCGAGATGTCCGGTAAGAATTACTTTCAAAATAATTAGTCAAAACAGTATAATGATAAGATAAAGAGTAAAACTTTTCCCTTTATGCAGCACCAGCTAAGATCCCTGAAGTCTTTGACCTTGACAAATTGGACAGCTACTCTGACCAGATCCAGGTCAAGAAAGAACCTAGCCCCAAGACCACGGCTACATCTAAACCCAGCAGCTCCAAAGCCATCATTATTCCTAAACCTTCACCGGCTACCAAGCCCCGAAGTTCAAGTTCCCGCAAAAGGAAAGAACCTGATTCCTCTGACACATTTCCTTATGAGAAGCACGGGTTCATTGAAGCTAGCGGGTTTATGACTTCTTTTCTCAACCAGGTTAATATTCTCATATCATATCCTGCAATTCACATTATTATCAAAGATTTATCAATATTAAGACCTGTCGTCTTACCTTTGTAGGGTCTTGAGCATTTGGTTAACCTATATCAAGAATCCTGCAAGCTCAACAAGACGCTCGAAACCAAGCTAAAGGAAGCTGAAATCACAATCTCCGATCAAGGCATGATTGCAGCCGCCAAATCTCGTCATTATGAGCAGAAATTTAAAGCCATGACTCAAGAACACCAAACCGCTCTCAACAAAGTTACTCTTCAAGCCCAGGCCGATCTGGAAGCCGCCCATGTGCAGTACGAACGGGATATGGTCAGCTACCGGGAAAGCCTCAAAAGTTCCGTCATCATTTCTCTCCTTCAAGCCAGGTTGAAGATGGCTCATGAAGCCAAAACATTGGGTTTCGAATGCCCTTCTTGGGATGTTGGTGCTTGGGAGACCAAGCTGAAGAACCTCGGCGGCACCTCTTCCAAATCAACTGTCGAAGAACCTTCCAAAGCAGTTGAAAAAGCAGCCGATGTTGAGAAGGATGCTGAGGCGGATCCCAAAGCGGATGTTGCTGAAACCACTATGGACCAAGAAGGCACTACCCCCTAGAGCTTATTTCCTTTAAATCATTCGAACAATTTTATGTTTTTATGAACAATTTATTTCTGTGTTGAAACAATTTGATAGCCGAAGGTGGATGGGTCCTGGGTTTCAGGATGAAACCCTCGGTTATCAACCAGTATTGATTGCTTCAAGAATAATTTCATCTTTTTATTTGTTTGTTATTGCCTCGCATTACTTAGTGTAACTCTTAGCTTTGTAAAAATTTTATATTACTATCTTATGAAAATATCCTGATCAGTATGCTCAGCGATATACTGTAAAAACCTTTTATTAGATAGAATTTCCAAACGTTTTTTCAACTTTGTAGAAATTTCTTTAGAAAGTGAAAAACAGTCTATCTTTTCAAAACCAAGTTTTGATAATATTTAAATGATCAAAGTTCCAAACTAATACTAGTTTCAAACACCCTAATCAAATATCCTTAAAAGGACTTTGAGGATATATATCAGGATACTTCACATGATGTCACTAAAAACTTAAACGAGGCTTACAAAGGAAAGATCATACCCGGAGTAGCATATAACCCTTTTATCAAACCTCAATCTTCTTGCAACTCTTCCAATGAAGATGTCCCCTGTGTGAGATATTTAGCATACTAGTTCCGAACTTTAGCCTTTGAGCTTTTCATCACTGCCCTGGTAGGGATGTCTCATGTGTACAATGTCTTCAAACACTTAGAAATCTTCTGAATGTCAGGTTCCATTGTATAGGAAATTTTTGAGATCCCAAGGGTAAAACCCAAGGATGTACTGGAGATAAATCCCTTGTATCCTGGGGAAAATCCCAAATTTTCATGCGCTACAGGCGGGAGTGTATAAACTCCAAGATTTAGAAAGGTGAAAACCTTTAAACCTTAGAGAGTATGAAAATACCCTTTCGTGAGAGAGGGTGATCAATCCTCATATACCTTTAGGATTCAGGATATAGCCAACGGTAACGAAATTGTCAGCCACTTTTACATGGACTGGTCCCGCCACCTTGAACTATCCCCGAATAACTTGCGCTCCAGGCGGGGTGTTTAAACCCAATTCGGAAGAAAGGTGAATACCTTTAAACCTGTGAAGGGATCAGTATCCCTTAAACGTGAGAGAGGGGGCCAATCCTCTAATCTTTCGAGTTATCCTGAGTACATATCCTGGAGCTATATCCTGAAACATATCTTGCAAAACAATTGTAAACTAAGATAACACCCCTCCGATGCTTAAGTTAGTATTGAGTTTCAAAGAATAAATTAAACCAAAACATATTTAAAAAAGATAGAATTCATACCATTCTGAGTTAGAAATTGAATTCTAAACTCACTTGAAATAGAGCTTAAGGTGTATAGCATTCCAAGACCTCGGTAGCATATCTCCCTCCATATTCTTGAGTCTGTATGCTCCCTTTCCGGCTTCTGATTCAACTTCATATGGTCCTTCCCATTTTGGAGCTAACTTGCCATCAGCAGGATTAGTAGTATTCTGAAAAGCCTTTCTTAGCACCCAATCTCCAACCTTAAATCTTCTGGTCCTAATATTCTTGTTATATGCCCTGGATATTCTCTGTTGATATGCTGCCATTCTTAGCCTTGCCGCATCTCTCCTCTCATCTATAGTGTCTAAATCCTGACTCAAGGCTTCAGGATTCTGTTCAGGATCACTTAGGGTAGATCTTGCAGTAGGTATTGTCATTTCTGTTGGGATCATTGCTTCTGCTCCAAATACCAAGGAAAACGGAGTTTGGCCTGTTGCACTCTTTATCGTTGTCCTCTCAGCCCATAAAACAAAGGGTAATTCTTCTGCCCATCTTCCTTTTTTGGCTCCAAGTCTCTTCTTTAAATTATTGACAATTATCTTGTTTGAGGATTCTGCTTGTCCATTTTCTTGAGGATGTACCGGAGTAGATGTAATCATTTTGATTCCCCAACTTTTGCAAAAGTCAGTAGTTCTCTTGCTTATAAATTGAGAACCATTGTCACAGATTATCTCGGCTGGTATTCCGAATCTGGTTAGGATATTCCTCTTTATGAAGGATTCTACTTCTTGATCTCTCACTTGAACAAATGCTTCTGCTTCAACCCACTTAGAGAAATAATCTGTCATTGCTAACATAAAGACTTTTCCTCCCGGGGCTTTTGGTAGCTTTCCCACTATATCCATACCCCACTTCATAAACGGCCAAGGGGAAACAATAGGATATAATGGTTCAGCAGGTTGATGCAGTATATTACTATGTATTTGACATGCGTCACATCTTCGAGCATATTCTGTTGCATCCTTTCTCATTGTTGGCCAATAATATCCCGTCCTTAATACTTTTGAGAATAACGACATGCCCCCAGTATGGTTACCACAATCCCCTTCATGTATATCCTGAAGTACTTCTTTGGCTTCAGGATCCTCCAAGCACCTCAAATACGGTCCTGCAAGAGATTTCTTGTATAAAAGATTATTTATAATAGTGAATCGTGATACCTTCATCCTAAATGCCTTAGGATTCTCATTTCCAGGAATGTGTCCTTCTTTGAGATATCTCATGATTGGAGCCGTCCAGGATTTAGGATCCTTCACAGGATGTTCTGCTCCAGGATCCTGAATACCCGCTACTTCTTTATCCTGAGGATTCGTTGCAGGATATAAGACATGTAATATTGGTATTTGGGTCCCTTCAGGTATCCTGATCGATGATCCCAAATTTGCTAAGGCATCCGCTTCAGCATTATCCTCCCTCGGTACCTGTTCAAGTATAAAAACATCGAAATATCATGCTAATTTTTTGAGAATATCGAGATTTTCGATTAATTTCTCACCCTTAACTGCATAGGATCCATTAAAATGGTTAGTAATTAACAAAGAGTCAACATATACTTGCAAATTTTTGACACTCATGCTCTTAGCCAACTCTAATCCTGCAATTAAAGCATCATACTCTGCTTCATTATTAGTAGCAGGAAATTCACACCTAATAGCCTGGGGTAATATGTCCCCCTGTGGCGATTTTAGTAGTATTCCTAATCCTACTCCTCTTACATTAGATGCACCGTCAGTATATAATGTCCAGGATCCTGAGGATTCTCCTAACTGTTGAACTTCTAGGTCTACCTCGTCCTGAATGTCACTACTAAAGTCAGTCAGCTAAAGCCTGAGATTTTATGGCATTTCTAGGTTCATATACTAAATCATAAGCACTCAACTTTACTGACCACTTGGCCATCCTGCCTGACATCTCTGGTTTCCTAAGCACATTTTTGACAGGATAATTTGTTTTAACATGTATCCTATGTGTCTCGAAATAATGCCTAAGTTTCGTTGATGCCATGACTAATGCTAGTATCAATTTTTCTAAGTGAGAATACCTAGTTTCGGCATCTAGCAAACTTTTACTAACATAATAAACAGGATATTGCTGACCTTCATGATCCTTTATGAGAACGGCACTTACAGCATTCCCTGATACAGCAAGGTACAGGGATAGTGGTTCACCATTTTCAGGCTTCATCAATAGAGGTGCGGTTGAGAGATATCGTTTCAAATCCTGCAAGGCTGCTTCATGCTTCCCCCCCCCCCCATTCGAATCTTTTATTCTTCTTCGGGATATCATAAAAATCTTTGCACTTCTCTGAGGATCTCGAGATAAACCTGTTTAAAGCTGCTACTCGCCCTGTCAATCTTTGTACGTCCTTCATATTTGAAGGTGATTTTATATCCAGGATAGCTTTGATCTGCTCTGGGCTTGCTTCTATTCCCCTTTTTGTCACCATATATCCAAGAAACTTTCCTGCCCCCACTCCGAAATGGCATTTACCAGGATTCAGCTTCATGTTGTATTGGTCCAGAATATCAAATGCTCCCTTGATATCCTGGAGGTGATCCTCAGCCTTTTTAGATTTCACCACCATATCATCGATATATACCTCCATGGTGTCCCCCAGTTTGTCTTTGAACATCATGTTTACCAATCTTTGGTATGTTGCACCTGCATTTTTCAAACCAAAAGGCATAGCTGTATAACAATAAATACTTGTTGGTGTCATGAAGGCAGTATCCTCCTGGTCAGAGGGCTCCATTTGGATCTATTGAAATCCTGAAGATGCGTCCATGAAGGTCAGCATTTCATGCCCGGCAGTGGCATCTACCATTGCATCAATGTGGGGAAGAGGAAATGGGTCTTTAGGACAGGCTTTGTTCAAGTCTGTGTAGTCTACACAAACTCTCCATTTCCCATTTTTCTTTTGTACTACAACCACGTTTGCTAGCCATCTTGGGAACTTAACCTCCCTGATCATTCTGGACTTTAATAGTCTTTCAACTTCCTCCTGGATAATAGTGTTCCGCTCAGGAGCAAACTTCCTTCTTTTTTGTTGCACAGGCTTGAATGATTTATCAATCCCAAGCTTGTGAGTGATAATATCTTTGGATATGCCTATCATATCCTCATGCTTCCATGCAAACATTGACATCCTGCATTTCAAAAAGTTAATTAACTGTTCTTCAATATCCTGAGGGATATTGGTTCCTACGAGCACCGAAATATCGGGATTATCCTGGTCCAGGATAATTTTCTTCACATCCTGCTCTGGATCCTCCACGATATCCTGGGCCCGCGTGTTTAATTGCTATGCTGCACTAGGTTTGGTTGAAGATTTCATCAAGGATGAGTAGCATTCTTTTGCCTCTTGCTGATCACTATCAACTTTGACCACTCCCCAAGGGGTAGGAATCTTGATGCATTGGTGATATGTTGATGGCACAACCTTCATATCGTGAATCCACGGTCTTCCCAGTATGATGTTATAGCAGGATAGAGAATCCATTACACAGAAACGTTGTATCGAGTTGACTCCTTCAACGTATACTGGCAACTTTATCTCTCCCACTGTGTTTCTAGCCTCTCCACTGAATCCAACAAGCACGGTAGACTTTGAAGTGATATCCATTGGAGATACATTCATTCTCTTCAGAGTTTCTAGTTGTATTATGTTGACGAAGCTGCCATTATCAACTAATATCATGCGTACAAAATGGTTAGCCACATATAACGTTATTACCAGAGCATCATGGTGAGGATCCCGGACAGTATCCCTATCATCAGCATCAAAAGTAATCACTTTGTCAGTTGTGAGGGTAGTCATCCTGACAGGTTTGTCTCCCCTTTTGGCCTTAGCTTCTTTTGCATGTCTCTTTGCTGTCGAATACGAAGTTCCACAAATGTCGGATCCTCCCGAAATGAAGTTGATTATCTTGGCATCCGCAGGAGGTGATGCTGCTCGTTCAGGATCCTTCTCAGTATCCTGACCCTTATTCTTCTTTCTTCCTAAGAGATCTTTCAGATATCCCTTGCTTAGAAGATAGCTTATTTCTTTCCTTAGAGCAATGCAATCCTCAGTTACATGTCCGAAATCTTCGTGGAAAGCACACCATTTTGACTTATCTTTCCAGTCAGCCTTTTGTTGATTCTTTCGAGGCCACCTAGCCTTGTCCCCTAGACCCTGCATGGCATACATCAATTCAGGAATGTTAACAGAAAAGCAATATTCAGATAACTCAGGATACTCTTCAGGATCCTCATCTTCGACAGCATTCACTCTCTTGTTTTCATTTCTACCATATGGCTTAGGCCGATATGACTTAAATGAGGATTCTGACTTCCTGTTAGTTAACTCATAAGTGTTAGATGAGTTCATCCTTTCTTGCATCTTCCTGTCATCTTCCAGACGGATATATCTCAAAGCCCTGTTACGAGCTTCGTCGAGATTCCTGCAGGGATTCATTACAAGATCCTGATAAAACTGAGAATCCTTTTGTAATCCCATCTTAAAAGCTTGCACAGCTGTTGCAACATCAAGATGTGGGATATCCAAGGATTCTCGACTGAATTTGTTTACGTAATCCCTCAAGGATTCCTGAGGCCCTTGAGTTATCCTGTAAAGATCACTGGTTAGTTTCTCAAAACTCCGACTACAAGAAAATTGACTGTTAAATAAATTAACCAAATGAGCAAACGAAGTAATTGAGTGAGGAGGAACGTTTAACAGCCATTTTAAGGCTGATCCTGTTAGAGTGGAACCAAATCCCTTGCACAAACACGCTTCCTTGAGCTCCGGAGGGATAGGGTTAATCTCCATCCTTTCCCTATACTGAGCAATATGCTCCTCAGGATCCGTTGTTCCGTCGTAAAGCTTCATGTTGGGGGTTTGGAATCTCTTTGGGATCTCAGCATCACAGATAGGATATGCAAAACGAGATATCTTGTGGCTGTCTTGGGACACTTCCGGGATCGGCTGGACCACCCCGAGTACACTAGATATCATGTCCTTCAACTTCTGAAGTTCCCTAGTAAGCGCTGATGTCACACCTGTATCCTGCAAAGATCCACTATTGTTAGTAGCATGAGTATTATTATTATTTGACACGTTACCCGTTGGAGGATTTTGCCCATATACTGAAGCATATCCTGAGCTCCTTATGGTCGACATCCTGACCGAGGAGGGTATTTCAGGAGTATGATTCTGAGGAAGGCTGGGCACAATATTCCCCCTGTTATCCTCGGTATACACAGCTGAACTGAAGTTCAACGTTCTGGGATGTAATGGAGTGACAATATCCTCAGCAGATCTGCTCGAGACAGACTTCAGGAGTTGTATTTCCCTTAAAAGCATTTGGTTTGTTTCCTGTTGCTGCCTCATTTGTTCCTGCACACTTCCAAATAAGGTTAAAATTTCATCATTAGAAGCTAAAACGGGAGCAGATCCCTGGACACTCCGAGTAGGGATAACATCTTGAGATTGTGTAGAGGCTGGCATCCTTGGAGGAGGTGGTGGAAGCACCGAACCGGTAGTAGCAGAAGTCATAGCAGACACGGTAGAGGAACTCATGTTTGATCTTGAGGCCATTATGGACAATGTGGCAAAAAGTTTTGAAAATAGAAAACCGATTAGCGATCTGACAAATTTTTTTAGTAAAGAGAGCACCACTTGCCCCACGGTGGGTGCCAAATTGTTTTGGTCAAAAATTACCGAAGTAACTTAGTGATCAAATTAGTAAAGTGAGGTAGTGTGCTAGAAAGTGTGTTGAAAATATGCTTGTTAAGTTATTTAGAAAATCAGTATTCAGGATACGGCTCAGGATATTGAGCTGTATCTATGATCAAACAATGAGCAAAAGTAAAGTAAACGACACGAGATGTACGAGGAAAGCCCTTGATCAATCTAGATCGCCGGCATAAAACCTCGGGAGCTGACAATCGCAGCTGCCTTGTTCTTCTATTGCTTCAAAAATCAGGATACAGTGCAGGATGTGGTACGGATCGACTAAGTGTTACAACGAAATTTGAATACAAGTGTGGTGTTTGCAATGAGCTAGAGAGTGAAAGTGTACGAGAGTGTTAGTGAAAATTGTGTGTCTTAAACTGATCCACCCCCATCTATTTATAGTAAAGATAAAATAACAAACTATCCTAAACTTGCGGGATCCACCGAATATTCCTTCTTCGAACGTTGTAGACCTGGTCTTTCGGGCTCAACGTCTCTCCTTCAACAAATTCGTCCGAGTCTTGAGGAGAAGAAGTCCTCTTGGCCGTTAGCAAGTCTCAGCCTTTAACCTGCACGTGGTTAATTCAATAAGCCTCAGGATATCGCCCAAGATGTTAGCAATATCCTCTTCCAGCATCCTGGTCACAAATAAACAAACAAAGGCAGGATATTGGTCAGGATACGTATGTTAAGAAAATGAGCCCTAACAATAAGAATCTTAAAAAGGTAAAACCTAGCTTGAATGTCATATTAAAGACCTGGCCAATATGGTAGAACCTGTTTAAAAAGATTCAAATCTCTGTTAACATCTGCGAACATGTTAACATTCTTGGCTAGTGTGATCCGCAAAATCACACATGTCACCCTTTTTAATAAATTACCCAAATTTATACTTTTATATATATTTGATTGTGACAAAATGCCTACGGGTTATAATTAATGTCATATAAAACAAAGGCAGCCGTAGTTTATAGACTCCCTGCCAAGAAAAGGATTGATTATTCTTATTTATTCAAACTTTAATCCTATAAGATCTAAATTTGTAATTTAGAAATTTGTCTACGTGACTAGGCTTATTATGCCAATATTATATTTCATTCTAAAAAGATTACTGGTAAAAATCCCGAATGAAATTACTTAGCAAATTAACTAATATGGCTTTTATTTACCATGGTTAATAAATCGTCAAGAACGATAATACTGTTTAGGCTTCTAAATAGACCTTGTCCTTATTTTTATGTAGCATTTAAGACTACATGGCTAAGTCTGAAGAATTAAACAGTCGTCCAGCAGAAAACCCTAAAAATGCTAAGATATTAGTAACTGGTGCGGAGTTGAAAGCATTAGTGAATGATACTGTTATCGAAGCACTAAATAGACAGTATAGTGAATCGAGCGGGACCCGAAGTAGGACCCGATCTGCACCACATTCTAAGCCAAAAGTTCACTCTGAGGCTCATAGCAAACCGCCCTCTAAGAAAGATGTACCTAAGATGGATAAGCCAAAGAAGGATGATGATGATCATCACTCCTCGAACCAACACAGTGTCCCATCAAGGAAGGTCGAGCATAAACAGGAACCGCGTGATAAGTCCTGTACATACAAATACTTCGTCTCATGTAAACCCCGGGACTTTAATGGGGAGAAGGGAGCGGTAGATTGTATAACTTGGTTGGACGAAATGGATACGGTTGTAGACATCAGCGGTTGTGCTGAAAGGGATGTAGTAAAATACGTATCCCAATCGTTCAAAGGAGAAGCACTGGTGTGGTGGAAATCTCTCATACAAGCTGCTGGAAAGATCCCGCTCTACAATCTATCATGGGATCAGTCCGTTGCCCTTATTAAGGATAATTATTGCCCGCAGCATGAAGTTGAGAGAATTGAGTCAGACTTCCTATCTTTAGTGATGAAGAATTTAGACTGCCAGGCATACCTCACCACTTTCAATACCCTATCTAGGTTGGTTCCATACTTGGTAACCCCAGAATCTAAGAGAGATGGGCAACAATCGGGGGATAAGCCCAAATGTAAAACTTGTAAGAAGAACCACTTTGGGAAGTGTCGATTTGAGTCGAAATCCCAGTCTCACACGAGATCCTGTGGGATTTGCAAATCTACGGATCATAAGACTTTGGAGTGTAAGAAGCTGAAGGATGCAACATGTTACGGTTGCAACGAAAAAGGGCACATTAAGTCTAATTGCCCAAAGAACACCAAGAAAACCGAAGATGGGAAAAAGACCAATGCGAGGGTCTTCAAGATGGACGCTAAGGAAGCTGTTCAGGATGATAACGTGATCACAGGTACTTTTCTCGTAAATGATGTTTTTGCTAGAGTATTGTTTGATTCTGGAGCAGATAAGTCTTTTGTAGATAATACGTTCTGTGAGTTGTTGAAATTGCCTGTAAAACCCTTAAGTGTGAAATATGAGGTGGAATTAGCTGATGGAACCATAGAAACCGCCTCAACTGTTTTAGATGGATGTGTTATATCCATTAGGAATCACTCTTTTCCTTTGTCCTTACTTCCCTTTAAGCTAGCCGGCTTTGATATAGTCATAGGTATGGATTGGTTATCGCATAACCAAGCCCAGATTGTGTGCAATAGAAAGCAAGTTGTAGTCAAAACTCCGTCTGGTGAGTCACTCACCATCCAAGGGGATACCCAGCAGGGATTGCCTGAGCAAGTGTCTATGCTCAAGGCATCCAGATGTCTGCAGAAGGGTTGTGTCATTTATATGGCACAAGTTACTATTGATGAGCCAAAGCCTAAGATTGAAGACATCCCTGTCATTTCGGAATATCCTGAAGTTTTTCCCGAAGAACTACCTGGTTTACCACCAGATAGGCAAGTGGAATTCCGAATTGACATCATTCCTGGTGCAGCACCTGTTGCTAGAGCACCTTATAGGTTAGCACCAATGGAGATGAAGGAGTTAAGGACGCAGTTAGATGATCTGCTAGCCAAAGGTTTTATTAGACCTAGTTCGTCCCCTTGGGGAGCGCCGATTTTTTTTGTCAAGAAGAAAGATGGATCGATGCGTCTGTGCATCGATTACCGTGAGCTTAATAAAGTCACTATCAAGAACAGGTATCCTTTGCCCAGGATCGATGATCTATTCGATCAATTGCAAGGAGCAAGCTACTTCTCTAAGATCGACTTGAGGTCAGGCTACCATCAGTTGAAGGTCAAGGATGAAGATGTGCACAAAACTGCATTTAGGACTCGTTATGGACATTACGAGTTCCTAGTGATGCCTTTTGGGCTCACTAATGCACCGGCCGCATTCATGGATCTCATGAATCGCGTCTGCAAGCCTTACTTGGACAAATTTGTCATCGTCTTTATTGACGACATCCTTATTTACTCGAAGAACCAAGCTGACCATGAGAAACACCTTCGTTGTATTCTCAAACTTCTACACCAAGAGAAACTCTACGCCAAATTTTCGAAGTGCGAATTTTGGCTTTGAGAAGTCCAATTCCTTGGACATGTGGTAAGTGAGCGTGGTATCCAAGTGGATCCCGCTAAGGTAGAAGCAATTATGAATTGGCAAGAGCCAAAGACGCCTACCGAGATTCGTAGCTTCCTGGGTTTAGCAGGATATTATAGGCGTTTTATCGAAAACTTCTCAAGGATTGCTGCGCCCCTAACTTCGTTGACACGTAAGAAGGTTAAGTTTGATTGGGGCCCTAAGTAGCAGGAATCCTTTGACATTTTGAAGAAAAAGTTGAGCAATGCACCAGTGTTAACATTGCCCGATGGTATAGAAGAATTCGTGGTGTATTATGATGCATCACACACTGGTATGGGCTGTGTACTCATGCAGAAAGGCAAGGTTATTGCCTACGCTTCACGACAGTTAAAGATACACGAGAAGAACTACACCACCCACGACTTGGAGCTGGGTGCCGTTGTATTTGCATTAAAGCTATGGAGGCATTACTTATATGGAACCAAGTGTGTGATCTATTCAGATCACAAGAGCCTTCAACATTTGTTCAATCAGAAGGACTTGAACATGCGACAAAGACGATGGATGGAAACTCTAAATGATTATGATTGTGAGATAAAATACCATCCAGGCAAGGCAAATGTAGTTGCTGACTCCTTGAGCAGAAAAGAAAGAGTAAAGCCGATAAGAATCAATGCTAAGCGCATTGAAATAAGGAATAGTTTGAACGAAAGGGTGCTAGCGGCACAGAAGGAAGCTGTGCTGGAAGCTAACTATCCTGAAGAAAAACTGGGAGTAACTGAGGAGCAGTTATCCCATGACAAGGACGGAATGCTAAGATTGAATGGACGAATATGGATTCCAGTTTATGGAGGACTTCGGGATGTTATCCTCCAGGAAGCCCACGGTTCCAAATATTATGTCCATCCTGGAGCTGACAAAATGTACCAGGATCTAAAGGCCAACTACTGGTGGATTGGTTTGAAAAAGTCTGTGGCTGCTTATGTAGCTAAGTGTTTGACTTGTGCGCAAGTAAAAGCTGAACACCAGAAGCCGTCAGGTTTGTTACAATAACCTGAAATTCCCACATGGAAGTGGGAGATGGTGACGATGGATTTCATCACCAAGTTGCCAAAGACGAGGAAGGGAAACGATACTATATGGGTCATAGTAGATAGACTGACCAAGTCAGCACATTTCCTACCCATTAAGGAAACTTACAGCTCAGACATGTTAGCTCAATTATATGTAGATAAGATCGTAGCTCTACATGGTGTACCATTGTCAATTATTTCGGATAGAGATACGAGATACACCTCTCATTTTTGGAAAAGTTTCCAACAGTCTTTGGGCACGCGCTTAAATTTTAGTACGGCTTACCACCCACAGACAGACGGACAGAGTGAGCGTACCATCCAAACGTTAGAAGACATGATTCGTGCATGTGTGATTGATTTAGGTGGCAGTTGGGATAAGCACCTGCCATTGGTCGAGTTCTCCTATAACAATAGCTACCATACTAGTATTAAGGTTGCGCCCTTTGAGGCATTATATGGTAGAAAATGCAGAACACCTATTTGTTGGGCGGAAGTAGGAGACGTTCAATTGTCAGGACCGGATTTGGTTTTTGAAACAACGGACAAGATTGTCCAGATTCGCGATCGCCTGAAAGCTGCCAGGGATAGGCAGAAAAGTTATGCGGATCCAAAGCGTAAGTCTTTTCACTTCAAAGTGGGTGACAAAGTATTGCTTAAAGTATCACCCTGGAAGGGAGTGATGCGATTTGGCAAGAAAGGCAAGCTAAGCCCGAGATACATAGGACCTTTCGAGGTTATCGAACGTGTCGGGTCAGTTGCTTATAAGTTAAACTTGCCTGAAGAGCTCAGTGCTATACATAATGTCTTTCACATCTGTAATCTGAAGAAGTGTTTCGCTGATGAATCACTGGTAATACCGCATACGGATGTACATATAGATGAGAGCTTGAAATTTTTGGAGAAACCATTGTCGATTGAGGATCGACAGGTAAAGAAGCTTCGAAGGAAGCATGTGCCTATTGTGAAAGTCAAATGGGATGCCCGTAGAGGTCCCGAATACACTTGGGAGGTAGAATCCACGATGAAAGAAAAATACCCTCATTTGTTTCAGTAAATCTCGAGGTCGAGATTTCTTTTAAGGGGGTGAGGATGTAACACCTCGAAAATTTACGTCCAATAATGTATTGACACGTGTCATAGGCTTTGAATATGTGAAAAAGCACTTTAGAGGGACTAAAGTTGACAAACAGTGAAACTATGTGAATATAAGGGTCCAAAGTGTCAACAATGGATAAATAGGCCCTACAATAACCCTACATGGTGTTTATAATCTTAAATGAATAAATCATGGATCATACGAAGCGGAAAATGAAAGAAAGTGAGGAATTACAAACTACAGGGGCTAAATGTGTCAACATGTTGAAAGTATACATCTGAGTGATCTTTTGGCAAACTCGAAGCTTTGTAATGGTAGAATATACTCACTAGAATATGTGGTAAAAATTTCATCAAGTTTCGTTATCGTATGAGAAAGTTATGATCAAAACCGTGCACGAAGGGTTAAATGCGTTAACGTTGAATTTCGTGACTTTTCGGGTAAGCACAAAGTTAACCAAGGACTTTACCATGTTTGTAAATGTTCCAAGGTCCTTAAAAATCAAGTTTTAGGGTCTAATGTGCAAGAAAAGTAGCCAAAACCACGTTTCAAGGACCAAGGACCAAAATGTTAAACAAGAAAACTTGCTAAGCTGGTAAACAGCTTGTACGCGGCCCGCGAAGGCTCTCTCGCGGCCCGCCTACAAGTCACCAGCGAACAAAATAGCGATCAGGTGCCAGTTCAGGTCTGTTTCGAGTTGTAACCAGCTGTAATCGATACAAGGGGCTCCCCAATGGATGTTCATGCATGTAGGGGCACTTGGACTCATCTTACAACCTCAGTAGACTCACATGGCAACATCAAATGTGATCAAAATTGTTATAAAGTGGACTTGAAGTTGCAACTTTCATTACTTGCAATTACAAAGAATTCACAAGATCATCTCTGGAGCTCTCTGGACATCAAGCCAACTTTCTAGTGATCTCTAAGCATTATTAGGACTCTTGTAAGTGTTCATAACCTTCCCTAATTCGTTCTAGCTTAGTTATTTAAGCAAAAGTCAAACCATCGTATATTCAGTTTGACTTTGAGATTAAATGAAATTTGCTCAGTCATTTCTCGAATTAAAGGTACCTACAAGTTGGTATTTATGTGGGTAACAAACCCTTAAAAGGGTATTTTCAGATTCCCACTCTAACTATGTTAATTGTCGAGTCAAAGCTTGTTTCAAAAAGTCAACAGAATTGTTATTTGCAAATTTAAGCATGATTAGCAATGTAGGGTACATGCAACCTGTTTGATCATTAAAATAACTTGGTAATTAATGTAAGAACATGTCTCAACATGTTCATCTCGACAATTTTCAGTTTAAACCCGGATCGGAACCGAAAGTCGCATAAATTGACTTTTTCTTTGACTATCAGTTCTGATCCGTTCATGCATGTTTGAGATCTGTCTTAGAGCTTATTTTGGACCAGGTTTCATATATGTATAACTCTCTGAGATTGTACAACTTGGTTCAACACCTATCTGATTTATATGCATGTTTCCGATTTATGCTTAAAGTTGACTATTACGCCCTTTTGACTATAAAACGTGATTTTTGAAAAAGTGAAAGAGTAGAAACATTTGTTACTGATTTATAAACTTGCACCGAAAATTTGATATCAGTTTGAGGTCTAGATTAAGAGTTATGCTCATTATCGTAATTTGAAAGCTTTATGTTAATTAAATGGCGTAATTAGAAAATAGCCTATTTAAACCCACTTTTTGATATCAAAATTTTTACCCACTGATGTTATATAATATTTTGGGATTTTTAAAGATTTTTATTTAATTTTTGGCTGAGCATAACATAGATCTCTAAGTTTAATTCGGTTAATACCGATTTTGCCCTTTTAAGCCATAAAACGAGTTTTATAAATCCTTTTGACCCCAAACCTTTTTCTACTGATTTTATTTGTTAAATAAAATATTTTGAGCATTCTGGAAATATAAAAATATCAGCTTTCTTTTACAAACCCGGAAACGGCTCCAAATCGCCTTTTTAAGCGTTTTTAACGCATAGTATGTACTATAACCATATTAAACATATAAGGTTGATACCTACTGATGTTTTTAGTATATTTTTATAAAATAACAGTAAGTACAAGTTTTTGAACTCAGGTTTCCAGTTTTAACCTTTTAAGCCCTCGTGAAATTACCAAAATACCCCTAAGGTGCATAGTTTGGTTTTAAATGATAAGTTTCACATATAGGTCATACCCTACTGTTATAACATGTTAAATTAAGTATATTTCCTGTATAAACCAGACCTGTAACTTAGATTTCTAATTTAACTCTTTTATAATCTTTTAAATGACCAAAATGCCCTTATGAGGCATAAATTGTGTTTAAATCCATTTTGGGCATAATAGAAGATATCTTACTGATATTATAACATATTTAAGCCATATTATCTCAGGGAACTTACATATGACTCTTATGGTTACCCGTAACGCCTTTTCGCGCTCGGTTCGGTTTATGTAACTAGTTTGCATAAATTGACCGAAACGGGTCAAACCTTATCATCTTTGTCTCAAAATCTAGAATGTATTTAGTATACCCATATTATACAAGTATTCAAACTTGTCGGGTCTAAATCACATTCTATCCGGTCTTCGCTTAACCGTGCGTTTGAACCGTATCGTCCTTAAAGCTAACCGGTCTGAGCTTAGGCTTAAATAAAGGCCCGTTAGAAATCTAATAGGTTATTATAAACCTTTGTTCCAGAATAAGAAGAACCAGTAAAAGCTACCTTCACTTGCTAGTTGTGATTTATACTTTACTCAGGTAAATACTTTTAACTTATTTTCCCTATACGGGCTTGGGTTACGGTATATAGAATACCGCTTGATCGAGCATCAAATCTTACATCTTTGGGTGGTTAATTGAATAATTTGATCGGCTCGTTTAAACAGTCTTGTTCACTTAAAGCCTTTGGGGGGTTAATGACCATGTCCCGGATATCCTTGGCATCATCTTACGAGATGGCCACGACCTGAGCATGGGGTGTAAGCGTACACCTGTCAGTGTATAACTCTATAATGTGGCGTGTCTATTGATTTTTAACCCGGACAAGATCCGGGCTACTGAACGCACAAGTAACATGTAATTCGTTCACAAGATTATATTGCATAATTATCCCAAGTTATAAAGTGTTTTGTGCCACATGCATTCAAATCAATTTTCAACCCTTTTCAAAATGAGTCAGTTAAAATGTATTTACCAGTGTAAACTGACGTATTTTTCCAAAAAGATTAAGTGCAGGTACTACTCGTACTAGGCTGGCGGTCTTCTAGAGCGTCCACAATAAGTCTCGCAAACTTGGATGACAATAAAGCTGTTGAACAATATCTTATTTTATTTTGATCCGCCTGTGGATCCGTTTCAACTATTTGTGATATTTAATATTACACTTTATTAAAGTTGAAATGAATCTATCTTTGCTTCCACTGTGCATTTATATATTGTGTTGTTTGTCTATGATGATACCAACTACGTCACTATTCTCTCCACCGGGCCCACCGGTGACACGTGGAAAATAGGGGTGTGACAATCGGGGAGTGTGCCACTGAAAATTGATTTGAGCAATTTCCTCAATTTGATTATATATTTCATTTGGGCGACGATTACCTAGAAGTCCCCCGGAGCTAGAATCAAGTGTTTGTCTCGTGTGTGGCAACAACCCATTGTAGAAAGTGGATACTTGTTGCCATACCACAAGATCGTGATGAGGACACTTTCTTAGTAGCTCCTTGAACCTTTCCCAAGTTTCATATAAGGATTCCCCATCCTCTTATGAATATGTATTAATTTCAGTCATTAATTTAGTCGTTTTAGTAGGAGGGAAATACTTATATAGAAATTTTTGGGCAATTTCATCCCAGGTGTTTACCGAACCAACTGGGAGGGTGTTAAGCCAAGCCTTAGCTCGGTCTTTTAGTGAAAATGGAAACATTTCGAAGGCGGATGGCGTCATTTGATGCTCCATTGATCCGAAAGGTACCACATATTTCTAAGAAATTAGTAATATGTAGATGGGGATCCTCGTCCACAAGCCCATGAAAGGTTGCGGAGTTTTGAAGCATTTGTATCAAATGCGGTCGAAGTTCGAAGTTATTGGCTTCGAGATTCGGTGCATTGATAGCAGCGCCGAGATTACCTATAGTGGGCCGTAGGTAATCCATGAGGGTAAGTTGGTCCGCCATTGGAGGTGGGTCCCCCGAAACTTTCTCTTGGTTTTTAGCTTTAAGTATTTTTTATGAGAAAGCGTTCGGGTTCTTCTAGAGGTTCTTTTATGTCTCTACTAGAACTGGAGCTCATGCACTACGTAGGAAGTTCATATGTGGCACCTGGGTTCCAAGTCCTGTAATAAAAACAGAAAAGAACGTTGGTCAGAAGGTTCCCCACGGCCCCATGCTCAGTGAACACGGCCAGTGGTCGGAAGTACAGCGTTTGTTTTCCGGATCCATGTTACTGTGGAGTTGGACACGGCCACGTGTTGCACCGACACGGCCCCGTGCTCAGCTCTCTCTAACTCGGAAAAATAAAAACTGCCAGTGATAATGCTGGACACGGCCCGTGTCCGACCAGGCACGGCCCGTGCTGAGCTCTGTAGAAACTGAAAAATTAAGAAAAATCCTAAAAAGAATAGAAAAATAAGAAAAAACGATTAGGCCGTTGATTCCTAACTTTCTTAAAATCCTTGTGTCCACGGCAACGGCGCCAAAAACTTGATGTGCGTAAAGTGTGTTATGGTTTTAATGTTTATTTTAAGCCCTTTTACACTTTTTTTAGCCAAGTTTTAAATTTATAAAACACGATATTTACTAACACTAAACACACATATGGGCAAGTGCACCCATCGTGAGCGTAGTATAGTGTTGGTAAGATACCGAGGTCGTCCAAGGACACAAGAGCTTTTAATACCGGTTTATCCTCAACGTCTAATCAAATCAAAAAGTTAGAAAAAGGTTTTTAAAATAAAAAAATAAAAACTAACTAAAATGCTGAAAATAAAATAAAAGTAAAAACAGATAGACAAGAAGAATCACTTGGCTCCGACTCGTGTATAGTGTAACCTTTGATTATTTCCGCACTTTTACACTTTTTAAGATATTATCTTAGTTATTGTAGTAGGCCCATCTTTTGAAGGTGACGTTACCCTCAACCCAGTAGTTTGAGTCAGCAAGGATACAATCCTAAAGGGTCGGATTATTGAAAGATAATTAATTAAATTATTAATGCATATTATGGTAAGCCCCTCTTTTGAAGGTGACGTTACCCTCGGCTAAGTAGTCTGAGTCAGCAGGGATACAGTCCTAAGTAGCCGGGTTAAACTATTAATAGTAACCTACATATGAGGGGGTCAAAGAGTTTGGACCCCCGCCATCCAATACCGTTAAGTATTGAAGGAGGTCCTACTAAATTTGACCCAGGTCCTTGCAGGATCTATACACTGAACAAGGCAAGACTCTTACCAAACCGTTCCCTTAACCCCCGACCAGGTAGCCAACATACCTCCATATAGACCGTGGAGATTTGAATGGTGAAAATCTTTTATTTTATATAGACAGTAAAATAATGCCAAGACACCACGGACAAACGATAAGGAAAAATCACCTTCAACATAAGAAACTAGTTATTAAAGTCATTAATACATAACCAAGTAAAAAGTGCGAAAAGATTAAAAATAAAAAGTATTACACTAGACACTTTGTCTTCACCAAATGATGTAAGAGACTTAGGCAAACATGGCCTTGATTGTCAAGAACTCTTACGATCAATCTTGGATCCCGAGACGACTCACACACTCTATGATGGACAATGGATGATGGTGGTGGATGATGGTGTTATGGTGGTGGTGGTGGGTGGTGGGTGAAGTGTGAGAGAGGTGGTGTGCCAAGGGATGGTTTGCAATTGAGCCAAGCACACTCCTATTTATAGGCTGAACAGAAGCTCGGGCACGGCCCCGTGTCCATCCTTCATCTCTTTCTTCATTAATTGCAGTTTGTCTGCATTAGTTGACCACTCCCTCGTGTCCACTGGGCACGTCCCCGTGTGCAGAAGCAAATCTGTACTATCAAGATTTCCCCAGATCCTGCGAATCTTAGAGTTGACCACGGCCCCGTGTCCACTGAGCACGACCCCGTGGTGGGCGATAGAAGCTTCTACAGCTTTGTCTCTTCTGCTGGCACTTGGGCACGCCCCCGTGTTCATTGAGCACGGGGCGTGTTCAGCCTTCTGTTTTCTTGATTTTGCTTGGGAAGATGCTGTCGTGGGGTCGGGCATGCAACGTTTGTTTCTTTTCTTGTATTTATGCTAGATTTAGCTGTCTTTTTGCTTATTTTGTTAATTTGAGCTCATTTAATCCTGAAAATACAAAAGGAAGACAAAAGCACACTTTTTTTCCAAAATTAGTACTAAAAAAGGGTTAGTTTTATGCCACAATTGATGTAATTTATATGTTGCATTTTGCACACATCAACTATGTTCTAATATTATATTGTAAACTTACAATATATCATTTTACACAAGTAAAACTTTATGTTTTAGTTAAGTGATATATTCTATAAGTTTAAAGAGGTTTATACAAGTTTTTTCTTCTATAAATTTAGAAGGTAGTGGTGGAAATAAAAAGTACACACTGTTATGTAACAACTAGAACCTATTAGCAATGTATAGAAAAGAATGAGAGAATGAGAGATGGATTTCTTATTGATTGATTTCAACATCATATACAAATGCCATTATATATAGGTCCTTACATTAGTACAATAGTAACTAAAAAGATAGGAGTTATAGATGTGGATGGTCACTACATAATGGATGCACTAGAGAGATAGGAGTTATAGATGTGGATAGTCACTACATAATGGATGCATTCATAACACTCCCCCTTGACTATCCACATGATGATATACTATTCTTTAATACGCTTGGTGATGCTGCCTCGTTAAAAACCTTGCTAGGAAAACCCAGTGAGACAAAACCTCAGCGAAGGGAAAAAGAGTGCAGCGCGTATTGTCTCCCCCCAATACTTCTAGATCACGTATGTTGCCTCATTAAAAACCTTACTAAGAAAACCCATTGGGATAAAACTTAGTTAAGGGAAAAAGAGTGCAACTTGTATAATGCTCCCCCTCATTTTTACATATATCCTATAAGTGACTCAGGTCCGGCTTATTTGAAAGTTGCTCAAAACTTCGTAATCCATTGATGTCTTGTTATGTTGCTTGATCCATTAATGTCAAATCCTTCAATGAGCATTGATGTATCATCTTCATGTGAAATTTTAATTGCCTTCACTTGTAACTATATGCCATAAGATCCATGAATATGTTTTGTTACATTCCTGCACTTACAAAACTAACCAAACTCGTTGATGGGTTAGTAAAATATGAATCCATATCTTTTGTACCTTAAGGGTATAAAAATATATGTTTTACCCGTTACATTATTTCCTCCCTATACACGAGTTACATCTTGTCAATGAATTTTATGACATGTGTCCATGTATACATACCAGCAAGATATACAATTTGTATTTAACTATGGTACTTCTGGACCAATGATTTTTTGCTTCTTTGATAGGGCATGATAAGAGTCATTTTCTATACCAACTACTTGGACATCATAAAATGTACCTATACCATAAGTTTTGTGCTTATGAAAATGTCCACCATCTTCTACATGTATTATGATTCATGGATAATAATAATAATAATACAAATGCTTGTTCTACATATCAAGCCACATATTTGCAATACCGTATTTAAGTTGCAAATTCTTCCTTTAATAATTGAGCTCAATTTTATCTTTTCAGGAGATTCAATGATATCATCAACATATATTAAAATTCTCATAAACCTCATGTTGTTCTTTTAATGAAAACAAATGGATTCACTACAATTTATGTATTTCTTTCTTTGCTGAGCTCATTAGTAAGTCGATTATACCAAATTTGAATCGACTATTTTAGTCCATACTATTTTTTTTAACTTTATAAGTATACATTCTTGTACTCCTTTCCACTTTGACTAACAATGTATGTGCATACACTCTTTAGGAGTGTTATACACAAACCTCCTCATTGATTTTATAAGTTTAAAGAGGATTATACAAGTTTTTCTTCTATAAATTTAGAAGGTAGTGGTGGAGATAAAAAGTACACACAACTTTAACTTTTTTTTTAATTTGAATATGTAAAATTTTCTAGACTTTTCGTAATAAGAAAAAATATGATCTGCTACCAATTCATCAATATGGGTCATATTAGCTATTTTGATTGTCGTATTTAGTTTTATAAGCGTAGTTGCCGAAAACATATTTATCAATTAGTGAATAGACAATTCATGGTATAATTAGAGTTATAGAATCTTAGATATATTAGTCGACAAATAAAGTACTTAATAAACAAATTATGTTAAAAGTTATCGTATTACAAAACACTTAAAGATTCATAAGTAAAAAGTAATTTAAACAGATAGAACATGAAATGCCTAACCATTTACTATATGAATTGATTGTTTGATTTATCTATCACCAATTTTGTAAAAAAAAACCATGTATGTATGTTCTACCATGTTTAGTAAACTTACAATCTATCTTATTTTTCTTAAATTACGTTTTAGTATCATTTTGACAACCTATTTTTTTTAGCTTAATTGATATCATATACTATAGTCTACTAGTGGGAGACCCGCGCGTTGCGACGGAGTCAATAACACGAGACATGAACAAATCACCAACTTAAAATCATTTCTGAATTAAGATAAATAATTGGCTAAGATCTTTATAACAATTTCGTTGAGATTTAACTATGTGATTGAGGATTCCTTTTGGACCGTATCTAGGTGTCTAGCCATTATAATCTTGACTGATAATTAACAAATACAAAAGTATTAACGTACAAACCAAACATGTAAAACAAAACCCTCATCACCATATAAAATTATCATACTTTACCAAAAAAAACCCAGTTCAGAAACTTGAAATGGAAGGATAATTGCACCACAAACCTAATGTTCTCACACACCAAGCACACCTGTTTAACACAAATACCACACAAATTTACAGATTTTAACCTCCATTTTTTACACAAACTTTCCAAATAATGAAGATGGGTACTTTTAGATGGGACCAACTTCACCACTTTCATGAGCCTCTTTAACTCTCTTATCATACTCATCTTCTTCTGGTTCTTCTTCGTCACCTCCTTCTCCCTCTTCTTCTTTATCATCGTCATAGTATGCATTTTTATAGTTAAGTTTGTACTGTAACTTTTCCCATCTCGGCTATTTTTCATCAGTCCAAAACATGAGAGCCTGGGATTACATTCCTGCGATACACCAACCCTCCTTATAAGTAATCATTTCTTGAAGAACAATAGGTATTTGATTATGCAAACAGACATGTTGTTACCTGATCAAACAAGATCCTATACGCGTTCAGATCATGGTATAGTGATCGCCTTACACGCATGATGCATCTCGAGTAAAGGAAAACATCAAGAACATATTTCACGAAGCATATATCTTACTTGTAATCTAATTTGGACTACAAAAAAATACTTACATGGATAGCAAACACATAGAGAAAGAAGTTAAAAGCAGCTCCAGCCCATGCTTTTTCCATGAGAAAAACAGAATCTTTTGCCATTTTCTTATAGAACAAAAAAGCCTGTATTGCTCGAGGAGCATATAGAAACAGGATAATGGTTTTTATAACCGTTTCCTTCGAAAATGTGTTTGGCCCATAAAAGATTTCGCTGATTATCAAAGCTGCCAACTGCTATTAAAAGGATACGTTCAGAAAGATTTTGACAAAATAAATTTATTGTTTCTAATTCTACAACATAAGCTAACAACACCTACACAGGAAAAATATCCAGATTTTATTTGGTAATGCTCTATGATGGATTTGTATGCCCAACTATCTCACTTGAATCCATTAAAAGATATCTTACATGAGCATTTTCAATATCAAATAACACATAAAAATAATGATATAGTAAATCCCGGGATCTTTAGAGATCTACAAAAAGAATATAAGAACCGAAAACAGATCTACGTACCTGTGGAAGGGGAAGTGCTGCCAGCACATCAATGATGAAGTAGGATGTTAGGTAACGCTTTGCCACATTCCAAGGTTCATCTATATATTTTCTGGTTCCAGTTATATGGTTTGAAGGATCATGACTCATGGTTCGAAAGTTGATAATGATGTGACATAGATATAATATGTTAACAAAATAACGAAGTACGCTTAGGACAATAGCCAATTTTCGGTCCACGTAAACCCAGTTCTGGGTGCCATTAACTACTGGAATACAAAGAAACAAAGGAACCAAAGAAAATGCGACCAAAGAACATAATAAAAAAGTCTTGTTCCACTGCAGAATGAATCGACTATCTGGATGAAAAAGCTCCATAAAATTGCTTTGCACTTTTCCGTTACATTTTCCTCTTTGTTTTCTTCATCACCCTTCGTTTGTAGATCCAAAAATGAGATTAAGTGAGGAAATACCAAAGTCTGGATGAAGCAGCCATGGCTCAACATGTTCTTCTGTAACACCTCGCAAATTCATGTCCAATATAATGAAGATACGTGTCATGAACTTTAAACGTGTGATAGATTACTTATGAGGGACTAAAGTTGACAAATGAAGAATGTACGTGTATAAAAGGATTCAAGGTGTCAACATTTGATAATTATATCTTTCAACAACCCTACACGATATTTATAACCTTAAACGAATGAAACATGAAGCGTATGAAGCCATTTGTGGAAGAAAGTGAGAGTTCACAAACCGCAAGGGTTAAAAGTGTCAACATGTTTAATTTGTACCTCTGAGTGACCTTTTAGTGAACCCGAAGCTTTGTAACGAATAATTGTGCTCACTAGAATAAGTGATAAAAATTTCACAAGGTTTCGTTATCGTATGAGAAAGTTATGCTAACATTCGTATATGAGGGGTTAAAAGCGTCAACGTTGAAATTCAGGGCTTTTCGGGTGATCATAAAGCTAACCAAGGACTTAACAAAGTTTGGTTATGTCTTGGAGCCCTTAAAAGTCAATTTGGAGGGTCAAAAGTGCAATAAACGAAGTTAAAACCATTTTATAAAGGACCAGGGACCAAATGTGCAAAAGCTGAAACTTGTTTAACCTGATCTGGGGCACCATACCGGTCGCGTAGACCATGTATGGGTCTTATGCGGGCCGCGTAACCCTCTGCAGCGACGAAAAACAAGCACAGCTGCCTGTTAAAGCTGTGTAACCGACTTATGAGCCTTGTTTTACATACCAGGGGCTGCACCAACACGTTTTCATGCATACGGGGCACCTGTAAGCATCATATATCACCTGTAGACTTGCTTGGCATGATCTAGTTGCATCAAAAGTCCTATATAATAGCTCCAAAGTTGCAAACATTGGACACTTGCATTTCAACACTTTCATAACTTCATCTCTGGAGATTCCTGGAGCTCAAGCCCACTTTCTAGAAGTCATTAGTCGTGCTTAGGACTATTGTAAGCTCCCTTAACCTTTCTTAGTTCAGTTTTGTCACGGCCCCCGACCCGGTTTGACCCGTTTCAGGAGCCGCGGGACAGAAATCCCATGGTATTTAATTAACAGCGGAAGTTTCTTCAGGATCTTTTTAAAACTGAAATATTTCCCGATTATTTTATTTCACAATTCGGGATAAACCCGGTAATTTACAATATTGAGATTTTACGAAGAAATCTTTTATTTTACAAAACATGTTTCTTTATTTTATACTGAGCCACTTCCTTAAGCTGATAGTGCTTCACGACACTTTTCCTTGATCACAACAGATCACCTGAAACATGTTTGAAAAAGGTTTTGTCAGCGGGAAATACTGAGTGAATCATTCTATTTACATAAAACGACCTGTTTGTTATAATTTACAGTATTAAGAGCGATTACAATGTCTCTATCTTTTAAATTAACTGATCCAGTTGTCACTTGACCGGACTTGTGACTGTGGACATATCACTTATTGGGTCCGTTCACCCACAAATGATAAATAATTAGTAGCTATGTGCACATCCCCCCACATACTGGCAGTAATTTCAGATAACAAAGACTTAATCCTTGTAACCATAACTTTGAAAATAAACTAGCTTTTGTAAATAAATTTGATAAAAAGAGAATGACTCACATTGCAGATTTAACAGAGCTTGTCCTACTTATTAGCCTTGATAACCTAGTTTAAATAATCAGGCACACAAACTAGGTTAGTAACTTAATACAGCATTTACGATAACTCACGAGATTAAAACCTTCACAACGAATGACAAAGTGCGATACTTAAACATCCATCGATTTAACGACGAATGACAAAGCATAAACCCTAATGTGGACAGCACTTAAACATCCATTGGATAGTTTAATTGATCGGACATTGAATCGTAGCAGCGATCGAGTTATTACCCTGAATTGTGGCAGCACTTCGTGATCAGTGTGTGTTTTTGTAGTGATTATACTATAACTCAGCGTACAATTCGAATTTGAACGTCGAACGAACACTCAGTTGCATGAAACAGAAGCTACTATTTATACTTGAAAAATGCCCCCCTCGCGTGTCGCGACAGGAACATATGTTTGTTTCGCGTGGCGCGACAGGTAACATTCTAGGGTATGGTAGGTACGTGTCCCAGTAGGCTTGCTGAGTTGGTGTTGCATGAAAATTCGATTCCCACGTCAAACTGTTTGGATTTTACCGAATAGGGTTTACCCCCCCCCCCCCCTGAGTTTTAGGGGCCCTGATCCTGATTCTGAATGTCTTGAAAATTTTAGGGATTATGCAGAATCACTTGGGTTTCTCAATTAGGGTTTCCTATTGGACAAATTAAAATAATAAATAGTACTTTTTGATGAGAGTTGTTACATTCTCCCTACCTTAATAAAAATCTCGTCCTCGAGATTTACTGGAATAAGTGAGGATACTTTCGCTTCATTTCCGATTCCAACTCCCAAGTATATTCAGCTCCTCTCTTTGAATCCCATCTGATTTTGACTAAAACTAGTCGTTTGTGTTTGAGAAACTTGATCTTTCGATCCTCAATTTGAAGAGGTTTCTCAACAAATTTCAGCTTTTCGTTTACCTCTATATCTCGAAGAGGTACTACCAGTGATTCGTCTGATAAACATTTCTTGAGATTGGATACATGAAATACATCATGTACTCCAGATAATTCTTCTGGTAGTCGTAACCGATAAGCAACTGGTCCTATATGTTGGATCACTGAAAATGGTCCTACGTACCTTGGACTTAGCTTTCCTTTCTTTCCGAATCTAACTACTTCTTTCCAAGGAGAAACTTTTAATAGTACTTTGTCTCCAACTTGGAATTCTAATGGCTTGCATCTATTGTCTGCATAACTTTTCTGGCGATCCCGAGCCGTCTTCAGTCTTTCCTTGATTTGAGTAATCTTATCAGTCGTTTCTTGCACTATTTCAGGACCTGATAATTGATTTTCTCCTATTTTTGCCCAACAAACTGGAGTTCTGCACTTTCTTCCATATAGTGCTTCAAATGGGGCGGTTTCAATACTTGAATGATAGCTATTGTTATAGGAGAATTCAATTAATGGTAAATGATCATCCCAATTTCCACCAAAATCTATTACACATGCTCTGAGCATGTCTTCTAGAGTTTGGATCGTCCTTTCACTTTGTCCGTCTGTTTGGGGATGATATGCAGTGCTCAGATTTAATCGAGTTCCCATAGCTTGCTGGAAACTTTTCCAGAAATGAGAAGTAAAACGACTATCCCTATCCGAAACAATGGAGAGTGGAACTCCATGTAAGGATACAACTTCATCTACATACAATTTTGCCAACCTTTCCATACTAAAGGTTTCTTTCATTGGTAGAAAGTGAGCTGATTTGGTTAATCGATCCACAATTACCCAAATTGCATCATTACCTTTTCTGGTTTTGGGTAACTTAGTAACAAAATCCATTGTTATAAGTTCCCATTTCCATACAGGCATTTCTAATTGTTGTAGTAAACCTGAGGGTTTCTGATGTTCTGCCTTAACTTGTGAACAAGTGAGACATTTAGAAACATATCGTGCTATATCCTTTTTCATTCCTATCCACCAAAAGTTCTTTCTTAAATCTTGGTACATCTTATTGTTTCCTGGGTGCATAGTATACCTAGATTTATGGGCTTCTTCTAAAATCTTAGGTCTTAAGTCTCCCTGCTTAGGTACCCAAATTCTACTTTTGTGGAATCTCCAAATTCCATCTGCTCCTTGTTCTAATTCCTTTATTCTTCCTTTCATTCCTTCAGCATCATCCTTGATTGCTATAGTTTGAACATTCTTCAATTGTTCCATTAAATCTAATTGTAGATTTAATCTGAGAGCACGAACCCGTCGTTGTTTCTCATAATACTTACGACTTAAGGCATCTGCACCTACATTTGCCTTTCCTTCATGATACTGAATATCACAGTCGTAGTCACTTAGGATTTCCATCCATCTCCTTTACCTCATGTTTAACTCTTTTTGCCCAAATATATATCTTAAACTTTTGTGGTCTGTGTAGACAGTAAATTTACTTCCGTAAAGATAATGTCTCCAAATCTTAAGGGCAAAAATTACGGCTCCTAATTCTAAATTGTGAGTCGTATAATTTTCTTCGTGCTTTTTCAATTGCCTTGAAGCATATGCAATCACCTTTTTGCGTTGCATAAGCACACATCCATATCCTAGTTTTGAAGCATCACAATATACCTCAAAATCTTCAGTTCCTTCTGGTAAGGCTAAGATTGGTGCATTTGTTAATTTCTGCTTTAATATTCTAAAGGCTTCTTCTTGCTTTGGTCCCCATTCAAACTTAACCGATTTACAGGTTAGCTTAGTTAATGGTACGGCTATTTTGGAAAAATCCTTAATAAACCGTCTATAGTACCCAGCTAAACCTATAAAACTTCTAATTTCCATTGCTGTTTGTGGAACCTTCCATTTGGTAATTGCCTCTATCTTGGCAGGATCTACGTGAATACCTTCGTGATTCACCATGTGTCCTAAGAATTGCACTTCTTGCAACCAAAATTCACACTTCGAGAATTTGGCATAAAGCTTTTCTTTTCTTAACAAAGTTAAGAGTGCATGAAGGTGTTCACAATGCTCTGTCTGACTTTTGGAATAAATAAGTATATCGTCTATGAAGACAATTACAAATTTATCCAAATATGGTTTACAGATCCTATTCATCATGTCCATGAAGGCAGCAGGTGCATTTGTTAACCCAAAGGGCATGACTGTAAACTCATAATGACCATACCTAGTTCTGAAAGCAGTTTTAGGTATGTCTTCTTCTTGTACCTTCAATTGATGATATCCAGAGCGTAAATCTATCTTAGAAAAATATCTAGCCCCCTGAAGTTGATAAAAAAGATCACCAATCCTAGGTAATGGGTATCGATTCTTAAATGTAACCTTATTCAGTTCTCTATAATCGATACACATTCTCATTGAACCATCCTTTTTCTTTACAAACAATACTGGCGCTCCCCAAGGGGATGAGCTAGGTTGTATGAATCCTTTACTTAGTAATTCATCTAATTGCGTTTTTAGTTCTAACATTTCTGTGGGTGCTAACCGATAAGTTGCCTTGGCTATCGGTGTAGTTCCTGAAATTAGATGAATCCTAAATTCTACTTCCCTATCTGGGGGTAATCCTGGTAACTCTTCTGGAAATACATCCGGATATTCTGAGACTACTGGTATTTCCTTAAGATCTTTTCCCTTAGTACTAATGATTACCGAAATCATATACACTATTCCTTGTTTTCGTTCATAATTAGCAACTTTCATTACTGATATGAACTTCATGGGCTTACGTGGTTTATCTCCTGTAATCCTAATTACTTCTTCGGTGGGTGATTGAATTTCTATGGAATCCTGGTCACAAAGAATTCTAGCATGGTTGGCTACTAACCAATCCATTCCTAATACAACATCAAATTCAGCTAAATTCATTGGCAATAGTTTTGCAGAGAATGTATGTCCTAAAAGTTCTATGTTTTCTTCTTGCAAAACTTTATCTATTTTAACTGAATTTCCGTCTGCCGTTTCAACTGTAAAAATCTGTCTAATATTGGTTAAAGGTAAATTAAGAGCTTGGCAGAATGAAGTATTTATAAAACTTTGGTTTGCACCAGAGTCAAATAATACTTTGGCGTAAATGTTGTGAACTAAGAACGTACCCGCTATCACATCTGGGATGAGTTCTGCTTCTTGAGTGGTTAGCTGAAATGCCCTAGCATTCTTCTTAATAGTTCCGTCGGTCGCCTTAGTTTTGTTGTCTGCTGGTTTGATTAATTTAGGACATTCTGTTTTGAAATGTCCTGCCTCTCCACAATTGTAACAAATTATGGATTTCTTCCTGCAATTTTCTTCACGATGCCCTACAGTTTTGCAAAAATTGCAATATACTTTGCATTTTTCCAAAATGTTTCCTTTTGCAATTTTGACAGAACAGCAAGGTTGAAGATTGCCCTGTTCCTTTTCTCTTGAAGCTGTTATTATTACCCGTACGAAATCCTTGGGTAATTTTATGAGCCAGTTCCTTCTTTCTGTTTTCATCTTGTGTGCGTACCAATTCATCGGTTAGGGTATTAGCTAATTCCACAGCATCGTCAATAGTGCGAGGTCTCACAGGTTTAATGATATTGCGGATTTCACTAATCAGTCCCCAAATGTAGCGAGAAATGAGTACCGGTTCTGGCGAAGCCAGTGTTGGTACCACTCTAGCATATTCAAAGAATGTCGAAGTATAACTGCGACAATCTACACCCATCATCCGATGATTTAGGAACTTATTTGTCATTTGTTCCTTTTCATACTCGGGACAGAATTTTCTTTCTACAAAACCCTTAAATTCTTCCCAAGTCATGGCATAAGCTATCATTCTTCCTTTTGATTGTAACACAGTGTTCCACCATTCAAGTGTTCCTTCCTTGAAGAGATTTGATGCGTACATGACCTGATCATCTTTCGCACATTTACTTATTGCAATTACTGCTTCAGTTTTTTCTAACCAACGCAGTGATGCAGTTGCTCCTTCATTGCCTGCAAATTCAGTGGGTTTACAAGCAAGAAATTCTTTGAAAGTGCAACCAGGCGTTGCAGTTTTCATTTTCTTTGGTAATGGAGCTTGATGTGGTTCCCCATTATGATTAACATGATCATTGCCTCCGTTTACACTATTACTGAAGTTATCTTCAGAAATACGTTTACTAGGAACGATTTGTTGCGGTTCGATTGGATTCTTTATAGCAGCAACGATGGCTGGAATAGCATTAGCTATCCCTTGAGTAACAATATTTTCGATATCTTGTCTAGTCATATATTGATCTCCTGGATGTTGCTCAGACTGATTAACCTCATTTACTGGTTCATTACCAATGTTTGCCATCTGATAAATTAATTTTAGAGTTAATTGCCATTTTCGCCCCTGAGGTTTGGGCACATTTGCCATTTTAGTCCAAAATGACACTTTGGTACCATTTTGCCCCCCACGTTTGTAACTTTTTGCCATTTTCGTCCAAATGGCTCAAAAAGTTACTTTATTTTTAGACGAAAATGGCAAAAAGTTACAAACGTGGGGGGCAAAATGGTACCAAAGTGTCATTATTTGGACGAAAATGGCAAAAAGTTACAAACGTGGGGGGCAAAATGGTACCAAAGTGTCATTTTGGACTAAAATGGCAAATGTGCCCAAACCTCAGGGGCGAAAATGGCAATTTACTCTTAATTTTATATAAATAATTAGTATAAATACAAATATAATAAAACAGTTTGCACATAATCACATTAACATGTATAACCAAAAATTATTGATTTCACAAGTTTCATTATATTATGCCTTGTACACACGATTATCATACAACGTTTTATTGTTAAGTTATTACACATACTGGTTATTATGATTATTTATTAACAAATATTCCTGCAAACTCCCATTATCCGGTCAGCTAATTTCTTAAAAACGGCACTCCCTTTCGTCATACTTCCAAGTAACTCTTTCTCCAATATCCCTAATCCTATTTCCTGCATCAATTAACTCTTCGCCCCAAAGACGAAGTTCAGTCAGATTCTTCGGGCTAATAGTTGGATATAGTGGAGGTTCTGGGTCAACTTGTGGGAAAAATGTATCAGGGTTGTTTAAAAGATTTTGGTATTGCCAATCAGTTGTCCACCATTCATCTAATTCTACTGGTAGTGGTTGAGGTTGGACAATAGGATCTGGAATAGCAGGTTCCAGATTGATTGGGATTGGAGCTTCTAGTGGGTAACTAAAAAGATCTTCTTCAGTAAATATAAGGTTTGGATTAGCTGGTTCAAGGTTTCCATCGGCAGGTCCGATAAGGTCACTCATTACTAATTTATGATCTAAAACTTCCCAGGGAGTCATTTTCTGTTTCTATCTAGAACTTTCTCCGACTTCTTTTTCTGTTTGCTTAAAACTCTTCTCAGCTTCTATCTCTACTTGATTAATATTTTCCTCAATTTCTACCCCTTTTCCTTTGTCTTTTGGTTCTTCAGTTGTAGTAACCTTTCTTGTTGCTGGCTTTTTCCTTCGTACACGCCTCCAGCCCACAAATCTGCTTCTTTTCTTGGGTTTAGGTTTTGCCAGTGGTTTGGATTGAAATTCCATGGGTTCTTCTTTATCAGCGAAGTAACCGGTGAATTCCTTGGAAACTTCTATCTTAACGGGATAGAGGTTAAGATTTTCTAAACCTTCTGATATCTCATTCATGTTGTTTAGCATATATGCAAAATACATACCAAATGTTAAAATAAAATAACAAAATTTTATAGATAACCCGTAAATATTATTGCATACATAAAACAACTGACAAGTAAATTATACTACGATTTACTGTAAACTTATTTATTTACTAAATAAGGTTTCTGGAAAATAAAAGTGCTAAAACTTTTTGAGTATTTAAAGATTTGCATTTTCTGCTACTGTGGCTAGCATATAAAGATTTGCCCATTTCTCATCTAATTTGTCCTCCCAAGGTGATTTATTGATTAAGTCCTGGGTTTCTTGTTTAACTTTCTTCTCTCGGTTTTTCCTTATTTCCTCCTGACTTTTCCTAATAATCAAACTTCTTTTATTAGGAGAAAGTGGTTCCTCGTAATGTGCCTTACGGACAAATATTCCTTCTTCAGGAATTACATAAGGTTTTGTTTGGGATGAATTTCCCTTCTCGTTGGATGACCTATCTAGTTTAAGATAGATGTTTGACAGCTTTTATTTACCCATACTGTAATTAACAAATAATCAGTTAATAAAACACATAATCACATACTTGGCAATCAGTAAAATTAAGTATTTCTAAATACTTAATAGGCTTAAATCAGTGGCTCTGATACCACCTTATTTCTGTCACGGCCCCCGACCCGGTTTGACCCGTTTTAGGAGCCGCGGGACAGAAATCCCGTGGTATTTAATTAACAGCGGAAGTTTCTTCAGGATCTTTTTAAAACTGAAATATTTCCCGATTATTTTATTTCACAATTCGGGATAAACCCGGTAATTTACAATATTGAGATTTTACGAAGAAATCTTTTATTTTACAAAACATGTTTCTTTATTTTATACTGAGCCACTTCCTTAAGCTGATAGTGCTTCACGGCACTTTTCCTTGATCACAACAGATCACCTGAAACATGTTTGAAAAAGGTTTTGTCAGCGGGAAATACTGAGTGAATCATTCTATTTACATAAAACGACCTGTTTGTTATAATTTACAATATTAAGAGCGATTACAATGTCTCTATCTTTTAAATTAACTGATCCAGTTGTCACTTGACCGGACTTGTGACTGTGGACATATCACTTGTTAGGTCCGTTCACCCACAAATGATAAATAATTAGTAGCTATGTGCACATCCCCCCACATACTGGCAGTAATTTCAGATAACAAAGACTTAATCCCTGTAACTATAACTTTGAAAATAAACTAGCTTTTGTAAATAAATTTGATAAAAAGAGAATGACTCACATTGCAGATTTAACAGAGCTTATCCTACTGATTAGCCTTGATAACCTAGTTTAAATAATCAGGCACACAAACTAGGTTAGTAACTTAATACAGCATTTACGATAACTCACGAGATTAAAACCTTCACAACGAATGACAAAGTGCGATACTTAAACATCCATCGATTTAACGACGAATGACAAAGCATAAACCCTAATGTGGGCAGCACTTAAACATCCATTGGATAGTTTAATCGATCGGACATTGAATCATAGCAGCGATCGAGTTATTACCCTGAATTGTGGCAGCACTTCGTGATCAGTGTGTGTTTTTGTAGTGATTATACTATAACTCAGCGTACAATTCGAATTTGAACGTCAAACTGTTTGGATTTTACCGAATAGGGTTTACCCCCCCCCCCCCCCCTGAGTTTTAGGGGCCCTGATCCTGATTCCGAATGTCTTGAAAATTTTAGGGATTATGCATAATCACTTGGGTTTCCTATTGGACAAATTAAAATAATAAATAGTACTTTTTGATGAGAGTTGTTACAAGTTTTACTTAGTTTATTGGCCTAAAGTCAAACCGTCGTAATTAAGGTTTGACTTAGTAATTAATCACAAATTGTCCAGTCAATTCTCGAATTAAAAGTAGCTTTGAGTTGGTAATTATGTGGGTAACAAACCCTTAAAAGGGCACCCTCTTATTCCTACTCTAACTAGTTCAATTGTCGGGTCAAAGCAAATTATAAAAAGTTAACAGAAAGCAAATTTTCGCATAAACGCATAATTAACAATGTAGAAGCCATGCAACCTATTTTATCACTCATGTAACTTGGTAATTAATGTAAGAATATGTCTAGACATGTTCAACCCGACAATTTTCAGTTTAAGCTCGGTTCGGAACCGAAAGTCGCAAAAGTAGACTTTTGCTTTGACTTCAGTTCTGACCCAATGTAGCATGTTTTAGAAATTCCTTAGAGCTCTATTAGGACCAAGTTATAGATTAGTGTAACCCTATGAGGTTATACAACTTGGTTCATTGGTTATTCGATTCATGTGCATGTTTCCGTTATATGCCTAAATGTTGACCGTAATGCCCTTTTTGCCTTAAAACGAGATTTTTGAAAATGTGAGAGGACAAAAACCTTTATTCCTGATTTATAAACTTGCCCTAAAAATTTGACATCAGTTTGAGGTCTAGATTAAGAGTTATGCTCAATAGCGTAATTAGAAAGCTTTTTATTAATTAAACGGCGTAATTGGCATAAAGCCTATCTAAACCCAATTTTTGACACCAAACTTTTTATCCACTGATGTAATATAATATTTTAGGAATTTTGAAGATTTTTATTTATTTTTAAGCTGACCATAACACAGGGTTCTTGCTTTAAATCGGTAATTGTCGGTTATGCCCTTTTCTTGAATAAAATGAGTTTTACATAATATTTTGATACCAAACTTTTTACTAATGATTTTATATGATAAATAAAATATTTTGAACTTTATAAACTGATCAAAAACTCAGATTTCCTATTTAAACCTGAAAATCGCTTAAAATCGACTTTTACGCGTATTAAGCGCATAGTATGGGTTAAAACTATTTTTTAACATATAAGGCTTGATACCTACTGATGTTTTAAGTAAATTTTTATAATTAAACGGTGAGCTAAAGTTTTAAACTCAGATTTCCAGATTTGATCTTTAAAGCTTATGTGAAATCACCAAAATGCCCTACGGTGCATAGTTTGGTTATAAAAGATAAATTTCACATATATGCAATACCCTACTGTTATGACTTATAAAAATAATATTTTTACTGATTATATCAGACCTGAAACTCATATTAGTATTTAAGTTCTTTTATAACCTGTAAAATGACCAAAATACCCCTACGGGGCATAGTTTGAGTTTAAATCCATTTTGGGCATTATGGAAGGTGTCTTACTGATATCACAACATATTTAAGGCATATTAACTTAGGAAACTTATTCATGACTCATTTGGTTACCCGTTACGCATTATTCACGTTCGGTGCGGTTTGTGTAACTAGTTTGCATAAATTAGCCGAAACGGGTTAAACCTTATCGTTTTTATCTCAAAATCCAGAATGTGTTTAGTTTACCCATATTATACAAGTATACAAACTTGTTGGGTCTAGACCACACTCTAATCCGGTCATCACTTAATCGTGCGTTTTGAACCGTATATCTTCCTTTAAAACTAACCGGTCTAAGTTTAGACTTAATTATGACCCGTTAGGAATCTAATAGGTTATTAAAAACTTCGTTCTAGATTAGGAGCCCAGTAAAAGCTATCTACACTTGCTGATTGAATACGGTGGAGATAAATTTGAATAATTGCTCAGGTAAATACTTTTAACTTATTTTCCCTTATACGGGCTTGGGGTACGGTATATAAAATACCGCTTGGTCGGGCATTGAATTTTTAATCATATGAAGGTTAATTTATTGATATGACCCATTTAAACTATTTTGTTTACTTAAAGCCTTTGGGGGGTTAATGACCATGTCTCGGATATCCTTGGCATCATTCTTTGAAATGGCCACGAACTAAGCACGGGGTGTAGGCATACACCTGCCGGTGCATATAAATAAAAAGGTATAACCGTTTGTTCGAGAATAACTCGACGCGAGATTATATCATGTGGTGTGTCTATTAATCTTTAACCCGGTATTCAACCCGGGCTACTGAACGTATAACGAACATGTAATTCTTTTACAAGTTTATATATAAATAATTATCCCAAGTTATAAAAGATTATTTTGTGCCATGTGCATTCAAATCAATTTTTTTAAACATTTTCAAAATGAGTCGGTTAATTGTATTTACCAGTGTAAACTGACGTATTTTCCAAAAAGGCTAAGTGCAGGTACTACACGGAATAGACTGGCTACTCCTAGCATCACCTAAGAGTCTTACAAGCTTAAGATGTTAAAGTCTGTTGAATAGTGATCCATTTTAACTTTTGATCCGCCTGTGGATCCTTTACAGTCCGTTAGTAATACTTTGATATTACTTTTTATTCGGTTTGTAATGTGATTCATCTTTTGCTTCCGCTGTGTATTTAATTGTGTTGTTTGACTATGATGATATCAACTACGTCATGATACTCCCCACCGGGCCCTCCGGTAATACATGGAAATATCGGGGTGTGACAGGTTGGTATCAGAGCCAACGTTGAGTGAATTAAACACTAGCCTTTTGTGTTTAATCTCAATGACACAGTATGCACATTCCTCGACTTTCGAGTCTAGACAAAGAACTTAGGACTAATCCAAATTTGTTTTATATTAATTTTGTCCTTTATTTCTCTTTGTTGTATCCTTTGTTTGTTTTGACAGGTTCAAAAAGATGCCACCAAGGATGAAAGGAAGAGGTAGAGGCAAGGGGCCACTCGTCGCCCCCAACGATCACGAGGCCGGGCCATCACACCGGGGAACTCCATCGGACTCCTTAAGCAAAAGTCCTCAAGAAGACTGGAGGACCCACCTAGAACCCGCGAGGCGGTCAGTCTCGCTAAGCTCCTCACCTTCTTACCTAAACTCTTACGGGCCTCAATCGGAAAATGAGCCCCACAACTCACACCATTCTTTTATACCCCTCCAAGGCCACAACTCACCCTTCAATGACCCAAAACCTTATTTCCAGAGCCGGTTCAACCCGGCAAACCTAATTGAAGAGCCAATGGGTTATAACCCGTTGGGACCGGAGGACCATTTCTCCATGGATATGGACGAGGATCCGGAGCCTGCCCAACCGCCAACCGGAACGCCTACTCACCCCATCGAGATTTCGGAGGGGTCACCCTTTCTTGGATCACCTTATAGTGGTCCCGACAGCTACGAGGCAAGATTTGCCCAAATCGACTGGGCGTTTATTCCCAGTTACCACAACTCACCGCAGCAGCAGCAAGATCCCTCGGAGGATTCGCGCATTGTAGCGGTTACACCGCCACTACCACCAGTGCAGCAATAGCCTCCGGAGCCACCGAGGCGTAGAAGATCAACCGCACGGATGTCCGTGTGAGAGGGAGTCCGCATCAGCACCCTTCAACCATCTAGTGGCAGTCATTACCCGCCACTATACGAAGACCCACAGATGGGTGGGCCTTCGAACCATGTTTCTGAGGTGGAGTCTGCGCCAGTCGCACTGCCACCAGTGGGTTTTGATAACCCAATCCCTGCATATACCAGTGCAGCAGCATACAACCCCTTTGAGCAGCCTGCTTACCCGGGGTATAACTACTACAATGCCCCCAGTGTTGACCCATACTTTGTAGCAGCCAACTACAATGCCCTTCATCCTGAAGGACCTTACGCATCTTCCTACCAAACCGGGTACCCACCTTATGGGTATCAACAACCGCCACCTCCTCAACCTCCGCAGTTTCAGCAGCCCCCGCCGCCACTGATATCGCCACCGCAGCAGTAGGAGATTCTTCAAAGGTTGAGTCAGGTGGAGCAGGAGTTTTGGGAAGAGCGTAGGCAAAACCGAGGAATTCTCAAGGGTCTGGCGAGCTTAATCAAGGGGAAGAACAAAAAGGGTTATTAAATCCTTTATTTATTTATTTGTATTTCTTTAATGTTTAATCAGTCCCTGCGTGGACATCTGTTTCTGTAATCAGTCCCTGCGAGGACTTGTATTTCCTGTTAGCCCCTGCGTGGGCATGTCTTTTCTGTTTAGCCCCAGTGTGGGCAAGTTATTTCAGTTAAAGTCCCGTTTAGGGCAGTATGTACTTTTTAAAATTTAATGGCATGTTATAATTTAAATTTCATTTTATCATTATATGCATAAATGTAAAATGTGTGAAATAAATAAATAAAATTCAAAATATGTCATTCCTTTTACAAGGTCTGCCTTTAAATATTAAATAAGAATCTTAAAAGGTATAACCTAGCCTGCATGTCATTATAAGACCTGGCCATGATGGTAAAACCTGTTTAAAACGAGATTCAAATCGTTGTTAACATCTGAAAACATGTTAACATTTCTGGCTGATTTGATTCGTAAAAATCATGCGTGTCATCCTTACATTGGAATATTCCAGTTCCTTCTTTATTTAAACATCCATTTGTGATGTAGAGCCTACGAGCCATAATCATTGTCATATAAGACAAAAGACAGTCGTAGCCTATAACTCCCTGTCAAGAAAGGTAATGAACTACGTTCAAACCTTAATACCTCGATTCTATGAAATCATGGTTTATAAATTAAATTGTCCATGTGACTTGGCCTTTTGTGCTATTATTATATTTTAAATATAACTAAGGATTATTATAATGAAAATCCTGAATGAATATACCTTACAACTTAACCAAATATGGTTTATTAATACCATGGTTAATAAATTAATAAGATGACAAATCTATTATATACCTCTAAGGAATTATTGTCATCCTTTTATGTAGCAATCAAACTACATGGCTGAGTCTGAAGAAATCAACAGTCATCCAAAGGAAAATAATGATACCACCAGAATCAACATAACTGGTGCGGAACTTCAAGCATTGATTGATAATGTTGTTACCAAGGCCTTGGATAGGCAGTTTAATGAATCTAGTGGTACTCGAAGCAGGACCCTATCTGTACCCCATTCTAAACCTAAGACTCACTCTGAAGCTCATAGTAAGCCACCTCCTAAACCTAAGGGGTCAAAGAAGGATGATGACGATCATCACTCCTCAAATCAGCATAGTGTTCCGTCGAAGAAGATTGAGCTCAAACAGGAACCACGTGGTAAGTCCTGTACATATAAGTATTTCGTCACCTGCAAGCCTAGAGACTTCACAGGGGAGAAAGGATCCGTCGATTGTATGACTTGGCTCGATGAAATGGACACTATGGTTGATATCAGCGGATGCGCTGATAAGGATGTTGTGAAGTATGTATCTCAGTCGTTTAAAGGAGAAGCATTAGCCTGGTGGAGGTCTCTAATCCAGGCTACTGGAAAGATCCCGTTGTACAATCTGTCTTGGGATCAGTTTGTTGCTCTCATCAAGGAGAATTACTGTCCTCAGCATGAGGTTGAAAAGATGGAGGCTGACTTCTTATCTCTGGTAATGAAAAACCTAGACTGTCAGGCTTACCTTACTAGCTTAAATACCATGTCACGTTTGGTTCCATACCTGGTTACCCCGGAACCAAAACGTATAGCCCGTTTCATTGGGGGTTTAGCCCCAGAAATCAAAGCTAGTGTGAAGGCATCCCGACCTGCTACTTTTAGGTCGGTAGCCGATTTATCATTATCCCTTACTTTGGATGCGGTCAGGCAGAGATCGCTTAGGTATTTCGATGCTGAGAAGAGTTCAGGGATCAAGAAAGATGACCAACAAGCGGGCGAGAAGCCCAAATGTAAGATCTGTAAGAAGCGTCATCTGGGCAAATGCAGGTATGAATCAAAATCCCAATCGCAGCCAAGGGCTTGTGGGATTTGTAAGTCTTCTGAGCACAAGACGAAAGAGTGCAAGAAGATAAAGGATGCAACGTGCTATAACTGTAACGAGAAGGGACACATCAAGTCCAACTACCCTAAGTATGCCAAAAAGCCTGAAGAAGCCAAAAAGACCAATGCTCGGGTCTTTCGAATGGATGCACGGGAAGCAGAGTAGGGTGATAACGTGATAACAGGTACCTTCCTTATTAATGACGTTTAGCAAGGGTGTTATTTGATTCAGGTGCGGATAAGTCATTTGTAGATGAGAAGTTTTGTAAGTTGTTGAATTTACCTGTTAAAACCCTAAGCGTGAAATATGAAGTAGAGTTGGCCGATGGTACCTTAGAAACTGCCTCAACTGTGCTAGATGGATGTTTTATATCCATTAGGAACCACTCCTTTCCGTTATCCTTGCTTCCTTTGAAATTAGCTGGTTTCGACATAGTAATAGGCATGGATTGGCTATCTCATAACCAAGCCCAGATTGTTTGTGACAAGAAACAAGTGGTGATAAAGACTCCGTATGGTGAGCCACTTACCATACAAGGAGATACTGAGTATGGGTTGCCTAAGCAAGTGTCTGTGCTTAAGGCATGAAGGTGTATGAATAAAGGTTGTGTCATTTATATGGCACAAGTGACTATTGATGAGCCAAAACCCAAGATTGAAGACATCCCTATCATTTCTGAATACCCTGATGTATTTCCTGAAGAACTACCTGGTTTACCCCCAGATAGGCAAGTGGAGTTTAGAATCGACATTATACCTGGAGCAGCACCTGTTGCAAGAGCACCTTACCGATTAGCCCCAACTGAGATGAAGGAGTTGAGAACTCAGTTGGATGATTTGTTGGCAGAAGGATTTATTAGACCTAGCTCATCTCCCTGGGGAGCACCAATCCTGTTTGTAAAGAAGAAGGATGGATCGATGCGTCTATGCATCGATTATCGTGAGCTTAACAAGGTAACTATCAAGAACAAATATCCATTGCCCAGGATCGACGATCTATTCGATCAATTGAAAGGGGTAAGTTACTTCTCCAAGATCGATTTAAGGTCGGGTTACCATCAACTGAAGGTTAGAGATGAAGATTTGCACAAGACTGCATTTAGAACTCGCTATGGTCACTACGAGTTCTTGGTGATGCCTTTTGGGCTCACTAATGCACCAGCAGCATTCATGGACCTCATGAATCACGTTTGCAAACCCTACTTGGACAAGTTTGTCATTGTCTTCATTGATGACAATCTTATTTATTCAAAGAATCAAGTTGATCATGAGAAGCATCTTCGTTGTATTCTTAAACTTCTTCAACAAGAAAAGCTTTACGCCAAGTTTTCAAAGTGTGAATTTTGGCTTCGTGAAGTCCAATTCCTTAGACATATGGTTAGTGTGTGACAACCCGCATTAAACCAGGTATCCGTACGACTTAATTAATGATTAATTACTGTTTAATTATTGTGCTTGTTTGAACTAGCTGATGAACTGCTACTTGATATCTGATACATGTACTTACTTGCATCATACTTTACTTACCGTCACTACATTATTTACATACGGCACCTTAGTGACAAACATGATGCACAAAAAGCACAGTAGCACAATACACGGATAACCTATTGAACATGCTGATAAAGCCAGCATCAGGCAAACACTGCCTCCAAGGCCTATAAGAGCCTGAGATATTTGGCTACACTAGTAGTGAGTGTAGGGATACAAGGGTTGTGGAACTGCGTCTCTAGGGATAAGTCACTATGACTGGATGTGCCTAAAACGTAATTAAAGTACAAAACTCAGCACTTTACATAATAATTCAGCTTTTAGTAAGCTAATAAAGTGCCAAAATATGAGAAAAATAACACTAGACACTTTCCAAGGTGTCAGGAATAAACTGTGTCATTACAGATAACAATAACGACACTTTAAAGCTTTTGTAACGCTTTAACGGATTACTTGTGACAACTCGAAATTTAGAACCTTTCATGTATGCTTAAACGTGTGGCTAGTTAACTTATGTGATAATGACAAATAAACCTTTATGTGATTATGTGTTATTGGTGTGTGCTTGTATGTATGCGATATATGTATATATGAACCGAGACAACACGAACCCGACTCGAGACCATGTGGTCTCGAGTGAACTAGTATAACATACGGGCCGGTTGGGCCGCACACACACACACTTAGCCTATTTTGAAAGCCCATTAGGGTGCACAAGTGAAACAAGTATATAATCCTCATGATGGTCACACTTGGCAATTTTGGGCTACAACACTCACACTCCTCTAACACACACACTCTCCTACTTCCTCTCACTAAAACCCTATCTTTCTCCTTCTTCTCGGATCAAATCGGTGACCACAAGGAGACCCGGCTAAGCTCATCATCATCACTCGGACACTCATCTTCTTTACCAACTTGGCACCACCTCACAATTGGTTAGTGATTTTATGATGTTTGTTGTGTTAAATGATAGCATGAATGGTAGGATTTAACTAGTGTAGTTGTATGCTTGATGATGGTTGTGAACCGAATGTGTATGATGTATATGATGATGCTTGGTTAACATACTTTGATTTCGGATATGTTGCTTAATGAACACACAATATTTTATGTCTAAGTATGATTCAAACCATGGAGTGTTGATGTTCATAAAAACCGGCTTGCATATGTGTAGTACCATGTTAATGAGATTAGTGTAGAGTTGATTTTGATATGTTATGTAATGATTTGAAACTATTAGATGAATATGTTCAAGAGTTGATTGTTGTTCATGACTTTGTTAGACTTAGGTTCATATGAATGATGATGAACTACTTGAATGTGTGAAGAACATGATGAATGTATGAAGAACTTGATGAACATGATAAGAATGCGGCTGAATATTTGAAATCTGATATGTTTGATCCAAATTAGTAAATTACTAGACAAACAAACATGTTTAAGTGGATAGTACAAACCATTTTCTGAAATCAAATTCTCATTGGATAGTACACTGTTCCGAATCAGCAGTTGTCCAACCGAAACCATCAGTTGCGACTCGAAACCATGCATGATGAGTCGAAATCTCCCGGTTGCGACATCGGTTGTGAGTCGCAAACACCTGGTTGCGACTCGAAACCACACCTGATCAGCACACCAACCTTGTGACTCGGAACCACGGTTGCGAGTCCAGTTGCGACTCGTAACCAAAACAGCACAAACCGAAACCACGATTGCGACTCAGGTTGCGAGTCGCAAACGCCTAGTTGCGACTCGAGACAAAACACGGATACACACTGTTTGGACTTGTTAAATTACGGGCTTAGTGTTTGGGCCGGACCTTGGACTTTGTTTAATTCTGGGCATGTTATTGTTCGTTCAACTCGTATGCATTACTTGCTAACTGCCATGATTAACGTGTATGCCATACGTGCACTACTTGAATACGAACCTGATGGTATGATACAATTATGGTAGGACGTGAGTAGCCTCAACATTGCTTGTTTGACTTTTCTGTGTTTCTACCGAGCAAACCAAGGTGAGTTCACACCCTCTACAAAGCATGGGATTCCCTGGGTTGGGAATGGGGTTAAGGAACTGGGTTCCTCGTCCTCCTTGGGTAGGACAGCAAAGGTTCAGGAATGTAATTCCTCGTCCTCACGGACAGATAACTCGTACTAGACCAAAACTCTATCACGAAGTCCCTCATTTTTTATATCGACTTAATCGCCGGGCCAATGGCGAGCGGGTCATTAGTTAGATAGCGCTATTTAGGTTTGACAAACCTCACACCGTGCCGCAGAGGATGGGCGTGAACTAATGGACTACTGGCACGTCAATGATGATAGACATTGACAGTTCAGGGCACATAAACATGACTACAGTCAGCAGTCGATATGGTAACGAGTCTAGTAGATACATGGGGTAGCCCCCACGGCCGAAATGCCAGATAACTAACACGGGGTAGCCCCCACGGCAGGATTGCCAGAGTAACCGGGAATAAACAAGTCACGTTTTTAACTATGGGGTAACCCCCACGGCAGGATGCCAGCTAAAGGAAACTGTTTTCGAAACACTTAAAACGAACACCCAACCGTGAACTCACTCAACTTGTTGTTGACTCGTTACTACATGCTTTGCAGGTCCTTAGGTTTCTTAGCTGAAGCTTGCATGGAGGAGGATCGTTGTGGGACATGGACGGCGGTGTGCCATGTTAAACTTTGAAACAATTAAACTTATGTTTTGATTTAAGACTTAAGCTTCCGCTTGCAACTTAACTATGTTTTGTTTGAACACCAATTGTATTGGGTGGATTTTTATAACTACTTATATGCTTGTTCAATATGATTGGTGGCTGGATCCTGGTCAGTCACGCCTCCAAGCGGTAGTACTCCGCAGGTGGATTTTGGGGGTGTGACAGATTGGTATCAGAGCCATTGGTTATAGAGAACTCGGTTTTAATAAAGGGAAAAACGTTTTTGTTAAAACCAGACTATAACCTGTACAGTGCTCAACGGTCCACAACGATGCTTCACTCCACATGCAAGGCTCGACACTCTAGGTGATATGGTCTGTGTATATTGCCTACTTGTTAGTTACATAGTACATTGCTTATGGTATGCTTGGTTAGTATAACTACTGTTACCTGAACACGTGCGTGCTTACTCTAACCTATCATCGTACTTTCGCGAACCCCTCTCACTCACGTTCTTCTTGGTATGAAGATCATGTCTGGACGCGTTAACCTGACACAAGCCCAGTTGACGGCTCTGATCAACGAACGAGTTGCCGCAGCACTCGCAGCTGCACACGCAGGAGGTATATCCTGCAGTCCGAACTCATTCTAGGATCTTTAGGATCCTACTCTCGTGAACCAACCTTTGTGTTAAACTCTGTCTTTTCTTTCACCTACGATAGGTCATCATGTTCAGCCACCCGTGTGCACTTTTAAGACTTTCATGGACTGTCGACCTAGTACCTTTAGTGGTACCGAAGGAGCGATAGGTCTCCTACACTGGATTCGCAGGATCGAATCTGCATTCGATGAAAGTGAAAGCCCTACCAGTAAACGGGTAGAGTACGCTGTTGGTACCTTGCAAGGGAAAGCGTATTCTTGGTGGAACACACAAGTTCAGATGCTCGGATTGGCGGATGCGAATGCCACCCCCTGGAGCGACTTCAAGGATTTGATCAAGGAAGAATTCTGTCACCCGGACGACATCCTAAAACTTGAATTAGAGTACCTTGGCTTGAAAATGGAAGGATCTGAGATCGAAGCGTACACGAAAAGGTCCAACGATTTGGCTGCCTTATGTCCTAACTTGTCACAACCCATTTCTAGACGACTCGAGCTATACCTCAGAGGCTTAGCCTCAGAAATCCAAGGGTCCGTAATTGCGGCCAACTTTTCCACAATCCAACAAGTCGTTCGTTTGGCGCACCAGCTCACTGATCAGGCAGTGGAAGAGGGCAAGTTGCCCAAGCGTAACTCTTCCAATACGAAAACTCTTATTAACACCAAGCATGTTTGGGGAGATCACCAGGGCGAGGGATGTAGCTCTATACAACAGGACCCGCACGGGAAACTCGTCCAGCAGGGGCTGGACTACCAAATTCAAGGGGGATACCTTGGGAATAAGCCGAAATGCCGCAAATGCCATCAACACCACACCGGGTCATGTGCGGAATCGTGTTGCCATAGGTGCAAGAAGACGGGACATATGGCTAGAGATTGTAGGAGCCCATATCCTACAAACCGAAACCAGCAGCAGCAGGGTAGCAAAAAGGGGTGTTTCCGTTGTGGGGCTGAAGGCCATCTTAAGAGGAACTGTCCGCAGATGAGGCAGAAACGCGACAACAGCAACAATGGAGCCCGGGGGCGGGCGTTCGTGATCGGCCAAGGTGAAGCAAGGAATGACCCCAATGTTGTGGCGGGTAAGTTCCTTCTCGACGACTTTTATGTTTCAGTTTTATTTGATTCGGGTGCCGATACTAGCTACATGTCACTAGAAGTTAGTCGAATGCTTAAGCGTATTCCAACACTTTTGAACAACAAGCACACAGTAGAGCTAGCAAATGGTAAGAGCTTAGAAGCCACACACGTAGTCAAGGGTTGTAAACTTATTCTCGCTGACCAGACCTTCTCTATCGACCTCATTCCTATTGTCTTGGGTAGTTTCGACGTTGTCATTGGGATGGATTGGTTATCCCAACACCGCGCAGAGATTCTTTGCAACGAGAAGGTTGTCCGTATTCCAGGTCCCGGTGGTGAACCTCTCATGATTCATGGCGACAAGAGGAGTGCTGTTGAGAACGTCATTTCTCTCCTTAAGGCCCAAAAGTGCTTGCGAAAGGGCCACACTGCTATTTTGGCTCTCGTTACTGACACCTCAGAAAAAGAGAAGAAGATAGAAGATTTTCCAGTTGTACGCGATTATCCAGAGGTATTTCCTGAGGAATTACCTGGTCTTCCACCTCATCGCCAAGTCGAGTTTCAGATCGAACTAGCTCCTGGAGCTGCGCCCATAGCCCGTGCACCTTATCGTTTGGCCCCATCAGAGTTGAAGGAACTCTCCACGCAACTACAAGAACTCTTAGATAAGGGATTCATTCGCCCAAGCTCATCGCCCTGGGGAGCTCCAGTGCTATTTGTAAAGAAGAAAGACGGTACTTTCAGAATGTGCATCGACTACCGAGAACTTAATAAGGTGACGGTGAAGAACCGTTATCCTCTACCGCGTATCGACGACTTGTTCGACCAGCTGCAAGGATCGAGCTACTACTCGAAGATCGATTTGAGACCGGGTTATCACCAGCTGAGAGTCCGGGAAGAGGACGTCTCCAAAACAGCCTTCAGAACTCGATACGGGCACTATGAGTTTTTGGTCATGCCTTTTGGGATGACAAACGCACCTGCGGTTTTCATGGACTTGATGAACCGAGTGTGCAAACCTTACCTGGACAAGTTTGTTATAGTCTTCATCGACGACATCCTGATCTACTCTAAAAGTCGGGAAGAACACGAGCAGCATCTGCGACTTATTCTGGAACTCCTTCGAACAGAACAGCTTTATGCAAAGTTCTCGAAATGCGACTTCTGGCTTCGAGAAGTCCATTTCCTAGGCCACGTGGTGAACAAGGATGGGATTCACGTTGATCCATCCAAGATAGACTCGATTAAGAACTGGCCTGCACCTCGTACACCAAAGGAAATTCGCCAATTCTTGGGTTTGGCAGGATACTACCGGAGATTTATAAAGGATTTTTCTAAGATTGCACAGCCTCTCACCTCACTAACGCAGCAGGGCGTTGTTTATCGCTGGGGAAACGCACAGGAGTTGGCATTTCAGCACCTAAAGGATAGACCTTGTAGCGCACCTATCCTTTCCTTGCCGGAAGGCACAGACGACTTCGTGGTTTACTGCGACGCATCAATTCAAGGTCTTGGTTGCGTGTTGATGCAACGAGATAAAGTTATAGCTTACGCCTCACGCCAACTCAAGGTTCATGAAAAGAACTACACTACGCACGATTTAGAGCTGGGAGCTGTTGTTTTTGCACTTAAGTTATGGCGGCATTACCTGTATGGTACCAAGTGCGCGATCTACACCGACCACAGGAGTCTCGAGCATATCTTCAAGCAGAAGGAACTGAATATGCGACAACGACGATGGGTCGAACTTCTAAATGACTACGAGTGCTCAATCAGGTATCACCCGGGCAAGGCCAATGTTGTGGCTGACGCCCTCAGTCGGAAGGACACTGCGCCTAAGCGCGTGCGAGCTTTACAACTCACGATCCATTCTAGTCTGCCTTCCCAGATACGAGCAGCTCAGATAGAAGCACTGAAACCAGAAAACGTCAGGGCTGAAGCCCTACGCGGATCAAGGCAACGATTGGAACAGAAGGAAGACGGTGCTTACTACGTAACGAGACGCGTTTGGGTCCCACTTTATGGCAACCTACGAGAGCTTGTGATGGATGAAGCACACAAGTCTCGCTACTCAGTACACCCTGGATCAGATAAGATGTATCACGACATCAAAACTACGTATTGGTGGCCTAGCATGAAGGCCCACATAGCGACCTACGTCAGCAAGTGTTTGACTTGTGCGAGAGTCAAGTCGGAATACCAGAAACCCTCAGGCCTGCTCCAACAACCAGAGATACCTCAATGGAAATGGGAGCAAATTTCCATGGATTTTGTTACTGGCCTACCTAGATCCCAGCGCGGGAACGATACTATTTGGGTGATCGTGGATCGACTCACAAAATCTGCACACTTCTTGGCTATCAAGGAGACGGATAAGTTCTCCACTCTTGCAGAAATATACATCAAGGAAATTGTTTCGAGGCACGGGGTGCCCACCTCTATCATCTCGGATCGAGATGCACGATTTACTTCAGAGCTGTGGCAAGCAATGCACAAATCCTTCGGCTCACGATTAGACATGAGCACAGCGTACCATCCTCAGACGGACGGGCAGTCCGAGCGCACTATTCAAACCTTGGAAGACATGCTTCGTGCATGTGTAATCGACTTTGGCAACCGCTGGGAAAAGCATCTGCCACTTGTGGAATTCTCGTACAATAACAGCTACCACACCAGCATTGGAGCTGCTCCGTTTGAGGCATTGTACGGACGTAAATGCCGGTCTCCTCTTTGCTGGGCAGAGGTGGGAGAAAGTCAGATCACTGGCCCAGAATATGTGGTAGATACAACCGAGCAAATCGCTCAGATACGAAAACGCATGACGGCCGCTCGTGAACGTCAGAAAGTTTACGCCGACATGGGCAGGAAACCACTTGAGCTCCAGGTTGGGGAGCGGGTACTACTCAAAGTTTCACCCTGGAGGGGTGTGGTTCGTTTTGGTAAACGCGGCAAACTAAACCCACGATACGTTGGACCTTTCGAGGTCATTGAGAAAATAGGCAGGGTGGCCTACAGACTAAACTTACCGGCAGAACTCGGTGCAGTTCACAACGTTTTTCACGTGTCGAATCTGAAGAAGTGTCCGTCAGATGAGACCCACGTAGTTCCTTTGAAGGAACTCACTATCGACGAGCAGTTACGATTCGTCGAGGAACCAGTCGAAATCACGGACCGGGATGTTAAGGTCCTCAAGAGCACTAGAATACCTCTCGTTCGAGTTCGTTGGAACTCACGTCGCGGCCCAGAGTTCACCTGGGAGCGCGAAGATCAGATGAAACAAAAGTATCCCCAACTGTTCGCAAACAGTACACCCACTACTGAGGCCGAAGCTACGAAATTTCGGGACGAAATTCCAGATCAACGGGGGGTGGATGTGACACCCCAGGAAAACCAGGAAAACCATACAACTTAACTAGCTTCCTCAGTGAGTGCCTACCAAATTTCGGGACGAAATTTCTTTCAACTTGGGGATGATGTGACAACTCGAAATTTAGAACCTTTCATGTATGCTTAAACGTGTGGCTAGTTAACTTATGTGATAATGACAAATAAACCTTTATGTGATTATGTGTTATTGGTGTGTGCTTGTATGTATGCGATATATGTATATATGAACCGAGACAACACGAACCCGACTCGAGACCATGTGGTCTCGAGTGAACTAGTATAACATACGGGCCGGTTGGGCCGCACACACACACACTTAGCCTATTTTGAAAGCCCATTAGGGTGCACAAGTGAAACAAGTATATAATCCTCATGATGGTCACACTTGGCAATTTTGGGCTACAACACTCACACTCCTCTAACACACACACTCTCCTACTTCCTCTCACTAAAACCCTATCTTTCTCCTTCTTCTCGGATCAAATCGGTGACCACAAGGAGACCCGGCTAAGCTCATCATCATCACTCGGACACTCATCTTCTTTACCAACTTGGCACCACCTCACAATTGGTTAGTGATTTTATGATGTTTGTTGTGTTAAATGATAGCATGAATGGTAGGATTTAACTAGTGTAGTTGTATGCTTGATGATGGTTGTGAACCGAATGTGTATGATGTATATGATGATGCTTGGTTAACATACTTTGATTTCGGATATGTTGCTTAATGAACACACAATATTTTATGTCTAAGTATGATTCAAACCATGGAGTGTTGATGTTCATAAAAACCGGCTTGCATATGTGTAGTACCATGTTAATGAGATTAGTGTAGAGTTGATTTTGATATGTTATGTGATGATTTGAAACTATTAGATGAATATGTTCAAGAGTTGATTGTTGTTCATGACTTTGTTAGACTTAGGTTCATATGAATGATGATGAACTACTTGAATGTGTGAAGAACATGATGAATGTATGAAGAACTTGATGAACATGATAAGAATGCGGCTGAATATTTGAAATCTGATATGTTTGATCCAAATTAGTAAATTACTAGACAAACAAACATGTTTAAGTGGATAGTACAAACCATTTTCTGAAATCAAATTCTCATTGGATAGTACACTGTTCCGAATCAGCAGTTGTCCAACCGAAACCATCAGTTGCGACTCGAAACCATGCATGATGAGTCGAAATCTCCCGGTTGCGACATCGGTTGTGAGTCGCAAACACCTGGTTGCGACTCGAAACCACACCTGATCAGCACACCAACCTTGTGACTCGGAACCACGGTTGCGAGTCCAGTTGCGACTCGTAACCAAAACAGCACAAACCGAAACCACGATTGCGACTCAGGTTGCGAGTCGCAAACGCCTAGTTGCGACTCGAGACAAAACACGGATACACACTGTTTGGACTTGTTAAATTACGGGCTTAGTGTTTGGGCCGGACCTTGGACTTTGTTTAATTCTGGGCATGTTATTGTTCGTTCAACTCGTATGCATTACTTGCTAACTGCCATGATTAACGTGTATGCCATACGTGCACTACTTGAATACGAACCTGATGGTATGATACAATTATGGTAGGACGTGAGTAGCCTCAACATTGCTTGTTTGACTTTTCTGTGTTTCTACCGAGCAAACCAAGGTGAGTTCACACCCTCTACAAAGCATGGGATTCCCTGGGTTGGGAATGGGGTTAAGGAACTGGGTTCCTCGTCCTCCTTGGGTAGGACAGCAAAGGTTCAGGAATGTAATTCCTCGTCCTCACGGACAGATAACTCGTACTAGACCAAAACTCTATCACGAAGTCCCTCATTTTTTATATCGACTTAATCGCCGGGCCAATGGCGAGCGGGTCATTAGTTAGATAGCGCTATTTAGGTTTGACAAACCTCACACCGTGCCGCAGAGGACGGGCGTGAACTAATGGACTACTGGCACGTCAATGATGATAGACATTGACAGTTCAGGGCACATAAACATGACTACAGTCAGCAGTCGATATGGTAACGAGTCTAGTAGATACATGGGGTAGCCCCCACGGCCGAAATGCCAGATAACTAACACGGGGTAGCCCCCACGGCAGGATTGCCAGAGTAACCGGGAATAAACAAGTCACGTTTTTAACTATGGGGTAACCCCCACGGCAGGATGCCAGCTAAAGGAAACTGTTTTCGAAACACTTAAAACGAACACCCAACCGTGAACTCACTCAACTTGTTGTTGACTCGTTACTACATGCTTTGCAGGTCCTTAGGTTTCTTAGCTGAAGCTTGCATGGAGGAGGATCGTTGTGGGACATGGACGGCGGTGTGCCATGTTAAACTTTGAAACAATTAAACTTATGTTTTGATTTAAGACTTAAGCTTCCGCTTGCAACTTAACTATGTTTTGTTTGAACACCAATTGTATTGGGTGGATTTTTATAACTACTTATATGCTTGTTCAATATGATTGGTGGCTGGATCCTGGTCAGTCACGCCTCCAAGCGGTAGTACTCCGCAGGTGGATTTTGGGGGTGTGACATTACTATCCAACCGAACAACCGGACTTTACCCGGAACATGAAGATATTATTATTTTCACTATTTATATTTTCCTGAGCCAGTTAGGGTCCCTGATTACCCTAACACCCGCCATAACGCATAACATACAAGTAACTAAGTTTAATACTTAACACTTAACTAACTTAACTTAGTTACCCTAACTAATCTAGTTAGAATCGGCTAGGACCCCCCCCCCCATCCTAACCGGCCTAACTAAGGGGGACACCCATTAGTACCATTTGATTATTTAAATCCCCATTGTCTAATATCTAGACAACATAGCACCCAATGGATAATCACCTTCTAATTTGCCTATAAGTTCATGTAATTGCACTAAGAGATCATTCACTTCACCACATCCCAAACTCAAACTCTCTCCCTCTCTTATTCACTTTCGGCCGAGACCCCCACCCACCCTCATCATACTTTCGAGTTTGGTTCTTGCATTTCCATTATCATACAAACATCAAGGGTCGTATACGAGGAGTCTTGGAGCAAACGGAACACGAAGGACCTCGTTACTTAGCTTTTATCCACGCGTTTTTCATCAAGAATCTTCCCTAGCCTCGAGCTAGAGGTATAACACTTAAAACTCATGTTTGAACTTATCTAAAGTGGTTAAAAGAATTTTTGTCGGTTAAAACTCGGAATCTTACAAGTTGAAGCATTAAAGTCTACTAAAAACTCTAAAAATGGTGGTTAATAGCATATGTGTTGTGTAAAAGTTGTAGTGCTTGGAAGTTGTGATTATTGAGACCCGACCTATGATGTGGTAGCTCGGATCATCGTTTAACCCGACTTGGTAAGATCATGGATCTTAACATAAGCTTGTTTTGATTAGCACAAGGGTTAAAAGGTGAAACTCTACCACACATGAAACCTGAACTTGTGTAAAAGTGTTTTAACATGTACAATAGTGTTTAAAACTAGCAGATCTACGTATCTGCAAGTGGTATTTTCAAAGAACCACGTGTCAAAGAAATCATGTTTTCTAAAAGATGGATCTTACAATAACAAGTATGATTTTATAAACCACAAGTGTGTAAACACTTGTGAAATGAAAAGATCCGACAAAGAACTAGTTTTGTCAAATGTTACTAGAAGTTGTAAAGACGGATTTATCTAAAAACGAGGTTTTTACAAGGTTGGAATTACTTTATATAAAGATCCACAAAATGTAATGGGATTTACACTATAGTTTCGGAAAAATTACAAGTTCATGCGATTATGCGATTTACATACTTGTTGACTAGTTAAAATGTTGAAAAGTTGCTTGATAATGTTGAGAACATTGGTTGATTTGATTTGTAAAAGAAAATGATACGCTTGAAAGCGTGGCCACCTCCAGTTACAGAGGAAACTCTGGCAAAATTTTTCTAAAAACCTAACACTTAGAACTATTTACACTACAAGTGTTAGAGTCACTTTGGACATGTTTCGAAACATAAATTTCGCCATGACTTTATTTACTAAATATTCGGAGGTGGGATTTTCACAAAATATTAACGTGATAAATATATATTTTCACACACTGTTTATGATTATTTTGTGAAAATACATAAATATTATTTCTAGAGTAAAATAATATTTACAAGCGTTAACGAATCCAAAATAATACGAACGCTTTCACCATAAATATATAAGTTACATCGGTAATCATATTACCACTCGATTGTTAAAACGTAACTTACGCACTTACGGAAATATTTATGAACGCACATGTATTGAATCCCCCATCCTTGGGAAGGAGATTAACTACCAAGTATATACAGAACGAAAACATGAAATAGTTGTCTAACTATTTCCCAAAGACTTAAACTATAAAGCTAAGGCACGACCGTCCGTCTAATAGAATTAGCACTTGTAGGTCATCACACAGCTTTCAGATTTGGAGTACTTGGTAGAGACGCACCGACTGTGAGTTCATGTCCCCCTTTTCTCTAACTGTTTTCAGTTTTCTTAACTGCGGGGGTGAAATACATGTTACTTTGTTTACAAGTACTTTATATACGGTATGGGTAGCGTAAGGAGGTATATTATTCCGATCATGTGAGTGGGTAGGAGCAATATGAGGCCATTAGTCCTCATGTCGGGACCGAGGGACAGGAGCGGTAGATCTATCTGGGTGTAGCGAGCCCAGCCCCAGGCCAAACTAGAAACGGACCTTGGGGTGACTTTGTCCACATACAAATGCCGTGGCGAAATCTGCTAGGTTTGAGTCTCCCTATTTGCACTTCACATATATCAGTGGCCTTGCAAACCATTGGTGATCACAAGTCCCCTTATTTGCTACATACCACGACTATTTTCATACTCACAAGTGTTTTACATACTCACTTACACATGAACTCGCTCAACATTATTGTTGATTTTTCAACTTACATGTATTTCAGGAAATTAACGAGATCTGGCACGGTATGGCATGTTTTCCGCTGCACTAGTTTCCGAGGTCATCCGGGGTTTAGGGGATGTGTCTCTTTCCTGGACAAGACACAATCCTTAAACCATGTTTATGTTATGTTAAGTTTGTAATGTCTGTTGAACAAGGTTATGGTTGTTAGGGTATGTCCCCGTTAAATAATGGTATTGTATTTGGTTTTCAAAACTTAATGGATGATCTTGCATGTTTTTAACTCATATAGCTTGGTTATGATTAAGCTATGGTATTAAGAAGTCACACCAAATTAACCACGCTTCCGCAAAGCCAGGGTGTGACATAGTGAGCGTGGTATCCAGGTGAATCCCGCTAAGATCGAAGCTATCATGAATTGGCAAGAGCCAAAGACGCCCACAGAGATTCGCAGCTTCTTGGGCCTGGCAGGATACTACAGGCGTTTTATTAAGAATTTCTCAAGGATTGCAGCACCCCTAACTTCGTTAACTATAAAGAATATTAAGTTTGATTGGGGTCCAAAGCAACAAGAATCCTTCGATATTCTTAAACAAAAATTAAGTAATGCTCCTGTGTTGACATTGCCTGAAGGGATTGAAGAATTTGTAGTGTACTGCGACGCCTCGCACACTGGCATGGGATGTGTGCTAATGCAGAAAGGTAAAGTTATCGCATACGCTTCCCAACAATTAAAAGTGCACGAGAAGAATTACACCACCCATGATTTGGAGTTGGGTGCCGTTGTGTTTGCACTGAAACTTTGGAGGCATTATTTATATGGTACCAAATGTGTGATCTATTCTGATCACAAGAGCCTTCAACATCTGTTTAACCAGAAAGATCTGAACATGAGGCAGCGACGATGGATGGAGACACTGAATGATTATGATTGTGAAATCCGATACCATCCAGGTAAGGTGAATGTGCTCGCCGATGCTTTGAGCAGAAAGGAAAGGGTTAAGCCCATTAGAATCAATGCCAAGAGCATTGAATTAAAGAACAGTTTAAATGAAAGATTGTTAGCCGCTCAGAAGGAAGCCGTATTAGAAGCTAACTATCCAAATGAAAAGTTGGGAGTAACTGCTGAGCAGTTATCATATGGCAAGGATGGAATCCTAAGATTAAATGGACGAATATGGGTTCCGATCTACGGAGGACTACGGGATGTTATCCTCCAAGAAGCCCACAGTTCTAAGTATTCCGTTCATCCTGGAAGTGACAAGATGTACCAGGATTTGAAGGCAAATTATTGGTGGATAGGCTTGAAGAAGTCTATAGCTACTTATGTAGCCAAATGTTTGACGTGCGCGCAAGTTAAAGCTGAACACCAGAAACCATCAGGTTTGCTACAACAGCCTGAACTTCCCTCCTGGAAGTGGGAAATGGTGACTATGGATTTTATCACCAAGTTGCCAAGGACGAAGAGAGGAAATGATACTATTTGGGTTATAGTGGATAGACTGACTAAGTCAGCCCACTTCCTACCTATTAAGGAAACACACAGCTCAGATAAGTTAGCTCAGCTATACGTGGATGAGATTGTATCTCTCCACGGAGTGCCAGTGTCTATTATCTCTGATAGGGATACGAGATATACGTCGCATTTCTGGAAAAGTTTTCAACAATCTCTAGGCACTCGATTGAACTTCAGCACGGCATATCATCCTCAGACGGATGGTCAAAGTGAACGTACTATATAGACACTCTAGGATATGCTACAAGCTTGTGTTATTGACTTAGGAGAAAGTTGGGATGATAATCTTTCTTTGATTGAATTTTCATACAATAATAGTTATCATTCCAGTATTCAAGTTGCACCTTTTGAAGCTTTGTATGGAAGAAAGTGCAGAACGCCCGTTTGTTGGGCAGAAGTTGGAGATGTCCAACTAACAGGACCTGATATAGTCCTGGAGACGACAGATAAGATTGTACAGATACGCGATCGTCTCAAAACTGCCAGGGATAGGCAGAAAAGCTACGCAGATAAAAGGCGTAAACCTCTAAAGTTCGAGGTTGGTGACAAAGTGTTACTGAAGGTATCACCCTGGAAAGGGGTAATGCTATTTGGTAAGAAAGGTAAGTTAAGCCCAAGATACATAGGACCATTCGAGATCATTGAATGTGTCGGAACAGTGGCTTATAAGTTAAATTTGCCTGAAGAGCTCAGTGGTATTCATAATGTATTCCACATCTGCAATCTGAAGAAATGTCTAGCTGATGAATCACTAGTCATACCACATACAGACGTGCACATAGACGAGAGCCTGAAATTTGTTGAAAAACCTTTGTCAATCGAGGATCGACAGGTTAAGAAGCTTCGAAGGAAGCATGTGCCGATTGTAAATGTTAAATGGGATGCCCGTAGAGGTCCCGAGTATACGTGGGAGGTAGAGTCCATAATGAAAGAGAAGTACCCTCATTTATATCAGTAAATCTCGAGGTCGAGATTTCTTTTAAGGGGGTGAGGATGTAACACCTCGTAAATTCATGTCCAATATAATGAAGACACGTGTCATGAACTTTAAACGTGTGATAGATTACTTATGAGGGACTAAAGTTGACAAATGAAGAATGTACATGTATAAAAGGATTCAAGGTGTGAACATTTGATAATTATATCTTTCAATAACCCTACACGATGTTTATAACCTTAAACGAATGAAATATGAAGCGTACGAAGCCATTTGTGGAAGAAAGTGAGAGTTCACAAACCGCAAGGGTTAAAAGTGTCAACATGTTTAATTTGTACCTCTGAGTGACCTTTTAGTAAACCCGAAGCTTTGTAAAGAATAATTGTGCTCACTAGAATAAGTGATAAAAATTTCACAAGGTTTCGTTATCGTATGAGAAAGTTATGCTAACATTCGTATATGAGGGGTTAAAAGCGTCAACGTTGAAATTCAGGGCTTTTCGGGTGATCATAAAGCTAACCAAGGACTTAACAAAGTTTGGTTATGTCTTGGAGCCCTTAAAAGTCAATTTGGAGGGTCAAAAGTGCAATAAACGAAGTTAAAACCACTTTATAAAGGACCAGGGACCAAATGTGCAAAAGCTGAAACTTGTTTAACCTGATCCGAGGCACCATACCGGCCGCGTAGACCATGTATGGGTCTTACGCGGGCCGCGTGACCCTCTGCAGCGACAAAAACAAGCACAGCTGCCTGTTAAAGCTGTGTAACCGACTTACGAGCCTTGTTTTACATACCAGGGGCTGCACCAACAGGTTTTCATGCATAGGGGGCACCTGTAAGCATCATATATCACCTGTAGACTTGCTTGGCATGATCTAGTTGCATCAAAAGTCCTATATAAGAGCTCCAAAGTTGCAAACATTGGACACTTGCATTTCAAAACTTTCATAACTTCATCTCTGGAGATTCCTGGAGCTCAAGGCCACTTTCTAGAAGTCATTAGTCGTGCTTAGGACTATTGTAAGCTCCCTTAACCTTTATTAGTTCAGTTTTACTTAGTTTATTGGCCTAAAGTCAAACCGTCGTAATTAAGGTTTGACTTAGTAATTAATCACAAATTGTCCAGTCAATTCTCGAATTAAAAGTAGCTTTAAGTTGGTAATTATGTGGGTAATAAACCCTTAAAGGGGCACCCTCTGATTCCCACTCTAACTAGGTCAATTGTCGGGTCAAAGCAAATTATAAAAAGTCAACAGAAAACAAATTTTCGCATAAACGCATAATTAACAATGTAGAAGCCATGCAACCTGTTTTATCACTCATGTAACTTGGTAATTAATGTAAGAACATGTCTAGACATGTTCAACCCGACAATTTTCAGTTTAAGCTCGGTTCGGAACCGAAAGTCGCAAAAGTAGACTTTTGCTTTGACTTTCAGTTCTGACCCAATGTAGCATGTTTTATAAATGCCTTAGAGCTCTATTAGGACCAGGTTATAGATTAGTGTAACCCTCTGAGGTTATACAACTTGGTTCATTGGTTATTCGATTCATGTGCATGTTTCCGTTATATGCCTAAATGTTGACTGTAATACCCTTTTGGACTTAAAACGAGATTTTTGAAAATGTGAGAGGACAAAAACCTTTATTACTAATTTATAAACTTGCCCTAAAAATTTGACATCAGTTTGAGGTCTAGATTAAGAGTTATGCTCAATAGCGTAATTAGAAAGCTTTTTATTAATTAAACGGCGTAATTAGCATAAAGCCTATCTAAACCTAATTTTTGACACTTAAATTTTTTACCCACTGATGTAATATAATATTTTGGGATTTTTGAAGATTTTTATTTATTTTTAAGCTGACCATAACACAGGGTTCTTGCTTTAAATCGGTAATTGTCGGTTATGCCCTTTTCTTGAATAAAATGAGTTTTACATAATATTTTGATACCAAACTTTTTGCTACTGATTTTATATGATAAATAAAATATTTTGAACTTTATAAACTGATCAAAAACTCATATTTCCTATTTAAACCTGAAAATCGCTTCAAACCGACTTTTACGCGTATTAAGCGCATAATATGGGTTAAAACTATTTTTTTAACATATAAGGCTTGATAACTACTGATGTTTTAAGTAAATTTTTATAATTAAATGGTGAGCTAAAGTTTTAAACTCAGATTTCTAGATTTGACCTTTAAAGCTTATGTGAAATTACCAAAATGCCCCTACGGTGCATAGTTTGGTTATAAAAGATAAATTTCACATATATGCAATACCCTACTGTTATGACTTATAAAAATAATATTTTTACTGATTATATCAGACCTGAAACTCAGATTAGTATTTAAGTTCTTTTATAACTGTAAAATGACCAAAATACCCCTACGGGACATAGTTTGAGTTTAAATCCATTTTGGGCATTATGGAAGGTATCTTACTGATATCACAACATATTTAAGGCATATTAACGTAGGAAACTTGTTCATGACTCATTTGGTTACCCGTTACGCATTATTCGCATTCGGTGCGGTTTGTGTAACTAGTTTGCATAAATTAGTCGAAACAGGTCAAACCTTATCGTTTTTATCTCAAAATCCAGAATGTGTTTAGTTTACCCATATTATACAAGTATACAAACTTGTCGGGTCTAAACCACACTCTAATCCGGTCATCGATTAATCATGCGTTTTGAACCGTATATCTTCCTTTAAAACTAACCGGTCTAAGTTTAGGCTTAATTATGACCCGTTAGGAATCTAATAGGTTATTAAAAACTTTCGTTCCAGATTAGGAGCCCAGTAAAAGCTATCTGCACTTGCTGATTGAATACGGTTGAGATAAATTTGAATAATTGCTCAGGTAAATACTTTTAACTTATTTTCTCTTATATGGGCTTGGGGTACGGTATATAAAATACCGCTTGTTTGGGCATTGAATTTTTAATCATATGAAGGTTAATTTATTGAGATGACCTGTTTAAACTGTTTTGTTTGCTTAAAGCCTTTGGGGGGTTAATGACCATGTCCCGGATATCCTTGGCATCATTCATTGAAATGGCCACTACCTAAGCACGGGGTGTAGGCATACACATGCCGGTGCATATAAATAAAAAGGTATAATCGTTTGTTCGAGAATAACTCGACGCGGGATTATATCATGTGGTGTGTCTATTAATCTTTAACCTGGTATTCAACCCGGGCTACTGAACGTATAACGAACATGTAATTCTTTTACAAGTTTATATATAAATAATTATCCAAAGTTATAAAAGATTATTTTGTGCCATATGCATTCAAATCATTTTTTAACATTTTCAAAATGAGTCGGTTAATTGTATTTACCAGTGTAAACTGACGTATTTTCCGAAAAGACTAAGTGCAGGTACTACACGGAATAGGCTGGCTACTCCTAGCATCACCTAAGAGTCTTGCAAGCTTAAGATGTTAAAGTCTGTTGAACAATGATCCATTTTAACTTTTGATCCGCCTGTGGATCCTTTACAGTCCGTTAGTAATACTTTGATATTACTTTTTATTCGGTTTGTAATGTGATTCATCTTTTGCTTCCGCTGTGTATTTAAATGTGTTGTTTGACTATGATGATATCAACTACGTCACGATACTCCCCACCGGGCCCACCGGTAATACATGAAAATATCGGGGTGTGACATCTTCCAAGTGGTGCTTTAGTTGATCACACATGTTGAATGCATACATATAATTCAACGCGTGTGATTAAACGAAGCACCACTTATGTGTGTGCTATGTATATGAAGAAAAATTAAACTTAGGTTGTGTATTACAATTATTATTTTTATTCAATTGTCAAATGGGTGAAACTTGAAAGTCAAACTGGGTCGGTCAAACATGGTTAATCTCGGTTTACAGTTATGATTGGTAGTTTTGTGTCAGTTAATCACCCGCTTGATAGTAATTACGTCGGTTGATGTTTAGTGGTAATCGTGCATATAAGGGTCAGTCAAGAGTCGGATGAAAACTCAAAAAATAAGGAAAAGAGTGTTGACAGGCAGGCTTGACACATTTAGACATGTATTAGAAGTTTCCGAACATGTCAAACAAGAGGACTTTTAAAACATAACTAAATCATGTGACCTGTTACCCAGCCCGGCTGACCCGACTCAGATTAAAAAGATTACCAGTTTTAACCCAAACCCATTTGGCTAGTTATACAGCCTACCTAGCCCGTCCAATGTTCCACCCATAGATGAGACATACATGTGCATTCAATACCAACCAAAGACAACGTTAATGGATTTATTTGAAACAAAATCACAGTTAAACTCAATAATAAACTGCAAACTGAAATTAGAAGATAGGAAACTTGCCTAATATTCAGCAGAATTGCAATCGAAAGCAATTACACGTTTTTAATTATAAAAAGTACCTTAAATTTCTTTAACCTAGACTTGTTATCAACACAACAGGCTAGAGCAGAGGTTCTATGGTCCCAAACACAATACCAAAGACACCATTACATAACAAAAGCATAAAAATACAAATTCATAACCATTAATTTGCAACAGGAATGATGACTGAGTTCATATATTACAAGAAATAAGAAACAAAACCAGTAAAGAGGGAAAGAGAAACCTGTAGATGTGGTGGTTGACGAATCGATTAGGGTTTTGGCGAGATGAAGAGGGGTTGTTTCAATCCGTCCTTTTAAACACCGATTACACCTTCGAAACATGGGTATAGATCAGTCTCATTTGATTATCATCATTACCAAACATAATCAAATCCAAAAACATACCTCTAGAATTGTCAATCGGAACCCTAGGTATGGCTCTGCCCGAATCCTAATAACCCCTTGACTGACTTGCGACGGAACCCTAAAGCCACCGTCGGGCTTCGCTTTGTCCACAACCTACCACCGCCATCATCCAAACACCATCATCACTGACCCGGCGTCATCTCAGGAGGACTTATGCAAACGAACAGGGCTATTGAATTCAAGAATCTGATGATTGCATTGAAAGAGGAACGGTTGAGTTGAATAAACTGATAATGGCATTGAATGAGAAGTGAACGGACGTGGAGAGATGGAGATTGATTAATCCTGTATCTATTTTATGTGAGAAGGGCATAAAGGGAACAAAATGATAAAAAAAATTAGGCATTTTAAGTTAACCCTTCATATGCCATCTTAAAAAATTGAATGGAAATTACTATTTGGTACATAGGAGATGCTTTATATAGTATATATAGATAAGTTTACAAGGGATTATACAAGTTATCTTCTATTAAAAAACAACAAGCTTTAGGTAACATTCGTTTCATGGATTGTAATAAAATTGAAATTGACACATAAATTGAAATTTAATTTTGAATTTGAATTTAGGCATGTTTGTTTCAAATAATGGAATGAGATCTGAATGGAACTGAATATATATTCTCTTTCTTATGTTGTCGTTTAATTCCACTTTTTTTTTGTTTGAAACCAACAAAATACGAAACGAGGTCAGCATTAAATTCCATTCTATTCTGTGAAACAAACACTAGCCTGGTGTTTTTCAACAAGGTAAAACAAAAGGTGAGGCTAAATATGTGCAAAGCTTGATAACACAAGGGTGCATTAGAAATGGTATCCATAAAGGAGGGGCAGCAAAACAAAAATAAAAAACACGATAATGTCCAAATCCAATTTGCCCCTTGTAAAACCCTTGAAAACCCTAGATTGATTGAATCAGAAGGAAGGAAAAATGTCATCGACGCTGTTGGAGCTGACTCGAGCGGCTCACGAAGACGTGGAGCGGTTCGAGCGACTGATTGTGAAGGATCTGCAGAATGAACCGGCTTCCAACAAGGACCGTCTCGCTCAGAGTCACCGTGTGCGCCATATGATCGACCAAATCACCTCCACTACTCACAAACTCGTAACATTTCCTCTCTAAATTGGTCATAATTCAATGTAGAAATTGGAGTTTGCATTTGCATTTTGATGTGTTATTGTTTTGATATTAGGTTGACATATATGAAGATAAAGATAATGCTAGGAAGGATGAAATTGCAGCCCTAGGTGGACAAACAGCAACGGGGACTAATGTTTTTAGTGCCTTTTATGACCGATTGAAAGAGGTGACTTTTTTTGGCTTTGTAAGTCTATTTGGATGTTGTTGTCATTGCATAAAGTAATATTTGATTTTTGTACAGATTCGGGAGTACCATAGGCGCCATCCGTCAGCTCGAGTTCTTGACACTACTGATGAGTTAGAGCAGTTGCTTGAAGAAGAACCACAGATTGAGTTCAGTGGAGAGGTTAGTTTAGATGTTTGTCATTATCACTTTGTTTGCTGCTATGTTGTCAAAGCGTATAGGCACACTCAAGACACATAGGCCGAGCCTAGGTGCATTAAAAGCGAGGGCTTTTTTCAGCTAGGCGCATACCATTTTTAGGGGTTTTAGACATGTACTTGGCTTGTTTAGGGCTATTTTAGGCTGAGTTTCATTCTAGGTTTATCCAGGTTGATTCTAGTCGTATACAGTTTTTTTTTTTTTTTTTTAAAACCATCTTTAGCCGGGAAATCCCTTGATTTTGCGCCTAAAAGTTCGCTTATCAAGTTGCAGCGCGTAAGGTGTGCTTTTGACAACATAGGTTTGCTGCTAAATTTAGTTTTTTTTTTGTGCATTTTATATACTCAAAACTGCTTGATACATGTTCCAGATATTGAAGTATTCATGATCAATAGTTTACTATCAGTGGACAATGTATTTTGCTTTGTTGATTATTAGTTTTGTCATTACTGTTAAATAAGTGACTTTTGCTTAATAAGGAAGTGTTTTGTGTTTCAGCATAAATAACTATTATGTTATCAGTATTGTGTATACTGTCTCCCGAGACCTATTCTCATGGTGTTTTTTTTTCTTCATGTGACTTGTTCTATGTAGGAAGCATACGGACGCTATCTAGACTTGCATGAATTGTACAATGATTACATCAATTCAAAGTTCGGAAAGAAAATTGATTACACTGCTTACCTTGATGTGTTTTCACAACCACAACATATACCCCGGAAACTAAAGATGACAAGGTAATCATTAATTTTAATTTTTTTTTCTATTTGTATTTATATTATCATCATCATCATCATCATCATCATACTCAGACTCAGTAAATCTCACCAATAGCAAAGCTAAGGTAGGGTTTGAGGAGGGTAAGATGTAGACAGCTTACCTCTACCTCGTAGGAATCTTGGTTTTAAAAAGCGAGAGGCGCACAAAAGCGAAGAGGTCTAAAACCGAGGCACGAAGCGTAAAGCGCAAAAGCGGCGAGCTTTTCGTACCCGAGGCGCAACTGCGCAAGCTAATTATATATATATTTTTATATATTTCCCAAAGGTTTCTAGTAACATTTACCTAAAATTGTGACACAAGTAACCTCTATATATGCATTAATATTTAAATAACCCATATATACAACCTAAGAAGCACAAAATCTCTGCTATACACTCAAAATACAACTAACGAAGTTATATGACAATCAATAAAACTCCATAAAAAGCAAAAAAAAAAAGGAAAAAAAAACTAAGTTAGAAAAGTTGTGTTAAAAATTTAAAATAGTATAACATTAAGGATGAAAATTGTAATTTTGTGAAAACAAAAGATAAAAAGTAAAAAGGGTGTAAACCCTAAAAAAGTCCAGCTGTCACTCTCTATTTCATATCTTAGCCCCATCATTCTTACATCTACTCTCAAAAGCACTTCAAATCGTTAATTCTGGCAATATTATCTCCAATTTTATGAATAGCCTGGTGTTTCATCTTCACAAGTATGGTTGTTTCTACACAGAACGTTTAATTTTCGTATAAGGTCCTTAAAGCGCACGCTTCAGTGCCTCGTCGCCTAACAAAAAAAGCGCTCAAGCGCACCGCTTCTTGGATTTACTCTAGGCGCTAAGCAAAAAAGCGAGGGACCCTGAGCCTTGATGAGCCTCGCGCCTAGGCGCGCCTAAGGCGCGCTTTTTAAAACCAAGGTAGGAATAGAGAGGCTGCTTCCAGTGTGACTCCCGGCTCGATAGTGGTTTTGCATCAAGCCTTGGACATAAGGCACATAACACTCAACAATTGAGACAAATGCCGATTAGTGCATGTACCCCATTGTCTTTCGGCTATTAACGCCATCACATGTCTATTTGTATTTATATGTATTATCTTTATCTGTGCTTGCTGTATATTATTTTTGTTTTTTCATCAGAGCTTGATTTGTATTCATCATCTTACATGTCACACATAAGCTTAGTGGTCTTGTATATATCATGTTTTTTTAGAGATTAGAGGCTTTTATTTTAAACGTCTTATATTGTTTTTTAAATGTTTAGGACTGACTTTATTTTGTTTTTCCAGGCAGTACAAGGATTATTTGAGCAAAATGACAGAATATCTGGTGTATTTTCTTGAGCGCACAGAGCCTCTGCAAGATCTTGATAGATTATTTTTAAAGGTACTCGCATGCAACTTATTTGTCCTCTTTTCATAATTCATATATTTTCTTGAGTCCAGTCAAGTTATACGTGTGTATCTGTGTTTGATGTTTCTAAGTTTCCATAGCAAACACATAATGAGTATATGTTTGCAAATTGCAATCATATAAAAAAACTTTGTCTGTTGCTCAAGCATTCTCTTGATTTCTCCAAGTTCTAGTTACGTGGATAGTTATTGGCTTAATATAAAGTTTTAATATAGCTTGAAAGCTAGTGTGCATACTTTTTTCGTTTGTTGACATTTCATAAACACTAGTGTTTTAATATGTTTGAAGCAGATCTATGTGGTCTTGTCTATAAGTGGTTAAGTGGGGCCCTAGAGTGGATATATAAACGGGTTATATTTTTTTTTAAATAAGCTTGAACTATGGTTTTTATTAGTTTAAGTAATTATTTTTTATATTTGGAAATGACTAGTTGTCTATAAGTGGAAATATAATGGCTTATTTAAAAACAACATAAAATTATGATAGTTTTTTTAGGTTATGTAAGTATTTAGATGTAAACTCATACAATATTAACTTCTATACATTTACATTTGGATATGGAGGCAGCATTTAAGTGGATATATAAACGGTTTTTTTTTGAAATAAGCATGAACTATTATGTATGATGTTTTTTGATTTATATAGATATTTAGATGTGAATTGGTACTTCTATATTTGGAAATGACTAGTTTATAACATAGTTATTAAAGGTGCTAGGCGCATAGACCTCGCCTGGGGCCTAGGGGCAAAGCTCATAAAAAGCGAGGGCCTGAGAAAAGAAAAGCAAAACGCACAACAAAAATAAATAAAAATATTTTATCTATTAGAAAATTAATACTATTCTCCAAATAAAATAAACTAAAGCTATTGTATAACATTAATATCATCTATTTACTACCAACAGTTATAAATATTAGTGTATTAGTATAGAAAAGTAGTTTTTGTTAGATAAAAAGTAGAAATCTAGCTTGAAACCGACCGGAATTTAGAGAATTTGGCCGGAAACTCTCCGGAATTTGTGCCTGGACCATCACCTGGAGAATTAAAGCGCAATTGCCTCGCCCGCCTGGAAAATGGGCCTAGGTGCAAGAAGCGATGGCTTTTAACAACTATGATTTATAAGTGGTTAAGAGGGCCCTTAAGTGAAAATATAAGCGGGTTTACTTAAAAAAATGATGATAGTTTTTAGGTTATGTAAGTATAAAGATATAAATTGATACACTATTACTTGTATAGTTGTATACGTTTACATTTGGATATTGAGGCCGCACTTTGTGGGATTTTTATTAGCGGACTATAATAGAAAGTTACTCACTTTCTGAATGGGTTGATTTGGTTTGGTTTGTGTTTGCTCAAAAAAAGTTTAGCTAAAAGGGGAATGGATCTAGTGCCTTTTAGCTTGTACTCTATAAAGGTTTAGCTTACAATTGTATCAATCTGTTAAAATTGTTTCTGTAATCATCTTTATCATGTTAGTTATATGCAGGAAATAAAAAATTGAACAAGTGAACCCACCCTAATAATGACATGTTTCAACCTAATCTCATATTCCCATTTTGACTTGTTACCAGACACCTGACCAACCCATCATTTAAATGTAATTTTGAGAAAGTAGAACTCAATTTTGGTTTGAACAATCATAAGGGGTTGGTAAATATAGTGAGTTTATTTATTTGATTTATAATAGAATTATGTGTATGTGGTTCATTGATTTGAAAGAATGCATAAACTTATTCACGAGCCACATTCATTGATTTGAAAACAGGTGATGGCAGAGTTTGAAGAGCAATGGGCTGATGGCAAAGTAGATGGATGGAAAGACGAGGCTCAAGAGAATGGACACGCGACTGATAAAAATACATCAAAACTCGATCTAGAGTACTATAGTACAGTCGATGACCTAGTTACAATTGGCCCTGAAAGGTTAAAGGAGGTAAGCGCATAATAGTTCATTACTTTAGCATGTTTCTTCCAATTTTTACAAGATATCAATGTAAAATTTGTTAAACGGTAATACAGAAGTTTCAATGCTTTGTTAAATTCAACTAATTTCAAATATGTATGTAGGCATTGGGTGCACTGGGATTAAAAACAGGAGGTACCGTTCAACAACGTGCGGAAAGGCTTTTTCTTACCAAGGTATCAATTTTTTCTTTATTTACTGTTCTTACGAAGGGATCTCATACGTCTTGTTTTCTAACCCCTGCAGCACACTCCTCTTGAAAAGCTGGATAAAAAACATTTTGCAAAAGGTGTACGCAGGCCCGAACAAAATGGCGCTGTTACTGCTCAACATCAAAATGACGATTTAAAACAGATTGCCCTCATGGAAGTCAAGATAGAGAAGCTTTGCGAGATTTTGTCAGAGGTAAATTTATCAAAAAAGTTTTTATAAATATTTTTTTTGTCTGTGAATCTTTAATGATGGAAGTGACCTATGATTTTTTGTGCAGAAAATAGAGCGAACAAAAGAAAACGTTGAGAAGAAACAAGCTCAGATATACGAGGAAATAGATGCTGAAAGAGAGGATGTAAGTTTGGTTCTTATATGATAACGATAAAAGAATATAATAATACTCATCTTGAGTTTTTTTTGGTTAACTTTTCTAATTTTTAGGAGGAAGTACCCGACATTGAGAGTGATGACGAGGATCAACAAATATATAATCCCTTGAAGTTGCCAATGGGCTGGGATGGAAAACCTATACCTTATTGGCTCTATAAACTTCATGGCCTCGGTCAGGTAATGATTCTTCTCTTTCTTTCTAAAACGGCCCCGTTTCAACCAGTTTTTATTTTGCCCAAAACCTGCTTTGACCCGGGATAGGATCCGATTCTGATTAATAAAGATGGAAACTGAAATTGATACGAAGAAGATGATGATGCAATCGGATCTTACAGACTCGATAGACTAACACCGAAGTGTTCCCAGGGCTACGGCTTCTCTCTAAACCAAGCTAGAGCCTAATAAACTGAATAATACTCTCCCTGCCTCCCTAAGGATTATTGATACCTATTTATAGAAATATAAGTTGCACTTAACCCCCTCCCAAAATAGACAAATGACATTTAGACTAGAAACTAGAACATGATTCCTATCAACCCGTTAATCGACCGTAAGCTTTTTAATATAATTAAACTAGGTTAGAACCTCGTGTATTAGACGGCTTGAATTAGTAAAATTTGGTTTTATTTTGTAATTTTAAGTATGTGTGATCATAATGAAGGGTAAAAGAGGAAAATGAGAATCACAACTCTTAAATTTAGAAAAATAGAAACAAAAAACGGTCAATTTTAAATTTTATTATAAAGGGGAATTGGCCTGTAATAATCCCAACTAGAGGTCATTGGCCATTGACAGTCCCACCTTTGAATATTCCCCCATCAGTCCCACTTTTCACCTATTTTTCCTACACTGGTCCCCCGTTAAAAAAAACTTAACGGAGTTAAGCTTTTTTCCAAATTACATACAGATTTTTTAGGGCTTTTGATCAAAACGACGATACTGAGTCCATTGATGTAAAACTTGCCTCGAAATAGTGCTTCAAATGACTTGATTTTTGTTAATTGGAAATTTAAACACCCGAATTGAAGCGTCTTTTTCATCATTTAGAGTACCGTTTCGAGGTAAGTTTTACATCAATGGACTCGTATAGTCGTTCTGATCAAAAGCCGTAAAAAACTGTTTGTAATTTGGAAGAAAAACATAACTCCGTTAAGTTTTTTTAACGGGGGACCGGTGTAGGAAAAATAGGTGAAAGGTGGGACTGGTGGGGGGAATATTTAAAGGTGAGACTGTCAATGGCCAAAGACCTCTAGTTGGGATTATTACAGGCCAATTCCCCTATTATAAATTGGTAAAAATTTAAATAATGAAAACATGCAATGTTGATGACAACGAAATATGGAAATGTATTAAAATGTGATAATGAAAAAAGAAATAGGTGAATTTGAAACGGGTAAGGATCCACGTGTAAGTTAAATGGGCATACGGAATTAGGCAGAAAAACAAAAAATAAGGTTGCCTAGAATTGAGCCACGTGTCCCCTAAGATATATATTTATTAGGTATAGAGTTAGAGATAGAAATTATATAAAGGTTTAACATGTTTATTCCTATATTGTAGGAAGTAAAAAATAATATATAAATTTAAATTAATATTAGTGAAAAAGATAAATGTGGAGAGGGATTTTGGTAGTGACTCGTGCCATTCTTTGGAATCGTTTATTCTAATAGGGATATTTCTTATGTGAATAATTAATTTTCAGGAGTTTAAGTGCGAGATATGTGGAAACTATAGTTACTGGGGACGAAGAGCCTACGAGCGCCATTTCAAGGAGTTTCGACATCAGTATGGGATGCGTCGTCTTGGTATTCCAAATACTAAAAACTTCAATGAAATTACATCGATTGAGGTATGCCTTTCTTATAACCTTTTAATAGTATCATTTTCTTTTGTGGTGCTATCAGTTTTAGTTACAGCTGTTATGATTTTGTTAACTACTCACAGGAAGCACAACAACTGTGGGAGAGAATTAAAGAGAAGCAAGGCGTGAACAAGTGGCGTCCAGATTTAGAGGAAGAATATGAAGACCGAGAGGGTAATATTTACAACAAAAAGACGTACACCGATCTTCAACGTCAAGGCTTGATATAATAGACGTCGTTTACTGCAAGTAAGTTTTATTATTTGATAGTCATTTACTTGATGAGTGGTTGGATATGGGTTTTGGTTTTTATCTATCAACACATTAAACAGAATGGCATCACTATGTTGAAAATAATTAGATTATTATAGTTGTGTGATACAATATATGTGTATCATGTGACCTACTAATGATAAATTACTTAAACTTTTTGAACTGAAAGTGTTTTAGGTCAATTCGATCCAAGTAAGACCATAGGTAAACCTTTTGACTTGTTAATTAACCTACCCGTCAGTTTTGTCACCTTTGTTGTGCTGTTGTTTGCACCTGTTAATGGTTTCTTGATTTCATTTGATGACAGGATCATTCTGCACGGAATTTCTGTTTTAGTGTGCGGCTGTAATCACAAGCAGGAGCAAGTTGTTTTTGGTTGATAACGTTAATCTCCTTACTTCGTCGTACTAGTATTGTGATGTTTTAGAGCATAGATGCAATTCAACTGGTTGGCTTCGTTAAGCGCCTAAATTCTTCAGTCACCCAATCCTACATAACAATGTATTTTTCGGGTTTGTTTTGTTATGGATCCGACATCTTATATGAAACTTTTCTGTAGGGTTTTCTTTGTAAATGTGGTCTGATATAAACAGTCCTATATAGGTATGGCAAAATGTGTAGGCTGGTCAAATCAGGTAACGTGTCAAGACGAATCGGGTTATTCAATGGGTCGTTTTAAAGAACATCACTTTGATTAGCTCCAAATAGGTTTTGATAAAGTGGGATCGAATTCAACAAGTCGTTTTAGAAAAGTACTGAAATGAGTACACCTGCTGGGGACGTACATAGTGGTCGGTCAACTAGGCGCACCACGGTTAACTAGGTGCGCCACATTTCTTCTCTAGAAAAGTACTGAAACGTGTACGCCTGCTAGGGACATAGTGTTCGGTCAAATGGGCGTAAAAGGGACAAGATTTTGACGAAGTTAACTTGGTATTGTTATTCTTAGTTTTGAAGTTGTAATTTATATAAGAACTAGCATTTTGACGTGTTGTGGGTTGCGACGCGAAACTTTAAGTAACTTCAATTTATACCATGAAAGATTTGACCCGACTCGTTTCAGAAAAAAGTTGCATCAAAGAGTAGACAAACTAAAAATGCACATAAAAATAATCATACAAATGTATTATATTTGATCAAATTCATTACCAAGAAAAAATTACGTTGAAACGTAAACCAACTCGGATTATACTGAAACGTACTAAAAATTTAGCATATAAGAAGAGTTAAGTGTCATTTACGTCTCTGTGGTTTGTCCACTTTTACCATTTCAGGCCAAATTTCAAAATTGTACCATTTCCTCCCTCAAATTCTCGAAACGTGTCATTTCAGTCCAAAAAACTAACTAAAGTTAAAAAAACTCAATTAGCTCATGGGTAAAATGGCCATTTTACAAAGTGGTTGTAACAACTCGACTTTTCCGGCAAGTCAAAGTCAAAGTCAAGGTCAAGTCATGTTGTTACTCAGATCTGACATTTCTTGCTTAATTATTGCTTTTCTTTCTTAACTATCTTGTACTCTCGAGATTCCGATTATCGCCAAGGGTTTTCGCGATATTTTCGAACTATGTTTTACAACGTTCACAACGCTTATTCAAAACGCAGTTATCACATTTAACACTATTACAACGCATACTATTTAACTCATCGCATTTTATCGCATATTACATCGCATGTTTATACTAAACGCTATCACATCGCTATCGCATCGCAATCTCACCGCAACTCGAATCGCATATTTACTTTACGCAATTATGTGTTATGTGTGTTATTTGTGTGATTACTTGTTTAATGTTATGTGGTTATCTCATCGCAACGCTTACTCGCAACTCGCTTAAATGCAACGCAACGCTTAACGCACGAAACGAAAGTTGGAAAACCAACTCGCACGAGCCGTCTGATCGAATGACCACTCGATCGAATGGACATCCGACCCACGAACTGCACCCCCTTATCTCCCTCTCACCTATAAATACTCGCCTGTCACATCACTATTCACTGATGTGACAGCTCTATCCGACCAACATGCTCTCAGCTCATTGTCAGGCACTTTCACTTGATTCCAAGCTATTTCTGTAAGTTTTCTCTATAAATCTTGTACTTCAATCATCATTACACACATTCTCATCATATTCCTTATCAAAATCACTGATTTTCACCATGAAATCACCCGATTTGGACTGCTTTAAGGTGACGTCATGTCGGTTTCTTATGAAAACTGAAATGTGACCTCATCTCATCAAGATTTGTCCAGATCTAAAGGATTTCTACACATTTTTACACAAATCTTAACAAGATCTAAACGTTTATCAACTGATTTCTACTTTTCTTCAACTTTCTTCACTTTTCAGCTAAGAATCGATGAAATCTAGACTCATTCAGGCTCTCTACTCATACTCTAGTTGAGAACCGGTCTGAGAACGGAATTCCACCGAAGAGACGACCGACTTAGGGGTTGAACATGAAACTCCGTCAAGAACAGTTAGTCTGATCGAATGGGATGATTCCCATCCGATCGGCTGAGCTGGACTTGGTGCGGTTTCCGTTGTTTGACACGTCGTCACGCCGTCTCCGTTAAACTTCAAAACTTTTAACTTAGAAAATTTTACAAAGATTTTCAAAACATCAGATCGCCGAGCGAATAGCCATCCGATCGGATGACCATCCGATCGAATGACTATTCGACCAGGCGACTCGTCCTTTATAAGTTCAACACTTAAACAATTTGACAAAACTTCAAATAATATCACACTTTCAATAGAATAGCCATCCGATCGAATGGCCATCCGTCCGGATGACCATCCAATCGAATGCCTTGATTTTTACTACAACGAAAACTTCAAAAGTAGAAACGATTTACAAACACACTTACCCAATCGAATGACCAACCGATCGACTGCGTTACCATCCGCTCGGTTCACCATCCAACACTTATCTCATTCGACGCACTGTTTACACGTTGTTCGACGCTTACGCTATCGTTCTATGCTCAGGCTAATCTCCACGCGCTCCCTTCAATCAAAGACTGTGTTTATTTACGAAACACATACAGTGAGTATACTCGAACCCTTTTTTCTCTTAACGCACTTTTGGGTGTTACATACATTACCTACATCAAATCACATCAACACACAACGCAAACACTTTTAAATGCTAACCGCTCTCGCATGGTATACGTGTTTCGATGAATGCTTGTATGTTTTGTTTACACAGTGATTGTTGCTTGACACCTTAGCAACGATAGTACTATATTTTAGACTCAGCACCCGTCGTGGACAGGGGTTGTTAAGGGTTTTACTTCACATGGTCACAGTGGTGATAATGTATTACACATTCTACACTCGCAGTCATGTCGGTTGCATATGTCATTGTCAATAGCTTACTTGCTTCACATTTCTACGTGTTACATGCTGGTTATGCGTAAACGCCTTCGCTATACTATATGCTATCAAACTTGTGTTGATGTGTGCAAATTGCAACATATAAATTACATCAAATGAGGCATAAAACTAACCCTTTTTTAGTACTAATGTTGGAAAAAGTGTGCTTTTGTCTTCCTTTTGTATTTTCAGGATTAAAAGAGCTTAAGTGAACAAAAGAGGCAAAAATGCAGCCAAATCTAACAATAATACAAGAAAAGGAATAAACGTGGCATGCCCGACCCCTCGACATCATCTTCCCAAGCAAAAACAAGAGATCAGAAGGCTGAACACGCCCCGTGCTCAATGACACGGGGGCGTGCCCAAGTGTCTGCAGAAAATACAAAGTTGTAGAAGCTTCTATCACCCAACACGGGGGCGTGCCCAGCGGACACGGGGCCGTGGTCAACGCTAAGATTCGCAGAATCTAAGCAAATCTTGATAGTACAGATACACTTCTGCACACGGGGTCGTGCCCAACAGACATGGGGGCGTGGTCAACTAATGCGGACAAACTGCATTTAATGAAGAAAGAGAAGATGGGTGGACACGGGGCCGTGTCCGGGCTTCTGTGCAGGCTATAAATAGGGGTGCTTGGCTCACTTGCAAACCATCCCTTGGCAAACCACCTCTCTCACACCCCCCACCCACCACCACCATCACAACCCACATCCACCACCATCATCCATCATAGAGTGTGTGTAGTAGTCTCGGGATCCAAGATTGATAGTAAGAGTTCTTGACAATCAAAGGCCATGTTTGCCTAAGTCTCTTACATCACTTGGTGAAGACAAGCATTTAGTGTAATACTTTTTATTTTTAATCTTTTCGCACTTTTTATTTGGTTATGTATTAATGACTTTAATAACTAGTTTCTTATGTTGAAGGTGAAACTTCCTTATCATTTATCCCTGGTGTCTTGGCGTTATTTTACTGTCTATATAAAATAAAAGATTTACACCATTCATATCTCTACGGTCTATATGGAGATATGTTGGCTACCTGGTCGGGGGTTAAGGGAATGGTTTGGTAAGCGTCTTGCCTTGTTCAGTGTATAGATCCTGCAAGGACCTGGGTCAAGCTTAGTAGGACCTCCTTCAATACCCACTGGTATTGGATGGCGGGGGTTCGAATTTCTTGATCCCCTCATATGTAAACTACTATTAATGCATTAACCCGACTACTTAGGATTGTATCCATGCTGACTCAAACTACTTAGCCGAGGATAACGTCACCTTCAAAAGAGGGGCCTACCACATTACGCATTAATGACTTAATTAATTATCTTTCAATAATCCAATCCTTTAGGATTGTATCCTTGCTGACTCAAACTACTGGGTTGAGGGTAACGTCACCTTCAAAAGATGGGCCTACTACTATAACTAAGATAATCTCTTAAAAAGTGCAAAAGTGCGGAAATAATCAAAGGTTACACTAAAGGCGAGTCGGATCCAAGTGATTCATCTTGTCTATCTGTTTTTATTTTTATTTTTATTTTCAGCATTTTTAGTTTTTATTTTTCATGTTTAAACCTTTTTCTAAACTTTTGAATTGATTAGACGTTGAGGATAAACCGGTATTAAAAGCTCTTGTGTCCTTGGACGACCTCGGTATCTTACCAACACTATGCTACGCTCACGATGGGTGCACTTGCCCATATGTGTGTTTAGTGTTAGTAGAATATCGTGTTTTATAAATTTAAAACTTGACTAAAGTGTTAAAAAGGGCTAAAGTATACATAAAAACCTATCACACTACACACACATCAGTGTACTCACCTTTACACTCTGTGTATTGACTTTATTTTAACGTATGCGGCAGGTTGATAGGATGCTTTGCTTGATGAAACGAAGTAGGTGGTCTAGAAACGTCATTCAATAAATCTTAGTTGTCGGAACAGTTTATTTTGTTTGTGAGAGAATTATCTGTAATGACTGTTTATGCTTTATATGTTGATGATATGGGACATTAACGTTAAATATATTGTCACTTAATAGTTGTTATGGATTCTCGTGAACAATCTGTTTCGCTCAGTGCCACGCCCCGATGATTCCGCCATCGGTTTGGGTGTGACAGTGGTTTGGAGGTTGGTGCACGGTGGAGGGTATGTAAAACCTCCGAACCACTATGCAAAATAACCATTTTACCCTTGAGCCGGTGGTAGGTGGCGACCACAGTTGTCGGCGGTGGCAAATGACGGTGGTTGTATTCGGTGGCATCGATGGAGGGTGGCGGCGGCAGCGGTGGGTGGCAGTGGTCGGTGGCGGAGGGTGGCAACAATGGTGGGTGGCGGTGGTCGATGTGATGGTGATCGGCGGCAGAGGGTGAAGACAGTGGTGGGTGGTAACGACAGCGGATGGCGAGCGGTGGCGACGACGGGTGGCGGTGTTGGTGATGAAGGGTGAGAAGGGGAATATAATGAAAAAAATACAAGGGGGTGGATGGAATGAATTTGAGGTAATGAAATGTATTATGTAATGGATGATTTCATTAGCTTGACCAACCAAACACCTTTGGTTTGTGCGTTGGAACTTTAATGTGTGGAAAATTGAGCTTGCCCCACAGAGGTGGAAAAATAAAACTTGTGATGGTTTATAAGTAAAATCCTTTACAGGAATGTATTCCTATGTGATAAGTCATACCCACTGGCAACCAGGAGGGTGCGAAGCACCCAACGCTCACGGGCACGGGACGAGGGCGATGGGCGTAATTTGGCATTTTGATGACGCACTTTGCACTTCGTTGGAGCCGTTTGATGTGCAAAAAGTAGTTTAACTAATATTAACTAAATAAGTTGATTTTGACGATTTTGAAACCTTGGAAATCGATGACTCCCTTTTGATGTCAATACTCGATGAACCACATGTGGAAAACGAGTGTGACGACGAGAGATTATCAAATGTAATTCGTTCTTTAGAAGCTGAGATTAATCCAATGTAATTGAGGACCGTGATATGAGTTTGGAACTTGAATGGATCGCCGACTCTGAAGATACTTACCAATATCCAATTGCTCAAAACCATACAAAATCACAAGATCTTGAATATAATTGAATGGATATGGATGATATGTACATCCAAGGTTATGAAGACGCGATGAGCGGTATACTAGAGTTTGGTGGTGTCAAAGATTATTCACAATTTTCTTATGGAAATAATGTTGAAGAGCATGGTTATGGTGCTTTGTGGCAAGAAATTAATTAATCAAAGGTGAAGTAGTTAAGATATATCAATCGACAACACTTTTTGTAAATCACCTTATAATGTTTGTGGGTTTCAGTTAACCCATTCAGTTGATTGGTTTATTATATATCTAAAAACATTATTAGCTTCTTTTATTATATTCCTAATTTTATATTTCATTTCCACTAAAACAGTATAGGGATAAGGCTTAAAAACATAACGTAAAAAAATAAAACGACCATAAATGACTCTCGTGTTGACACGTATCTTGGTTCATATTCTTGGAAAAACGGATTTGATAGCCTCACGAACAAAGGTCAACTTGTACGAATAAATTATAAAGCACAAAACATGAGTTGTCTCTTATCTCACGCACACGGCCTTATAAATACTAAGACGTGTTTAATACCAATTAAATATAAAATAAAAAAAAACTACAAGAATAAGTTTAACACATATATATGCACTTCTAATTACATTACATATAATAATAAAAAGAAACAAAGGTGGTTACGCGGTTGCATAACCACCTTATTTTTTTTTTGAAAGCTCAACGAATAAAAGCCCCGCTATCTAAGGTAACCCAATGGCAAAAAGCGACCTCATATGCTCACGACCACAAACAGCGATAGGTAGTCCAAGCTCACCATCACCAGTTTCGGAGAAAATTCGCCCAAAAAACATTGATTAATTATGTGTATGTATATATAGATTAAGGTTCCTGTAAAAAAAGACCAAAAGTGTGAGAAGGGTAAGAAAGAATCTACACCAATAGATCTTTGATCTAATGATTGAGATTAATAGGGACCAAATTGTAAAATTTGTTTTATTTTTTTGGACTGAATTGAAAATTGTAGGGGTATTAAAGTCTTTATATTCATTCAAAATAGGAAACTGTAAATCAAAATCCCTTCAATTTCGATCTCTCTCTACATCGCACGACCAGATGATTTCTCTCTCTACAATTTCGATCTCTCTCTACAATTTCGATCTCTCTCTACATCGCAGTGGAGCGGCGGTTCCAGCAGCACCAGTTCATCATCTCCGGCGGTGCAACGGTTAGCGGCGGAGCGGCGGCGGAGCGATAGCGGTTAGCGGCGGTGCAGCGGTTAACGTTAACGGTAGCGGTAGTGCCGGCCACCTATACACGATAGCGGCGGCGGAGCGACAGTGGTGGTGCCGGCGGTGGAGAAGATGATACAGAGATGTAATGATTATTGAATGGTGTTATATATGTGCTGAATGGTGTTATATACTTTTTTGAATGGTGTTATATTTGTGCTGAATGGTGTTATATACTTTATTGTATGGTGTTATATACTTTTATTGAATGAAGTTATATATGTGCTGAATGGTGTTATATACTTACTGAATGGTGTTATATACTTACTAAATGGTGTTATATACTTACTGTATGGTGTTATATACTTGCTGAATGGTGTTATATACTTTATTGAATGGTGTTATATACTTACTGTATGGTGTTATATACTTACTGTATGGTGTTATATACTTACTGAATGGTGTTATATACTTTACTGTATGGTGTTATATATGTGCTGAATGGTGTTTATAGAGATCTTTTAAAAAAATCCAGTTCCTATAATTCAGGTGGCGGTTATGGGAAGTTTTTAATTAATTGAATTAATGATAAAATTACTTGTTTACCCTTTTGAATTAATTTAGATTTAGGACACATGTCATCTTCACAATATTTCTCACCTTTCTCACACTTTTAACATTTTTTACAATAACCTTACCCATGTATATATATAAGTGTATATATATTATATATCCACGTGTCGGCATCCGATTAGTAGAAGCTGGATTGGAATTATCCATATGTGCATTATTATTCTTGTTCGTAAAGTTATTATATGATCTTTGAACACACCTGATCCAGTTTCTTCAAAATCACCTAAAACTAGAACATTTTCAATCTCCATTTCTACAACAAAATCATGAGTGAATCACCAAACGATTACAACCATCACCAGTACGATTAAGACCAGCAGTAACTGCCTCATCACTACGACACTTTTCAGTCATCCGATCGAACGGTCATTTGACTGTGTGATCTTGTTCCTTTTTGCAACCTTCGTACAGTTTCTAAGTTTAAGTTTAACTGAAACGACGTGGTACGTATCAAGAGAACGGAAACTCACCAAGGTTCAGTCTGTCTGATCAGATGGGAATCACCCCGTCCGATCGGACGACTGTTCGTGTCTGAGTTTCATGTCTAACCCGCAATTTGGTCATCTCTTCGGTGGTAATCCGTTACCGAACTGACTCCAGACTAAGGAACGAGTCCCTGGCCTATTTTGGTTCCAGACCCACCGATTTGAGTGAAAAGTTAAGAAAGCTTGAAGAAATCATGTAATCAGTTAAAAACCGTCTAGATTTAGTAAAGATTTGCGGTAAAACAGGTGCAATCTCTTAGATCTGGACTAGATCTTGAAGGAATGACATCACACATCAGATTGTACAACCTGCCATGATGACGTCACCCTTAAGAGCCCAAATATTAGTGATTTCACGGTGAAAAGTAGGATTTTGATGAAGATTCAAGTGAGAAAGTGTGTATTGATGATAGCAAAACGACTCCTCCTAACAATACCCGAAAGACTAACGGGGAGGTGCATTACCCCTATAGTGCTACCATTGTTAAGGCGGAACTACACACAAGGATTAAACGTTCACATAGCATAAAGTCTCAAGTTTCCAAGTATCAAGTTTCATGTTTACAACGGATAGAGTAAGTCTCAAATATTTTCAAGTGTCAAGTGTTAAGTTTATAGAATAAATGTGGCATCCCAAAAGTGTTTAAAACAAAAAGGGATCGAGTATACTCACAGTGGGTGCTAAGTATCGACACCAGTATTGGTTTGAAGGGAGCACTGGAGTTAGCCTGATTATAGTATAACATATAAGCGTCGAACATAATGTCGAATTGTGAAAAGTGTCGGACATATCTCCTGATCGGATGGCCATCCGGACGGATGGTCATCCGGTCGGATGACCCTTTGGATTAGTTAGACCCCCATCTGATCGGATGGTCATCCGGACGGATGACCATTCAATCGAATGGTCATTCGATCAATAGGTGAGTTTTGTAAATAGTTTCAAACTTTTAAAGTTTTCGTTGTAGTATAAATCCAAGTCGTTCGATCGGATGGTCATCCGGAAGGATGACCGTTCAATCGGTGGACGGTTTGAGTGAAAGTTTCAAAGTTCAAAGTTTTGATTCAAATAGTTTAAGTATTGAAGGCTATGGGAAGCAGGTCGTTTGGTCGGATGACCGTTCGATCAGATAACTGTCTGATCGGATGGTCATTCGACTGTGTGATCTTGTTCCTTTTCGCAACCTTCGTAAAGTTTCTAAGTTTAAGTTTAATTGAAACGACGTAGTACATATCAAGACAATGGAAACTCACCAAGGTTCAGTCTTTCGGATCGGATGGGAATCACCCCGTCCGATCGGACGATTGTTCTTGACTGAGTTTCATGTCTGACCCGCAATTTGGTCATCTCTTCGGTGGTAATCCGTTACCGAGCCGACTCCCGACTAAGGAACGAGTCCGTGGCCAGTTTTGGTTCCAGACCCTCCGATTTGAGTGAAAAGTTAAGAAAGCTTGAAGAAATCATGTAATCAGTTAAAAAAAACGTCTAGATTTAGTAAAGATTTGCGGTAAAACAGGTGGAATCTCTTAGATCTGGACAAAATCTTGAAGGAATGACATCACACATCATATTGTACAACCTGCCATGATGACGTCACCCTTAAGAGCCTAAATCTTAGTGATTTCACGGTGAAAAGTAGGATTTTGATGAAGATTCAAGTGAGAAAGTGTGTATTGATGATAGTTGTACAATAATTACAGAGAAAACTTACAAGAACCGCCTGAAAATGGAAGAAACGTGATTAGAACGAGAGTATGCGTCACTGGTCGGAGGAGCCTGTCACATCAAGTGATGTGACAGGGGTATTTATAGTGAGAGGAAGGATAAGGCGGTGCAAAGTGCTGGATCGGATGGCTGTTCTGTCGAATGGCCTTCCGATCGGATGGTCATCCGATCGGATGTCCATTCGGACAGTCCAATCCGTTTGGCTACTTTTCCGACTTTGGTTCGCTTTGCGAGTTAGATTAAGCGTTACGTTGCGTATTATTGTATAATATCATCACATGACAAGATTATATAACTAACACAAAAGTTTCCATGTTTCCAAGTTTCAAACCTAAAAGTCTAAAGTTTCTCGTTCAATAAGTCTCAAGAATCTCGTTCCATAAGTATCAAGAGTCAAGTATCAAGCATCTAGTATTAAGTATCAAGTCTCTAGTTTCAAAAATCAAGTATCTAGTATTAAGTATCAAGTTTCTAGTTTCAAGTTTCATAGTGTTTAATAGGTATCAAGCATCAAGAGTCAAGAGTCTAGATTCAAAGGTTCAAGATTCGAGTATCAAAAGGGTTTGGTTTTACATAATTTCACATAGTGTAAAGTTTCACATAGTATAGGGACTAAACTTCTCAAAAGGTGAAAGTCTAGGGACGCATGGCGTTACAGTCTCCCCTCCTTTAGGAGATTTCGTCACCGAAATCTAAGAGGAAGACCGCTCGAAGAGCTGCGGATACTTGGTCTTCATTTCACTCTCGAGTTCCCAAGTGAATTCGGCGCCACGCTTTCCTTCCCATCGAACCTTGACTACGGAAATTTTGCTGCGCTTCAATCTCTTGACACCTCGATCCATGATTTCGACCGGTTTCTCCACAAAATGTAAAGCTTCATTTATTTGTAAGTCTTCGAGGGGAACTTGAAGTTCCTCATCGGCTAAGCATTTCCGAAGATTAGATACGTGGAATACCGGATGCACATTGTTAAGTTCCTGTGGTAGGTTGAGTCGGTACGCCACCTTTCCAATCCTTTCGAGTATCGTGAAAGGACCCACATAGCCAGGAACGAGCTTTCCCTTCTTGCCAAAGCGAATTACTCCCTTCCAGGGAGATACCTTGAGCAGCACTCGATCCCCAACCTCAAATTCCAGAGGCTTACGCCTTTTATCAACATAGCTCTTTTGTCTCCTCCTAGCCTTGATCAAGTTATCACGGATCTTAAGAATCTTATCCGTTGTCTCTTGAATGATCTCAGGGCCAGTAAGTTGCTTGTCACCAATCTCATGCCAGCTGAGAGGAGATCGACACTTGCGACCGTATAAAGCTTCGAAAGGAGCCATCTGAATACTGGAATGATAGTTGTTGTTGTACGAGAACTCAATCAATGGTAAATGTACATCCCAGTTACCACCAAAGTCGATGATACAAGAACGGAGCATATCCTCTAGGGTTTGAATAGTGCGATCGGTCTGTCCATCCGTTTGAGGATGAAAAGCCGTACTAAGATTCAAATGAGAACCCATAGCGGACTAAAAGGTTTGCCAAAGACGTGAAGTAAAACGACCATCACGGTCAGAGATTATGTCAAAAGGTATGCCATGGCGGCATATGATCTCATCGGTATAGATCCGAGCAAGTTTCTCCACTTTGTAATCTTCGCGAATTGGAAGAAAGTGGGCAGATTTAGTCAAACGGTCAATGATTACCCAAATACTATCATGACCAGAGGGTGTACGGGGTAGTTTAGTTATAAAGTGTCACACCCCGATATTTCCACGTATTACCGGTGGGCCCGGTGGGGAATATCGTGATGTAGTTGATATCATCATAGACAACTTATCACAGTTTAATACACAGCGGAAGTCGAAAGATAAAAACATTACAAACCGAATGAAAGTAATATCAATTATTACAAAAACGGTTGTAAGGAATCCACAGGCGGATCAAAGTTAAAAGGAACATTGTTCAACAGATTTGTAAACATCTAAGCTTGCAAGACTCTTTATTGATGCTAGGAGTAGCCAACCTATTCCGCCTAGTACCTGCACTTAGCCTTTTTGGAAAATACGTTAGTTTACAGTGGTAAATACAATTAACCGACTCATTTTGAAAATGTTTAAGAAAATTGATTTAAATGCATAAGGCACAAATAATCTTTTATAACTTGGGATAATTATTTAAAAATAATCTTGTAAAAGAATTACATGTTTATTATACGTTCAGTAGCCCGGGTTGAATACCGGGTTAAAGATTAATAGACACACCACATAATATATCCCACGGAGAGTTATTCTCGAACAGGTGAGTACATTATTTTACATACGCACCGGCAGGTGTATGCCTACACCCCGTGCTTAAGTCGTGGCAATTTCAATGAATGAGCCGAGGATATCCAGGACATGGTCATTAACCCCCCAAAGGCTTAGAATAAACAAAACAGATTAAACGGGTTATCTCAATAATTTAACCTTCATACGATTAAAAATTCAATACCCGACCAAGCGGTATTTTATGTACCGTACCTCAAGCCCGTATAAGGGAAAATAAGTTAAAAGTATTTACCTGAGCAAATTTTACAAATTTATCCCAGACGTACAAATTAGCAAATGCAGTTATCTTTTACTAGGCTCCTAAATCTGGAACGAAGGTTTTAATAACCTATTAGATTACTAACGGGTCTTACTTAAGTTTAAACTTAGACCAGTTAGTTTTAAAGAAATGTATACGGTTCAAAACGCATGATAAAGCGAAGACTGGATTAGAATGTGGTTTAGACCCGACACGTTTGAAGACTTGTATAATATGGGTAAATTAAACACATTCTGGATTTTGAGATAAAAATGATAAGGTTTGACCCGTTTCGGTCAATTTATGCAAACTAGTCACATAAACCGTACCGAACGCGAAAAATGCATAACGGGTAACCAAAAGAGTCATATACAGGTTTCACAAGTTAATATGAATTAAATATGTTGTGATATCAGTAGGATACCTTCCATCATGCCCAAAACGAATTTAAACTCAAATTAAGCCCCGTAGGGGTATTTTGCTCATTTTAAAGATTATAAAAGAGATTAAATAATAATCTGAGGTTCTGGTCTAAACTAATCAGTAAAAATATTTATTTTAGTAGGTTATATCAGTAAGGTATTGCATATATGTAAAATTTATCATTTACAACCAAACTATGCACCGTAGGGGCATTTTGGTCATTTCACATAAGCTTTAAAGGTCAAAATGGGAAATCTGAGTTTAAAACTTTATCTTACTGTTAAAATATAAAGATTTACTTAAAACATCAGTAGGTATTAAGTCTTATATGCCAAAAATAGTTTTAACCCATACTATGCGTTTAAAACGCGTAAAAGTCGGTTTTAAGCGATTTTCGGGTTATACAAATGAAGCTGAGATTTTTATCGGCCCAAAAGGCTTAAAATATTTTATTTATCATATAAAATCAGTAGCAAAAAATTGGTATCAATATGTTATGTAAAACTCATTTTATTAGCAAAAAGGGTATAACTGACAATTACCGAATCAAAGCAAGAACCCTATGCCATGATCGGTTTAAAAATAAATAAAAATCTTCAAAAATCCCAAAATATTATATTACATCAGTGGGTAAAAGGTTTGGTGTAAAAATTTGGGTTTTTTTTTTGGTAAAGGGTTACCCCGGTAAATTTTATAAATCAACCAAATAAGTACAAGGGCGTGCCAAAGCGAACACACCTACTAGACTTGGCATACCAAGACTTGGAAACAAAGCACAAAAACAACCAGAAAGCTAACATACGAAAAACAGCCACAATAAGACAGCCAAGAAAGCATAAACACACGAGCAACTACTGAATTAGACTTCTAGCCCGGATCTTCTTCTTCGTCATTAGAGTAAATCTTCCATGCCGTTAACAATCTATTCCGGCAAGCCTTCCCATGGAACTTGAACCCCATAAGCTTTAACCGAACCGTGTTCTTGATCATCTCCGTCACCGTTTCAGCCGTGTTGTGATTGTGAGAGAACAGTCTTTTATTTCTTTCTTGCCATATAAAGTACGTCGTAGCCGCAATCAGAATCTTACCCACAATAACATCCATCTTCTTCGAAGAAGCCGTTTGTTCCATCCATGCAAAAATGGATACCCAAGAATCATCAACACTCTCCAAGCTAACCATAGTTTTGACATTATTCCAAACTTGTGACGCAAACCTACATTGGAAGAAAAGGTGATCACGCGAGTCACGATCATAGCAACAAAGCGGACAACACATGAGTCTTAGGTTCGTATCCCTTCCTGCTTCCCAACTAGAAAGACAATCCTAATTTTTGAGTTTGTTCCTGATAACCAACCACATATGGAACGAGTGTCTTCGTAATACATTGTGTAAACCATATCATATTGGACCATGAAACTGTAACACCTCGAACCCTAATGTTATTCCAAACTTCCTTTGAACTGAAGTAACTATCTTTGCCTTCCAAGTCTTTCCACATAAGCTTATTCGGAATATTATGAACAAGAGTTGGGGTTTGTAAATTTATCAACACCGGAAATAAGTGATAGACTTTATGCTAATTATGTCGTTTAATTAATAAAAAGCTTTTAAATTACGCTATTAAGCATAACTCCTAATTTAGACCTCAAATTGATGTTAAATTTTTTTTAGGACATGTTTATAAATCAGTAACAAAGGTTTTTGTCCTTTCACATTTTCAAAAAAAATCTCGTTTTAAGGTCAAAAGGGCATAATGGTCAATATTTAAGCAATTAACAGAAACATGCAAATGAATCGGATTAATTAGGAACCAAGTTGTATAACCTCGGAGGGTTATACTAACCTATAACCTGGTCCTAATGGAACTCTAAGGCATATTCTAATTAAGCTAAATCGGGTTAGAACTGAAAGTCAGAGCAAAAGTCTACTTTTGCGACTTTCGGTTTCGAACCGAGCCTAAACTCAAAATTGTCGGATTGAACATGCTTAGACATGTTCTTACATTAATTACCAAGTTATATAAGTGTTAAAACAGGTTTCATGGCTTCTACATTGTTAATTATGTGTTTATTTGCAAAATAGCTTTCTGTTGACTTTTTATAATTAAGTTTGACCCGACAATTGACCTAGTTAGAGTGGAAATCAGAGGGTGCCCTTTTAAGGGTTTATTACCCACATAACTACCAACTCATAGCCACTTTCAATTCGAAAAATGACTGGACCATTAGTGATTAATCACTAAGTCAAAGCTTAATTACGACGGCTTTGACTTTCGGTCATTAAACTAATAAAACATGAATTTGGAAGGCTAAGAACACTCACAATGGTCCTTAGCACGAATTAAGAGCTGATGGAAGCTTGCTTGAAGTCCAGAGAGCTCCAGAGAGTGTATGAGAATGATTTTCAATTGTGCAAGAACAATGTTACAGCAAAGGCTCCTTATATAGGAAGTTTAATTGCACAAGATCATTCCACATGAGTCTACCATTGATCCCCGATGAATCCAAGTGTCCCCTATGCATGAAAAACCACTGGTGCAGCCCCTGAATTCGGAAACCATTCATCTAAGGCGGTGGAACAGGTTGAACAGGCAGCTGCCCATTTTTCTGCCCAGTTACAGGTCTTACGGACCGTAAGCTAAGGGCCTTACGGTCCGTATCCGCTTTTTAATCTTTATCGCCCAGATCAGCCACCTTACGGTCCATAAGGTGGTCTCTTTGCGGTTCGTAAGACTTGGTCAGAAGCCAAAAATTTTGAGAATCTTAAACATTTGACCATGCAACCTGTCATACTTCGAATCTTTGGTTATTATTAGCAGGAGGGGACCATATGTTCAGACCTGAGACATCTTGGGAGTGTGGCCATGCAATGGCATTGTCTTATAGTCTTTTGAAAAAGCCAAAGGGTGAGAATTTGTCGTAAAAACACATAGGATCCCATATCTTGAATATTTGAATTAGTTACTATGAGATTTAATCGGATACATGTGAAGCCTTCATCAGATATTCATGAAAGTTTATACTTATTTTACCAAGGTTCGGTAACATTAAAAAGGTCAATCAGAGGTAATAATTAACATGTTGACATTTTTAATCCTCTTAGTTACCTTTCAATCATGATCCGGACTTATAACACGTTTAAAGTCTATGACACGTGTCTTTATTATATTGGTCATGATTTTACGAGGTGTTACATCCTCACCCCCTTAAAAGAAATCTCGACCTCGAGATTTACTGAAATAAATGAGGGTACTTCTGTTTCATCTTGGACTCTACCTCCCACGTGTATTCGGGACCTCTCCGGGCATCCCATTTAACCTTTACAATCGGTACATGCTTCTTTCGAAGCTTCTTAACCTGTCGGTCCTCAATCGACAAAGGTTTTTCAACAAACGTTAAGCTTTCATTTATGTGCACATCCGTATGTGGCATGACTAGTGATTCATCTGCTAGACACTTCTTCAGATTGCAGATGTGAAACACATTATGAATTCCACTGAGCTCTCCAGGCATGTTTAACTTGTAAGCCACAGTTCCGACACATTCGATGATCTCAAATGGCCCTATGTATCTTGGGCTTAACTTTCCTTTCTTGCCAAATCGCATTACCCCTTTCCAGGGTGATACCTTAAGTAGAAATTTATCACCTACCTCAAATTTTAGAGGTTTACGCCTTTTATCTGCGTAGCTTTTCTGCCTATCCCTGGCAGTTTTGAGACGATCACGTTTCTGCACAATCTTTTCTGTTGTCTCCAGGACAATATCAGGTCCTGTTAGTTGGACATCTCCAACTTCTGCCCAACAAACGGGCGTCCTGCACTTTCTTCCATACAAAGCTTCAAAAGGTGCAGCTTGAATACTCGAATGATAGCTATTATTGTAGGAAAATTCAATCAATGGAAGATGATCATCCCAACTTCCTCCTAAGTCAATAACACAAGCTCGTAGCATATCTTCGAGTGTCTGAATAGTACGCTCACTTTGACCATCCGTCTGAGGATGATATGCAGTGCTGAAGTTTAATCGAGTGCCTAGGGATTGTTGAAAGCTTTTCCAAAAATGCGATGTGTATCTCGTATCCCTATCAGAGATGATAGACACTGGTACTCAGTGAAGAGATACAATCTTATCCACGTACAGCTGAGCTAACTTATTTGAGCTGTGTGTTTCCTTAATAGGTAAGAAGGGGGCTGACTTGGTCAACCTGTCAACTATAACCCAGATAGTATCATTTCCTCGCTTTGTCTTTGGTAACTTTGTGATGAAATCCATAGTTACCATTTCCCACTTCCAGGTGGGAAGTTCAGGCTGTTGCAGCAAACCTGATGGCTTCTGGTGTTCGGCTTTAACCTGAGCACATGTCAGACATTTGGCCACATAAGTGGCTATAGACTTCTTCAAGCCTATCCACCAATAATTTGCCTTCAAATCCTAGTACATCTTATCACAGCCAGGATGAACGGAATATTTGGAGTTATGGGCTTCTTGAAGAATCACCTCACTAAGTCCTCCATAAATTGGAACCCATATTCGTCCATTCAATCTTAGGATTCCATCCTTGTCGTATGATAACTGTTCAGCAGTTACACCCAACTTTTCATTTGGATAGTTAGCTTCTAATACAGCTTCCTTCTGAGCGGATAACAATCTTTCATTTAAGCTGTTTTTCAATTCAATGCTCTTGGCATTGATTCTAATGGGCTTAACCCTTTCCTTTCTGCTCAAAGCATCGGCGACCACATTTGCCTTACTTGGATGGTATCGGATTTCACAATCATAATCATTCAGTGTCTCCATCCATCGACGCTGTCTCATGTTCAGATCCTTCTGGTTGAACAAGTGTTGGAGGCTTTTATGATCAGAATAGATGACACACTTGGTACCATATAAATAATGCCTCCATAGTTTTAGTGCAAACACAACGACACCCAAATCCAAGTCGTGGGTGGTGTAATTCTTTTCGTGCACCTTTAATTGTTGGGAAGCATAGGCAATGACTTTTGCCTTTTGCATTAGCACACATCCCATACCTGTGTGTGATGCGTCGCAGTATACCACAAACTCTTCTATTCCCTCAGGCAATGTTAACACAGGAGCATTGGTCAACTTTTGCTTAAGAATCTCAAAGGATTTTTGTTGCTTAGGACACCAATCAAACTTTATATTCTTCCTAGTCAACGAAGTTAGGGGTGCAGCAATCCTTGAGAAATTTTCAATAAAACGCCTGTAGTATCCTGCTAGACCCAAGAAGCTGCGAATCTCTGTGGGTGTCTTCGGCTCCTGCCAATTCATGATAACTTCAATCTTAGCGGGATCCACCTGGATACCACGCTCACTAACCATATGTCCAAGAAATTGGACTTCACGAAGCCAAAACTCACATTTTGAAAACTTGGCGTAGAGCTTCTCTTGCTGGAAAAGTTTAAGGATACATCGAAGGTGCTTCTCATGATCAGCCTGATTTTTTGAATAAATAAGACTGTCATCAATGAAGACAATGACAAACTTGTCCAAGTAGGGTTTGCAAACGCGATTCATGAGATCCATGAACGCTGCTGGTGCATTAGTGAGCCCAAACGACATCACCAAGAACTCGTAATGACCATAACGAGTTCTGAATGCAGTCTTATGCACATCTTCCTCTCTAACCTTCAGCTGATGATAACCTGATCTCAAGTCAATCTTGGAGAAGTAGCTTGCTCCTTGAAGCTGATCGAATAGATCGTCAATCCTGGGCAATGGATATCTGTTCTTGATTGTAACTTTGTTCAGATCTCGATAATGAATGCTTAACCGCATTGATCCATCCTTTTTCTTCACAAACAGGATTAGTGCTCCCCAAGGAGATGAGCTAGGCCTAATAAATCCTTTTGCCAACAAATCATCCAACTGAGTTCTTAACTCTTTCATCTCAGTTGGGGCCAACCGGTAAGGTGCTCTTGCAACAGGTGCTGCTTTAGGTATAATGTCAATTCTAAACTCCACTTGCCTATCTGGTGGTAAACCAGGTAGTTCTTCAGGGAATACGTCTGGATATTCAGAAATGATGGGAATGTCTTCGATCTTGGGCTTTGGTTCATCAATAGTCACTTGTGCCATATAAATGACACGACCTTTCTTCATACACCTTGATGCCTTAAGCATAGACACTTGCTCGGGTAACCCGTACTGAGTGTCTCCCTGAATTGTCAACGGCTCACCATACGATGTTTTAATAACCACTTGCTTCTTATCACAAATGATCTGAGCTTGGTTATGAGATAACCAATCCATGCCTATTACTATGTCGAATCCAGCTAATTTCAAAGGAATCAAAGACATTGGAAAAGAGTGGTTCCTAATGGATATGAAACATCCATCTAACATGGTTGAAGCAGTTTCTATGGTACCATCGGCCAATTCTACTTCATATTTTATACTTAAGGTTCTAACGGGCAGATTTAATAACTTACAAAATTTATCATCCACAAACGACTTATCCGCACCCGAATCAAACAAAACCCTTGCATAAACATCATTTATAAGGAAGGTACATGTTATCACGTTGTCATCCTAAATTGCTTCCCGTGCATTCATTTGAAAGACCCTAGCATTGGTCTTTTTGCCTTCTTCGGGTTTCTTGGCATACTTTGGGCAGTTGGACTTGATGTGCCCCTTCTCGTTACAGTTATAGCACGTCGCATCCTTTATCTTCTTGCAGTCTAACGTCTTATGCTCATTTGACTTACAAATCCCACAAGCCCTGGGTTACGATTGGGATTTCGATTCGTACATGCATTTCCCTAGATGACGTTTCTTGCAAATTTTACACTTGGGTTTTTCACCCGACTGTTGATCATCCCTTTTAAACCCGGAACTCTTTTTGTGGTCGGAGTTCCCTTTGTGCTTCTTATCAGAACGGTGTGAGTTATCATCCTCACGTTTCCTCTTTCCCGTATCAGAATTTCTAAGCGATCTCTGCCTGACCGCATCAAGGGTAAAAGATAATGACAAATCAGCTACTGACCTAAAGGTAGTAGGTCTTGATGCTTTCACACTTGCTTTGATCTCCGGGGCTAAACCCCCAATGAAACGAGCTATACGCTTTGGTTCCGGTGTCACAAAGTATGGAACCAACCGAGACATGGTATTAAAGCTTGTGAGATATGCTTGACAGTCTAAATTCTTCATAACCAATGTCAGAAAGTCGGTCTCGATCTTCTCAACTTTGTGTTGAGGACATAAATTTTCTTTGATTAGAGCAACAAACTGCTCCCAAGACATGCTATATAAGTGGATCTTTCCTGTAGCTTGAATCGGTGACCTCCACCAAGCTAGAGCTTCTCCCTTAAATGATTGCGACACAAACTTCACAACGTCCTGCTCTGCACAACCACTAATGTCAACCACTGTATCCATCTCATCGAGCCAGGTCATACAATCGACGACTTCCTTCTCCCCTGTAAAGTCTCTAGGCTTGCAGGAGATAAAATACTTATAAGAACAGCCCTTAACACGCGACTCTTGATTGAGCATAACTTTCCTAGATGGAACACTCCTCTGATTTGATGAGTGATGAGAATCACTCTTGCGAGCTGTATGAGTCTTGGAGGGTGGTTTTGAATGAGGTACTGACTGAGTTCTAACGCGAGTTTCACTCGATTCATTAAATTGTCTGTTAAGAGCTCGAGTAACGGCATTATCTATTAATGTCTGCAATTCCGCGCCCGCTACGTTAACTCTGGAAGTGTCATGATTCTCCCTCGGGTGACTGTTGACTTCGTCTGACCCAGCCATGTAGCTTGATTGCTACATAAGATAATGACAATGATTTATTTAGAAGTCCAAATCAGAATTGTCATCTTGATAATTTTATTAACCATGGTATTAATAAACCATATTGGTTAATTTATTAATCATATTCATTCAGGATTTTTCATTATAATCATCCTCATTCATAATTTATTGATATATTATAATGGCACAAAAGGCCAAGTCACAAGGACAATTTAAACCACAAGCCATGATCTTATATGATCGAGGCATTAAGGTATTGAATCATAGTTCACTACCTTTCTTGACAGGGAGTTATATGCTACAACTGTCTTTTGTCTTATATGACAATGATTATGGCCCGTAGGCCCTACATCACAATTGGATCTTTAAAATAATAAGAAAGGAATTGGAAGGATCCAATATAAGGATGACTTATGTGATTTTATCGAATCACATTTGCGAGGAGTGTTAACATGTTTTCGGACATTAACAAGGATTTTGAATCTTACAAGGAACTACCATCATGGCCCTGTCTTAATACGACATATGGCTAGGTTTTGCCTTTAAGATTTTCTTTAATATATAATGGCAGATTAATCTTTAAAAGGAATGATATTTTATTTTATTTCATATATTATATCCACTCATATAGTGATAATTGAAATTTTAAATTCCACATTCCATAATTAAATAAAAAGAGTACATAAATGCCCTAAACGGGACTTTTAACAGAAATAACTTGCCCACGCAGGGGCTAAACTGAAACTACAAGTCCTCGCAGGGACTGGATACATAAATAGGTGTCCACGCAGGGACTTTATTGAAAATTAAAGAAAAACAAACAAACAAACAAGGAATCTCAATGATCCCTTCTGCTCTTTCCCTTGATTAAGCTTGCTAAACCATTAAGAAATCCCCGGTGGCTTCTACGCTCCTCTTGAACCTCCTGTTCCACCCGGCTCAACCTTTGTAGAATCTCCTGTTGCTGTGGTGGCGGTATCAGTTGCGGCTGCGGCGGCTGCTGATGCTGCGGAGGTTGAGGAGGTGGCGGGTATTGGTACCCATAGGTCGGGTACCCAGTTTGATATGGGACTCCATAGGGCCCCTCGGGATGAAGAGCATTGTAGTTGGCCGCTACAAGGTATGGGTCAACTTTGGCGTAGTTGTAGTTAGTATGGGCTGGCTGCTCAAAAGGGTTATACGCCGCTGCACTGGCGTATGAAGGAATTGGGTTATCATAACCCACTGGTGGTGGTGCGACTGGCGCAGAGTTCACCTCGGAAACAGGGTTCGAAGGCCCACCCATCTGTGGGTCTTCATATAGTGGCGGGTAATAACTGCCACTTGAATGCTGAGGAGTGTGCAAACTGTGTCATTGAGATTAAACACAAAAGGCTAGTGTTTAATTCTTTGTCGAGATACAACAAGGAATAACAATAAAGGACAAAATAAAATAAATTAGGATTAGTCTTAAGTTCTTTGTCTAGACTTGAAAATCGAGGAATGTGCAAACTGTGTCATTGAGATTAAACACAAAAGGCTAGTGTTTAATTCACTCAATGTTGGCTCTGATACCAACCTGTCACATCCCGATATTTCCACGTATTATCGGTGGGCCCGGTGGGGAGTATCGTGACGTAGTTGATATCATCATAGACAATTTATCACCGTTTAATACACAGCGGAAGTCGAAAGATAAAAACATTACAAACCGAATGAAAGTAATATCAATTATTACAAAAACGGTTGTAAGGAATCCACAGGCGGGTCAAAGTTAAAAGGAACATTGTTCAACAGGTTTGTAAACATCTAAGCTTGCAAGACTCTTTATTGATGCTAGGAGTAGCCAGCCTATTCCGCCTAATACCTGGACTTAGCCTTTTTGGAAAATACGTTAGTTTACACTGGTAAATACAATTAACCGACTCATTTTAAAAATGTTTAAGAAAATTGATTTAATTGCATAAGGCACAAATAATCTTTTATAACTTGGGATAATTATTTAAAAATAATCTTGTAAAAGAATTACATGTTTATTATACGTTCAGTAGCCCGGGTTGAATACCGGGTTAAAGATTAATAGACACACCACATAATATATCCCACGACGAGTTATTCTCGAATAGGTGGGTACATTATTTTACATACGCACCGGCAGGTGTATGCCTACACCCCGTGCTTAAGTCGTGGCCATTTCAATGAATGAACCGAGGATATCTAGGACATGGTCATTAACCCCCCAAAGGCTTAGATTAAACAAAACAGATTAAACGGGTTATCTCAATAATTTAACCTTCATACGATTAAAAATTCAATACCCGACCAAGCGGTATTTTATGTACCGTACCCCAAGCCCGTATAAGGGAAAATAAGTTAAAAGTATTTACATGAGCAAATTGTACAAATTTATCCCAGACGTACAAATCAGCAAATGCAGTTATCTTTTACTGGGCTCCTAAATCTGGAACGAAGGTTTTAATAACCTATTAGATTACTAACGGGTCTTACTTAAGTTTAAACTTAGACCGGTTAGTTTTAAAGAAATGTATACGGTTCAAAACGCATGATAAAATGAAGACCGGATTAGCATGTGGTTTAGACCTGAAAAGTTTGAAGACTTGTATAATATGGGTAAACTAAACACATTCTGGATTTTCAGATAAAAATGATAAGGTTTGACCCGTTTCGGTCAATTTATGCAAACTAGTCACATAAACCGTACCGAACGCAAAAAATGCATAACGGGTAACCAAAAGAGTCATATACAGGTTTCACAAGTTAATATGCCTTAAACATGTGGTGATATCAGTAGGATACCTTCCATCATGCCCAAAACGAATTTAAACTCAAATTAAGCCCCGTAGGGGTATTTTGGTCATTTTAAAGATTATAAAAGAGGTTAAACAATAATCTGAGGTTCTGGTCTAAACTAATCACTAAAAATATTTATTTTAGTAGGTTATATCAGTAAGGTATTGCATATATGTAAAATTTATCATTTACAACCAAACTATGCACCGTAGGGGCATTTTGGTCATTTCACATAAGCTTTAAAGGTCAAAATGGGAAATCTGAGTTTAAAACTTTATCTTACTGTTAAAATATAAAGATTTACTTAAAAAATCAGTAGGTATTAAGTCTTATATGCCAAAAATATTTTTAACCCATACTATGCGTTTAAAACGCGTAAAAGTCGGTTTTAAGCGATTTTCGGGTTATACAAATGAAGCTGAGATTTTTATCTGCCCAGAAGGCTTAAAATATTTTATTTATCATATAAAATCAGTAGCAAAAGATTTGGTATCAATATGTTATGTAAAACTCATTTTATTAGCAAAAAGGGTATAACTGACAATTACCGAATCAAAGCAAGAACCCTATGCCATGATCAGTTTAAAAATAAATAAAAATCTTGAAAAATCCCAAAATATTATATTACATCAGTGGTTAAAAGGTTGGGTGTAAAAATTTGGGTTTAGATAGGCTTTATGCTAATTATGCCGTTTAATTAATAAAAAGCTTTTAAATTACGCTATTAAGCATAACTCCTAATTTAGACCTCAAATTGATGTTAATTTTTTAGGACATGTTTATAAATCAGTAACAAAGGTTTTTGTCCTTTCACATTTTCAAAAATATCTCGTTTTAAGGTCAAAAGGGCATAATGGTCAATATTTAAGCAATTAACGAAAACATGCAAATGAATCGGATAATTAGGAACCAAGTTGTATAACCTCAGAGGGTTATACAAACCTATACTCTAGTCCTAATGGAACTCTAAGGCATATTCTAATTAAGCTGAATCGGGTTAGAACTGAAAGTCAAAGCAAAAGTCTACTTTTGCGACTTTCGGTTCCGAACCGAGCCTAAACTCAAAATTGTCGGATTGAACATGCTTAGACATGTTCTTACATTAATTACCAAGTTATATAAGTGTTAAAACAGGTTTCATGGCTTCTACATTGTTAATTATGTGTTTATTTGCAAAATAGCTTTCTGTTGACTTTTTATAATTAAGTTTGACCCGACAATTGACCTAGTTAGAGTGGAAATCAGAGGGTGCCCTTTTAAGGGTTTATTACCCAAATAACTACCAACTCATAGCCACTTTCAATTTGAAAAATGACTGGACCATTAGTGATTAATCACTAAGTCAAAGCTTAATTACGATGGCTTTGACTTTCGGTCATTAAACTAATAAAACATGAATTTGGAAGGCTAAGAACACTCACAATGGTCCTTAGCATGAATGAAGAGCTGATGGAAGCTTGCTTGAAGTCCAGAGAGCTCCAGAGAGTGTATGAGAATGATTTTCAATTGTGCAAGAACAATGTTGCAACAAAGGCTCCTTATATAGGAAGTTTAATTGCACAAGATCATTCCACATGAGTCTACCATTGATCCCTGATGAATCCAAGTGTCCCCTATGCATGAAAAACCACTGGTGCAGCCCCTGAATTCGGAAACCATTCATCTAAGGCAGTGGAACAGACTGAACAGGAAGCTGTCCATTTTTCTGCCCAGTTACAGGTCTTACGGACCGTAAGCTAAGGGCCTTACGGTCCGTATCCGCTTTTTAATCTTTATCGCCCAGATCAGCCACTTTACGGTCCGTAAGGTGGTCTCTTTGCGGTCAGTGAGACTTGGTCAGAAGCCAAAAATTTTGAGAATCTTTAACATTTGACCATGCAACCTATCATACTTCGAATCTTTGGTTATTATTAACAGGAGGGGACCATATGTTCAGACCTGAGACATCTTGGGAGTGTGGCCATGCAATGGCATTGTCTTGTAGTCTTTTGAAAAAGCCAAAGGGTGAGAATTTGTCGTAAAAACACATAGGATCCCATATCTTGAATATTTGAATTAGTTACTATGAGATTTAATCGGATACATGTGAAGCCTTCATCAGATATTCATGAAAGTTTATACTTATTTTACCAAGGTTCGGTAACGTTAAAAAGGTCAATCAGAGGTAATAATTAACATGTTGACATTTTTAATTCTCTTAGTTACCTTTCAATCATGATCTGGACTTATAACACATTTAAAGTCTATGACACGTGTCTTTATTATATTGGTCGTGATTTTACGAGGTGTTACATAAAGTCCATAGCGATGCTATCCCATTTCCAAACAGGGATTTCGGGTTGTTCAAGAAGACCTGAAGGACGTTGATGTTCAGCCTTTACCTTCGTGCAAGTAAGGCACTTAGAGACGTACGCAGCAATGTCCTTTTTCAAACTAGGCCACCAATAAGTCATATGCTAGTCATGGTACATCTTATCAACACATGGATGAATAGAGTATCGAGATTTGTGAGCCTCATTCATAATGAGCTCACAAAGATTGTCGCGATCTGGTACCCAGATGCGATTGAGATAGTATTGAAGCCAATCAGACTTAGTTTTGAGTTGATCCACAGTAGCACCTCGTATTTCAACAATTAAACCACCTTCATTAGCTGACAAATACTAAGCTTCACGGATACAAGCATGAAGATTTCTAGAGATGTGAAAACAATGGATAGTATTAACATGAGTCTTATGACTAAGAGCATCGGCCAAGACATTCACTTTGCCAGGATGATAGCGAATCTCGCAGTTGTAGTCGTTAAGCAATTCCACCCAACGTCTCTGTCGCATGTTCAGTTACTTTTGGTTAAAGATATGTTGTAGGCTCTTATGGTTAGTGAAAACCACACACTTAGTTCCATATAGGTAGTGTCGCTAGATCTTTAACGCAAATACAACTGCACCAAGCTCCATATCGTGAGTAGTATAGTTTTTCTCATGTATTTTGAGTTGACGGGAGGCATAAGCGATAACCTTGTCCCGCTGCATTAGCACACAACCCAAGCCATGGTTCGAGGCATCATAATATACCACGAAGTCGTCATTCCCATTAGGAAGAACGAGAACAGGAGCATTACAAAGAAAAGTCTTAAGGTTCTGAAAAGATTCATCTTGCTCGGGACCCCAAGCAAAAGGTTTCTCTTTCCGAGTCAAAGAAGTGAGAGGAACGACGATCTTTGAAAAGTCCGAGATGAATCGACGGTAATAACTCGCCAATCCTAGGAAGGAATGAATCTCAGATGCAGATTTAGGCGCACTCCAATTCTTCACAGCTTCGATTTTAGAAGGGTCAACATGAATACCTAACAACGTGCCCAAGAAATTGTACTTCATCAATCCAAAACTCGCACTTAGAAAATTTAGCATATAAGCGTTCACCACGTAAAAGTTCTAGCATCAAGCGTAAATGACGTTCATAATCAGCTCTAGTTTTCAAATAAATAAGAATATCATCAATAAAGACTATCACAAAACGATCCAAGTAGGGTTTACAAACACGATTCATAAGATCCATGAACACAGCGAGTGCGTTGGTCAAGCCAAAAGGCATAACCACGAACTCGTAGTGCCCATAACAAGTGCGAAATGCGGTTTTGGGAATATCTTCTTCGAGAACACAGAGCTGATGGTAACCAGATCGAAGGTTGATTTTAGAAAAACAGGACACACCTTGTAGTTGGTCAAATAAATCGTCAATACGAGGGAGAGGATAACGATTCTTAATGGTGAGTTTAGTAAGTTCACTGTAGTCGATACACATACGAAACGAACCATCTTTCTTTTTGACGAAGAGTACAAGAGCACCCCACGGAGAGGTACTTGGACGTATAAAACCTTTGTCGAGCAGTTCCTGAAGTTGGCTAGATAGTTCTTGCATCTCAGAGGGTGTAAGATGGTACAGAGCCTTGGCAACAGGAGTTGCGCCAGGTATGAGATCAATATGAAAATCAACAGATCGGGGAGGAGGAAGACCAGGAAGATCTTCAGGAAAGACGTCCGGGAAATCACACACTACTGGAACATCGTTTACACTCTTTCCCTTGCCATTTTGTTCCACCACGTGAGCCAAGAAGGCAAAGTACTGTTTACGTAAGTACCTGTTCACTTGAGTGCATGACATCAACTTCAGTCCTCTCGAAGGTCGGTCTCCATAGACGTGTAAAATATCACCGGACGGAAGAGGTAAATGAACGTACTTCTCATGACAAGCAATCTCGGCATAATTCTTACACAACCAATCCATGCCGATTATGGCATCAAAGCTACCCAATTGCATGGGTATTAGATCAATAGTAAAGACGTGGTCGTTAAGAGTCAGGGAACAACCACTGAGAATAGAATCAACTAGAATCGATTTACCATCGGCAATCTCAACCGAAAACGACTTAGGTAGTTTAGAGCGTGCACAGTTTAACAAATATTCAAATTCTACGGACACAAAGCTTCTATCGACATCAGTATCAAATAGTATCGAAGCGTAAAGATTATTGACGAGAAACGCACCATTAACGACGTCATTGCCGTTACGAGCCTGGTTCGCATTTATGTTGAACGCCCATCCTCGAGCGGTTGGTTGTTGCGCTTGGTTTAGCTAAGGGCACTGGTTACGGAGATGATTAGTGTCTCCACACTTGTAGAATGCACGAACAGCATTGACTGGTCTAGGATTCTGCGGAGGAGCTGGGAGAGCTAGCTGAGCTGGCTGAGCTGGTTGTGCTGGCTGGACCCGGTTAGCTTGATGGCAATAGGGAGTTATGTGACCATAGCGATTGCAGTTGGTATACACTCGGCAAGCAGAGTTAGCAGGATGATGAAAGCTACAAGTAGCGTACTTGGGATAAATCCCAGTGTACGACTTCTTGATCTCCGGAGCAGGAGGGTTAGCAGCAGTAGCATGACATTAGCATTGCCTGTAGGGTTTGCATTACAGCCTGAACCCTGAGACTTTCGCTTCTTGTTTCTGCTGCCACTAGGCTGCTGGGTAACTTGGTTCGCTGATTTGGAGAAAGCAGGAGTAGCAAACTGTTTGTCACAGACACGGTTGTTGTTTAAACTTGTGGCAAGATGATAAACCTCTTCAATAGTCTCTAGATGAGCTGCTTCAATCGAATCACGCATGGTAGGAGGTAAACCATTGATGTACTTGGTTATCATGCGTTTCGGGGTAGAAACCAAGTGAGGAACGATTATGCTGAGTTGCTTGAAACGGGTAGTATAAGCCAAGTTGTCATCTCCAACTTGCTTGAGATGCCAAAACTCTTCCTCAAGCTTTAGCTGTTCATGGGGAGGGCAGAATTCGAGCATCATCAATTCTCGCACCTCAGGCCATGGAAGAGCATAAACTTCTTCGTTAGAGCGGATGTTTCTCTCGTTCGACCACCACTCCAGAGCTCTGCCTTGAAACATTCCCATTGCACTCCTAGTCTTTAGATGTTCTGGGCACTCGCTATTAATGAAGGTAACCTCGATGCTGTCAAACCATTCCAGCATAGCAGTCACCTCATCACTGCCCGTGAAAGGCTTAGGGTTGCAAGAGACGAAGTGTTTGTAGCTGAACTTAGTAGGCTTTAGCTTCTCCCCTTTAGATTCCACAAAGGAGGGAGGAGTGTTTGATCCTTGGATCTCATAGATGATCTTTGGCACAATGCGAGCGATCTGATCGGCCATGAATGACATCATCTTTTTCTGAGAGTTTTCCTGGATCTCTTGAGAGAGTCGGATAGTTTGCGGGAAGACATCTAAAGATCCAAGAAAAGGATCGTATAAGTCTAGATCACAAGGTCTCGTAGTATATAGTTTCACATATGATTGCATAAAGATTCAAGTTTCACAAATCATAAAACGTTCATCAAGTTTCACTAAGATTCAACATTCACTACGAGTCCGCAAACCCACGACTTTCGCATGGCACGTTGTACGAAAGTTCGGAAACATGTCAGAAACACTTATATATAAGTACCAGCGGCGTATCCACCATGTTTCGGCATGTCACTTCCGTCTCGTCTTCGGTGTTATGTTACGTGTCGTGTTTTACCAACTATAATGGTACACTCCACCATTATCACATACACGTAGATCAATCAAATAGTTTCACATAGCTTATCGTTCATCATCCTCACCACAGTCCACAAAACAACGAATTCCACATGGCACGTGTTACGAAAGTTTGGCAACATGATAGAAACACTTATATATAGGAAGTACCAGCGGCATATCCACCATGTTTTGATCATGCTACGTCCGTCTCGTCGTCGGTGTCATGTTTCGCCACCCATAACATTACACTCCATCATTTTCACATAGATAAATCAAGTAGTTTCAACATTTCCACCACGAGTCTGCAAAACCACGAATTTCACATAGCACGTGGTACGAAAGTTCGGTAACATGTCAGAAACACTTATATATAGGAAGTACCAGCGGCGTATCCACCATGTTTCGGGCATGTCACGTCCATCTTGTCTTCGGTGCTAGGCTACATATCGTATTTTGCCACTCACAACAACACATACGCATTAGAGTACACATAGGTTACACAAGTAGTTTCACATAGCTCAACGTTTCAATATTCTCTTCACCGGTCTGCAAAACACTAAGTTTCGGATGGCACGTGGTACGAAAGTTGGCAACATGTCAGAAACACTTATATATAGGAAGTACCAGAGACGTATCCACCATGTTTCATCCATGTTACTTCTGTCTCGTCATTGAATGCCATGTTACGTTTAGTGTTTTGCTACCCACAGGAATATTTTCCTTAGATTAAACAAGTAGTTTCACATAAAATCACGTTCAATCATGTTTCACATAGTTTAATCAAGATTCCCACATAGATTAACACGATGAATAAAGCTTCATAAATTTAGTTCGATCCCGAGAGATTATGATTATTAATGTTTTAGATTGCGGAGATACGTGCAATTTGTGTAAAAGTCTCAAACGAACAAAGAATCAAGTTTAAAACCATATATAAAATCGAGATAACATAAAAGATAGGCTCATAAAACATAGGATTGTTCCAGGTAGAGGAACATCGACTAACCAAAGTCAATCGAATCCCTGTCGAATTGAGGCGATGTGCCTTGACTTACTTAGACAAATACGTCATCGATGTTAGGCCTACGATATTTGTCCTTTCGATCATTGCACGTTCCTAATTGATTGGGAATTTCGAGACTTTGGCGAGACAGAAAAATCAAGGAGTGGGACTAATTATCAAGGTATGGGTTTCACCTCTATCTTGACAACTTCGTACCCTAATAGTGTCGGTACTTATCAAAAGATAAGACCTACTAGAATATAATACGGAAATTTCCCATCAAGGTTCGGATGTCACTCCTGACTAGGGGTGCTAAACGGGTCGTGTTCGCGGGTTGACGGGTTCAACCCGACCCGAACCCAAAAATTTTACATGAACCCTAACCCTACCCGAACCCGAAAATCATATCATACATATGAACCCGAACACGAACCGAAGTTTCATGGGTTGACCCGAACACGGCCCGTTTAACCCGAGTTTTTTTAATTTTTTTTTCTGAAATTTATATATTAAAATTACAATTTACTTAAAAACACAAATGTATATAATAATATCATATTTAAATTAAAATATCTATGTTAATTTCTCTTTTTAAGTTATAATGATAGCATAAAATACACACCACATTTAATTTATAACATAAAAAATATTGTAAAAAAATATAAAATGGTATAAATGTGTTAAACAGGTCAACCCGCCAACCCGACCAGGTTGACCCGAACCCGACCCGTTAACCTAAACGGGTTTGCGGGTTCAACCCGAAATTGACCTGAACCCGTTTAGACTAAACCTAACCCCGCGAATTTCGTGTTAGGTTCGGGTCGTGTAAAAAATTCACACCCTTACTCCTGACTTCAGGGTAAATCTCGTGCAGAATACAAACACTGCATAGCAGTGTTTTCAAGTTATCCAAGTGTATATTGTGTCAGCCTTAGGAAAGGCATGTAAGTTTAACAGGAAATGTGTTGCTAGGAAGCAAGTACGGTAGAATACATAAGTCTTAAACAACATATAAGAGTCAAGATTCCTAGAACTATAGACTAGGCAAAACATTCTTACTTTTCCTAATTCCCTATAGGTATGGCTCTGATACCAATCTGTCACACCCCAACCGATGGTGGAAACATCGGGGCGCGACACTAAGCATTCAGATTGCTCACGAGTTTCCATAACACTAATTGTTGCAATAGTGATTAATCAAGTTTCATGAAATAGATTGTCTAAATACCAAACCACAAAAAGATATCAATTACAACCATCAAATATTGTTTCAAAAGTTTCTAAATTAACTACGGTGTGTTTCTAGCAGCATCCTAGCCGGTTTCTTGTTCATCGGCTACTATCAACCTGCAACATGTATTAAAATATATCAACAAAATGTTGGCGAGTATACAAGTTTGAGTACGTAGTATAATAGTTTAAAACGTTCCAAAAAACTCATATCCAACATAAACATATAAAATAAGTTTCACCATGTTATTAACGCAGTCCAAGTGATAGCCCAAGTTTCCCATGTGTTAATCACTTTCCCAAGACTCAAGGAAAGCAAAACGACTCCTCCTAACAATACCCCAAAGACTAACGGGGAGGTGCATTACCCCTATAGCGCTACCATTGTTAAGGCGGAACTACACACAAGGATTAAACATTCACATAGCAAAAAGTCTCAAGTTTCATGTTTACAACGGATAGAGTAAGTCTCAAATAGTTTCAAGTGTTAAGTGTCAATTTTATAGAATACATGTTGCATCCCAAAAGTGTTTAAAACAAAAAGGGATAGAGTATACTCACAGTGGGTGCTAAGTATCGACACCACTATTGGATTGAAAGGAGCACTGGAGTTAGCCTGATTATAGTATAACAGATAAGCGTCGAACAGAATGTCGAATTGTGAAAAGTGTCGGATAGATCTCCTAATCGGATGGCCATCCGGACGGATGGTCATCCGGTCGGATGACCCTTTGGATTAGTTAGACCCCTATCCGATCGGATGGTCATCTAGACAGATGACCACTCGATCGAATGGTCATTCGATCAATAGGTGAGTTTTGTAAATAGTTTCAAACTTTTGAAGTTTTCGTTGTAGTATAAATCCAAGTCGTTCGATCGGATGGTCATCCGGAAGGATGACCGTTCGATCGGTGGACGGTTTGAGTGAAAGTTTCAAAGTTCAAAGTTTTAATTCAAATATTTTAAGTATTGAAGGCTATGGGAAGCAGGTCGTTCGGTCGGATGACCGTTTGATCAGATGGCTGTCTGATCGGATGGTCATTCGAATGTGTGATCTTGTTCCTTTTTGAAACCTTCGTAAAGTTTCTAAGTTTAAGTTTAATTGAAACGACGTGGTACGTATCAAGACAACGGAAACTCACCAAGGTTCAGTTTGTCTGATCGGATGGGAATCACCCCGTCTGATCGGACGACTGTTCTTGACTGAGTTTCATGTTTGACCCGCAATGTGGTCATCTCTTCGGTGGTAATCCGTTACCGAGCTGACTCCCGACTAAGGAACGAGTCCCTGGCCAGTTTTGGTTCCAGACCCACCGATTTGAGTGAAAAGTTAAGAAAGCTTGAAGAAATCATGTAATCAGTTAAAAAAACGTCTAGATTTAGTAAAGATTTGCGGTAAAACCGGTGGAATCTCTTAGATCTGGACTAAATCTTAAAGGAATGACATCACACATCAGATTGTACAACCTGCCTGTAACGCCCGGCTCTTTTGTACTTTCCATTTATAAAAAGTTTTGTTCGTATTTCTATTTTTGGAAATCTTGTATTCTTGTAATCGACTTTTCGTGGTAATTGTTGTAAAATCTAATACTTGGATCATAAATAAAATTCGTATTTCTTTTCACATTCTACATACTCATACGAACGAATTCATTGTACATCGAATCCTTATTCGTAATTCATACGCCTACGGTACTTATTTGTGATACATGTCCATGCTTGTCCTTAAATGGTTGATACTTAAAACCCCCCCAATAATATGCGTATTTACACAACGATTAATCATCTAATATGTGACATATACTTGTCACTTACAAACATATTACATACTTATACATCACACTTTTTACCTAGTTAAATCATGTTTTATTTCATATTATACCTTGTTACAAGTTAGGGGAAACATTGTTGCATATTATTACACAACTTAATTAACAAAATTACTCATTTTAATGTTTAAAAAAAATAAATAAATAAAGAAATGTGGCAGCCCCAAATCAACAAAATTCAGCCCCATATGGTTAGGTTTTGTGGGCTTGTTTAAAGGTTTAACCCATTCTAAACACTTCCAAAGCCCAACCCATTGAAACCCTAATCCCTTCCCTATATAATAAACACTTTCCCACTCCTTATTCCACTTTTACAAGCCTCCAAACACTTCAAAAACATCTCAAAACCGTAGCTGAGTTTCCACTTTCGGCCAGATTCAGCAAGCTTCACAAAAGTGAGCATAACTCACTCATTTCTTGTCCGTTTTAGCCCATTCTTTTTCCTATGTGCTTGGATTTTCCTTAGCTTCGATTCCATGGGTTTCTCACAGTAAATAAGTCCCTGGAACTCCGGCAAAAAGGCTCCAAAGTCCACTGATTATTTTTGTTTTCATGAAATCTTTGTTAAACTTAACCAAACTTGAGTTTTCTCATCTCAAACCTATGTCCTAATGCTTACAACCTCTCTTATGGTTGGTTAAGCTTAAAAACAAGGTTGAGACACTATAAATCAGAGGTTAAAACCTCAAATACTTTCTGTTTTGTTTAGGGTATTTCACCCACAAGTCATGTTCAAGCTTAGTTCTTGATGAGAAGTGATTATGGAACAACTTGGGTTGTTCCAACATAAAATCCTCACATGATTTGATGATTTCTCTTAGTTTAGATTAGTTACATACTTGTGTTAATCCTAGTTCTTGACCCTCCTTGGTTGTCGTTACATCAAGTGAAGTGGTGAACATTCAAGGGGTCCCTAAATGGAAGCATGTTCTTCCTACCCAATACATGACATCCATGAATAACTCGAGGTGCCTAAATGAAGATTCTAATCTTCTACCTCCTACATGAATTATTGAACTTAATAATATGTAATACTTAACCTAAATATGTATACACACTTATTCGAACCTTTAATGTTAAACTTGTGTTTATATGTTAAAGTAGTAGGATACCATCTAAGACTTAAAACTCCAAGTATGATTCTAATGGGCACATTACCCATGAAATACAATATAACCCTAGTGGTTACATAGTGTCATATAAGAGTATTAAGTCAAAGATGATTATTTTTAATATACTACTTTATGTTATGTTAAACTCCAAATTTATAATCTTCCGTTGTACGCCAAACTCACACACCTACGTTTCCTCGTGTAGAAGGACTAGGTGCTCCAAATTAATCCATCCACCAACTCACTCGCGGGATTTCAAGTAGGAAAGCTTGCAACCACCGTGAGTATACTCGATCCCTTTTTCCCCTTTTTATTTTGGGATGCAACATGTACATTATGTAAACAATCTTGAAACTAGAAACTAAACATACTCAAACCTTGTACAAACATGAAACTAATGTGCTTTACTTATGATTCTTGTATGCTCTATTTGAACGATTTGGAACGTATATGCTCATTAACTTTGCAAGCCCACCTTAACAATTATAGCGCTATAGGATTTACGCACCGCCCGCTAAACTTGGGGTATTGTTAAGTTAAACATTTACCATCCCGCTATCAATTGGGATTAGGCTATTTTATGCGTTGGATTCTTGGGTTTGATCATAGTGTACGCCAAAATTGCATACTAGTAATTCACATATTATGAATCATGTTGGATTTGAGTTTTTTTTTTTCTATTATGCTATGTAAACAAACTTGTATACTCGCTCATTGCCTTTGCATTGAAACTCTATTTTAATACATGTTGCAGGTTGATTTATGAAGTATGGATGATTGATGAAACAAGTGTCGGGTGGACTAGATACACACCTTAAATCTATTTATCTTTTGTTGATTTGAATTTGAACAATGTTGTTACTTCCATTTTGAATGTTGTATGACAATTTAGTCCTTGCAATGAAATTTAAATTCAATTAATTATTGTCACATAGTGTTATGATGTTTTGAGCAATTTGTTCGTCTCATCCCGATGTTTCCGCCATCGGTTGAGGTGTGACAGATTGGTATCAGAGCCATAACTATAGGGAATTAGGAAAATTGCCATGCTTTTGCCCTAATCTATAGTTTTAGGAATTTTGCCTCTTATGTGTCGTTTAAAACTTTTGTACTCTACCATGCATGCTTCCTAGCTATACTTCTTATTGATTAAATTTACATGCCTTTCCTAAGGTTAACATGAATACACTTATGTTTATTTGTATACCCTTGTAACACAAACGAGACAACTTTACCAAAATAGGCGTGAAACCCACAATTTGGTAAACGACTCTCATTCTACCTTAAACTATTTTGCACGAAATTTCACCATTAAGCTAGGAGTGAAATCCACAACTTAATGGTAATTTCCATTTCAACTCTAGTGGACCCTTGTCATAGTGTCGAAATTTTATTTTGACCCGACAAGTGCCAACCACATTTAGGGTACGAAATCGTCAAGCTAGGGGTGAAACCCGCATCTCGTCGATTAAGTCCCATTCCTCGATTTTCAATCTCGCCAAAGTCCCGATTGTTTCAATCAATTAGAGATGTGTAGTAACCGGAAGGGTAAGATACCGTTAATCGCTTCTCGACGATAGTATCTTACCTATAGGCCAAAGCACGTTTTCTCTAATTCGAAAGAACCTTCGACCCACTTTGGAATAGTCGACGTTTCTCTACCCGAAACAATCCTATGTTTTATTGAGCCTTTCTTTTATGTATCTCAATTTATATGTGATTTTATACTTGAACGTTCGCTCATTTCAAAATTTCGTTTTAATCATTTCGCACGTTATCGCAATCACAAACAATAATACTCCCTCGTGAACAAACTAAATTTACGATGCTTTCACTTATTCATGCTATACTATGTTGAACTCATGACTATGCTATGTGAAACTTCTAAACTCTTTATGCGATGTGAACCAATTTGAATCTTTTATGCTATGTGACACTTTATGCTATGAGAATCATTTTATGCAAACGATTTTTCGTAAACAAACGTTATGATCAAGTCTCACCTATTCGTTCTTTTGAATCTTAGATGTCTTCTCGTCACTCCAACTCGTCTAAGAAGTCAAAGTCCCGTGCTACGAAGAAGATGATGGCTTTCATGGCCGATCAATTTGCGCGCGTCGTTCCAAAGGTCATTTCCGAAATTCGAGCTTCTGAAACTCCGAACTCTTCCGTCGACTCTAAGGTCGAAACACGCAAGCCCGCTTCGTTCAACTTCAAGCACTTTTCATCGTGCAATCCCAAACCATTCACTGGAAATGATGGGGTGACCGCCATGCTCGAGTGGTTCGATAGCATAGAGGTCACGTTCATCAACAGCGATTGCCCTAATGAGCTCAAAACGCGAAGTGCGACTGGGGTATTCCAAGCCCGAGCTCTCGAATGGTGGACGAACGAGAGGAACATTCGTTCGAACGAACTGGCATATGCGTTGGCATGGGAGGAAGTAAAGGCCCTGATGATGGATGAGTTTTGTCCTCCGCATGAGCAACAAAAGTTGGAGGAAGAATTTTGGGCACTCAAGCAAGTAGGAGATGAGAACCTAGCTTACACCACCCGTTTCAAACAACTTAGCTTCATTGTCCCCCACCTTGTCCTGACCACTGCTCGCAAGATAACTAAATACATCCATGGGTTACCCTCTGCTATGCGCGATACGATCGAGGCTGCCAAACTCGACAATATCGAAGCTGTTTATCGTTTGGCCGCTTCTCTGAACAACAACCGTGTACACGATAAACAAGCCGCAAACCCCGCTTCTTTCAAGCTAGCCAACCAAATCACCCAACAGTCGAGTGGCAATAGGGGAAAGAAGCGAAAGCAATCGAACCCTGTTTGCAATGCGATTGTACCACCCGTTAACCCAAACCCTGTTGCTCCTGATAACACCCAAAAGTCGTACACTGGGATTCACCCTAAGTGTGCCACTTGTAATTTCCATCATCCCGCAAACGCTAGGTGCCGTCGTTGTGACAATTGCAACCGTTATGGACATACCTCCAACTTTTGTCGCTTCAATCAACAACAACAGGCCCCACCAGCTCAGCAAGCGCAACAAGCCCCACAAGCTCAGCAAGCACAACAGGCTCCACCTGCTCCTCAAAACGCAAGACCCGCTAGAACTTGTTTCAAATGTGGAGACGCCAATCATCTTCGTCCTCAATGCCCACTATGGAATCAAGAGCAACTACAACCTCCTCGTGGACGCTGTTTCAATCTGAACGTGAACCAAGCGCGCAACGACAATAATGTCGTTAACAGTACGTTCCTTGTTAACCATCTTTATGCTTTGATACTATTTGATACTGGTGCGGACAAAAGCTTTGTGTCCTTAGAATTCGAATCATTGTTAAATTGCACGCGCTCTAAACTACCTAAGTCGTTTTCCGTTGAAGTCGCCAATGGCAAGTCCATCTCGGTCGATTCCGTTCTTCGTGATTGTCGTCTTACTCTTAACGAACACGTCTTCCCTATTGATCTCATACCTATGCAACTGGGTAGTTTCGACGTCATCATAGGCATGGATTGGCTTCAAAAGAACCATGCTGAAATCGCTTGTCACGAGAAGTACGTTCGTTTACCCCTTCCTTCTGGTGATGTTTTACACGTCTATGGAGACCGGCCTTCAAAGGGACTGAAGTTGATGTCCTGCACACAAGCGAACAAATACTTACTCAAACAGTACTTTGCCTTTTTAGCCCACGTTGTGGAAGAAAAGGGCAAGGGAAAGAGTTTAAGTGATGTTTTAGTGGTGCGCGACTTCCCTGATGTCTTTCCTGAAGATTTACCTGGTCCTCCTCCACCTCGATCCGTTGACTTTCGCATTGACCTCGTACCTGGTGCGACTCCTGTTGCCAAGGCTCCTTATCGTCTTGCACCTTCTGAGACGCAAGAATTATCTACGCAGCTTCAAGAAATCCTCGATAAAGGCTTCATTCGTCCAAGTACCTCACCTTGGGGTGCACCTGTGCTTTTCGTTAAAAAGAAAGACGGCTATTTCCGTATGTGTATCGATTATCGCGAGCTCAACAAACTCACTGTCAAGAATCGTTACCCTCTCCCGCGTATCAACGATCTCTTTGACCAACTTCAAGGCGCTACTTGTTTCTCCAAAATCGATCTTCGTTCTGGTTATCACCAACTTCGGGTCCTCGAAGAGGACGTACCCAAAATCTCTTTTCGCACTCGCTATGGACATTACGAGTTCGTGGTTATGCCTTTTGGTTTGACCAACGCACCCGCTGTGTTCATGGATCTAATGAATCGTGTTTATAAGCCCTATTTGGATCGTTTCGTGATCGTCTTCATTGATGATATCCTCATTTATTCTAAAACTCGAGCCGATCATGAACGTCATCTTCGTCTTATACTCGAGCTCTTACGTGTCGAACGCTTATACGCTAAGTTCTCTAAATGCGAGTTTTGGATTAAAGAAGTCCAATTCCTTGGACACGTTGTTAGTGAAAAAGGAATCCATGTCGACCCTGCAAAGATCGAGGCTGTAAAGAATTGGGCCACGCCTAAATCTCCTTCCGAAATCCGTTCCTTCTTAGGATTGGCGGGTTATTACCGTCGATTCATCTCGAATTTTTCAAAAATCGCCGTTCCCCTTACTTCGTTGACCCAAAAAGAGAAACCTTTTGCTTGGGGTCCTGAGAAAGAGGAATCCATTCAGACTCTCAAGGACTTGCTTTGCAACGCTCCTATTCTTACTCTTCCTGATGGAAATGATGATTTCGTAGTGTATTGCGATGCATCGAACCGTGGTCTTGGTTGCGTTCTCATGCAACGAGGCAAGGTCATCGCTTATGCATCTCGTCAACTCAAGATACATGAGAAAAACTATACTACCCACGACCTTGAACTTGGCGCAGATGTTTTTGCGTTGAAGATTTGGCGACACTACCTTTATGGTACTAAGTGTGAGGTTTTCACGGACCAGAAGAGCCTTCAACATATCTTCGACCAAAAGGAACTGAACATGCGTCAACGTCGTTGGGTGGAATTGTTAAACAACTACGACTGCGAAATTAAATACCATCCAGGTAAAGCGAATGTAGTAGCTGACGCCCTTAGTCGCAAAACACATATGAAGGGTATTCATTGTCTCCAACTTGTGAACGATCTTCCACGCCGCATTCGCGAAGCTCAATACGCCTCTATTAACGAAGGTAACTTCCAAATTGAAATACGAGGCACTAAAGAACACGATCTCGTCTCCAAGGCTGATGGTATCTTATACCTCGACAATCGTGCCTGGGTCCCTGATCGCGAAGAACTTCGAGACTTCATCATGAACGAGGCACACAAATCCAAGTACTCAATTCATCCTGGTGCCGACAAGATGTATCATAATCTACGTACATCCTATTGGTGGCCTGGTATGAAGAAAGACATTGCCGTTTACGTCTCTAAGTGTCTCACGTGTTCAAAAGTCAAAGCCGAGCATCAACGACCTTCCGGTCTACTCGAACAACCTGAAATCCCCGTTTGGAAATGGGATAGCATCACGATGGACTTCATCACTAAACTCCCTCGTACATCTTCTGGTCACGATAGCATTTGGGTGATCATCGATCGTTTGACCAAGTCCGCTCAATTCATTCCTATTCGCGAAGATTTCAAGGTTGAACGACTTGCTCGCATCTATACCGATGAAGTCATACGACATCATGGTATTCCTCTCGACATCATTTCTGATCGCGATGGTCGATTTACTTCGCGTCTCTGGCAAACCTTTCAGTCCACTATGGGTACTCATTTGAATCTCAGTACGGCTTTTCATCCTCAAACGGATGGACAGACTGAACGTACTATCCAAACCCTAGAGGACATGCTCCGTTCGTGTGTCATCGACTTTGGTGGTAGTTGGGATGTGCATTTACCTTTGATCGAGTTCTCGTACAACAATAGCTACCACTCCAGTATTAAAATGGCTCCATTCGAGGCATTGTATGGTCGCAAATGCCGATCTCCTTTAAACTGGCACGAAATTGGTGACAAACATTTTACTGGCCCTGAGATCATACAAGAAGCAACAGACAAGATTCACCAAATCCGTGATAACCTACTCAAAGCTCGAGAACTTCAAAAGGTCTATGCTAATAAGGGACGCAAACCAATGGAACTCAACGTTGGAGATCATGTTCTACTCAAGGTGTCTCCTTGGAAAGGAGTGGTTCGGTTTGGTAAAAAGGGAAAGCTTTCCCCTCGCTATGTTGGTCCTTTCAAGATACTCGAAAGGATTGGTGCGGTGGCTTATCGACTCGATTTACCTCGAGAGCTCAACAATCTTCATCCAACGTTCCATGTCTCAAATCTAAAGAAGTGTCACGCTGAAGAAGGACTTCAAGTTCCTCTCGAAGATCTCCAAATAAACGACACTTTGCATTTTGTGGAGAAACCCATCGAAATCATGGATCAAGGAGTCAAGTTATTGAGGCCCAGTAAAATTCCTATCGTCAAGGTTCGATGGGAAGGTAAACGTGGCGCTGAATTTACTTGGGAACTCAAGAGCGAGATGAAAAAGAAGTACCCTCATCTTTTCCCTACGTCTTCCTGAATTTCGGGACGAAATTTCCTAAAGGAGGGGAGACTGTAACGCCCGGGTCTTTTGTACTTTCCATTTATAGAAAGTTTTGTTCGTATTTCTATTTTTGGAAATCTTGTATTCTTGTAATCGACTTTTCGTGGTAATTGTTGTAAAATCTAATACTTGGATCATAAATAAAATTCGTATTTCTTTTCACATTCTACATATTCATACATACTCATACGATCGAATTCATTGTACATCGAATCCTTATTCGTAATTCATACGCATACGGTACTTATTTGTGATACATGTCCATGCTTGTCCTTAAATGGTTGATACTTAAAAACCCCCCAATAATATGCGTATTTACACAACGATTAATCATCTAATATGTGACATATACTTGTCACTTACAAACATATTACATACTTATATATCACACTTTTTACCTAGTTAAATCATGTTTTATTTCATATTATACCTTGTTACAAGTTAGGGGAAACATTGTTGTATATTATTACACAACTTAATTAACAAAATTACTCATTTTAATGTTTAAAAAAAATAAATAAATAAAGAAATGTGGCAGCCCCAAATCAACAAAATTCAGCCCCATATGGTTAGGTTTTGTGGGCTTGTTTAAAGGTTTAACCCATTCTAAACACTTCCAAAGCCCAACCCATTGAAACCCTAATCCCTTCCCTATATAATAAACACTTCCCCACTCCTTATTCCACTTTTACAAGCCTCCAAACACTTCAAAAACATCTCAAAACCGTAGCTGAGTTTCCACTTTCGGCCAGATTCAGCAAGCTTCACAAAAGTGAGCATAACTCACTCATTTCTTGTCCGTTTTAGCCCATTCTTTTTCCTATGTGCTTGGATTTTCCTTAGCTTCGATTCCATGGGTTTTTCACAGTAAATAAGTCCCTGGAACTCCGGCAAAAAGGCTCCAAAGTCCACTGATTGTTTTTGTTTTCATGAAATCTTTGTTAAACTTAACCAAACTTGAGTTTTCTCATCTCAAACCTATGTCCTAATGCTTACAACCTCTCTTATGGTTGGTTAAGCTTAAAAACAAGGTTGAGACACTATAAATCAGAGGTTAAAACCTCAAATACTTTCCGTTTTGTTTAGGGTATTTCACCCACAAGTCATGTCCAAGCTTAGTTCTTGATGAGAAGTGATTATGGAACAACTTGGGTTGTTCCAACATAAAATCCTCACATGATTTCTCTTAGTTTAGATTAGTTACATACTTGTGTTAATCCTAGTTCTTGACCCTCCTTGGTTGTCGTTACATCAAGTGAAGTGGTGAACATTCAAGGGGTCCCTAAATGGAAGCATGTTCTTCCTACCCCATACATGACATCCATGAATAACTCGAGGTGCCTAAATGAAGATTCTAATCTTCTACCTCCTACATGAATTATTGGACTTAATAATATGTAATACTTAACCTAAATATGTATACACACTTATTCGAACCTTTAATGTTAAACTTGTGTTTATATGTTAAAGTAGTAGGATACCATCTAAGACTTAAAACTCCAAGTATGATTCTAATGGGCACATTACCCATGAAATACAATATAACCCTAGTGGTTACATAGTGTCATATAAGAGTATTAAGTCAAAGATGATTATTTTTAATATCCTACTTTATGTTATGTTAAACTCCAAATTTATAATCTTCCGTTGTACGCCAAACTCACACACCTACGTTTCCTCGTGTAGAAGGACTAGGTGCTCCAAATTAATCCATCCACCAACTCACTCGCGGGATTTCAAGTAGGAAAGCTTGCAACCACCGTGAGTATACTCGATCCCTTTTTCCCCTTTTTATTTTGGGATGCAACATGTACATTATGTAAACAATCTTGAAACTAGAAACTAAACATACTCAAACCTTGTACAAACATGAAACTAATGTGCTTTACTTATGATTCTTGTATGCTCTATTTGAACGATTTGGAACGTATATGCTCATTAACTTTGCTAGCCCACCTTAACAATTATAGCGCTATAGGATTTACGCACCGCCCGTTAAACTTGGGGCATTGTTAAGTTAAACATTTACCATCCCGCTATCGATTGGGATTAGGCTATTTTATGCGTTGGATTCTTGGGTTTGATCATAGTGTACGCCAAAATTGCATACTAGTAATTCACATATTATGAATCATGTTGGATTTGAGTTTTTTTTCTATTATGCTATGTAAACAAACTTTTATACTCGCTCATTGCCTTTGCATTGAAACTCTATTTTAATACATGTTGCAGGTTGATTTATGAAGTATGGATGATTGATGAAACAAGTGTAGGGTGGACTAGATACACACCTTAAATCTATTTATCTTTTGTTGATTTGAATTTGAACAATGTTGTTACTTCCATTTTGAATGTTGTATGACAATTTAGTCCTTGCAATGAAATTTGAATTCAATTAATTATTGTCACATAGTGTTATGATGTTTTGAGCAATTTGTTCGTCTCATCCCGATGTTTTCGCCATCGGTTGGGGTGTGACACTGCCATGATGACGTCACCCTTTAAGCCCAAATCTTAGTGATTTCACGGTGAAAAGTAGGATTTTGATGAAAATTCAAGTGAGAAAGTGTGTATTGATGATAGTTGTACAATAATTACAGAGAAAAGTTACAAGAATCGCCTGAAAATGGAAGAAAAGTGCCTAGAACGAGAGTATGCGTCACTGGTCGGAGGAGCCTGTCACATCAAGTGATGTGACAGGGGTATTTATAGTGAGAGGAAGGATAAGGTGGTGCAAAGTGCTGGATTGGATGGCTGTTCGGTCGAATGGCCTTCCGATCGGATGGTCATCCGATCGGATGTCCATTCGAACAGTCCAATCCGTTTGGCTACTTTTCCGACTTTGGTTCATTTTGCGAGTTAGATTAAGCGTTGCGTTGCGTATTATTGTGTAATATCATCACATGACAAGATTATATAACTAACACAAAAGTTTCCATGTTTCCAAGTTTCAAACCTCAAAGTCTCAAGTTTCTCGTTCAATAAGTCTCAAGAATCTCATTCCATAAGTATCAAGAGTCAAGTATCAAGCATCTAGTATCAAGTATCAAGTCTCTAGTTTCAAGAATCAAGTATCTAGTATTAAGTATCAAGTTTCTAGTTTCAAGTTTCATAGTGTTTAATAAGTAACAAGCATCAAGAGTCAAGAGTCTAGATTCAAAGGTTCAAGATTCGAGTATCAAAAGGGTCTAGTTTTACATAGTTTCACATAGTGTAAAGTTTCACATAGTATAGGGACTAAACTTGTCAAAAGGTGAAAGTCTATGGACGCAGGGCGTTACACATACCCCCGTGTCTCTTAACTGCTAAAACAATTTCGCCACTGGACCTCTCACACGAGGCCATGCCTATTAGGCACAGGCCCGTGTCCACACATTAGTAAGTTTTCAAAAATCAGCAACATTGGCAGTCAGACACATGGCTGTGCCTCCCTAACACGCCCCCGTGTCCACCCCCCAGTTTCTGAAAATTGTTGTTTTTAACCCACTTTTACACATTTAATCATTTTCAATCCATTTTTGACACATTGAGGACAATGTGTAATTTAAGTGTGTGTGTGTGTGGGGGGGGGGGGGGGGGGGGGGGCTTGAATCTTTTGTCCTAAAGCAAGCCTTAGCTATAAACCTTTTTACTTTTACACTCCCTATCTTAGTAAAAATTTGGTTCTTTTGAAAAACTAGTGGGAATGCCCGCGCGTTGCAGCGTGTGTCCCGATTGGTATTAGATTCAGTTATGATGTCTATTACGAACCACACCTATTCCGAGTTTCTAACATTTTATTTCATTCAAAGAAAAATATTTGAGAGAGTAATGTTTAGTCAAAATTGTAATATTAATCACAAAAACTTGCATCTAGCACAACCAAAAGTGAAACATTGGCATAAAGACGATCAGTAGATATCGCATCAAATTTAAAATTCATGACTGGAATGTGAGCATCTGGAATTGGTTGAAGTTGTGCAACTTCCTCCATTCTAGAGGAACGCCCAAGCCAAACTCTAAAGACAGCGTGGGCCCGTTTAAGACAACACAGTTTGGCCGGAGTGGGACAATAGAGCTCTCAAATTTGGGGAGTATGGTGGCTTAACACAAGAAATTCGCCGTTTAAAAAAATATGATCAGATGAAGTCACTAACACCAACATATAACTTGCAGTAATTAACCTAAAATGCCTCAATGTAATCCAATAGACCATACCCATTAAGTTTCATAACAGTTAATTTTTTGTGTCATAAAATTTTTAGTGTAACATATTATATTCCATTAACACATACAAAAGCCTATTAAGTCCCATATCAGTATATTAATGAAACTCTCTTCATACATAAGTCACTAACACATAACATAACTTGTTATAACCTAAATGACTTAGTGTACCTAATATAGCTCAGTGACATAATAAAGCTCATTAAGGTAATAACGGTAAATTTGTGGATGTTTCATCAACCATAACTCATCACCTTAACATAGTGTGACCTGATTAATAAAATGAATTACAATGTTTGTTTTTAAAATGTAATTATTATAGATTTTGTAAAAAAAGTTATTTACAAGATGATTCTGTTTATTTGAATGTGCTTTTATCGATTTACACAAAACGACAAATATATCTTATTTATCCGTTTCATTAAAAACAACCAATACGAGTGGGTTTAATATTAATGTTCATTTGAGCTTAGGTTATTGGCTGCTTAAATTGTTTACTAAGTCATTGGGTATTAATCATTCTTGAGACTAAACATTAAACTTGTCGACCCGAAACTTGACACGAACACGACACCGTTGTAACGAACACGACATGGTTGTAACGAACATGACACGGTTGTAAGTATGTCCGGCACGACAAGAATAAATACATGGGTCGAGTTATGGTTAACCTACTCAATCCGCTAACTCGAAATCCTTCAACCCACCAACCCAACTCTAATGGCCACCCCTTCCCCTCTCCTGTGCGCTGTCGACTTCAATAGAAACAAGGCCAAAGTTGGCCTTGTTTTGGGTGTGGGTTCGATCGCAAGCCAAGTACAAGGAGAACTGTATGCATCTGTTTTAACTAAATTGGTTAAACTCTTTGTCCGATCAAAGCAAGTTAACAAGTTCTCATTGGAATGAATTTTTTTTTCTGACGAAATGATTCATGCCAATTACCCAAAACACTTAAAAATCCGAACATACATAATCGGACATAAAATCAGTCGCTAAACGAACATCAACACAACAATGATTGAAACAAGACCATAAAACCACAGAAACTGCGTCGTAGTACAGATGTTGATAAACCCTGCAATCACAAAAGCAATTATCAGTGACTAAAAACACGGTACAAAATCAATAACAGCACTTATAAAGAAATAAGAAGGGAACTAAAAAAACTTACAGATCTTGTTGAAGGCAACAATATCACAACTCTGGACATACTCGTTAATTGGTTCCACGGTAAGGTGTTCTTCAACAAGCGTGTCAACAGACACCAAGTCATTCATTGACAATAGTCAACATGATCTGTAGCTTCTTGATACCATACCCTACTGGCACCAATTTTGCTGCAATCATAGAATTAAAAATTCAAAATATAATCCAAAACATTGCATGTAAGTGTGCATCATATTACTTAATAAAAAAAAGACAAACGCACAAGCGCCCAACAACAAGCCTTCCATTTGCACACTTCTAACAGCCTCCTCAAGCTTTGCATATCGGTCTCATCATCCCAAGGCTTAATATCCATCAAAACTTAAGACTTGCCAGCTGATAATGTAACCACAAGCACAGAAAAGCAAATAAAAATATATCCAATGTGAGTAACAGTGAAATTCAAGAACGTAAAACAAAATGAGCATAAACCCACATTCTTTCTTTTTTTTCAGATGCTTTCATTGCAGCTGCACGATCTTCAGCAGCCTTCTTTTCCTCTTCGGTCTCTTCACCAAAAGATCCACATCACTATCATCATCCTCATCAGCTGCAGCATGAACAACAACATATATGAAATCATATATTAGCAAGTGCAAAAAAGGTAAATCAAACAGCAACTCACACAAACTATTTAAAAAAGTAAACTCGTTTTACCTTGGTCTCAGCAACAGGAGGAGTTGCAATAGCCTCTTCCGGGAATGTAGCAGATCCTTCTACAGTAACACCGCTTCCTTCAGCAGAGACACCTCTGCAAGAAACTAACCATGACCACATATCATTCACCTGCAACATTCATTACCTAAGTTTTTCCTATACCATCAAACTGATTATTTAGCAATCAGTTTGAACAAATATATAAACTGAACATATAACCGAAATATATAAACCGAGCATATAACCGAAAGAACTTCCTATGTTAAAGCACAAGAAAGGTTTCATAACTGCAAGAAAATAAAAAAAGATCAGTATTTACCTTCTTTCAACGGAGGACGGAACTGATTTGGTGCCCAGTTTTGCAAGGCCCTGCGCATACCAAGCCGAATTGCACCAATTTGATCTGTTTCATTCAGATTTTATTTTGTTAAAAAAATTGAAAATTTACAGAAAATGTAGTACGGGAACTAGAGAAGGAGGGGTAACTTGTAATCACCTGAGATACCACCTCCTTTAACAGTATAACTAACATCAAGAAGACCCAATATTTTAGTCTTCGAAAGAGGACGAAGAAGCGCAGCTCGTTAATCAAACACGCGCAATGCTACATTTCCTTTTTCCCAGTGCCACAAGCCCTACCCTGACTATCAACTTGTCTAACGCGTGATTTTGCGATTTCCTCTTGTATGTGTCTCTCAATGTCAGTCCCAGTTGACTTGTGCGTGTTCTTTTCACAACTCATGTCTTCAATTATGTTTAGCGGGGGCAATCCTGGAACATCATAGATGGCCAGAGCCACCAGCAACCGGCAACGGCGTGGCAACACCCTTCTCTCTGTGCTGCTCAAACGCACAGGCAAACATGTCTGCAAAATAGAACCCCAAAATACTGAGTTAACAAAAACAAAAATCAGTAGAAATCAAAAAAATTATATTAATCATACAATTATATCATAAAAAAATAAATGCAACTTACAGTCATTGATGCCTTTGCAAAGAATACACTTTGCATTGTCATTTAACATTTGAGAACGTGCGCACCATGCTACACTCACCAAATGGCAAGTGAAAGCAGACTCAGTTATCAGCCACTTCTATAAAACCAGTGTATAGCTACTTTACACTTTATTAAGAGTAACAATCTCGGCCATTAAGTCGCATGATCAATAAGGCATTCAAGTATATTACACACCATCATAACTTCCTCCAGAACGTTATAACAGTCTGCTCAAACTAAAATAGCAAGCATATCCGCGCGACTCAACGGAACTTTTCTTCGCATATAGTTGAAGTCTATCGGTATGTTTTTCACCACTATAGATTATATATGTAATTACCAAACGCCGAAAAATCATCCAACCAATCAAAAAACACAAACATTAATCTTGAAACTTCAAAAATTCAAGCTTAATCCATCAAGCTTTCATAAAGTCGCTTTAAAAAAACCAAATGAATCGATCAAAAACCACAAACCTAAACACTAAAACTTCAAAAACTCACACCCAATCCGTCAATCCTTCAGTTTAGCTGAAACAACACTTTACACTCATCATACCGTCCTCTAGTCAAAACCTGTTGGATATTATGTCCGGTTCAATAAGTCAACGCTGCCGACCGGGTCTTGATCCGTAAGAGTTACACCTTGGGCAACGAACTAAAATCCACTTAACCTGTTTAACTAGTAATTACGAACAACATACGAGACTGATCATAATTATATTTATGATCATAAGCGGGTATTAACTGAGAGACGGGTACATGGACCGAGTGAGACAAGAATACTCACCCTACGCCACTTGTCGAGCATGCACCTTTGCTGCACCACATGTCGTACATACGTCCACCTACTGCCACTTGTCATGCACCTACCTTTTGGCCAATTCCAACACATGCATTATGCATGTGTGCCACTTGGCAAGCATGCATAAAGGCTTCATACCTTTTATTCTCTTGGGTCTTGCATTTGTTGGGACTATGGAACATGGAAGAAGTAGAAAATTGCTCTCAACAATCAAGCACCATTCGGTCGCCGGTTCCTCCGCCTACGCGAGCCAAACACCGCCGCCACTGCCAAGCCGGGCCTCCGCCGCTGTCGGACGTCGTCACCGCGGCTGCCGCCGCTGTTTGCCGCGGTTGGCCGCCGCCTGGCGCCACCTCCCTCGTCGCGTTTTGTTGGTTCGTTTACTAGCACTTGTTCGTTGAACCTCGGTGTCTCGACCGGTTAGTCATTAACCGAGGTATAATTTTTCTCATCGGTAGTTAAATATATTTTACTGTGCTCGTATTTGCATGTAACCGGATCCTGTCGGGTTTCGTTTTGTTGATCATTAGTTTATATTTCCGCTGCGTTTTATTAATTAACTCGCTTAATTAATTAACTATTATTTATTGAACCGGGTTTTTGATAAATAAAATTTTTGACCGATCACCATGGAAACCCAACAGTGGTATCAGAGCCTTGGTTACAACATACGAGTCGGTACCGGTCCTTTTAACCGGAACTAGAACACAAACTTTATTTATTTAAAGTTTATGATCTAAGTATTTTTTAAGGGCACTTTTATTTTGGTCAATATTTTATTTGTTTTGCTTGACCAAAAACATTGCCCGGTTTATTTGTGATTGTTGTGTGATGTGTAAATCCGGCCAGACCTTATTTTTGTAGTTGTATATTTTATTCGGTTTTGTAATTATTATTTTTGGCCACCGAGATGGTTCTAAGTTGTAATAGATTAGCTTATGATTTTGGCCCGTCTTGTGGTTCAAAGTTGTAATAGATAGGCCTTTTGTCTTTGTTGTATTTACTTGTTAAATATTGTTGATACGAAGACCCGAAGCAAAACCGAATGCCAATAGGAGTCTTAGAGTTAGTGGGAGTTGCTCAAGACAATAAGATGCATTCAAGTCCATCCTTGTGGTTGTTTGTGTGTTGTGACCCCGTGACCCGTTTGATCTTGCTATTAGGCTCTAGCAAGATCGAACAATTTTGGCCATATGGATTTACATATTTATCTTGCTATTGTGGTTGCTTTTATCTTATAAATTGTTATAACGTAACCAACCTAAATACCAACATGATTTTAAAAGGAGTTTTAAAATATTAAAAACAATCACATTAAAACAAGTTCTAAATCTTTTTTATAACTTGTTAAAGGTTTGTTATAAAACAAAGGTTGTTTTTGAAACAAATAATAACCAATTAAGTTTTGCAAATTAAACTAGTTTTTATTTTCCAAAACTATTAACTTAATAGTTTTCTATTAACTTAAAATTGGTTATTCCAAGTCACGACAAACTAAGTTTTATAGGTTATCTAAAACTAATTGTCCCGAGAGGTGAAATGGTCCTTTTGGTTATGTCGCAAATTTAATATCTAAATTAAAACCGACTATAACGACCCTATTTGGTAAAAATTAAAATCAATGGTCTATGCCATCCTACTACTAGTAACACTTGGGGCATAATGCGAACCATCAGTGTTGGAGCCACAGCACAACACTTGGTGTCTAGTTTATCCATCCAAGGTGCAAGGGCTTCGTCGACACATCTGACCCTTCCACATGTGACCGTTTTAGGACGACTATTAGTTTTCTTCTCGTGTTACGTGCCCCAGCTGTCTCGAGAACAAAAGTGGCATAGATGAGGCCAAACGTATCAATGCAAGGACAATAGGTTATCCTCGCAGCCTCATAAACCCCGGGAGTTGTGCTTTTCTCACAATTGACAATCGTTGTCTGTCCGCTTGAACCTCTTGCTAATGTTGCATGCCCCAGCTGCCTTTAGAAAGAGCTTATAACCGGATTCTCATTCCTTATCGTCTCACCTCACGATATAAGGAGATATACATCAAAAATACTAATTAATATCACCTTGCTTATATATAACAGATGTCTAATGAAAACAACTCCTTCATTCTCAAGTCTATACTTGAAAGGAAATAAAAATTTGAATAACACCAACCTTCTCGAATGGCACCGCAATCTGAGAATAGTTCTCAAGATGGAGGAAAAGTTGTATATCTTAGATGGCCCAGTCCCTACCGAGCCTGAAAGTAATTCTACTACTGCTCGCAAGGCACTTGAGAAACATATCGAGGATGCCATTGAGGTAGCCTGCCTTATGAAAGCCACCATGTCTCCTGATCTTCAGAAGAGCATGGAAGATAAGGATGCTTATGACATGATCCAGCAACTGAAAGGCATGTTCCAAAAACAAGCCCAACAGGAGCGATATGACACCATGAAACAACTCATAAGCTGTAAAATGCTGGAAGGATCATGTACCAGTACTCATGTGCTAAAGACGGAAGGATACATTGACCAAATGAACAAACTTGGTTATTCCACAAAACCAACCAAGTTCTAATGGTCTAGTGGTGTTAAGAAGCCCAATAACAAGAAAAGGAAACATAAGAGCAAAGGCAAGAGAAAAGTTTTTGTTACTGCCAGAAATGCCACCAACAACAAGCATGTTGCAAAACCACACCTTCCTAGGAGCGTCAGTGCTTTGAATGCAACCAAATGGGCACTGGAAAGGAAACTGCCCACAGTATCTAGCCAAGCTGAAGATGAACAAGGCCAATAACATTGGCACTTCATCTAATATTCTCATTTATGTTATCGAACCTTTCACTGTTTCTAGCAACACATGGGTATTTGATACCGGATGTGGTCTCCACATCGTTAATGTCTTGCAGGAGCCTGAAAAGTGGAAGAAACTGAAACAAGGCCACATGGAAACTCATAGTTGGTAATAGAAAGAGAGTTCCAGTTCTTGAAACTGGAACATTTTTGTTTTTTTTCATGTTCCCCTGGCCTTGTAGTTACTTTAAATAACTGTTTATATGCATCTGGTTCGACCAGAAACATTATTTCAGTTTCTTCACTGTTTGAACAAGGATTCAATTCAAGTACGTTTTAAATGGTTCTTCTATTATAGCCTACTTGAATGATGTCTTTTATTTTGAGGCTAAACCTCAAAATGCTATTTATGAGATTAATGTTCAAACAAGTAGTAACATATATCATCTTTCTAAGTGTAACAAAGCTGGCATAAATAAAACATATTTATGGCATTGCAGACTTAGCCACATAAGTAAAGCACGCATAAAATGGCTCTAGTCCAAGGGGATTCTTGAATCCACTAGACAAGACTCCTTTGATAATTGCGAATCTTGCTTAGCTGGCAAACTCACAAAGCACCCCTTCACCGATGTTGATGAACGGATCAATGGTTTTCTAGAACTCATTCACATGATGTATATGGCCCTTTCAGAACCATGACTAGAAACCATGACTAAAAACCAGCTTGATAGAAAGATAAAAGTACTTCGATCAGATCGATGTGGTGAATATCTCAGCTTTGAATTTCTCAATCATCTAAAAGAGTGTGGAATAGTTTCACAACCCTCTCCACCTAGCACACCCCAACTTAATGGCGTGAGTGAAAGGCGAAATCGAACTCTACTTGATATGGTTCGATCGATGATGTGTAGAACTAACTTGCCTCACTCCTTTTTGGGACAAGCTCTTATGATCGCTTCTCGCATTGTCAATTTAGCTCCGACTAAAAGGTAAAAAAAACGCCATATGAGATATGGCATGGGCGTAAACCCGATTTGGAATACCTTAGAGTATGGGGAGGTGATGCATACATCACAAGTGATTCTGATGATAAGCTCGATCCTCGAGGCGAAAAGGTTGTTTTCGTCGGATACTATAAAAGAAGCGGATATTATTTCCATCCTGATGCAAATGTGATTTCCATCAAACAGAAGGGACACTTTCTCGAGGAAGAACTTCTTAATCGAAGAACTGGAAATAATGTTGTTGATCTTGAAGAAATTCAAGAACCACAAACAACCGCTAATGTAGTCGGACTGTCTGATCAACAGGTAGTTGTTGCCAATGAATCAGACATAAAACACAAGCGTTTGCAGAAATAGTAGAATTCGCAAGAATCTGATAGATGTCTATGGCATCTAAAAGGTCCTGAAGTCTCATTAGTAGCTGAGTCTAATGACGAACCTGCTAACTACAAATCTGCAATCTTAGATTCAGAATCTGAGAAATGGCAAGAAGCCATGAACGCGAGATGCAATCTATGCATGACAATCAAGTATGGGACTTGGTTGAGCTACCCCCGAATCTCGGGCAGTAGGGAGCATATGAATTTTCAAGAGAAAAACCGATATGCATGGAAATGTACACACCTATAAAGCACGGCTAGTTGCGAAGGGTTTCACTCAAACTCAAAGTATTGACTATGATGAGACCTTCTCGCCCGTTGTTATGATTAAATCAATCAGGATATTGCTTGCAATAATTGCGTACTGTGATTACGAAATATGGCAAATGGATATCAAAACCGCCTTTCTTAATAGACATCTCTCTGAAGATGTCCATAAGGTTCGGCCTGAAGGTTTCGTCGATCCTAAATATCCAACTAAGGTGTGCAAACCCAATTAGTCCGTTAGTGGACTCAAGCAAGCATCTAGTAGCTGGAATCTTCATTTTGACCAGAAGATCAAAGAGTTTGGTTTTGTCAAGAATGAAGATGAGGCTTATGTTTACAGAAAGGTTAGTGGGAGCACCATATCATTCCTCATCTGTATGTGGATGATATACTAATCATTGGAAATAAACATCCCTATGGTTAACGAAGTTAAACACTATTTGGGATCTTGCTTCGCAATGAAAGATCTTGGAGAAGCTGCTTACATTCTAGGAATGAAGATGTATAAAGATAGATCTAAGCGGCTTCTAGGGCTAAGTCAAAGAATGTACATAGACAAAAAGGATGACACGCTTCAAGATGGAAAACTCCAAGAAAGGAGATGTACCTATGACTAAAGGAACCGTGTTGAACATATCGCAATCTCCTTCAACGGACATTGAAATTAAGCAAATGGAAGTAGTTCCATATGCTTCAGTGATTGGTTCAATCATGTATGCTATGTACTAGACTTAACGTCTCGTATGCTTTAAGCTTGACCAGTCGTTTTTCAGCATAGTCCTGGCATTGCCATTGGACTGCAGTAAAGAACATTCTGAGGTACTTGAGAAGAACCAAATATATGTTCTTGGTGTTTAGAAGAGTGGAAGAGGAGCTCACTGTAAGGTGTTACACTGATGCTGGATTCCAAAGTGACCGAGATGATTCTCGTTCACAATCAGGATTCGTATTCACTCTCAATGGAGGAACTGTCTATTGGAAAAGCTCCAAACAGAGTGTAGTAGCGGTTTTAGCCACCGAATCCAAATGAATAGCTGCATCAGATGCTGCGAAAGAATCTGCTTGGATGAAGTAGTTCATCAATGACCTTGATGTGGTTTCAAGTATTCAGAAACCAATCTAGGTGTTCTGTGATAACACATGAATCATTGCTCAAACCAAGGAGCCCGTATCACAGGGTTAAGCACATTCTAAGAAAGTTCCACTATATACGGGAAATACTGGAACGAGGAGACATCTTAACAAGCAAAATAGACATAGATCAAAACTTAGCAGACCCGTTCACTAGACCGATGTCTCAGGACAAGCATGGGAATGATATCGGTCTTAGATTGGATAACCATTTGTTTTGATTTAGTATTTGGATGTACGAACATTCAAACAGTTGTACCTTTTGAATTCACATTTGACTTACTGGTTAAATGCAAAGTTTGAATCTTGCAGCTGTGTTCGATTTTTGTACGTTTAATCCATGAATCTTGTATTCTAAATTATCCATAGTCGGTCAGACTTGTGGGAACGACTCTGAATTAAGACTATTCTGACTTTGGACTCAAGGAGTTGACTTCCAAACTCACAAACCTCATTATGAATAACGTTGGATGTAACTCACATCAAATCATCTTCATGGATCATGATCATAAGATGTATTTGATTTAGGTATACTCATTTAGTATCCTCTGACCTGAGATACATACTAGAACTTTCGTTTACTAAAGACTATTCTTTGATTAGTGTCCAACGCTGTTGCGTAACTGGTAGTCATAAAGGCATTGGTTGGGAGTGGTTCTGAAGTTCAGTGGGAGTTGTATGTAGTCAAGATGGGATTCTGTACTCTTACATTATAATGTAACAGTTAGACATCGGGGCTCCCTCGTTGATTCAAATTGGTGAAGTGTAAGGCCTTACCCAAACTTACTGTGTGTTTGATTGGACTACTTTGATTTTATGAACAAGAACGATAATGATTGAACGCCATGTGAGATTGAATCTGTTCCATGTCTCATTGTTCAATTGATGTCTTTTACAGAAAGGATAGATGACAACGATTGCCATAAGTCTATTGTCTTCATGTAGCAAGCCATTGCTAAAGAGAAGATACCTTGGTTAATGACTTTAAAGTGTCATGACCTGTTGGGGGCAGCTATGTGTAGCTAGAACACCGCTGGCTGTCTGCGTTGAGATCTTATCAGAGACCGTCCAAGTGGGAGCTGTTGGATATTATGCCTGGTTCGATAAGTCAACGCTGCCGACCGGGTCTTGACCCGTACGAGTTACACCTTGGGCAACGAACTAAAATCCACTTAACCTGTTTAACTGGTAATTACGAACAACATACGAGACTGATCATAATTATATTGATGATCATAAGCGGGTATTAACTGAGAGACGGGTACATGGACCGAGTGAGACAATAATACTCACCCTACGCCACTTGTCGCGCATGCACCTTTGCTGCGCCACATGTCGTACATGCGTCCACCTACTGCCACTTGTCATGCACCTACCTTTTCGCCAATTGCAACACATGCATTATGCATGTGTGCCACTTGGCAAGCATGCATAAAGGCTCCATGCCTTTTATTCTCTTGGGTCTTGCATTTGTTGGGAATATGGAACATGGAAGAAGTAGAAAATTGCTCTCAACAATCAAGCACCATTCGGTCGCCGGTTCCTCCGCCTACGCGAGCCAAACACCGCCGCCACTGCCAAGCCGGGCCTCCGCCGCTGTCGGACGTCGTCACCGCGGCTGCCGCCGCTGTTTGCCGCGGTTGGCCGCCGCTTGGCGCCACTTCCCTCGTCGCGTTTCGTTGGTTCGCTGACCGGTTAGTCATTAACCGAGGTATAATTTTTCTCATCGGTAGTTAAATATATTTTACTGTGCTTGTATTTGCATGTAACCGGATCCTGTCGGGTTTCGTTTTGTTGATCATTAGTTTATATTTCCGCTGCATTTTATTAATTAACTCGCTTAATTAATTAACTATTATTTATTGAACCGGGTTTTTGATAAATAAAATTTTTGACCGATCACCATGGAAACCCAACAAAACCGTCTATCAAAATCATTAAAACTATCATCAGTTCTTTAATGAATTGAAACTTTAGCTACAAAGTAAAAACTACAAAGATAAAAAAACATACCATTTAACAGTTTTCACATCCAATCTCCCACAAAGCAAACAGGCCTGAAATGCAACAATTAAAACCAACGAATGATATTTTTGCATTCTTATCATTAAAATACTAGATTTTCATGATTACAAATTTTTTTGGATGTGTGTACATGGTCCGTATTAAGAAATACGCGAATCGGCAGACTTTCGCAGTTTGGCGCAAATAGTCCCTGAGCTCGAATAAACATGTTTTTGCCATATCGAACCCCTCAAAACTTATTTCTAAGTTATGTAAAGGGTATTTAGGGTATGTTTAGCTTATGTAATTGTTCCGGAGTGTACGTCGCGTTAAACTAATTATGTTTTGCGTAATAGTCTACGATTTCACTTCCAGAAAAGGTTTGAGTGAAAGAAATTGAACAAGGACTAAAATGTGAAATTGTCGTAGTTAATTATAAAATCTTGGAATCAAAACACAATGTTTCATTGATTATGAAGTTGTTCGGAGTTGTACGATGGTTGAAAGACACAAATAATGGTTTAAAAAGGAACGCTTTTAAAAATCAACGACTTAGAAAACAAATTGTTTAAAAATGATTTTAAAAAGAATGGAATAAAAAGAATTGTTTAAGAAACTTTAAAAGATAAACAACTTTGAAAAGAACGATTTTAATAAAATAAACGGTTAAAAAAGAAATAATTTTAAAAACGATAGATGATTAAAAAACAAATGATTTTAAAAAGGACGTTTATAAAAAAGACAAACGCTTAACGAAAATTCATATTTATTTGTATATATAAAACATAATTTTTTTAAATAATAATCGTGAAAATAACGAAATAATAAAAAAACCCTTAAGTAATTGCATTAATAATCTCTTAAATATTAAAAAACTTTGTAATTATCAAAAACAGCCCATGAGATAAATAATGACCTAATTACCCTTATAGTTAACTGTAAAAAAGTAACAAAGTTAGTGTCAGGAGCCAAAACCGTTATAAAATGCAAACTTGAGGTCTGATATGTTAAAAGATTCTTTTTTGGGCTGAAAGAGTTAAACTGGCTAAACCACAGGGATCGAAACTGTAATTTACTCTATTTAATTTATTCAATTTGATTTTTCTCTAATAACTATTATTCGTTATTAAAAAAAATGAACACGAAGTTGTGTAAAATAATTGTATGGGCATATCACGACTTAATTTTTCATGTTTTTCTTTGGGTGGCTAAACTTCGTACCAGACCCGTACCGATGCCGTAACAAACTGTATCAATACTATAACAAGCTAAACTGATGCAACCGAATTCCCGTTTCAACATGCGAGAAATTCCACTAGTTAAGTTTCTTTACTGAAAATGAAAAAAATTGAAAAATATACAATCAAGTGTCTGATATGTAACTTTATATGTTAACCATTGTATATGTACATATGATTTTACGTAGTGATATAATACAAAAAAGTATCGTTAATTCATAGCGTGAATCTACACCTAACTAACATTTTAAAGTCTCGGTAAACAAATCAATAAATTTATACCAAGCAAGAAGGTGTCTACATGACTACATGTTAGTCAAGGATGATAATCGGGCCGGTATAGAAGGGGCATCCATAATCCTAGTTGTGGATTCAAGAACTTTTTTCGGTGGGTTTGTTTTGATAGATTCTTACTAATTTTTCTCAAATCATACAAGGTTTCCACTAATTTTTTTCAAACCGAACGTGTTTATGTGAACCCACAAAACAAGTCTGCATCCGCCACCATTCGATGGTATAGCTATAGGAAACTGGTTTACTCTTTATTGGTTTATTTAGTTAAAGATTACATATTGGATGCTCATTATCTGAATTGCGATATTAAACTCACTTAAAAAAGGTCTTGAAGTATAAACACTTAACTACACTTTGAAAAATTCTATAATATTAAGAATATTCAAGCTTCCAAGAACTTTTAACATATGTTGTAGTAATCACTAGCCGCTAGTTGGGCTGAGGACTAACGATTAATCGAGGATTACTTGAAATTAATTGGAATTAATTGTGATTAATCAGTGATTAATCGACGTCTACTCGAGATTTTTACAACCATGCTTTCAACATACTACTTTTTATAATTTTCAAAATATATAACTTACTAATAAATTTGGTTTCGATAGGTTTAAACGAGTTTGGATAATTAAAGACGCATCACCTAATATCATATCTATTCCAAACTTCTAGATTTTTAAAGCTATTGTTATGATCAATCTCATACCTCAAATATGGTTTTTCATCCCAACTTCGAGTTTAAAAGGTTCTCTTTCTTACTATTTCTTTTCCATAACTCACCATGACCCACCCATCCATGAAAAAAGGTAGACCCTTGCGACTCCACATACATAAACTAATAACCCGCCCTCGAAACCAGAAATGAGCAGCTCCGATAACCCACCGGAAAACTCAAAAAAAGAGCTAAAATAAGCTTCTTTAAATCATTTATTATTATAGTAATGCACAAAACAACCACTTATTATCATCACCCAAAAGCAAAAAATAAAAAAAGGTTATTTTTTTTGCAATAACAAAACAGAAACTTCGGACACTTGACCAGTCACCTCCGGCAACCATGATCATTGTTCTGTGCTTCATCTGTTTTATAATCAAACTTTTATAAAATCCCAAATAATTTTTATTCTTACTCAAAAAACAACAAAAAAAAATTGAATTATTGCTTCAAATGGAAAATAAATGACTGTAACAAACCTTGGCGGGACGATGTACCAAAATTAAAAAGAATCTTAGAAACCAACCAAAACCCATTACAAATGTATCAAAATTCACCTGTTTTGTTTACTTTATATTATAAAATCTTTAGAAAAATAAAATAAAAAAACAAATCTTTTCATGGTTCTTGAATCTTTATCTTCAACAACAAAACCCATCATTACATTACATTACAATTACAACAATTGTTTTGGAGTTGGAAATGGGCTTTAAGACCCAATCCGGCGCAAGTTAGCTAAAAAAACTTAACTTTCTCTCTCTAACCTCTTGGATCTTTCAGTCCATCTATCTATACATACACCACATTGTATCTATAGGTTCAAAAGAAAATACATATTTACTGTAAATAAATCTTAATCTTAATCTTTCATTCTTTCTTCCCTATTTTTTTTATAATCTCTCTCTGTCACATGAATTTGGGTTATCTTAACGTTTGTTTCACGAAATAAAGATTGTATCTCTCTGTTTAATTTCCTAATTTTAATTTTATTTTAAACAACAACAACAACTCATCTTCTTATTTTATCAGTTGTTCCAGAAAAACAGAGAGAGAGAAACAAAGATCCCCTAATTCACAAAAACCTTGAAATTTTCCACCGATTTCATCAAATTAAAGTTGAAATTCTCTCGCTTTTCGTCTTTTCCGTTGATTAATCCAACACCCATTTCGTATTTCACCCCCTTTGTTTTCCAATTTTGAATTTTCAAGATTTAGGGTTTCGGGATGATTATCAAGAAGAAGTTGAAATCGGCAATGCCGAGTTTGAAGCGGTGCCGAGTTACTGAGTCAGGTGGTGATAACGACGACGAGTTGTGTAGAAAATCACGGAAAAAACGGAAGAGTAACAACAACAATAATAACTGTGGGTATTATCCTCTGCATCTGCTTGGTGAGGTGGCTGCAGGTATGATTAGTTTGAGTGAATTGGGGTTTCACTTTGCAGCCGGTGTAATCCCCGGGTTCTGTAGTGATTCGGGTGCGGTGGTGATCGTTGACTCGAACCCGAATGTGTCGAAACGACCTGAGGTGGAAGATAACTGTAATGGGAATGGTGATGGGTCGGTTCGGGCTGCGCCTCGGCCGCCTTTGGTGAGGACATCGAGAGGGCGGGTGCAGGTGCTTCCGTCTCGGTTTAATGATTCGGTTCTTGATAATTGGAAGAAGGAAAAGAGTAAACTTGATGGGAATCAAGATGGAAACTTTGACCCTGAGTTTGCACCAAATAAGGAGAAATCAAGTTTCAAGATTCCTAAACATAGGGATCAGGTTCAGGTCAAGAAGTATAATGGGGATAAAGTTAGCTATAAGTATCGTAAATCGTTGCCCAAGTTTGAAGAGTTTGAAGAAGAAGAAGATGATGATGAGTACCCGAGTTTTGAGATGAAGAAGTATTCAAGATTTAGTGACCAAGGTGGTGGGGTTACGAAAGCGGTTGAGAATGTTAGAGTGCTGGATGAGTTTTCTCCGGGTGATATCGTGTGGGCGAAATCTGGGAAGCTTTATCCTGCTTGGCCCGCCATTGTTCTTGACCCAGAAATCCATGCTCCGCAACAGGTTCTTGGATTTCGGGTCGATGGTGCTTATTGCGTCATGTTTTTTGGATACTCTGGAAATGGTACACAAAGGGTAAGTTTAGTTAAGCATTTTACTTAAAATTATATATATGAATGATGTGTATTCATTTTATGAACTTATGATATTTGATAAACAGGACTATGCCTGGATTAAAAGCGGGATGATATTTTCGTTTGTGGAAAATGTTGACAGGTTTGTTGACTTGTTGTAGTTCACTTCTTCTTACATGTTATGCTTTAATTGGAAAAAAAACAAATCGATATGATGATAAATTTATTGTTTTTTTTTTTCAGGTTTCAGGGTCAAACCGACTTAAATGATAGTGAACCGAGTGTTCTTCGTTCAGCTATAGAAGAAGCCTTTCTAGCAGAGCACGGGTTTACCGAAATGTTAATGGTCGAAATTAACGCAGCAGCTGGTAATTTGGATTATCTTGACTCTATTCCCCACGGGTCAAATCAGGAACACAAACGTGTTCAAAAACAGGCAAGTTTGAATCAGTGGTTACTCGATCGTTTGAAAGTTGTACGTTTGTTAAACTTGTTTATGTTTTTTTTTTTTTTGCAGGAAATTATTAAAAGGCGGTACACACAGTCTTGTGAGGGCTGTGGGTCAACCATCTCGCTTAGAATGTTACGTAAATTGAACGAAACAGATCCTAATAACCGTCTTCTTTGTAATACATGCACCAGGGTCAGTGTAACATGTCTGGTTTGTGCGGTATTCTACTTTCTTGATGCTGGTAAATAATGATGATATGCTTTCTTATTGCAGTTGACGAAATTAAAACATCTTTGCGGTATATGTAAAAAAATATGGAATCGTTCCGATACCGTTCGCTGGGTGAGAACTGAGAAACAGAAACCTACTAGTTGAAATTTTCTATTTTTAGAAATTTCCATTTACGGCTAATTTTGGACGCTTGTGTTTACATCAGGTACGTTGTGATGGATGTAAGGTGTGGGTTCATGCGGAATGTGATAAAATCTCCGGTCATCATTTCAAGGTTCTCTTTACTTCTGATTTTTTAATTTATTTACTTTTTGTTTTTATGACACTTGTTGCGGTTTTATAAGTCGAAATCATGTGTAGGATCTTGGAACAAGCGATTACTACTGCCCAGATTGCAAAGCAAAGTTTAATTTTGAATTATCGGATTCAGAAACTTATCAGCCTAAAAGCAGGTATCTTCATAATCATTATAGTCAATGTTATTTTAATAATAAAACAATCTAAAAATAGAGACTATGAGAACTCAAGTAACATGCTTGATTCGATTATTGAACTAAATTCTGTATTTTCAGATATAATAAAAAGCAGGAGTCGATGGTGCTGCCCGATAAGGTCACGGTTGTTTGCGCAGGGGTGGAAGGCATATACTATCCGAGCCTGCATTTGTAAGCATATAAAAAAATCCTTTTAGACCAAATATGATTAAAAAATGATCATGTATTCTAAAGTTCATTTTTTATCCATTTTAAAGGGTTGTGTGCAAGTGCGGATCTTGCGGGACACAAAAGGTGGCACTTAGTGAATGGGAGAGACATACGGGGTCAAAAGTAAAAAATTGGAAAACGAGCATCAAAGTGAAGGGTTCGTTGCTGCCACTAGAACAATGGGTCGGTATACGAAACTGATTTTTTCCGTTTCTGATGTTGGTATGATTGGGTGCCATTAATGTAGGACTTATTATGCCGCATTTGATAAAAATTGTCCCAAAAAAATTGTATTTTGCAGATGCTGCAGGTAGCTGAGTATCATGCTCGTGCTGTTGTTTCTGTGAATTCTCAAAAACGCCCTTCGTTAAAAGCGCGAAAGCAGAAATTGCTTAGTTTTCTTCAAGGTATGTTCTGGTTTGTGTGATGTCAGTAAGTTTGCATATATTCTGATATGGTTTTCCGCATTTTATAGAAAAATACGAACCGGTATATGCGAAGTGGACAACCGAACGTTGTGCTGTATGCCGTTGGATTGAAGATTGGGACTACAACAAAATCATCATATGCATCAGGTCTAGACAACATCCTATACATATACATACATTCATCATGTTCATCATTTTCACTTCATGGGCCCGATTTACATATCATAAAAAAACTTAATTAAATTAATAAATTATAATGACAGGTGTCAAATAGCGGTGCACCAAGAATGCTATGGGGCAAGAAATGTTCAAGATTTTACTTCATGGGTTTGCCGGTCCTGTGAGACACCGGATATTGAGCGAGAATGCTGCCTCTGCCCTGTAAAAGGCGAGAACTTTACTCATGCACTGAAATTTATTCATTTAGTTTAACTGTGAGTATTAAAATCTGATCATCGTTTTTTTTTGTTTTGGATTTAGGAGGTGCTCTGAAGCCTACTGATGTGGAGCCTCTATGGGTTCATGTAACATGTGCTTGGTTTAGACCTGAAGTTTGCTTTGCGAGTGATGAGAAAATGGAGCCTGCACTCGGAATTTTAAGTATCCCCTCAAACTCATTTGTAAAGGTACATTGTTTTTAATATTATTGTACAGAGCAAAAAAGAATAGTTAACCCCCGCAGTTACAATAAAGCTGTGGCATTTGACTAGACATATATTATTGAGAAACTGTTTATTAGTTACATGTAACATTGAGTGTTGACCGAAAAAGGGATAGTTGTGGATAATATACATTTGACTTGACATATATGTGTGTATGTGTACCATAACAGTTTCAACTTTCCTTTGCTTTCAATTTATTATATTACCCATTAATTAGTATTGCCATTTTGATACAATGATAATGGATAGATAAATAATTTCAACTTTAAAATGAGTCTTCAAAAGAAATGTTGCATGTGGATTAATGCTGGCAAATAATCTTACATCTTGTTTAAGCGTATTATATATATTTGACAAATAGTCAGATATCCTATATAGTTGACTCAAAGTTGTATTTTGGTTCAGATATGTGTTGTTTGTAAGCAAATTCATGGATCTTGTACACAATGCTCAAAGTGTTCCACGTATTATCATGCAACATGTGCATCAAGGGCTGGCTACCGAATGGAGGTCAGGCTCCTTTTTTCACTATTTAACACTTCATAGACATGATTACTAATTCTTAAATTTTATCAAAAATAAGATCAACCTTTTCTTACCCGAAAGTTGAAAAAATGTAATTATTTTTTCGCAGTTACATTCCCTGCAAAAGAACGGGAAGCAGATCACACGGATGGTGTCTTATTGCGCTTATCACAGGTACTTATTTTATAAAAAATCAAACAGATTTTTTTTTTGATTTATTTACTAAAATGATTTGAAAAACGATTTCAGGGCTCCGAATCCAGATACAGTCCTAATAATACAAACACCAGGAGGGGTGATTTCCGCTAAAAGCCTGATACTAAACAGTAACAAAAATGGTTCAAGATTGATTTCATCACGAAGATCGCAACTTCTAGAAGCTCCAGTCCCCGAAACTTTGACCGAGGCTGAACCATTTTCTGCTGCAAGGTGCAGGGAGCACCAGAGATCACACAAGGTAGTTAATTATAATTCAAAATATGTTTTATATATATTTTGATTTATACTCTTTTTGTTTTGGTTTTATGTTTGCCAGAAGAATGGAGAGGGGCTAATTATGCACCGAATTACTCGGCCATGTCATCACTCCTTAACCGCTATACAACAGTTGAATAGCCTTAGGGTAATTAATACTGTTGTCGTTTGTTATAGTGATTTGTTAATCTATTTGCTTAAGTCTCAGCTAAAACGTTAAAGTTCACATTTATTTGTCATTTTTCCACAGGAGATGCAAGAACCTCGAAGTTTTTCTACTTTCAGAGAAAGACTGCGTCATTTACAGGCAAAGTTTCAATCTTTTTTAACATAAACATGTTTTTACCTAAATTAAGTATAAAGTTGTCAAAAAGGGTACTTTGCTTGCGTGGGTCAAAACAGTTGGGTTGACCCATTTGACTTGTTTCCTTATTAGCTGAACTTTACTTATTTTACCCGTTTGACCCGTTAGAAACAAGACATAAACCGAATTGATTTGACCATACAGAAGTAAATGGTTTCTGAATTTTTGTGACCGCTAATAGTGAAATCTTGCATCGCTCACTGTTAAACAAGCTTACAAGGTTTTGGTGTTTTTGTTGCAAATGCAGAGAACTGAAAATGATCGCGTTTGCTTTGGAAAATCGGGAATTCATGGATGGGGTCTTTTTGCACGTCGAAATATCATGGAGGGTGAAATGGTAATTCTAATAGTTAATGAGCTAAATTTATTTAAGTTTTATGGTTTCTTCGGTTTTGTCATCATTGAAGGATATTATAGACATTTACTTTTATTAAATCTATCTACGTGTGCATTTTTTCTAGGTTTTGGAATATCGCGGTGAACAAGTTAGGCGTAGTGTTGCTGATTTAAGGGAAGCGCGTTATCGAAGAGAAGGAAAAGATTGCTATGTGTGTTTCTCGTATCTTTTTATATTATTTATAACTTAAAACTAAGAATAGTAAAACAAAGTTGACATTGTCATATCTTGTTTTCTTGCAGCTATTCAAAATTAGTGAAGAAGTCGTCGTAGATGCGACCGATAAAGGAAACGTAGCCCGCCTAATTAACCATTCTGTATGTCCCTAGCTACCCTTTACCTGCATTTTATTATCCTTTTTCTAGTTTTGAAAATTTCGATCCATTTGGGTTATATTTTATGTCTAACGCGTCAAGTGATAAAAATAAAACTTTAAAGAAATGCTGATATAAAAATGGGTAAACGGACCCCACATGTCAAATGGGTCGAAATTCGAAAGTACATGGATGGTCCCTGTGGGTAACTTAAATTTTGGATTTAGTCCCTAGTTTTTCAAAAGTACACGTATTGTTCTTGTGGTTTGCATTTTGTGACGCATTTAGTCCCCAACTTTTGCCAAAAAGTACACGGATGGTCCCTGTGGTTTGCATTTTGTTACGTATTTAGTCCCCAACGTTTAGTGACTAAATGTGTTACAAAGTGCATACCACAAGGACCATCCATGTACTTTTAGCAAAAGTTGGGGACTAAATGCGTTACAAAGTGCAAACCATAGGGACCACCTGTGTCTTTTAAAAAAGCAGTGGACTAAATCCAAAATTTTGGTTAACCACAAGGTACAATCCATGTACTTTACTCAAGATTTTATGTTTTGACAAGAACCCATTTTGACTATTTATCCGATGGGCCCGTCTTGTCACCTTTACCATTTTCTAACATTCTTTTTGTATCTAGTGTAATCCAAACTGCTATGCAAGGATTATGAGTGTGGGCGGAGACGAAAGCCGAATAGTACTTATTGCAAGAACCAACGTGACCACCGGTGACGAATTAACGTGAGTTTTTTATACATATAACTAAACCAAGAACCATTATAAGTTCATAAACAACTGTCGAGTGTATTATTCTTTTTAATCTTGATTGTTTTTTTATGGTTTCAGATATGATTACTTATTTGACACGGATGAGAGTGATGAATGCAAAGTCCCATGTTTATGTAAAGCGCCGAATTGCAGGAAATTTATGAATTAGAGAGGTAGCGATAGCGGAAAAGTAGTACAGAAATGACAAAGGAGGAGCTCTTCAACTAACTTGTAATTTTTTAAAACTTTTCTTTTTGGTAATAAGAATGTTAGATATAGAAGAAGACCAGCAGGCAGTGTAGGAAGTTATACATTGATAGTTATGGTGTTCTGTTTTCTGTTTTATTAAATTTTAAAGTGAGCCAAATTGGTAAGTTTACATTCTTAAAAACCAGTTCATATTGACATATATTAAAAAAAAAAACTAGACTGAATTGCCACTTGCTGTATTTCAGGTGATTGTGTGAACCAAACTATAGTAGGTGTACTCATTTCAGATTTTTTTTTCTTTCTTTCTAAAAGTACTTGTATGAAGTCAGTGGCGAAGCTTGAGATTTCCGACCGAGGGGTCGAAAACATATATACCCCAAAATTTCTATAAGACCAAAGGGTAGAAAACGTATATACCCAAAAATTTCTTTACGAAAACTACGTACTCACTACCAAGCGAAAAGTTCGGGGGGTCGGCCGCCACCTCCGCCCTATAAAAGCTACGCCCCTGTATGAAGTCAAGCTCACTTTATCATAACATGTTTTGAGCTAATAACAGTGACGCAAATTCGGTTTACTCAACTTTTTAAAATATCAACTAACTCGATTTGACATGTTAGACTATTTAACCCAATACATAAATTAAAACATACCATTTTTTTTTCAAAGAGTAAACTGTGAAAATGGTCCATAAGGTTTGATCACTTTTACCACTTCAGTTCAAAACTCAAACCTTTTAAATCTGGGTCCATGTGGTTTCAATTTTGTTGCAATTTTCATCAAAAAACAAAATCTAATCAGATTTTTCAGTTAACATCCAGCTTTTTTGTTTCTTTTTACTCCTTTTTAATGGGTCTTTTAACGTTTTATTATAACAAATTAAAAAAATATGACCATTTTGCCATTCACTAAAAGGGAGTAAAAAAACAAAAAAACTGGATGTTAACTGAAAAATCTGACCATATTTTGTTTTTGGATGAAAATGGCAACAAAATTGAAACCACAAGGACCCAGATTCAAAAAGATTTAAGTTTTGGACTAAGGTGGCAAAAGTGACCAAAACTCAAGGACCATTTTGGCTGTTTACTCTTTTTCAAAAAATTCTTTAAACCAAACACCTTGAAGAGGTATGGTCCCAATTCCATGCACACACGGCAGGGACCACACCACTTTCCTCGTCCTACATGGCGCCTACATCAGCAAGCGAATCCAGAAGCTTCTAGAAGCTTCTGGAAGGCGTCAAGGTGGCACCAAAGATGCTCCTCCAGACAAAAAGGACAACACGTGTCACCACTAATCGGATGCCATGTAGACCTGCGACACAACCTGGAGGCAGACCGACAGCTGCAGTACTAATTCTCCTACATGGACAAATAACGGCGCGCCACGTGTACCACTATCCTGACCATTGCAGAGGAGACCAAGAGGATATTCCACTTGGTCGGACAGCTGGCGCTCGGTAGCAGCTGGCAAGGTCTCACCTCCCTCCTTCACCCTCCGGCTATAAATAGGATCCTTCATCATTCAGGTTAAACATTCTGCTCCTTTTACATTTCACCTACAACACACACTATTTCCCCCAGAACAGTACTTATTCTCACGCTGAAGCCCGGTTAAGAGGGAAACCCCCATATTCCCCTCTTAACGAGCTAATGGTGTTGCTGTTTTGCTGGATCACTGTCTTTAGCGAGCAAGGAAGGAGATTGAACCCACATAAGAGACGACCCAGCTAGTTAACCTCGGTGTTAACCAGTGTTTCATCATTGGCGCCCACCGCATCTTTTTGCAAACCATTTTCATCTCATTTTTCTTCAAAAACACTCTCTAAATGACTGAACCAAACCCTTCTCCTCACATCGACGGAGAAAGCTCTTCATTTGAGCTGCTGACGGACACGGCTCACGTCCAAAGGCACCAAGGTAACGGGCCCCGTTAGAGAAGGACTAGTGACCAATGAGATACCCGATATCTTTGGAAGTACTTCCAGAGTTATCAATCAAACCACAAACAGAGCCATTTTCCAAACGCCACCTGGAGTAGTCAATCAACCACTTCCAGAAGCTTCAACGCCAAACCATGGAGCTGGTCCTTCAGCACCATCGTGTCAGGCACAGTTAAACTTCTCAGCACTCTTAGGGTTACCTGAAGGAGAAACTCTGGCCTCCTGGTACGCCAAACAAACAGCATCCCTGAACCTTGTCTATGCGCAACTCAGTGCACAACAAGCTTTGTTTCAAGCGCAAGCTAATCAATCCGCTTTTGTAACTCCATCAAAAAAGCCACCAAGCACCCATGTCCCTCAACAAACACACGCGCGGAACCAGCATGAGAAAGTACCCAGCATAAGAAGACAAAGCGTGCACGACACGCGCGACACTTATGGCGAAACTGAAAGTAACTATGTGCAACACACTCACCAACAAAAGAAATCAGTACACAGCCGTCTGGGCCCGCGCAACATAAACGATGAATGGGACAGTTACAAGGACGATGATGACACGACGTATAAGAGAGAAAGCACGGTATTCAGCAGATTACCACCAAGCCACGAAGCGTATAAACCTCACAAGCGCACAGGGTACAACCCAAATGCAGAACATGATTATTCATTAAGCTATCGCCCAGAAGGCATAGCTGAAAAGTCAAAGTTCATCAGAGAGATTGCAATAGCTGATATTGACAAAGCAAAACTGCCACACAATGTGGGCAAGTACAATGGCTTAACAGATCCGGACGACCACCTCCAAGTTTTCAACGGCGCAGGGTTAGTAGGTGGTTGGACGTTACCCACCTGGTGTCATATTTTCGCGCAAACCTTCGTCGGCGCGACGCGCGTTTGGTTCGACAGTGTACCTGAAGGAAGGATCAAATCCTAGATTGATTTTCGACACAAGTTTCTCGCACATTTTTCCCAACAACGCAGGCACACCAGAGACCCAGCAGATTGTCTGAACATCTGGAGGAAAGATCATGAAAGTGTTAAAGACTTCATCACTAGATACAACAAAGAGTGGCTAGAAATCGGGGATGTAGGGGAAAAAATGATGCACGCACACTTTATGAGGGTTGTAAAATGCGATGACCTGATCAAGAGAGTTAAAGGAAGAGATGGGGGCCCCAAAGATTGGGATACTTTCATCGAAGTAGCAAAAACAATTGCAAGAACTGACAAACAACTGACCGGCGACGATAGCCGTCAGCACAGTTACAACTAGCATGATAGGCGAAACAAGAAGGGCAAGGGTCAGCCCTGGAAAACATCTGGTTACAGAGAACGAAGTCCGCCGGCTGAGGACGCACGGGCCACGATCAATCAGATCAGTTATCTCAAAAAGTTAAAAAATAGAACATGGAAAAGCAATGGTCACCCTTGACAAAAACTCCTTCACAGGTCCTGTCAACAGAAAATCACCAGTTCAAACCTCCTTTGCAGATGAAAAACAAGAGGGGGCAAGACCCAAACCTCTTCTGTGAATTCCATAAAGACACAGATCACCTTACAGATGACTGCATCAGCCTTAGGCAAGAAATAGAACGCTCCTTGAAAAATGGCAAGCTCACACATCTGGTCAAGGGGGGAAAAAGAGACAATCGCCAGATCCAAAGAAGGGAAAAAGGGTCCGACAACAAAATGCTTCGAAAACTGGAAACCCATATGATCCAAGGGGGACAAAGAAAATCCCGGAAGAACTACAATAAGCGTGCCCAAGACGACTCTTGGCGCGAGAAACAAGTCGTTTTCCCTGTGGTAAGGGGAGGTCCAAGGGAGCGAAGACCTATAGTCATTCCTGGAGTATTCAGCCATTACCAGACCGATTACATTTTCATAGATCCAGGGAGCACCGCAGACATTATCTACGAACAATGCTTTAATCAATTAGACCAAGAGGATAAAGCGCGCCTAGAGCCAATGGATTACCCACTCACTGGTTTCTATAATGAGGTTGTTTTTCCCCTCGGCCAGATATCATTTCCAGTGCTGCTCTCAGATGGGAGAAATTCAAGAACAGAAGAAGTCACGTTTATGGTTTTACCAGCAAACTCAAGGCATGACATCCTATTTGGAAGAGAATCTCAGGGAGATTTTGGCATGATCTGCTCAGGGCCACATTCAGCCGTCGGTTTCCCGACGGAAAGAGGGATAGCTATAATTTACGCGAGCAAAGAGGTCCTAGCAACCGATGAGATCAGACCAGCAAAAACAAGCAAACCCACACCGAGCGCAGAACCAGTAAAATGGATACTAAACAACAAGTATCCGGAACATACTGTCACTTTGGGACCGGCAATGTCGGACCTCACGCGCGCGACACTTAAAAAGCTATTGTTTGAAAATATGGACGTTTTTGCCTGGACACCGGCAGACATGGTTGGCGTTCCACGGCACATAGCAGAACACAGACTGAACGTTTCTGAGAATGCTAAACCAGTGGTACATACGAAACGTCATCTGGGAGACATAAAGCACGACACCATGCAAGAACAGATCACGAAATTGCTAAAAACAGGTATCATTAGAGAAGTTCATTACCAAACCTGGGTAGCCAGCCCAGTAATGGTCCCAAAAGGAAACGGCGGTTGGAGAATGTGCGTGGATTATAAAGATTTGAACAAAGCATGCCCGCGCGATTGTTATGCTCTACCAGAAATTGACGAAAAAATCGATTCACTGGCGTCTTTCAGATGGAAATGTTTCCTCGATTGTTACAAAGGATACCATCAGGTGCACATGGCTATCCAAGATGAAGACAAAACGACATTTCGCACACCAGCAGGATTGTATTGTTATACAAAAATGCCCTTTGGTCTGAAGAATGCAGGCGCGACTTATCAAAGATTGATGAACGAAACATTCAGCGACGCCATCGGTAAATACATCGAGGTATACATGGACGACTTGGTCATTATGAGTAAGGAAGAAAATTTGATGTTGGTGAACATCCAAAAAACGTTTGATACGTTGCGCGGGGTAAATATCAAACTGAATCTAGCGAAGTGCACCTTCGGAATGGAAGAATGGAAGTTCCTGGGTTTCATCATTACCAAGGATGGGTTCAAGGTCAATCCTGAAAAAGCGCAGGCGATTTTGCGGATGCCCTCACCATCAACGATAAAAGAGATGCAGAAGTTGGTTGGATGGTTAGCAGCACTCAACCGTTTCCTTGCCAATCACGCAACCAAATCTTTTTCCATTTTGTCAAAACCCTCTGCAACTACATAAAGAAGAACCAGTTCCAATGGACTCCAGAAGCCGAGCATGCATTCCGAGATATGAAAGACTGCCTCATACGATTGCCAACGCTGACAACACCAATGAAAGGCGAACCGCTGGTCATGTACCTGTCAGCATCAGAAAAAGCGCTAGGAGCAGTACTACTAGTCGACAGGCATGGCGTGCAAACATCAGTATATTACGTATCTCGCACTTTGAATGACCCAGAAACAAGATACGCAATAATGGAAAAGCTAGTCCTTGCACTGATTCATGCGTCCAGACGATTGCGCGGATACTTTGCTAACCATGTCATTCACGTGCTGACAAACTACAACATCGGAAACATCCTCGCAAGGCCTGAGATATCTGGAAGATTAGCAAAATGGGATATTGAATTAGGAGGCCATAACGTGGTTTTCAGACCGAGGCCAGCAATCAATGGTCAGGTACTGGCCGACTTCCTGACAGAGGTGCCCGATTACAAAAACAGAGAATGCAAAGCAATGGAAAATGCTGAAAAGCAATACTCAGAAGAACCCTGGCTGTTATATACGGATGGCGCATCCAATAAAGACGGAGCAGGTGCGGGACTAAGGCTTGTAAGCCCAGAAAAACACGAGTTTACATATGCCATACGCCTAGACTTCAAAAGCACAAACAATGAGGCCGAATATGAAGCTTTTCTTGCTGGGCTGCGGTTAGCAATCAAGATGGGGGTCAAACACATAGAAACGCACGTAGATTCCACGCTTGTAACAGGACAGATCAATGGACAATACGATGCCAAAGGAGACATCATGGCACTGTACCTGGAACAAGCAAGAACTCTGCTTCAAAGCTTTAATTCTTACAAGGTGCATCACATCAACTGGAGTGAGAACAAGCGAGCAGACGCACTAAGAAAACTCGCATCAACCAGTTTCCAGCATCTGGCTAAAGACGTGCGCATTGAAGTTTTGAGCAACCCATCGGTACCGTTAAGACAATTAAGCGTCATCCAACTTGGGGCAACATCCTGGATGACTCCGATCATCATGTATCACCAGTCCGGAATTCTACCAGTGAACAAAGCTGAAACACGAAAGATACAATACAAGTCTAAACATTACCAAATGTCCGACGGCGTTCTGTATAGGAAGTCGTACCTTGGACCGTTACTACGATGCGTAGATCCAGAAGATGGCAACTACTTAATTCGAGAAATACACGAGGGCATTTGTGGCATACATGCAGGCCCAAGGATGATAGTGGCGAAGGTAATGAATGCAGGTTACTACTGGCCGGGGATGCACCTGGATGCAGTAAAAGTGTTAAGAAAATGCAGTGGTTGTCAGAGGCACGCCCCAAAAATAATGAGCCCAAAGAATGAACTAGTCCCCGTAACAACGGCATGGCCGTTCCAGCAGTGGGGAATAGATATGGTTGGTCCTTTTCCAGAAGCCCCGGGAGCGGTAAAGTTTATCATAGTCATAGTAGACTATTTTACCAAGTGGGTTGAAGCAAAGGCGCTGGCATCGACCACATCGACAGTAGTTCGAAGATTCATTTGGGAACAAATAATTTTTCATTTTGGGCTACCTCTGAGAATCGTAACAGATAATGGAACAAACTTCGCTGCTGAAGACCTCTAGAACTGGTTTAAAGAGCTGAACATCGAACATACCTTTTCCTCGGTGGCACACCCACAAGGAAATGGTCAAGTGGAGGCAGTAAACAAAAGTATCGTGGATGGTATAAAGGCGAGGCTCGGGACGCAGCGAAGGGGATGGGTTGATGAGTTGCCCAACATACTATGGGCCCATAGGACTATGCCAAAGACAAGCAACGGCGAAACACCGTTCAGCCTAGTCTATGGGTCTGAAGCCGTGATACCCGCGGAGATCGGCCTGCCATCTCCAAGGATGCTCTCAATGAATGTGGTCAACAACGAAGAAGAAAGAAGGTTGGATTTCGACCTTCTAGAAGAAAGAAGAGAGATGGCAGCAATCAACGAGGCAAAATACAAAACCAAACTAGAAAAACACTACAACAGCAAGGTCAGAATCTGCACATTCAACCCCGGAGACTACGTCTTGAGAGACAACGAGGCGTCCAAAGCCGAAAGACCGGGAAAACTGGCTCCCAAGTGGGAGGGACCTTACGTCATATATGAAGTCCTTGGGAAAGGAGCATACAAGCTGCGCACGCTTGACAACAAGGAAGTCCCCAGGACTTGGAATGCTCAGCAATTAAGGAAATGTTATATGTAGCCGGCCATAGTTTTTATTTTTCCTTGTAATGAACGGCCGCGTGCCCAACACAGTTGACTTTAATACATGAAGTGTTGGCTATCTCATCTCCTGTGAATTTTTGTTACAATTGCATATATTACTTCGGGCATACACGAAAACATCAATGGCTCAGACATAGGGAACGTTGTAGACCTCCAAGGCTCGTCGCATCTAAGCGCACAGCCGGGTCAAGAACACACAACTAAAGCATGTCAAGCCAAATGCCACTCCGTGCCCACCTACACACGAAAACATCGTACGCATGGTAAAACACACTTTGTAAGACCTCCATGGCTGAGCACAGCCGGGTCAATACAATAACCTGTAAACGATCACTTCGTATACACGAATAAAACTACGCGCCCAACAACAGAACAAACGTTGTAAAGTTTTCCAAGCATAACACAATACAATGCAAAGCTAGGATGATTAACACAATTTAACCTGTCACGGCCATCATTCATTCGTGATACCTAATCAAAGTAATTGAACACACGCAAATATTATAACGAAAACAAAATTCACAATGAATAAACTAACAACCCATGGCTAGCATAAATATACCAAAAGTGTGTCAAAAATGCCAACAAACATAGCAACAGGAAGTAAATCGTTCACGAAACATGAAAGGTAAGTTAATTGTTCAAGGAAATTGACAGACGGTTACAAGGCCATTAGGCCAATACACTACATGCAAGCCGGAAGTCTTCAGTTTGGTGACTAGGCCCAGCACCCCCAGCTTCAGGGTCTCGATCACCAAGAGCTTTCTTCAGTAACTCAACTCCATCAGGTTTTCGAGATAATTTTCCAACAGCTTTGACAATGGCGAATTCGAGAAATTCATATTCCTGCCGCTTCTCAGCATAACGAGCTGCACAGTCCGTTTTATACAAGTCAAAATGACTCACCGCCTCTTTCGCGTCAGCAGCCGCCCTACCTTCGCCATAGCCATCCTTGCGGCCATTATCATACGCGGCTTCGCCAAGCTCAAACATATACTTAGCTAGCTCCTCAGACTTCACAATACGATCCACAATCTGGAGAAAAGAGCATGAGCATACAAGATAGGAAACAAAGTAGAGAAGACAAGATAAGCAAAAGAAAACATACCAATGGAATGCCACACGCAAGCAACCACTTGTTGTCAGCATTAGCTTCCTCTGCTATAATCTCAGAAGCCCGGACTTCTGCAGATTTTTCAGTAACAAGCTGTTGCAATTTGGCAATTTGTTGGAGATATTCGCCTTCTCTCTTCTGATGCGAAGCACGCTTCTGCTCAGCCTCTTCGCTTATCTTAGTTTTTTTCTCCTTTCAACTTAGCAATTGCATCGCTAGCGGTTTGCATTTCTTGGTTGGTTCGTTCGCAAGCAGCCTCCCATTCCTTCTGCTTGTTAACGTTAAACTGCTTTTTCTTAGCAAGTTTGTGTTCTGCGTTAGCAACCCTCCATGCCAAACCTTTCTTTTCAGCGTTAAATTTTTCCTTCTCTTCAGCAAACGCCTTCTTGGCAGCCTCGAATTCTAATGTATCCTCTCCCATCAACTGCCATTCCCTTATAATCTCTTGGGTGGTAGCATAAAAATTAACCCCAGCATGGATATGATCATCCAAGAGATCCATCCGATGGCGTCTTTTCTGAAACATTCTTTCGGCTTGGGGGAGGGATAAAGAAAAGAACTCACGGTAGTTGTCAATATCGTTCATCCGAGAGCCCTGAGTCAAGTTCCACCGGGGAGCATGTGGAAGATCGGCACATGCAGGATTGTGGGTGTCCCAGGACCCACCTTGAACATGCTGATACTCTGGACTTTGGCGAGTTTCGGAGGCACCACCCTCCCCAGAACTCCGTACACGTTTAGTGTAAATGGTGTGACGAGGAGTAGCCTCACTTGATTCCACCTCAGTATCAGCACCTCCACCACGGCCATCACCACTACCAGCACCAGCACCACCACCCTCTCCAACCTGCTAAACCTCCACATCATCCTCTTTCCTTTTTCCGTCCGGATCAGTGTGTGGAGGAGACAGATCAAAGGTTCTAGAAGGTGGAGAGGTATGAGGTGTAATCTTGGAAACATCAACCTTACGAACGCCCTTACCTGGTTTAAGACCTGTTACAGGTCAAACATAATAATCAAAAGTAAGAAGGAAATGTAAAAAACAAGACATATACAAACGGAAAAAATTATACCTCGGGAACCAGAAGCTGACTTATACATCTTCTCCAGAAGGTTACCAGTTTTTGAACTAAAAACACCCAGGTCAACCTCCGACTCAGAAGGTGCAGTAGTAGTCTCTTTCTGAAGCTTGGATTTTTTCTCCGCAAGTGCAGCAGAAGTCTGCTGATCAAGTTCTTTCTTCTTGTATTCCAAAGCTTTCTTCTTCACTATTTCTGTCAGCGTGGCATCATCATCCGGATCACGCCCAGCACGCTTATCTCATGCGTCTAAACCAGATAGCGTGTCAGATACGACAACATAGTCCAGGAAAGAGGAGTTAGAAGGACGCTTACGAGGTACCTTAGCCACTGGTTCCTCAACCTTCTTTTCCTCAAACTTATCTCCCCTCTTCTTTTTTCGGGTTTCCAACTGCTCAGCAGTATCACCCTGAAGATCCTCAGCAAGAGCTTCAACATCAGCAACCACGGGTTCACGAATAGTCCCTTGTGGTGGACCTGCACGTGTGGAACGATGGATTAGACCTTCATGTGATTCATCAGACTCTTCACTCAAGAGGATGATGACCCCCCTCGAATAGGAGTAGGATCAACGCCAATATCATCGTCAAGGTCGTCCCCACCATCTTCACCTAAAATGGCGTTGGCATAAGTAGCAAGGCTTTCACTGGTAGGGTGCAAGAAGTGATCCCTTATCTGATCTAACCACACAGGCCTCCCTTCAGGTAATATTGCAACAACCATCGCACCACCGGCCTTAGGGTCAAGAACGTTCATCAAACTGTATCATGCTGTAAAATACAACAACATGAGGAGACACATGACAAAATTAGGGAAGAACATAAAACAAATCAGCAATAGTAATACCTTTCCCTTGGTAGCCATATACATGGAAACCCCTAGGGTTCTGAGGTGCCCATAACATGCTCATCCCGGCCACCACCAGCGCCCTTTCTTCAAGTTGAGCGGTAGAAGTAACCTTCCGGGTCAACACCTTGTACCACTCTTGTTCAGCAAAATCTATCGACACATTCACGCGAGGAACCCCTTCACTCTCCTCCCGGTAATGCATATCAATGGGAATGACCCCACGATGAACGTAGAAAAACTTCTGTTACCAGTCATGAAGACTCTTTGGTGGGTTACTGCTGCAAGGACTAACTCCACCGGTTCGGGAATTGAAAGAGTAGAAACCACCAGTATAACTCACGAAGTAAAACACATTAAACTTCTCAAAAGTTGGTTTGATACGGTTGGCCTTGCATATGAACTCGAAATGAGTAATCCGAGGCAGCCCCAGAGCGTTTATCTGCGAAATACGCAGTACACAATTCGTCAACACTTCACCGGTGAACTTCTTCATAGGAAGACAAAAGTTACATTCCCGGAAGAAAGCGGCATATAACGCTATGTATCCCGGAGTAGCATCTAAGGCAGTGGAATTTGGGGTCGGAAACTGAGCACCCCACTTTGAACGGAAACCCATATCCCGAACAAGATTCTGGAACTCTTCCTCTTTCCAGTTTATTTCTGCCAGATCCGGACCAGGAGGATTCCTAGGTTTGTACTTCCTCTTCTTAGTAAGATTGACACCGGTGGACATGATTATAGAAGACAAGAGAGGATAAAAAAGAAGAACTCAATGGAGGATGAGGATAGAAAAAAGGAGTTTGAAATTCGAAAAATGAAGAAGAAGTATGGAAAAAGTGGTAACCGCCGTGTATTTATACCCATCGCATTTAATGCGATGGGTAGTGGACCGTCAGGAAGGCAGAGAGACGTCCAACAGGGAACTGACACTTCAGGAGAGAGAGTAACCGTCGCCTCGATTTTAGGGCGCGTGGCCGCCACGCGCCTGACAGGCGGCGAAAACGTTCCTGACAGTTCTGAAAAAGCAACTGTTCATCTCCGAGAAGACAACCACCTCAGACGGAACGTCAGTCATGTCAGTTGTCCTTATCCCCAAAAAGAAACTTCCCTCAGAAGAAACCGCCAAAAAGTGAAGTTACCATCACGCGCCATGCGCCGTTTTGGCTCAGCTTTGCAAGGCTGCCATCATGCGCCGTACGCCGTTTTGGCTCAACTTTGCAAGGCTGCCATCATGCGCCGTTTTGGCTCAACTTTGCAAGGCTACTATCATGCATCGTGCGCCGTTTTGGCTCAACTTTGTAAGGCTACCATCATGCGCCCTGCGCCGTTTTGGCTCAACTTTGCAAGGCTACCATCATGCGCCTTGCAAAGACAAACAACAAAGACGACTACCCTTGTAAGTCCAGAATCCCTCCTAGACGATCAACTCAACTAGAAGGCACACTGGACTGGGGGACTTGAAGAGGTATGGTCCCAATTCCATGCACACATGGCAGGGACCACACCACTTTCCTCGTCCTACATGGCGCCTACATCAGCAAGCGAATCCAGAAGCTTCTAGAAGCTTCTGGAAGGCGTCAAGGTGGCACCAAAGATGCTCCTCCAGACAAAAAGGACAACACGTGTCACCCCTAATCGGATGCCATGTAGACCTGCGACGTAACCTGGGGGCAGACCGACAGCTGCAATACTATTTCTCCTACATGGACAAATAACGGCGCGCCACATGTACCACTATCCTAACCATTGCAGAGGAGACCAAGAGGATATTCCCCTTGGTCGGACAGCTGGCGCCCGGTAGCAGCTGGCAAGGTCTCTCCTCCCTCCTTCAACCTCCGGCTATAAATAGGACCCTTCATCATTCAGGTTAAACATTCTGCTCCTTTTACATTTCACCTACAACACACACTATTTCCCCCCAGAACAGTACTTATTCTCACGCTGAAGCCCGGTTAAGAGGGAAACCCCCATATTCCCCTCTTAACGAGCTAACGGTGTTGCTGTTTTGCAGGATCACTGTCTTTAGCGAGCAAGGAAGTAGATTGAACCCACATAAGAGACTACCCAGCTAGTTAACCTCGGTGTTAACCAATGTTTCATCACACCTTCATGGCTTATCTCCCGCCATCAAATCATTTGTAATTTGTTCGTTCATAGCTTCATAATTTGCTCCAAGTAGATCAAGAGCATCACCTTTATGGCTTTATTCCTCATTTTCACATTTTCATCATACCTTTGATTTGAGATGACAGTTCTAACTTTATTTCAAGATTGTCTTCCAGTGGTTTCCTATCCGTTCGGGATAAGCTTACCCAGGCTTAGATTACCGACGCTTTCAATGATGAAATCTCGTTGATAATTACTTTTAGCGACATATTTATGAGGAATCTGTTCGTCAGTGATACTCATTTGTTTAGTAGTTTAAACGATGTTTGATCGTTCGGTCCTGTAGCAATATAGTCTAAACACCGATGACTCGTCTCTGTGTATAAATATCCAATATTGGATACATTATTTTTCTCTCTTTTTTTTTTTCCCTTTTATCAGTTTATAAAAAAATTATAAGATTGTTCTACATTTTTTTACTTATTTTAATAGATTCGTTTCTTTTATACTGTTTTTCTTATACAAACTTGCTTAGAGCATTCACAACAACTCCATCATATCTCCCTCTATTTTTAAAATTTTAGGTAAATGTCTAAAAATCATCATTTTCAGTTCATATCGGAACCATCAAATCTACACCTTATTTTTATAATTTTAAAAAATTGCTACAATAGCTTTTTATATATAAAAAGCTACAATTCATCTTTCATTAAATTATTGTGAGTATATAAAAACAAGAAATATAATAAAATAAGTGTTATGTGAGTGAGATAAAGATAAAAATGATGAATGAGATATGGGAGGTTTTTTAAAATAAGAGATAAATTTTGAAAAGTGTGATTTTTGGTTAAATTATAGAGTAAAAATATGGTAGAGATGTTGAGTATTCACAACAACTCCACCCACAACAGCTCCACCATATCTTCCCCTATTTTTAAAATTTAAGGTAAATGTCTAAAAGTCGTTATTTTTCACTCCACATCATAACCACAAAATTTATATCCTATTTTTATAATTTGAAAAAATTGCTACAATAGCTTTTTATATATAAAAAGTTACTATTTATCTCCCATCAAATTATTATGAGTGTATAAAAACGACGAACATAATAAAATAAATGTTTAGTTAGATTTTCAAGTAGAATGAGAAGTGGGAGATTTTTTTAAAATGAGAGAACAATTTTGAAAAATGTACTTTTTAGTTAGATTTTAAAGTAGAATATGGTGGAGCTGAATGCTCTTAGAGCATTCACAATGGTTTCCATGTATTTCTGTGGTTGCTTATATTATAAAAAATGGTTTTAAGTAGTTGTGAGTAAAAGACAGAGAGAATGTAACTCTTCATCTGTAAATATATGGAAAATATTGTTCACCTTTGTAAAGTTTTTAATTTTTTTTTGAAAGTGGTTATGAGTGAAGGAGAGAGAAAATGTATAAAAATATTATTTAATTGAAAATAAGAGAGAAAAAAATAGTGATTTTAGTGTAATTATATGAATGAAGATAAGGAATTCAATTAAAGTGGGTTTCTTATCCTTATAATTACACTAAAGATCACTACATTTCATCTCTTCTTTCAATTAAATAATATTTTTTATAACTTTATCATTACATTTTCTTTTTCCTACACTCATAACCATTTACACACTTATTTTTTTAATTTTCTTTTTTATCTTTAAATAAAAAGTAATAATAAATTAATGATATTTGGTACGACGGGAGAGACGGGTGGTGCTATTGTTTGGTACAACGGGTCGACGAGGGGAAATGAGGTACGAGTGTTGAGATAGAAGGGATGGTTGTTGCGGCGACAATGGTGGTGATGGTGATGGAGGTGGAGAAGAGAGAAGGATATTATAGAACATGTGTGTGTGGTGTGTGTATATGATGGCGCAGCTTGAACGAAAACTCAGTGGGGGGCGACTCTCAAAATCCAAACCGGTAAGGGCCAGACTCTTAAAAAAATAAATAAAACAATTTTTTTAAGAGTAAACGGTCATATAACCATTGGAAGTCAACAAGCAACATCGAAATCATCAAATGTCAAGCGGGTACTTGAGCTAGCTTAACATACCCGCACGTCTAACCCGTAGGGGTGGAGGCGGTGTCCTGGCACGGGTTCGAAGCCGCAACCCCCTACCCGTGGAGTGCTCCAGGTGGCCTTAGTCCATCTACGATTTATTCACTTACCTGTTTTTCTAAATTTTTAGGAACATTCGGCACTCCATACCGAGCTTATATCAGATTTTATAAGTTATTTATATAATTTGAAGGTAACTAGTATTAAGCCCTTGCGCATTGTGGTGGGAGCGCAAAATCGTGCCAAATAACACCAATGTCACATCATTGCCATCGACCACCAACACTGAAGTTGTGGCGTGTTAATATTAAACCAAAACCTAAAAGATAGAAAATAATAACTAAGATATAGGACCTCGCGCGTTGTGACGAAACTGTCAAACATAAATAAAAAAGACGACATAAAAACGTTAACCTACACACGCACATTAACTCGCAAAAATTACAATGAAGCATAAAACAAAACGTAAAAACGTTAAACCACACACGCACGTTGCGTTGTGTTAACTCATAAAAATTAGAACGAAACATAAAACAAAAATTTTGCATAACATGAAAAGTATAGGGGATCAAAGTTGAAAGTAAAAAAGTTATAACGTTAAATTGAAAAAGATGAAAACTTATGGGTTAAATGTAAAAATTAAAATAGTTAAAATAAAAAAAAGTTGAAAACCTACTAAGCATCAGTACAACGCCTCTATGCATAAAAATGTTACAAATTTATAGTATATAATAATAGATTAGGCTTCCACAATTCCCACACCCCCGCTTCTTATTCCCATGTCCTTTTTCTATATATATATAGAAACAGAATCAGAAGAGAACGGTGAAAAGTGTGAGAACGGATCCTGGCCCAACACGTGACAGAGAGCGCTAATTGTTATGCGGGGGTACGATTGTCATTGTACACTTCCCGCTAAACAATGACGTTATGATTCCTTTGCCCAAAAAAAAAAAAATATAATTGGCATTTTCATCTTTATGCTAGTTTTACATGGCGTTTTTTTTTAAAAAGTATATTTTTTTACGAATGACGTTTATGTTTTAATGGCGTTTTCATCTTTATGCTAGTTTTACATGGCGTTTTTTAAAAAAAATATATCTTTTTAACAATGGCGTTTATGTTTTAATGGCGTTTTCATCTTTTTGCTAGTTTTACATGACGTTTTTTTTAAAAAGTATTTTTTAACAATGGCGTTTATGTTTTAATGGCGTTTTATTGATATCCAATAGATATTGCGTTTTTGTGTTTTCTACTTGTTTTAATTTAGTTTTTTAACCCTTTTTTAATGTTGTTTTTGTTTTAAATGGTTACTATTTGTTAATTATTCTAATCATGACGTTTTCTTTTATTTGCACAAATACCATAAAAGATCATACAACCAAACATGTAGATGTAATAGTGTAAAGAGTAAAACACAATAGTCAACATTAAAATCCATGGCATTTAGCTAATCTACAAATTCTTCCATTCTTTGTGCTATTCTCTCGTCTGCTTTGTCAAACAATTCACGTATTTTTGGTCCCTCTAAAGCCATGAATGTTTTTAGACAACTTGTCAATAGTTTTCTGTTTTCATTTTCGCTATGAAACATGATTTTTCCAATGTATTTTACCCTTAGTTCATTTAGCTGTCTTTACTGGAGTTGATTTGGGGCATCTTCTGTTGCCAAACCACTTCTCCAACGAGCTATATCCCCCATTTATGTTTCCATATGTCTCATTGCAAAAATCCCACAGTCGAGCACACTAAACTTTGTCCTCCAGTCGATCTGTTGTCTGACAATCTTCGCGTTGCTCATGATCTTATGCTTTGAGTGTTTTTTAATACGCAAGTAGTTTGCAAAAGCTCCGTGCTGCAGTTTCACATTTTTTCGCATATATTAGTTTGGCGTTTTGTCAACATAGTTCCTATATACAAAGTTTTTAAGATGCTTACCAACTTTTCCACCCATCCAACATACTTTTTTTATGCTTACGTCATCCCCTGCACCGCTGTTGTCCAATACATCAACTCTTTCGTGTTTTATGTTGAAACAAACGACATAGAAATGTCTTTCCCATATTATTGGCACGAAGACCAGTTCATAATCTTCGATGGTTTTATGTTTCTTGTCTCCTTTGAAACGTGTATTTTTCAGAACAGTTTCCATGTTTCCGTTGAATTCTTTGTTTCGTATATCTTCTTTTGTCGTTTCGTCGTATGCCGGAGTATTCTGTAATATTGATTACCATATTTTAAACAACAAAACAATGTCCTATATAATTTTATCAATTAAATATAGCAAAAGAGTTACCAGCAGTAATTCTGTGCAGAATAACCTTGAGGGTGATTCTGGAACCTTGTATCTTTCTTCATAGTTCAGGATATGTGCCCAACATAGAATAATTGAGACGTGTGCTTGAAATCCTGGTTTCATGGACTCACAGATCACCCTCATGAGAAACTTTTCTCCCATTTTGAACACCTCAGTGCTAAAAAAACATCATTTGGCGTTTTAGTTATACAAACTCATTCTATTATAATACATGGCGTTTTGATCGTTTTTGCATGCATATTTTCAAGTAAACGTTATGAATGGAAAGTTTGGCGTTTTATTTTTGAGAGAAGTGTACATACTCATAATCACCGTATCCAGTGAAGATGTATGTGGAAAGGTTATTTTCAGGGTTTGTCCTTTTTTCATGTATAACCACTTGCCTCCTTATATAAGGTGACAAACATGCCCTGCTCATTTTTTATCTCTCTTCTCCTCTTCAGCCACATTTTTTTCATATTATTATCTTCTTCTTCATCTTTATCAGCTTTTTCATCAGTAAGCAGCTCTTCAGGGTTTAAAATTGTATTTTCTTGCATCAGCTTTGTGATGTCTGGAGTGTTGTCCTCATCATCTTTCTCCTGCACATCTGACCTGTTTGGCATTTTTGGTGGTGATGTGTTGATGGCGTTTTCATCCTGGGGTTTATTGGGTGTCTCTTCCTCTTCAAAACTTTTCAAGAGGTTTTTCCCAGATGTAGATGGTGGCTGCTCATATGGCGTTTTATCAAACACTGCACCTTGTTGGTCAATACTTTTCTTCACCATCTCCCCTTCATTTTTTTCTACTTCAGTATTGAATGCCTCATTGTATTGTGTTTCTGTCATGGGGATGTTTGGTGTCTTATCAAATACAGACATTTTTGGGGTCTCTTCAGCAGGTTACAGATGTTTTTTTATTGCTTTAATCAGTTCATCCACCATTCTTGAATTATCAAGACCTTCTTTTATATCAATAATTTGTTTTAGATCTTGTCCCGGCAGCTCTAAAATCTCATCAATATTCCTTTTAATTATTTTTTCCCCATTGTATCTTGAAATATGATATTCAAGTGTCTTAAAATCACAACTCCATCTCTCAATATCGTTTTCGTTTATATCTTCATCTGATGATATAGTATCATCATCATCATATATGGGGGCTGTTGTAGCAGTCAAGGGTTCGGCTTTTTGTTATCTGGCCATATCCCTTTCTTTTTATACTCTTGTATCCCCTTTTCCTTCTCCTTCTCCATCCCCTTCACCATTCCCTTCCGACTCCCCTTCCTCTTCTCCTTCCCCTTTTCCTTTTCCTTCTCCTTTTCCTTCATTTTCAACTTTAATGGCGTTTTCATGAACTCTTTCCACTTCCATGGCGTTTTCATCAACTGTTTCCACTTCAATGGCGTTTTCAATTCCAGCCATCTCCTTCTCCCTTTCTTCTTCATTTTCACATCCTTCTTCTCTTTCAAATTCTTTGGCGTTTTCATGAACTGTTTGCTCTTCAATGGCGTTTTCTGTTTCAGCAATCTCCTTTTCCCCTTCTTCTTCATTTTCATATCCTAGTACCACCTCATTTTCAACCTCAGTTTCATGCGTATCTTCTTCTTTTTCAGCTGGCATTTCTTTGGCGTTTTCATCAACAAATTTTGAGATGTTCTCCAACAATGTCATACATTGTGAGTATTTAATGTGTACCAGGAGGCTGTTTGGATATTCAAACTTTGACTGTTTTAACAATGTGCTCATTTTATTGTAACAGTCTTCTAATTCTTTGTATGCTCCATCCAATTTATCAGCCATTTCCTGTTATATTAAAAAGAGGATTTTGTTTATCATGGTGTTTTTTGGTTTTTTTTAAATTTATTATTTGAACAACATACCTCTTCAGGTTCTTTGTTTTGTTCTTCTTCATCAGCAAAAATGTTGTCATACTGTGTTACTCCTCTGATAAGAGCATGGTTTCCTGATGCAGAAACTTCAAACATCATTTCCCGGCTTTCTCTATCCTCATTCATCATCCTTTGAAGTGATGCCTCTTCTTCATCATTTAAGGGCATGGCGTTTTGCACCTCATAGTCATAATGATCATCATGATCAAAACCATCATCATCATCATCAAACTCATCATCAATGTTATCAGCATGCTTATCGACCTTGTGAACATCATCTTCATCTTCATTCTCAACATCATCACCATCATCTTCATCATGAACAACAACCTGCATTTTTCTTGTTTTTTGGGGCTTGCTTCCCTTAGCTTCTTTGACTGTTTTCCTTTTTACTTCATTGCCCACAAGGCATTTTGCCATTGCACTCTCAAATAAGTCAAGAGTATCTGTTGTAACCCACTCAATTGGGTATCCTTCTTTTCGGTCCCATTTTTTTCCTATTGCAAGCATCGTTCACCAAGGCAAGCTGTAACAAAATAGATTTTTCAAATGACAGATATTTTTTGTCGTTTTAATGACACACAAATGAATAGTGAAATTTTATTCTTACCGCAAGTATGATCAGTGGCCCTGTGTAATGCTTTTTTGGAGCCCATGCGGTTTTGGCGTGTTGCAAGCATTGGATGATATAACTATACCAGTTCATTTGGTTTATTTGAACGTTTGGTGTAACGTTATGCAAGAATTGTTTGTTGATGACTGCATTGTCAGTTGCATGCCCCATTACAGTGAAGAATGCTACAAGGAAATTTACGCAGAAGTCTCTCCCAAAGCCATGCATCATAGGCAAAACGTTATCAAAGTATATCATCACACTTGGTCTGTTAACCCAACCCAACCCTTGGAACTGTGCTTTCCACTCAGCCACCACCCGGTCTTTAGTTGTTGGTCGTTTTTCATGTTCACGGGCACCCTTCCCTTTGGTATACCCGTTAAAGAGTTTATCAATTCTTCATTCATATGTATGGTATGGTTGCCAACGTTTAGGGTGTTTGTCTTTTGATGCGTGTTAGGTGTATATGTAGGTTTAAGTATATTTTAAGCCCTTTTACACTTTCTTTAGCCAAGTTTTAAATTTATAAAACACGATATTTACTAACACTAAACACACATATGGGCAAGTGCACCCATCGTGAGCGTAGTATAGTGTTGGTAAGATACCGACGTCGTCCAAGGACACAAGAGCTTTTAGTACCGGTTTATCCTCAACGTCTAATCAAATCAAAAAATTAGAAAAATATTTTAAACTAAGAAAATAAAAACTAACTAAAATGCTGAAAAATAAAAATAAAAGAAAAACAGATAGACAAGATGAATCACTTGGCTCCGACTCGTGTTTAGTGTAACCTTTGATTATTTCCGCACTTTTGCACTATTTAAGAGATTATCTTAGTTATTGTAGTAGGCCCCTCTTTTGGAGGTGACGTTACCCTCAACCCAGTAGTTTGAGTCAGTAAGGATACAATCCTAAAGGGTCGGATTATTGAAAGATAATTAATTAAGTTATTAATGCATATTGTGGTAGGCCCCTCTTTTGAAGGCGACGTTACCCTCAGCTAAGTAGTCTGAGTCAGCAGGGATACAGTCCTAAATAGCCGGGTTAAAGTTTTAATAGTAGTTTAACTTATGAGGGGATCAAAGAGTTTGGACCCCCGCCATCCAATACCGTTAAGTATTGAAGGAGGTCCTACTAAATTTAACCCAGGTCCTTTGCAGGATCTATACACTGAATAATGGCAAGACTCTTACCAAACTGTTCCCTTAACCCCCGACCAGGTAGCCAACATACCGCCATATAGACCGTGGATATATGAATTGTGAAAATCTTTTATTTTATATAGACAGTAAAATAATGCCAAGACACCACGAACAAACGATAAGGAAAAATCACCTTCAACATAAGAAACTAGTTATTAAAGTCATTAATACATAACCAATTAAAAAGTGCGAAAAGATTAAAAATAAAAAGTATTACACTAGACACTTTGTCTTCACCAAGTGATGTAAGAGACTTAGGCAAACATGGCCTTGATTGTCAAGAACTCTTACGATCAATCTTGGATCCCGAGATGACTCACACACTCTATGATGGACAATGGATGATGGTGGTGGATGATGGTGTTATGGTGGTGGTGGGTGGTGGGTGAAGTGTGAGAGAGGTGGTGTGCCAAGGGATGGTTTGAGCTTGAGCCAAGCACTCCTATTTATAGCCTGCACAGAAGCCTGGACATGGCCCCGTGTCCACCATTTTCTCTTCCTTCATTAATTGCAGTTTGTCTGCATTAGTTGACCACACCCCCGTGTGCAGAAGCGTATCTGTACTATCAAGATTTCCTCAGATTCTGTGAATCTTAGAGTTGACCACGGCCCCGTGTCCGCTGGGCACGCCCACGTGGTGGGTGATAGAAGCTTCTACAACTTTGTCTTTTCTGCAGACACCTGAACACGCCCCCGTGTCCGCTGGGCACTGGGAAGTGTTCGCTGGGCACACCCCGTGTTGAGCTGGGCACAACCCCATGCTCAGCTTTCTTCTTGTTTTTTGCTTTTTGCTTCGGGAGATGCTGTCGAGGGGTCAGGCATGCCACGTTTCTTCCCTTTTTCTTGTATTTTTGTTAGATTTAGCTGCATTTTTGCTTCTTTTGTTCCATTAAGCTCTTTTAATCCTGAAAATACAAAAGGAAAACAAAAACACACTTTTTCCAACATTAGTACTAAAAAGGGTTAGTTTTATGCCATATTTGATGTAATTTATAAGTTGCATTTTTCGCACATCAAATACCCCCACGCTTGAGGTCATGGGAATAGCCCAATGGTGTTGGTGAGTTAGATAAGGTGTAGAATAGTAAGAGGTCATGGGTTCAATCCCAATGGTATGCAAGTTTAGCCATTCAAAAAAAAATACCCCCACACTTGAATCTTTGCTTGTCCTCAAGCAAAACTCTTTATAATTTGGCTTACACTCCCAAATGGAATGGGTAGAAGAGAAGGTTTTTGGGCTTGTTGATGCGTGTGAAGTGTTATATTTATTAGGTATATATTTTAAGCCCCTTTAACACTTATTTTAGCCAAGTTTTAAATTTATAAAACACGATATTTTACTAACACTAAACACACATATGGGCAAGTGCACCCATCGTGAGCGTAGTATAGCGTTGGTAAGATACCGAGGTCGTCCAAGGACACAAGAGCTTTTAGTACCGGTTTATCCTCAACGTCTAATCAAAATAAAAAGTTTAGAAAAATGTTTTTAAGCTAAGAAAAATAAAACTAACTAAAATGCTGAAAATAAAAATAAAAGAAAAACAGATAGACAAGATGAATCACTTGGTTCCGACTCGTATCTAGTATAACCTTTGATTATTTCCGCACTTTTGCACATAATTAAGAGATTATCTTAGTTATTGTAGTAGGCCCCTCTTTTGAGTCAGCAAGGATACAATCCTAAAAGGGTGGATTATTGGAAGATAATGAATTAAGTTATTAATGCAATATTGTGGCAGGCCCCGCTTTTGGCGGTGACGTTACCCTCGGCTAAGTAGTCTGAGTCAGCAGGGATACAGTCCTAAATAGCCGGGTTATAGTATGAATAGTAGTTAACTTATGAGGGGATCAAAGAGTTTGGACCCCCTCCATCCAATACCGTGAAGTATTGAAGGAGGTCCTACTAAATTTGACCCAGGTCCATTGCAGGACCTCTAAACGCTGAACAATGGCAAGACCTTTACCAAACCGTTCCCTTAACCCCCGACCAGGTAGCCAACATACCTCCATATAGACCGTGGAGATATGAATGGTGAAAATCCTTTATTTTATATAGACAGTAAAATAATGCCAAGACACCACGGACAAACGATAAGGAAAGATCACCTTCAACATAAGTAACTAGTTATTAAAGTCATTAATACAAAACCAAATAAAAAGTGCAAAAGATTAGAAATAAAAAGTATTATACTAGACACTTTGTCTTCACCAAGTGATGTAAGAGACTTAGGCAAACATGGCCTTGATTGTCAAGAACTCTTACGATCAATCTTGGATCCCGAGACGACTCACACACTCTACGATGGACAATGGATGATGGTGTTATGGTGGTGGTGGGTGGTGGATGAAGTGTGAGAGAGGTGGTGTGCCAAGGGATGAGTTGAAATGAAACCAAGCACTCCTATTTATAGGCTGAACAGAAGGCTGGGCACGGCCCCGTGTCCGCTGGACACGGCCCCGTGCCTGTCTGACACTCTCTCTCTTCATTAATTGTAATTCGCAATTACAATTAATGCGCCTGCTGTACTTTCGCCACACCCCCGTGTTCACTGGGCACGGCCCCGTGGTGGGCAATAGAAGCTTCTATAGGTTTGTCTTTTCTGCTGCTTCTTGGGCACAGCCCCGTGCTGGCTGAGCACGGGGCGTGTTCAGTCTTCTGCCTTCTTTATTTTGCTTGGGAAGATGCCGTTGAGGGGTCGGGCAGTCCACTTATGTTCCTTTTCTTGTATTTATGTTGGATTTAGCTGTCTTTTTGCTTCTTTTGTGTTTTTGAGCTCATTTAATCCTGAAAATACAAAAGGAAGACAAAAACACTCTTTTTCCAATATTAGTACTTAAAAATGGTTAGTTTTATGCCTCATTTGATTATATGTTGCATTTTACACACATCAAATACCCCCACACTTGAACTTTTGCTTGTCCTCAAGCAAAACTCTTTAATATGTGGCTTACACTCCCAAATGGAATGGGTAGAAGAGAAGGTTTTGGCTTGTCGTAGAGTGTTGGGAATCCAAGATCTTTTTGGGTTTTATTTTTATCTATTTACAATCCTATTCGTAATGATTTATTTAGAACGTTTCATAGGAGAAATTACTTATTTGGGCATAACATGCCTTTTTAAAATTCCATTTATATACAAGTTCACATACCTCACGGGAGAAATCACTCACACTCGGCCGAAGGTGTATTTTTAGTGAATCACTCGAGAGCGGCATGGAACTTATTCCTACCATAAGCTTGCCAAGCAATCAATCCTCCACCTTTTTAACTTTTATACCTTTGTAAATATCAAGAGGACTTTGTGGGTTAAGGGTTAGGCTTGGGTTAAAGGTAGGTGGTTGGGATAGTGGTTAGTAGAAAAAGGGCGAAAAGCGTAACAAGTGTCGGTTTTCGTAGGACTTTCTATTTTTTGTAACTTTTATTTTGATGAAGCTTTTATTCAAACAAAGTTATTTTTGATTGTTTGTTTATCTTTCGCTTCATCATCAACACATATTTTTTTTGAACGATCATACGGAAAAACCGAACTTGTTACTAAAACAAAGGGTTAAAATAAAAAAGGTTTTGGTGGGTAAAAGGGTTTTTGGTTTGGGTGATGAAATGAAAAGGTTTAGGCTCAAAGGGGCTAACTAGGGGGATTTTTGGGTAGGTGGTAAAAGAAAAAAGAAAAAAGAAAAATAATGGTGTAGAAATAAAAAGGGTTAGTCCTAATGCCTCCATCATTTACTTACTCGGGTTTAAGTTGATAAGGACCGGGAATGTATCGTCATGGCAAGTTCTAGAGTCGTAAGAACCAAGCGGCTATTCACACAAGAAACGAAAAATGAGCATTTAGTTTAATGATATGTAATTGTATGCTCAATAAAGGCTCAAAACTCACTTTTGTGGGAATGGGTTTTTATGTGATCAAGTATATATAATCAAATTTTAACTAGGTTTGCCATGCCTTTTCATAATTTTCTTATGTTGGTTCTTTTTATCACTACGCTATCGGTTGTAAATTCGTAAAAATATAACCTTTTTGAGAACTTGAATTTCCCGAGTTAAACCTAGACAAGTAAAAAAAATGAAATTTTTGAAAAAAATTGGGGTGATTAGCGGTTCCAATAGAGTTTTGTGTAAGGCTTGTATTTAGGACTTGCAAAATTCAAGGTTTTAGCATCCCCCCACACTTAAATTACACATTGTCCTCAATGTGTCCCAAAAATAAATTTTTAGGTTGATTAGATGTGTAAAATGGTGTTAAAAGCAAAGATTTATGTTACTGGTAGTCTGGACACGGCCCCGTGGGGACCGGACACGGCCCCGTGTTCAGGTGCCAGTAATAGAAATTAAAGAAAAGAAACAGAAGCCTGGACACGGGGGCGTGTCTGGTTACCTGAACTGGGCGTTTTTCTGCAGGGGGTTCAGCAGGGGCCGTGTTGGTTGGGCACGACCCGTGTTGAACCTTCTGTAATGAAGAGATTGATGCCGGGTTGCCTTGTTCTTGTGCATAGGGTCATTTTTCTCGTTCCCCTTTTCATCCCTTACCACCATGAGTGTGTTTTTATTCCTGAAATTTAAAACTAACTAGAAAACATAAAAATTAATCTAAATTAAACTAAGGATAGTTCTGCGGAATGCCTCCGTGGTGCGCCACGTTTATAAGGGTCCTTGGCTAGACCCAAAGCCTGGTCATATGTTACCCAAGTGGGATGTATTGCATCCCATGTTACACCGTCGGAGAGCGTCATCCAAGCTTGAGTCTATGACCTTCATGTAGTTGACCGGATCTTCTTCCTCTACTTTCTTTCCACATTCAAATTTTACTTCCTCGTCCCCAAACTTCAATGTTAGAGTTCCATTATTCATATCCACCACTGCTTGGGCGGTGGCTAGAAATGGTCTCCCGAGGATGAGAGGGACATCGGTGTCTTCTTCCATGTCTAGGATGACAAAATCAGTTGGAAAGACGAAATTGTCAACCTTGACTACCAGATTTTCAGCGACACCTTGTGGAAATTTGACGGACCTGTCTACGAGTTGTATGCTCATCTTTATAGGGCTTGTTGTTCCTAGGCTGAGTCGCTTGAACATTGACGTGGGCATGAGGTTGATGCTAGCCCCAAGATCGGCTAAAGCATTGCGGACGGGGGACTTCCCAATCGAGCAAGGGATTGTGAAGCTCCCGGGGTCGATTTTCTTTTGTGGAAGTTTGTTGAGTACTAAGGCTGAGCATTCTTCGCCTAAGTTAACTAATTGCAATGATTCGATTTTCCGTTTGTGAGTGAGGAAATCCCTCATGAATTTTGCATATTTAGGCATTTGGGTTAGGACCTCAATAAAAGGAATATTAACATGCAATTGTTTTAGTAAACTTTCGAACTTTGCGAATTGCTCATCGGTCTTTTGACGATTTAACCTACCAGGGTACGGAATCGGATGAGTTTTGGTGGGCTCTTGATTTGTTAAAGGAGTCTTTTCTGGTTGAGGTGTGGGTGAAGTAGTGTCTTGGCGTTGACTTCCTTCAATTGGTGGTAAGGGCTCATCCTCGGGACCCACGGTTCGGTTTCTCAACGTGATGAGGTGTACTTGCGCCTTTGGGTTGGTTTCGGTATTACTTGGTAACGCGCCTTGTGGTCTCTCGGAGAAATTTTGAGCTAGTTGATTTAATTGTTTTTCAACGTTTTGAATGCTAGCTTGTTGATTTCTAAAATTCGATTCCAATTGTTGAAATCGATCCGAGTTTTTCTTTTCGGTGTTGGAGATGAGGCGAGATAGGGTATCTTCAAGCCTTTCTCTTCCACCTTGTTGTTGAGAGAAATTTTGTGGTTGTTGAAAATTAGTTCGTTGGTTTTGTTGGTTACTACTATTGCCGGGATCCCTCCAACCAAGATTTGGGTGGTTACGCCATCCTTGGTTGTAGGTACCCGTTGGAGGACCCGACGGCCTAGGTCTATTATCAATGTAGTTTACCGTTTCTGCTTGTTCATCTAATTCTTTCATACAACTCCAATTTTCATGTGACCCACCACACCCTTCACAAGCCATAACCGAGGCCGTTTTTGTCATTTCAAGTTTTTTGATTTTCGAAGAGAGGGCCTCGATTTGGGCTTGTAAAGAGGTGGTTTCATCAACCTTATGGGCGCCCGGGGCAATAGATTTATTACCTCGGGGAGTGTGCCACTGAAAATTGGTTTGAGCAATTTCCTCAATTTGATTATATATTTCATTTGGGCGACGATTACCTAAAAGTCCCCCGGAGCTTGAATCAAGTGTTTGTCTTGTGTGTGGCAACAACCCATTGTAGAAAGTGGATACTTGTTGCCATACCGCTAGACCGTGATGAGGACACTTTCTTAGAAGCTCCTTGAACCTTTCCCAAGTTTCATATAAGGATTCCCCATCCTCTTGTGAGTATGTATTAATTTCAGTCATTAATTTAGCCGTTTTAGCAGGAGGGAAATACTTATATAGAAACTTTTGGGCTAGTTCATCCCAGGTGTTTACCGAACCAACTGGGAGGGTGTTAAGCCAAGCCTTAGCTCGGTCTTTTAGTGAAAATGGAAACATCCTAAGGCGAATGACGTCGTTTGATGCTCCATTGATCCGAAAAGTATCACATCTTTCCAAGAAATTAGTAATATGTAGATGGGGATCCTCGTCCGCAAGCCCATGGAAGGTTGCGGAGTTTTGGAGCATTTGTATCAAATGCGGCCGAAGTTCGAAGTTGTTGGCTTCGACATTCGGTCCATTGATAGCGGCGCCAAGATTGCCTACGGTGGGCCGTAGGTAATCCATGAGGGTACGTTGGTCCGCCATTGGAAGTGGGTCCCCCGAAACTTTCTCTTGATTTTTAGCTTTAAGTCTTTTTCTGAGAAAGCGTTCGGGTTCTTCTAGAGGTTCTTTTATGTCTCTACTAGAACTGGAGCTCATGCACTACGTAGGAGGTTCAAATGTGGCGCCTAGGTTCCAAGTCCTGCAATAAAAACAGAAAAGAATGTTGGTCAGATTGTTCACCACGGCCCCGTGCTCAGTGAACACGGCCCGTGGTCAGAAGTACAGTAATTGTTTTATGTATCCCAGTTACTGGGAGTTGGACACGACCCCGTGTTGCACCGACACGGCCCCGTGCTCAGCTCTCTGTAACTCAGAAAATAAAAAATGCCAGTGATGATGCTGGGCACGACCCGTGTCTGACCAGGCACAGCCCGTGCTGAGCTCTGCAGAAGCTGAAAAACTAAGAAAATCCTAAAAAAATAAAAAGAAAAATAAAAATAAGATTAGGCCGTTGATTCCTAACTTTCTTAAAATCCTTGTGTCCCCGGCAACGGCGCCAAAAACTTGATGCGTGTGAAGTGTTATATTTATTAGGTATATATTTTAAGCCCCTTTAACACTTATTTTAGCCAAGTTTTAAATTTATAAAACACGATATTTTACTAACACTAAACACACATATGGGCAAGTGCACCCATCGTGAGCGTAGTATAGCGTTGGTAAGATACCGAGGTCGTCCAAGGACACAAGAGCTTTTAGTACCGGTTTATCCTCAACGTCTAATCAAAATAAAAAGTTTAGAAAAATGTTTTTAAGCTAAGAAAAATAAAACTAACTAAAATGCTGAAAATAAAAATAAAAGAAAAACAGGTAGACAAGTTGAATCACTTTGTTCCGACTCGTATCTAGTATAACCTTTGATTATTTCCTCACTTTTGCACATAATTAAGAGATTATCTTAGTTATTGTAGTAGGCCCCTCTTTTGAAGGTGACATTACCCTCACCCCAGTAGTTTGAGTCAGCAAGGATACAATCCTAAAAGGGTGGATTATTGGAAGATAATGAATTAAGTTATTAATGCAATATTGTGGTAGGCCCCGCTTTTGGCGGTGACGTTACCCTCGGCTAAGTAGTCTGAGTCAGCAGGGATACAGTCCTAAATAGCCGGGTTATAGTATTAATAGTAGTTAACTTATGAGGGGATCAAAGAGTTTGGACCCCCGCCATCCAATACCGTGAAGTATTGAAGGAGGTCCTACTAAATTTGACCCAGGTCCATTGCAGGACCTCTAAACGCTGAACAATGGCAAGACCTTTACCAAACCGTTCCCTTAATCCCCGACCAGGTAGCCAACATACCTCCATATAGACCGTGGAGATATGAATGGTGAAAATCCTTTATTTTATATAGACAGTAAAATAATGCCAAGACACCACGGACAAACGATAAGGAAAGATCACCTTCAACATAAGTAACTAGTTATTAAAGTCATTAATACAAAACCAAATAAAAAGTGCAAAAGATTAGAAATAAAAAGTATTACACTTGACACTTTGTCTTCACCAAGTGATGTAAGAGACTTAGGCAAACATGGCCTTGATTGTCAAGAACTCTTACGATCAATCTTGGATCCCGAGACGACTCACACACTCTACGATGGACAATGGATGATGGTGGTGGATGATGGTGTTATGGTGGTGGTGGGTGGTGGATGAAGTGTGAGAGAGGTGGTGTGCCAAGGGATGAGTTGAAATGAAACCAAGCACTCCTATTTATAGGCTGAACAGAAGGCTGGGCACGGCCCCGTATCCGCTGGACACGGCCCCATGCCTGTCTGACACTCTCTCTCTTCATTAATTGTAATTCGCAATTACAATTAATGCGCCTGCTGTACTTTTGCCATGCCCCCGTGTTCACTGGGCACGGCCCCGTGGTGGGCAATAGAAGCTTCTATAGGTTTGTCTTTTCTGCTGCTTCTTGGGCACGGCCCCGTGCTGGCTGAGCACGGGGCGTGTTCAGTCTTCTGCCTTCTCTATTTTGCTTGGGAAGATGCCGTTGAGGGGTCGGGCAGTCCACTTATGTTCCTTTTCTTGTATTTATGTTGGATTTAGCTGTCTTTTTGCTTCTTTTGTGTTTTTGAGCTCATTTAATCCTGAAAATACAAAAGGAAGACAAAAACACTCTTTTTCCAATATTAGTACTTAAAAATGGTTAGTTTTATGCCTCATTTGATGTAATTTATATGTTGCATTTTACACACATCACTTGTCAAAGAGTGTCGGGATTTCCAAGATTCTTTATTAAGTTTTATTTTTATTTATTTACAATCCTATTCGTCATGATTTATTTAAAACATTTCATAAGATAAATTACTTATAAGGGCATAACATTCCTTTTTAAAATTCCATTTATATACAAGTTCACATACCTCACGGGGGATCACTCAACACTCGGCCGAAGATGTATTTTAGTGAATCACTCAAGAGCGGCATGGAACTTACTCCTACCATAAGCTTGCCAAGCAATCAATCCTCCTCCTTTTTAACTATACACCTTTGTAAATATCAAGAGGACTTTTGGGGTGAAGGGTTAGGCTTGGGCTAAAGGTAGGTGGTTGGGTTAGTGGTTAGTAAAAGGGCGAAAGGCGTAAAAAGCGTCGGTTTTTGTAAGACTTTTTTTTGAAGCCACTATTCAAACAAAGTTATTTTTGATAAACTTGTTTGTTTATTTCTCTTTTGCTTCATCATCATCATCATTTTTTTTAAAGTCATAAGAAAAACCGAGCTTGTTACTAAAACAAAGGGTTAAAAATAAAAAGGTTTTGGTGGGTGAAAGGGTGTTTGTTTTGGGTTATGAAATGAAAAGGTTTAGGCTCAAAGGGGTTAACTAGGGGGATTTTGGGTAGGTGGTAAAAAAAAAAGAAAAATAATGGTGTTGAAAGAAAAATGGTTAGTCCTAATGCCTCCATCATTTACTTACTCGGGGTTAAGTTGGTAAGGACCGGAAATGTATCGTCATGGCAAGTTCTAGAGTCGTAAGAACCAAGCGGCTATTCACACAAGAAACGAAAAATGAGCATTTAGTTTAATGATATATATTTGTATGCTCAATAAAGGCTCAAAACTCACTTTTGTGGGAATGAGTTTTTTTTATGTGATCAAGTATATATAATCAAATTTTAACTAAGCTTGTCATGCCGTTTCATAATTTTCTTGTGTTGGTTCTTTTTTTATCACGACGCGGTCGGTTGTAAATTTGTAAAAATATAACCTTTTTAGAACTTGTTATTCCCAAATTAAACCATGACAAGTAAAAAAATGAAAAATTTTGAAAAATTTTGGGGTGATTAGCGGTTCCAATAGAGTTTTGTGTAAGGCTTGTTTTTAGGATTTGCAAGATTCAAGGTTTTAGCATCCCCCCACACTTAGATTACACATTGTCCTCAATGTGTCCCAAAAATAAGTTTTTCGGTTGATTAAAATGTGTAAAAGTGGGTTAAAAACAAGATTTTATGGTACTAGGTAGCTGAACACGGGGTGGTGTTGGCTTAGCACGACCCCGTGGTCAGACTACCAGTATCAAATTTAAACAGAAGGCTGGGCACGGGGGCATGTTCAGTGAGCACGACCCCGTGTCCAGTTACCTGAACTGAACATTTTATGCAGAACCTCGGGCACGGGGGCGTGTTAGGTTGAGCACGGCCCCGTGTTGAACTTGCTGTAATGAAGAAAAATCATTGGGATGCTCTGTTTTTGTGCATGGGGTGTGGGTTCAAGTTTCCCTTAGTAACCTTCATCATCCCGAGTGTGTTTTATTCCTGAAAATTAAAACTAAACTAGAAAACGTAAAAGTTAAACTAATCTAAAATTAAGGATAGTTCCGCGGAATGCCTCCATGGTGCGCCACGTTTATAAGGGTTCTTGGCTAGACCCACCTTATCAGGTGGTTCGGGCTCATCTTCAATTAGGGGGTCGTCATTGCCGAATGGATATTTCATTGATCGCTCAAGGTCGACACTTTTTTTAAATGCCCCTAATTGAATAGATAGATTATTGTACTTCCAGTTTTTCAAAGCTTCGTGGGTTTTTACAAAAGGTCGTCTCAACACTAGAGGAGCGTCATCGAGGATGACAAAGTCGGTTGGGATTACCATTTGATTTGTTTGGACCAAGACATCCTCAACTATACCGATTGATTTTATTACTTTTCGATTGGATAAAAAAATGGGTATTTGAAGTGGAGAAAAATCACCAATACTTAATTTTTCGAAAATGTAGTTTGGCATTACATTAACACAAAGATCTTTATCAATTGTGATATTACTAATAAATGAATTTTGAAAAAAACATGGAACCGGTGTAATGTTAATTTCAAATGGATCTTTTATTAGCTCGGTTTGATCATTAGTTAACTTAACGCTTACCGTTTCGTCAATTTTAGTGTTAGTGTTTAACTCTTTTAAAAACTTAGCATGAGTGGGAATTAAACAATGATTTTCAAAAGAAGGTGACAAGAGATTAATTTCTTCAAAATTAGACTCTTCTTGAATTTTAACGTTGTCGGACTCACCTTTTTCGTTGTTTAACTCATGTGTCGGTTTTTCACTTATTTGTTCTTCCATTTTTACACTTTCAGTTATCTCTTCTTTATTTAATTCTTCTCTTGCGCGGGACTCCTCTTCCCTTGCGCGAGATTCTTTTATATAGCGATCGATAACTCTAAGGTGTTCTAATATCCTATCGGTCACTTCGGTTATAGAAAAAGGATCGAGATTTTCAAAGCTTGAATCCGGTTGTTCGATCCTTTGTTCCTCATAATACCCATATAAAGTAGATGGTTCACACCATTGTTCTTCATTGTAAGTATATGATGGATAAGGGTCATAATTTTGTTCTTCATAATACTCATATGAGGTGGGTTGTTCACGCCATGGTTCCTCATAATAAGCATACGAAGGTGGTGGCTCATATCTTGGTTCCTTAAAGTATGAGTAAGAAGGCTCATACCTTGGTTCATCAAAATATGAGTATGAGGGAGGAGGTTCATACCTTTGGTCTTCATAGGATGTGTATGAAGTTGATGGCTCGTACCTGGGCTCCTCATAGTAGGTGTATGAATTGGATGGTTGATATGAGTGACTATATTGAACCGAGTGAGGATTACTACAATTAGTGCAATAGTTACTCCTATAATCATCCTCCTTAAAGGTGTAGTTGTAACCTCCTGAGTATTGATCCATAAGAATCACTCAGCAGACCACAACCAAGTCTCGAGATCAGAAAACAAAAATAGAAACGAAAACAGAGGCTGGACACGGCCCCCTGTTCAGTGAGCACGGCCCCGTGTACAGAATCTGTATCTGGGCATTTTAATTAAAGTTACTGATTTCGTTGAGCACGGGGCGTGTTCAGTGAGCATGGCCTGTGTTCAAGCTACTGTTACTGGGTGTTTTATGAAAATGTGCAGCACGGCCCCGTGTTCAGCAGCACGGCCCGTGTTCAGGTTACTGTAAATGCAAAACTAAACTAAAATGCAGAAAAATGTGAGCGCGTTTTAAAAAGGTTTTGAAAAAAACTGATTAGGCCGTCGATTTTAAGCTTTCTTAAAATCCTTGTGTCCCCGGCAGCGGCGCCAAAAACTTGATGCGTGTTAGGTGTATATGTAGGTTTAAGTATATTTTAAGACCTTTTACACTTTCTTTAGCCAAGTTTTAAATTTATAAAACACGATATTTACTAACACTAAACACACATATGGGCAAGTGCACCCATCGTGAGCGTAGTATAGTGTTGGTAAGATACCGAGGTCGTCCAAGGACACAAGAGCCTTTAGTACCGGTTTATCCTCAACATCTAATCAAATCAAAAGTTTAGAAAAATGTTTTAAACTAAGAAAATAAAAACTAACTAAAATGCTGAAAAATAAAAATAAAAGAAAAACAGATAGACAAGATGAATCACTTGGCTCCGACTCGTGTTTAGTGTAACCTTTGATTATTTCCGCACTTTTGCACTATTTAAGAGATTAACTTAGTTATTGTAGTAGGCCCCTCTTTTGGAGGTGACGTTACCCTCAACCCAGTAGTTTGAGTTAGCAAGGATACAATCCTAAAGGGTCGGATTATTGAAAGATAATTAATTAAGTTATTAATGCATATTGTGGTAGGCCCCTCTTTTGAAGGCGACGTTACCCTCGGCTAAGTAGTCTGAGTCACCAGGGATACAGTCCGAAATAGCCGGGTTAAAGTTTTAATAGTAGTTTAACTTATGAGGGGATCAAAGAGTTTGGACCCCCGCCATCCAATACCGTTAAGTATTGAAGGAGGTCCTACTAAATTTGACCCAGGTCCTTTGCAGGATCTATACACTGAACAATGGCAAGACTCTTACCAAACTTTTCCCTTAACCCCCGACCAGGTAGCCAACATACCTCCATATAGACCGTGGAGATATGAATGGTGAAAATCTTTTATTTTATATATACAGTAAAATAATGTCAAGACACCACGGACAAACGATAAGGAAGAATCACCTTCAACATAAGAAACTAGTTATTAAAGTCATTAATACATAACCAATTTAAAAGTGCGAAAAGATTAAAAATAAATAGTATTACACTAGACACTTTGTCTTCACCAAGTGATGTAAGAGACTTAGGAAAATATGGCCTTGATTGTTAAGAACTCTTACGATCAATCTTGGATCCCGAGATGACTCACACACTCTATGATGGACAATGGATGATGGTGGTGGATGATGGTGGTGGATGATGGTGTTATGGTGGTGGTGGGTGGTGGGTGAAGTGTGAGAGAGGTGGTGTGCCAAGGGATGGTTTGAGCTTGAGCCAAGCACTCCTATTTATAGCCTGCACAGAAGCCTGGACACGGCCCCGTGTCCACCCTTTTCTCTTCCTTCATTAATTGCAGTTTGTCTGCATTAGTTGACCACGCCCCCGTGTCCGCTGGGCACGGCCCCGTGTGCAGAAGCGTATCTGTACTATCAAGATTTCCTCAGATTATGTGAATCTTAGAGTTGACCACGGCCCCGTGTCCGCTGGGCACGCCCCCCGTGGTGGGTGATAGAAGCTTCTACAACTTTGTCTTTTCTGCAGACATCTGAACACGCCCCCGTGTCCTCTGGGCACGGGGCCGTGTTCGCTGGGCACGCCCCGTGTTGAGCTGGGCACAGCCCCATGCTCAGCTTTCTTCTTGTTTTTTGCTTTAGGAGATGCTGTCGAGGGGTTGGGCATGCCACGTTTCTTCCCTTTTCTTGTATTTTTGTTAGATTTAGCTGCATTTTTGCTTTTTTTGTTCCTTTAAGCTCTTTTAATCCTGAAAATACAAAAGGAAGACAAAAACACACTTTTTCCAACATTAGTAGTAAAAAAGGGTTAGTTTTATGCCATATTTGATGTAATTTATATGTTGCATTTTTCGCACATCATCTTTTCATTGTAATTTTCAACCAACCAGTATGCAAGCATTGTCGGTACGGTGTCTATTTTCAACCTTAGTGTAGCACCAGACCCCATTTGGTGTATTGTCTGTCTTTGATTTTCGTTTAGATTCATAAACCAACCAGACAAGTTTGTAGGTTTTACTCTCGACAAGATCCTAGCCCCACTGAACTCATGATATAGTTCTTCCTCAACCTCAACTTTCTGATTTAATGCCTTCCTTTTATTGGCGTTTTGGGCCTTTCCAGTATGGACATTTATTCTCAATCTTAACCTCTCTTCGCATATAAAAAATGATTTCATGGCGTTTTATTTTATGGCGTTTTAATAGTATAATTTAACATAACTATGATTGTCACACCTCGATATGTACATGTATTACCGTTGGGCCCGGTGGAGAGTATCGTGACGTAGTTAATATCATCATAGTCAATTTATCACAGTTTAATACACAGCGGAAGTCAAAAGATAAAAACATTACAAACCGATGAAAAGTAATATCAATTATTACAAACAGTTGTAAAAGGGATCCACAGGCGGATCAAAGATAAAAGCAACATTGTTCAACAGATTCTTAAATATCTAAGCTTGCAAGACTCTTTATTGATGCTAGGAGTAGCCATCCCATTTCGATTAGTACCTGCACTTAACCTTTTTGGAAAATACGTCAGTTTTCACTGGTAAATACAATTAACCGACTCATTTTGAAAATGTTTAAGAAAATTGATTTAAATGCACAAGGCACAAAATATCTTTTATAACTTAAGATAATCATTTAAAAATAAACTTGTTAAAGAATTACATGTTTATTATACGTTCAGTAGCCTGGGCTGAAAACCGGGTTAAAGATTAATAGACACACCACATAATATATCCCACGGTGAGTTATTCTCGAACAGATGGGTACATTATTTTACATACGCACCGGCAGGTGTATGCCTACACCCCGTGCTTAAGTCGTGGCCATTTCAAATGAATGAGCCGAGGATATCCAGGACATGGTCATTAACCCCCCAAAGGCTTAGAATAAACAAAACAGATTAAACGGGTTATCTCAATGATTTTAACCTTCATACGATTAAAAATTCAATACCCGACCAAGCGGTATTTTATATACCGTACTCCAATCCCGTATAAGGGAAAATAAGTTAAAAGTATTTACCTGAGCAAATTATACAAATTTATCCCAGCCGTACAAATCAGCAAGTGCAAAAATCTTTTACTGGTCTCCTAAATCTGGAACGAAGGTTTTAATTAACCTATTAGATTCCTAACGGGTCTTACTTAAGTTTAAACTTAGACCGGTTAGTTTTAAAGAAAGGTATACGGTTCAAAACGCAAGATTTAAGCGAAGACTAGATTAGAATGTGGTTTAGATCCGAAAAGTATGAATACTTGTATAATATGGGTAAACTAAACACATTCTGGATTTTGAAGTGAAAATGATAAGGTTTGACCCGTTTCAGTTAATTTATTCAAACTAGTTACATAAACCGTACCGAACGCGATAAATGAATAACGGGTAACCAAATGAGTAATGAGCAAGTTTCCTAAGTTAATATGCCTTAAATATGTTGTGATATCAGTAGGATACCTTCCATTATGCCCAAAACGGATTTAAAATCAATTTAAGCCCCGTAGGGGTATTTTGGTCATTTTAAGGATTATAAAAGAGATTAAATATTAACTTGAGGTTCTGGTCTTAAATGATCAGTACAAATATTTATTTTTGCAAGTCATATCAGTAAGGTATTGCATATATGTGAAATTTATCATTTATAACCAAACTATGCACCGTAGGGGCATTTTGGTCATTTCACATAAGCTTTAAAGGTCAATTTGGAAATCTGAGTTCAAAAATTTTTCTTACTGTTAAAGTATAAAAATTTACTTAAAACATCAGTAGGTATTAAGTCTTATATGTCAAAAATAGTTTTCATCCATATTATGCGTTTAAAACGCGTAAAAAGTCGGTTTTCGGTGATTTTCGGGTTATATAAGGAAAGCTGGGATTTTTATCAGCCCAGAAGGCTTAAAATATTTTATTTATCATATAAAATCAGTAGAAAAAGATTTGGTATCAATATGTTACGTAAAACTCATTTTATTAGCAAAAAGGGTATAACCGACAATTACCGAATCAAAGCAAGAACCCTATGTTATGTTCAGTTTAAAAATAAATAAAAATCTTCAAAAATCCCAAAATATTATATTACATCAGTGGGTAAAAAGTTTGGTGTCAAAATTTGGGTTTAGATAGGCTTTATGCTAATAATGCCGTTTAATTAATAAAAAGCTTTCAAATTACGATATTGAGCATAACTCCTCATTTAGACCTCAATCTGATGTCAAATTTTTAGGACATGTTTATAAATTAGTAATAAAGGTTTTTGTCCTCTCACATTTTAAAAAATATCGTTTTAAGGTCAAAAGGGCATAATGGTCAACATTTAAGCAATTAACGGAAACATGCAAATGAATCGGATTAATTAGGAACCAAGTTGTATAACCTCAGAGGGTTATACTAACCTATAAACTGGTCCTAAAGGAACTTTAAAGCATATATAAACTAAGCTAAATCAGGTCAGAACTGAAAGTCAAAGCAAAAGTCTACTTTTGCGACTTTCGGTTCCGAACCGAGCCTAAACTCAAAATTGTCGGGTTGAACATGCTTAGACATGTTCTTACATTAATTACCAAGTTATATAAGTGTTAAAACAGGTTTCATGGCTTCTACATTGTTAATTATGAGTTTATTTGCAAAATAGCTTTTCTGTTGACTTTTTAATATTAAGTTTGACCCGACAATTGACCTAGATAGAGTGGAAATCAGAGGGTGCCCTTTTAAGGGTTTATTACCCACATAATTACCAACTCATAGCCACTTTCAATTCGAAAAATGACTGGACCATTAGTGATTAATAACTAAGTCAAAGCTTAATTACGACGGCTTTGACTTTTGGTCATTAGACTAATGAAACTTGAATTAGAGAGGTTAAGGTTGCTTACAAAGGCCCTTAGCACGAATTATGAGCTTGTGGAATCTTGCTTGAAGTCCAGAGAGCTCCAGAGAGTGTGTTATCAATAATTTTTGAAATGTGCAATACACCTAGCAACAAACAAGTTCTTATATAGGACATTAGAACTCACAAGATCAATCCAACAAGGTCTACAGATGTTTTCTGATCATCCCAGGTGTCCCCTATGCATGAAATTCCATTGGTGCAGCCCCTGAATTCGAAAATGTAACACCCCGTGTTTTCACAAGTCAAAGTCAAAGGCAAGGTCAAAGTCAACGACCGATTGTACGAATTTGACTTATAGTAATTTCCTTATTTTAATTATATTATGTGGAGTAAGTGTTGTTAATTGCTAAATCGATGTGTGATAACCACTATCTAATCGACTTATGATTGTGAATCATAGGAAGTAGCAATGCGATAAAGTTAACTAATCGATAATCAAGCTATGCTACTCGACATCGAATCGTGATACGAACCGCAACTCTACTTAATCTGGTTATTATACGTGTGTGAGTGCCTTATGTGTTACTTGTATGTTATATATATATATATATATGTTGTGGAAATCAATCGAACTCAATCAAAACTCGAAACGTAATCGAACTCGAATCCGAATCGAAAATCGAACTATGATAATTAGTGGTTAGGACTGAAAGTAATTAGACTAGGAAACCCTATCGTGACGAGCCGCTCGCAATCGAAATCGAAACGTCAAAAATCGTCGCGTTAAACAATCGAACCAATTGCCATCCGGCCGGATAGCCATCCGACCGGATAGCCACTACGCTCCGGGTCAGGCGTCATCCGACCGGATCGTCATCTGGGCGGTACGTCATCCGATCGGATAACCCTTTCCTCTTTTGGAATCCTATAAATACCCCTTTCATTGTCATCTTTTCCACTTTTGGAAACCCTCTATCCGAACTGTTCGTGCTCCTCACCTTTTCTTCGATTTCTCTCAATCCAGGAAAGATCTTGCCCTAAATCTTGTATGTTCTTGATCTACACACACTCCTACACCTTTCTATCTTTTAAATCTCAACTTTTAACCGTGAAATCACTAGATATCGGGTGTTCTAGGGTGACGTCATCATGTGTTCTTCAAGAACTTCATGTTTTGACTTCAATCCACCAAGAACAACCGAGATCTAACCGATTTCCACGCAAACATATAAAGATCTTGTAAAGATCTCAACACAAGAAGGGTGAAAAAGGATTGGAAGATGGTCTCTAACTTTCTTTCAACTCTTTTACACTCATTACACTCAAAACCGATAGAATCAGACCCGGTTTTAGTCTTCTACTCGATTGTAGTGTTGTACTAGCTCAAGATCCGGATTCTACCCACGAGACTACCGATTTCGGGTTAGTCAAGAACAACCGTCTCGAGCCGGTAACCGGCCGGGCTAGGGTGATTCCTGGTCGGGTTGGTCACTTGGGTCGAAACGGAGTCCTATTGGTTAACACGTTGTCAAAGTGTCTCGGCATAATGACAAACCATCAAAACGACCAAGTGTAGGACGAACGGAATAACCATAACGGATTGCTATCCGACCGGATTACAATCCGATCGGATAGGTCATCCAAACGGATCACACTTGGGTCCCACCTTTAAAACAATCTTAACTGAAGTTTGAGTATCGAACGAATTGCAATCCGATCGGACGACCATCTGACTGGATTACTCTTCGGATCATGAGATACTAAGACTTTAAAGACGTAAACAATTTTCAACATGTTCAATAGCAGGGTTACCATCCGATCGGATTGCCATCCGATCGAATGACGCTTCTATTGTGAATTTGCTTTCAATAAGTAACCTCATCTCTATGTCGCCGTCCGACCGGATGACCATCCGAACGGATTGTCATCCGCACGACCAGTCATCCGATCGACCGACTCGATGGATAGAGATACTTCCGTGTTTTCAAAATGCTACAACGAAAACTTCAAAAGACAAGCCATCATACACAAACACATCATTCTTATAGGAAGAAACAATCCACTCGAATCGTCATCCGACCGGACAACTGTCCGACCGGATAACCATCCGAACGGATTGTTATCCGCACGGATTACCATCCGATCGGATTACCATCCGATCGAACCACTATCCGACCCTTTCACACTTTGTGACGTTTTACGCATCACTTATCGTTATGCTATCGAATCTATTCAGGCTAACCTTACTCGCTAAGCGCTCCCTTCAATCCATTAATCGCTGTGAGTATACTCGATCCCTTTTTGCTTTAAGCACTTTTGGGTGTTACATACGTTATGAATATTCAAACTACAACAATCACACTACTCAATACTATTTGCACGCTAACCGTTAATGCATGTTATACGTGGCTTATGAATGCTTGTTTGTTATGTTTACACATGGAATCCTGTCTACCTGCCTTAGCAACGATAGTACTATAGTTTGGACTCAGCACCCGTTTACACGGGGGTTGTTAAGGATCATCACTTGCATGGATTACGGTGGTAATCATGTATTGTGAACTGCCTCGGGCAGTCAACCCGCAGTCATTGGTATCGACGGATCTATGTCGATAACTAACGTGCTTCATTTCACTATGTGTACGTGCTGGTTATGCGTGAACGAATTCGAACTCTATATGCTATTATCAAACTTGTATGCTCACCTTTACATTTTATGTATTGACATTATTTTAACGTATGTGACAGGTGCTTAGGACGCACACTTGGTAGGAATTTGAAGCTAGAATAAAGCTTTAGAGCCCAATAAATAGTTGTCTGTAGTGGTCAAACTAAGGGTCTCTAGAAGCAGATAAACAATTGCTGTCTATTTAAATCTGAGTTGTCGGAACAGAATATTTGCCTGGATCTTATCTGTAATAATTTGTTTACTGTTTGAGACATGGTGTGGGACATGTTAATTTAAATTGAATGGTAATGATAGTTGTCATGGAAACTTCTGGACAATCTGTTTCGCTCAGTGCCATGCCCTGATGATTCCGCCATCGGTTGGGGTGTGACAGATTGGTATCAGAGCCATAACTATAGGGAATTAGGCAAGACTGGACCTAGTCCGGGTTGATGTCTTAGAAACCTAGTCTATAATTAGGAACCAACAGACCGATTTCTGCATAACCGGTAGGGATTATGTACTAGCTTATTTCCTCGCTATTCTCGTTTATGCTACACTATCACTACACTCGAATTTACAGCTATAAATAGGCGAAAAAGTCGAGATTAGGGATGAAAACCACAAACTCTTGACTAAATTGCTTAAATTAATGTTGTTTTATCAACTTATCAATGATTTCCTCTTTCTTTTTCAACAACGAACGCTTGTTCAACGGGGGAATTATACCAAATCAGGAGTGAAATCCATATTTTGATGAATAATCTCCTCTATTTTATCAAAAACAGGGGCGAAGTTGTTGAGCCAGGGGTGAAACCCTAACCTTGACGACTTGTTCCTCCCACCAAAGTCTCGACGGACTCCAACGACCTGAAGTCACGACATGACTAATGGGATGTGTGCCAAACACCCAAGAATCGAGGCAAGGACACAGTCCTGAAGGTCAAACGTAGACGACAAGTCCTTGAGAATAGTTGAATCGCTTTGGTTAGTCAAAGTCTACTAGCCGCAGGCAGTCTATCTCTCAATTTTGCGTATTTCAATTCTGAGCCGCAACTGCTGACTCTGATAATTCGTCGATTTTATGAGTTCATATGTGTGTTTGCCTGTTTATGTGTTTAAATTTTTGGAATTTACTCGATTTCGCTTTCACTTCGATCGACACATACGACTCGCACTGCTCTTCTATCTCAAATCGCTAACAAATCGTTGAATTGTGGACGACCTTATGCTACGATGTACGCTTATACTATGCTATTCGATATACTAAAACGCGATCGCTATATTCGAACGCCCGCGAACTTTGAATGATAGGTTTTTGTATTCTGACTACCTCTCAATGATAAAGGAGCACACATAATCATAAGAAAGTGGATACACACAAAATATGTGTTTAAGTAAGTTATGTGCCTATGTGTTTATGTGTTTATGTGATTATATGGTTCTGTGTCCTACATGGTTATATGTCTATGTCTTTACGTGATATGTGTTCCTGAGCTTTAGTAGTAGTAGACGTGTGAGGTGAGATTCGAATACATGTGTTGAGTCATGTGACGATGTCTGTTGCAGAAAATGTCGTCTGGATCCCGTCACGCACTTTCTCGTCAAGAAAAGAGAGACAAACGTCTTGCTGCCAACATCGCTAAAAGTGTAGCAAAGGCCGTGAGTGATGTTTATGAGAATGCCAGCAAATCGTCTGAGGAATCGAGAACCGAAGCTCCTAAAGCTACCGCGAAGACCTTTAGTTTCAAGCAATTCAAGTCGTGTGGGCCAAAAGAATTCACTGGCGAGGGAGGTCCTACTGCACTATTCCACTGGTTTGATTCCATTGAGGTTACTCTGTGACAGAGCGGTTGCCCTGATGACCTCCGTACTCTGAGTGCTACCGACGTTTTCTAGTCCCGTGCACTTGACTGGTGGACGGCCAGGAGGAACAAGCGAGGGAACGACGCAGCCTACTGTCTGTCGTGGGACGAGCTCAAGGAAGTTATGCTAGAGGAATTATGCCCTCCTCACGAACGTCAAAAGCTAGAAGATGAATTTTGGCACATACAGCAAAAGGATGGTGACAATGCTAGTCTCACTGCTCCTTTCAAACAGCTCAGCATTATCTGTCCCGATCAAGTCAAAACTCCAGACATGGCAATCAAGAAGTACATCCGGGCCCTGTCCGACTGCGTTGCTGATTTCGTGCAAGCGGCTAAGACTACGACGATCGAGGAAACCTATCTACTGGCCGCTGAAATCAACGACAAGTGGGTTAAGGCTGGTGTCTGGGATAAGACTTCGAAGCATCTGCATCAAGCTACCGCTACCGCACCAACTGCTGAACCCACCTCATCGAGCAACAAGAGGAAGAACAAGAGAAAGAACAGCTCCAACAACAAGAACTGTGCGATCACTGTTGCACCAGTTCAAGCCGTACCAGCTCAACAACGCCAAGTGGCAGCGCCTGTGACCAATGCACCTCTTGCTAAGCGTGCACACACTGGGCCACATCCGCTCTGCCCTACTTGTACCTACCACCACCCAACTACCATTGCTTGCCATTTATGTGCTCTTTGCAATGTATACGGTCATTTTATTGCTAACTACCGTATTCGACAAGCTCCTGCTCATCAAGCTCTACTCACAGCCCCTCAGGGTCAACAAGCTCCTCCGGCACCCACAGTCAAAGCCAGAGCCTGCTTCGCATGTGGCGATCCTAACCATTTCACCAACATGTGCCCAAACAGGGTTGTGAAACAAGAACCCCAGTAGCAACAGCCTCAACAGCAGCAGCAACACCAGCAACAACAGCAGCAACAGCAACAACAGGCCGCACGCGCCAGATGCTTCAACATCAACGTGCGCCAAGCCCAAGCCGACAACAACGTGGTTAATGGTACGTTCCTTGTGAATGGTATTTATGCTTCATGTTTGTTTGATACTGGAGCCGATAATTTCTTTGTGTCGTTCGAATTCGAGAAGCTCCTTAGTCGTAAACGCTCCAAACTCCCTTCGACGTTCGACGTAGAAGTCGCTACCGGAAGAACTGTCGCCGTCAATTCCGTTATCCGTGATTGTACTCTTGAGCTCAACAATCACATCTTCCCAATCGACCTTATTCCGATGCAACTCGGAAGTTTCGACGTCATAGTAGGTATGGACTTTCTACGTGAAAACCATGCTGAAGTTGTGTGTTACGATAAGATGATTCGATTCTCGCTCGCGAATGGTGATTTATTGTGTGTATACGGTGAAACTGCCTCGAAGGGGCTCAAGTTAATGTCATGTGTCCAAGCTATCAAGTATCTCCGCAAGGAATACAGAGCTTTCTTGGCGAACATTGTAGTAGCGGAGAAGGAAAAGAAAGAGAAGAAGGAAGTGAAAGACGTTCCTGTGGTTCGTGAATTTCCTCATGTGTTTCCTGATGATCTTCCAGGTTTACCTCCAAGTCGTGATATCGACTTTCGTATCGACCTCATTCCTTGAGCAAATCCTGTTGCCAAAGCTCCTTGTTGACTAGCACCATCCGAAATGCATGAACTCTCAAACCAACTCCAGGAATTACTTGAGAAAGGCTTCATTCGCCCGAGCACCTCTCCATGGGGCGCTCCAGTCCTTTTCGTCAAAAAGAAGGACGGGTCGTTCCGGATGTGCATCGACTATCGGGAATTGAATAAGTTAACTATCGAGAACGGCTATCCCCTACCCCGTATTGACGACTTGTTTGATTAGCTACAAGGTGCTACGTGTTTCTCAAAGATCGATCTACGTTCAGGATATCATCAACTACGCATACAAGAGGAGGATATACCCAAAACCGCGTTTCGCACTCGATACGGTCACTACGAATTCGTTGTTATGCCCTTTGGTTTGACCAACGCACCAGCGGTTTTCATGGATCTGATGAATCGCGTGTGTAAACCATATCTCGACCGTTTCGTCATCGTATTCATCGATGATGTCTTGATCTATTCCAAATCGAAGGCCGAACACGCGTAACATCTACGTTTGGTTCTCGAGTTACTCCAGGGGAACCAACTCTATGCCAAGTTCTCCAAGTGCGAATTCTGGTTGGAGGAAGTTCAGTTTCTGGGTCACATTGTTAATAGTTAAGGAATTCACGTCGATCCTGCGAAGATTGAAGCTGTCAAGAGCTGGGTTACGCCTAAGAACCCGTCTGAAGTCCGCTCTTTTCTCGGACTAGCGGGCTATTATCGACGATTTATCGAGGGATTCTCAAAGATCGCTGCGCTGCTTACCACACTCACGCATAAAGATCAGCATTTTGTTTGGGGAACTAAACAAGAGAATGCCTTTCAAACCCTCAAGCATAAGCTTTGCAATACTCCTGTTCTCACATTACCCAACGGAAACGACGATTTCATTATCTACTGTGATGCTTCCAACCTTGGTCTCGGTTGTGTCCTCATGCAACGGAACAAGGTTATAGCTTACGCGTCTCGTCAGCTCAAAATCCACGAGAAGAACTATACAACCCATGATCTCGAGCTAGGCGCGGTTGTTTTTGCATTAAAGATTTGGCGACACTACCTGTATGGTACCAAGTGTACGATCTTCACCGATCATAGGAGCCTACAACATATCTTTAATCAGAAGGAACTTAATATGCGTCAACGCCGATGGGTGGAACTTCTCAACGATTACGACTGTGAGATCCGTTATCACCCAGGCAAAGCGAATGTTGTTGCCGACGCACTCAGCAGACAGAGTTATCTGCTTAGCACTCGTAATGTTCAAGCCCAATGACGTGATGTCGTGGGTCACGCAAATTTAATCCCAATAACAACTATAGACAGTGGTAATAGGGTATCGAACTCAGGGAGTATGTGGAAAGTGTATCGATTTTATAGCTTTGCGATTAAACTACAATTAACCTAAATTGCAGAAAATAAAGATCAATAATTTGGATTGTTGTTTTAGAAAACTAAATTAAAAACTAATTTCAAATCAAATGTTGGTTGTAAAACATATTAGGAGAGAACAATGACCATCTTAGGATTCAGTTTCTTTAAACAATTGTGTGAAATTTCAACTAGAAAGAGTTACATAGACATAACTCGTGCATGAATAATCGAAGTGATAAAAGGGAACAAAGTACTCGGATTTATAAACGCGAGGTTGTTTCCCGATGATCAATAACCAACCCTAACCCTTCCCGTGATATCTTGATTGCCAACGGCACCAAGAACGTACGATTAAGACTAGAAATTGCACTATCGATTAACAAACTACAAACAATTAAACATACACCATGATATTCAAGCAACGCAAGTTATCATTCTAGAAATTCAGAAATAAACACACAAAAGTTCAAGAGAAACCTTCACCTAAGATGATCACCGAAAGTTTTAGCCACACATAGCTTGGTGAATCATCATAACAATAAGTTCAATGTTCATATGAATCAAAATCACAAACCGAATGTTAGGAATTGTCCAAAACCAAGCTAGAACAGCCAAAATCGCCCCTCCAATGTTCTCTAACCGACCAATCATGAGAATAGGTGAAAAGACACCCATAAACCGACTTAATGATGGCAGTTACAAAATTGATCACAGACTCCACCGTAATTTACGGTCATACCGTAAATTACGGTACACTTCATAATGTTACGGTGCATGGAGACTGATTTACGGTGAGCATTAAGTGCATTTCAGGTCCACCGTAAATTACGGTGGGACCGTAATTTACGGTGACAACCTGAAATTTGTGCTTTGTTCCATCTTTTGCTCCACGCTCGACCCGTTCAACTCCAAACCCTCCAAAGTTGCGTTTAATCCACTTTTTAGCTCCCGAACCGCACCTGAAACGTAGGCAACAGTAGTTATCTAATTCAAGATAATTACACGATTAAGTGAAGGATTATTTCGTCTTTTAACATGATTAAGGGTTGTCCAATGGACCACCCGTCACATCCCCACACTTAACCGTTGCTTGCCCCAAGCAACCCATCAAAAAGCATTTCCAAGTGCACAAGCGATCAACATAAATCAAGCATAAACATGTCATCCTTTTATTAGCCTTTTCCTAACACCAAAAATAACACACCCCTTGCTGTATCTCTCCTCTCGAAAACGAGTAAGCATTAGCATATGTAAGCTAGACACACAAAAGGCAAACGAGTGATTGCACAACTATAAGCTTGTACCTAAATCGGTCGTTCTCCTAACAAGTGCCAAACATGAATGCAAATCAAAGGGGCTTTAAGGTTGTAACGTGGCTAGGTGTACGGGTAGGAAATGGAATATATATGTAGTAGCGAAGAACTTAACCCGGTCTTTTATTACACAAAAAAAATAAACAAACAACTACCAAACTTAACTACTATATACAAGATAACTCAACATCAATCTCTTTTTTTTTCATTGCTTTTTCCATTTTTTTCTTTTCTTTCTCTTTTTTTTTTTCATCAAAGCATTCAAAGATATCAAAGCAAACCTTCAATATAACATCGAACAAATTTACACACTACTAAAACTACTAACACTATAAGACCGGGTCAAGTCGGGTGAATTGGTAACTAGCTAAGGGGTAACAAATGATAGGCTTAAGGCACAAAATGGGCAACTAAATGTCCAAACCCCCGCCCCTCTCGCAACCATGCTCATATATATAATTTATGAGGTCCAACCCCCCAAATCCCACACTCGCACACACTAATGACAAGGCTACCTAAATGCCCTTATCCTTTTCGCATTCACATTCAACTAAGGACTTAAACCGTATTAAGGCACAAGTTCTAATGCACCCCCACCCGTTGCCACTCTCATAAAAGACAAGTATTATTTATTTACATGTGTGGCTTCAACTCTCACCAAGAATAAAAGGGTATCAAGGGTTGCCGGTGCATCATTCGGGTGTAATCCAAGGTGTTCAAATTCTCACAATGTTTTGCTTGATTTAAAAAAATTTTAAAAACCTCAAAATTTCCCCCCATCCCCACACTTGGGATACATTGACCCCAATGTATGGTTTTGGAAAGACTTGATCGCTAAACCCTTCAACCTCAACCAAAAGCTCATCATCTCAAACCACAACTTTCTTTTTGTTTTTTTTATATATAACTAAAAACACCACCAACTTTCACAACCCATTAAACAAACACATCAAAACACCACCCAATCGCCCAACCAAAAACTTAAACATGAATATATACAAAGGTGCAAAAGATGAGAACAAGACACGACCTGATTAGTAAATTAGCAGTGTTGGTAGTGATGCAGCTGCGGTAATCGGACTGGTTCAAAAACATCTCTTAGATTCGCTGATATCTCAACAGGGATGTTGCCAAACATCCCCACACTTGAATCATTGCATCCACGAGGGTTGAAACGTAATAACCTGCCAAAACACAAACATAACACCAAAACAAAACCAAACAAAGCAAAGCAAAACAAAACAAAACAAAACACAAATACAATACTCTACATCCTCGGGCTGCCTCCCGAGAGCGCTAAGTTTAAAGGTCTTCAGCAAGACCATACCTGATATGCGTTATGGTGGTCTTAATGCACACTTACCCGCAGCATTTCCAACAAATGCCCGGAAATTTACATGCCAACTCCATAGATTTGTCAGTCTATTTGGCATGTTAAAGCTGCTCCTGCGGGCTTTGCTAGTCCACTTCATGACATATACCTTAATGTCTGGTAGTTTCACCCTTCTCATCTTGTTTCTCGAACCCTCTTCCCCACACTTGTTAATTTGAATTATGGGAAGAGGTTCGGTACACATACCCATCCCATCAGCCTGCTCTACCTCATAATCTGCACACATCATATGATCTACAAGTGACTCTTCATCAGATAAAGGACTCATTGGTGTGGTATTATCCTCCACAACCTCCTCCTTCATGTGAGAATAATCTCTAATATCGTTAGGTAATGGTGAGAGGCGTTCTTCTATCTCTATCTTCAATTTTAAAGTATGACACTTAGAAACTAAGCAGCTGATTCGGTCTTCATCGGACAGGTTGGGTGTTGCTAAATATTGCTCGAGTTTGGACAAAGTTACTTCCAATACAGCAAGCTCTTTTTCCTCCCCGGTCTCATAAACATAAACACCATCGGGCTCAGAATATTCTTCGGGATGATATTGTCGATATCCCTGATACGGTCTATAGATGCGCGCTTCCATCATCTTTTTATTCCAATACTTCGGGTTTTCCGAATACACCGGGCACACATCATAATCATAAGTGTGATCGCGACCGCAACAAAAACATTGACCATCCATCCTTACCTCATAATAAACTTCCTCGTCCCGATCGTATCCATATGAATAATAGTCATCCTCCATTTCTGATACATAATCGTCAACGTATGATGGAGGTGGAAGCTGTGAAACATAAGACACCGGTTTTCCGTGTGCCCTCCTGTAGTGAGCCTCGTGACAACCAATACATGGATGTCGTGGACCCCCGCACAATCTACATGTAAATAAGCTGAAATTTGTGTAATGCCCTGTCATCCTGCACAACACAACTCAACTACCAAGTGTAAATCATGAACATAAAAGAAATCTTTTTGGTTTTTTTTTTTAATTAATTTTTTTTTCAAACTAATACACAAGATAACACACGTTGCGCACTACTCCCCGGCAACGGCGCCAAAATTTGACGTGATGTCGTGGGTCACGCAAATTTAATCCCAATAACAACTATAGACAGTGGTAATAGGGTATCGAACTCAGGGAGTATGTGGAAAGTGTATCGATTTTATAGCTTTGCGATTAAACTACAATTAACCTAAATTGCAGAAAATAAAGATCAATAATTTGGATTGTTGTTTTAGAAAACTAAATTAAAAACTAATTTCAAATCAAATGTTGGTTGTAAAACAGATTAGGAGAGAACAATGACCATCTTAGGATTCAGTTTCTTTAAACAATTGTGTGAAATTTCAACTAGAAAGAGTTACATAGACATAACTCGTGCATGAATAATCGAAGTGATAAAAGGGAACAAAGTACTCGGATTTATAAACGCGAGGTTGTTTCCCGATGATCAATAACCAACCCTAACCCTTCCCGTGAAATCTCGATTGCCAACGGCACCAAGAACGTACGATTAAGACTAGAAATTGCACTATCGATTAACAAACTACAAACAATTAAACATACACCATGATATTCAAGCAACACAAGTTATCATTCTAGAAATTCAGAAATAAACACACAAAAGTTCAAGAGAAACCTTCACCTAAGATGATCACCGAAAGTTTTAGCCACACATAGCTTGGTGAATCATCATAACAATAAGTTCAATGTTCATATGAATCAAAATCACAAACCGAATGTTAGGAATTGTCCAAAACCAAGCTAGAACAGCCAAAATCGCCCCTCCAATGTTCTCTAACCGACCAATCATGAGAATAGGTGAAAAGACACCCATAAACCGACTTAATGATGGCAGTTACAAAATTGATCACAGACTCCACCGTAATTTACGGTCATACCGTAAATTACGGTACACTTCATAATGTTACGGTGCATGGAGACTGATTTACGGTGAGCATTAAGTGCATTTCAGGTCCACCGTAAATTACGGTGGGACCGTAATTTACGGTCACAACCTGAAATTTGTGCTTTGTTCCATCTTTTGCTCCACGCTCGACCCGTTCAACTCCAAACCCTCCAAAGCTGCGTTTAATCCACTTTTTAGCTCCCGAACCGCACCTGAAACGTAGGCAATAGTAGTTATCTAATTCAAGATAATTACACGATTAAGTGAAGGATTATTTCGTCTTTTAACATGATTAAGGATTGTCCAATGGACCACCCGTCACATCCCCACACTTAACCGTTGCTTGCCCCAAGCAACCCATCAAAAAGCATTTCCAAGTGCACAAGCGATCAACATAAATCAAGCATAAACATGTCATCCTTTTATTAGCCTTTTCCTAACACCAAAAATAACACACCCCTCGCTGTATCTCTCCTCTCGAAAGCAAGTAAGCACTAGCATATGTAAGCTAGACACACAAAAGGCAAACGGGTGATTGCACAACTATAAGCTTGTACCTAAATCGGTCCTTCTCCTAACAAGTGCCAAACATGAATGCAAATCAAAGGGGCTTTAAGGTTGTAACGTGGCTAGGTGTACGGGTAGGAAATGGAATATATATGTAGTAGCGAAGAACTTAACCCGGTCTTTTATTACACAAAAAAAAAAAAAAAAACAAACAACTACCAAACTTAACTACTATATACAAGATAACTCAACATCAATCTCTTTTTTTTTCATTACTTTTTCCATTTTTTTTTTCTTTTCTTTTCTTTCTCTCTTTTTTTTCATCAAAGCATTCAAAGATATCAAAGCAAACCTTCAATATAACATCGAACAAATTTACACACTACTAAAACTACTAACACTACTAACACTATAAGACCGGGTCAAGTCGGGTGAATTGGTAACTAGCTAAGGGGTAACAAATGATAGGCTTAAGGCACAAAATGGGCAACTAAATGTCCAAACCCCCGCCCCTCTCGCAACCATGCTCATATATATAATTTATGAGGTCCAACCCCCCAAATCCCACACTCGCACACACTAATGACAAGGCTACCTAAATGCTCTCCTTTTCGCATTCACATTCAACTAAGGACTCAAACCGTATTAAGGCACAAGTTCTAATACACCCCCACCCGTTGCCACTCTCATCAAAGATAAGTATTATTTATTTACATGTGTAGCTTCAACTCTCACAAAGAATAAAAGGGTATCAAGGGTTGCCGGTGCATCATTCGGGTGTAATCCAAGGTGTTCAAATTCTCACAATGTTTTGCTTGATTTTAAAAAAATTTAAAAACCTCAAAATTTCCCCCCATCCCCACACTTGGGATACATTGACCCCAATGTATGGTTTTGGAAAGACTTGATCGCTAAACCCTTCAACCTCAACCAAAAGCTCATCATCTCAAACCACAACTTTCTTTTTGTTTTTTTTATATATAACTAAAAACACCACCAACTTTCACAACCCATCAAACAAACACATCAAAACACCACCCAATCGCCCAACCAAAAACTTAAACATGAATATATACAAAGGTGCAAAAGATGAGAACAAGACACGACCTGATTAGTAAATTAGCAGTGTTGGTAGTGATGCAGCTGCGGTAATCGGACTGGTTCAAAAACATCTCTTAGATTCGCTGATATCTCAACAGGGATGTTGCCAAACATCCCCTCACTTGAATCATTGCATCCGCGAGGGTTGAAACGTAATAACCTGCCAAAACACAAACACAACACCAAAACAAAACCAAACAAAGCAAAACAAAACAAAACACAAATACAATACTCTACATCCTCGGGCTGCCTCCCGTGAGCGCTAAGTTTAAATGTCTTCAGCCAGACCATACCTGATATGCGTTATGGTGGTCTTAATGCACACTTACCCGCAGCATTTCCAACAAATGCCCGGAAATTTACATGCCAACTCCATAGATTTGTCAGTCTATTTGGCATGTTAAAGCTGCTCCAGCGGGCTATGCTAGTCCACTTCATGACATATACCTTAATGTCTGGTAGTTTCACCCTTCTCATCTTGTTTCTCGAACCCTCTTCCCCACACTTGTTAATTTGAATTATGGGAAGAGGTTCGGTACACATACCCATCCCATCAGCCTGCTCTACCTCATAATCTGCACACATCATATGATCTACAAGTGACTCTTCATCAGATAAAGGACTCATTGGTGTGGTATTATCCTCCACAACCTCCTCCTTCATGTGATAATAATCTCTAATATCGTCAGGTAATGGTGAGAGGCGTTCTTCTATCTCTATCTTCAATTTTAAAGTATGACACTTAGAAACTAAGCAGCTGATTCGGTCTTCATCGGACAGGTTGGGTGTTGCTAAATATTGCTCGAGTTTGGACAAAGTTACTTCCAATACGGCAAGCTCTTTTTCCTCCTCGGTCTCATAAACATAAACACCCTCGGGCTCAGAATATTCTTCGGGATGATATTGTCGATATCCCTGATACGGTCTATAGATGCGCGCTTCCATCATCTTTTTATTCCAATACTTCGGGTTTTCCGAATACACCGGGCACACATCATAATCATAAGTGTGATCGCGACCGCAACAAAAACATAGACCATCCATCCTTGCCTCATAATAAACTTCCTCGTCCCGATCGTATCCATATGAATAATAGTCATCCTCCATTTCTGATTCATAATCGTCAACGTATGATGGAGGTGGAAGCTGTGAAACATAAGACACCGGTTTTCCATGTGCCCTCCTGTAGTGAGCCTCGTGACAACCAATACATGGATGTCGTGGAACCCCACATAATCTACACGTAAATAAGCTGAAATTTGTGTAATGCCCTGTCATCCTGCACAACACAACTCAACTACCAAGTGTAAATCATGAACATAAAGAAATCTTTTTGGTTTTTTTTTTAATTAATTTTTTTTTTCAAACTAATACACAAGATAACACACGTTGCGCACTACTCCCCGGCAACGGCGCCAAAATTTGACGTGATGTCGTGGGTCACGCAAATTTAATCCCAATAACAACTATAGACAGTGGTAATAGGGTATCGAACTCAGGGAGTATGTGGAAAGTGTATCGATTTTATAGCTTTGCGATTAAACTACAATTAACCTAAATTGCAGAAAATAAAGATCAATAATTTGGATTGTTGTTTTAGAAAACTAAATTAAAAACTAATTTCAAATCAAATGTTGGTTGTAAAACATATTAGGAGAGAACAATGACCATCTTAGGATTCAGTTTCTTTAAACAATTGTGTGAAATTTCAACTAGAAAGAGTTACATAGACATAACTCGTGCATGAATAATCGAAGTGATAAAAGGGAACAAAGTACTCGGATTTATAAACGCGAGGTTGTTTCCCGATGATCAATAACCAACCCTAACCCTTCCCGTGATATCTCGATTGCCAACGGAACCAAGAACGTACGATTAAGACTAGAAATTGCACTATCGATTAACAAACTACAAACAATTAAACATACACCATGATATTCAAGCAACGCAAGTTATCATTCTAGAAATTCAGAAATAAACACACAAAAGTTCAAGAGAAACCTTCACCTAAGATGATCACCGAAAGTTTTAGCCACACATAGCTTGGTGAATCATCATAACAATAAGTTCAATGTTCATATGAATCAAAATCACAAACCGAATGTTAGGAATTGTCCAAAACCAAGCTAGAACAGCCAAAATCGCCCCTCCAATGTTCTCTAACCGACCAATCATGAGAATAGGTGAAAAGACACCCATAAACCGACTTAATGATGGCAGTTACAAAATTGATCGCAGACTCCACCGTAATTTACGGTCATACCGTAAATTACGGTACACTTCATAATGTTACGGTGCATGGAGACTGATTTACGGTGAGCATTAAGTGCATTTCAGGTCCACCGTAAATTACGGTGGGACCGTAATTTACGGTGATAACCTGAAATTTGTGCTTTGTTCCATCTTTTGCTCCACGCTTGACCCGTTCAACTCCAAACCCTCCAAAGCTGCGTTTAATCCACTTTTTAGCTCCCGAACCGCACCTGAAACGTAGGCAACAGTAGTTATCTAATTCAAGATAATTACACGATTAAGTGAAGGATTATTTCGTCTTTTAACATGATTAAGGGTTGTCCAATGGACCACCCGTCACCCAACACGATCTCGAAACCCTTATTCGTGAAGCCCAACATGCGTGCTTTAACGAACGCACGCTGAAGAGGGAACGAATCTATCACGATGGAGCCCAGCTTGTGAGCAAATCCAATGGGATATTCCACTTTCTGGACCGAATCTGGATCCCTAAGCAGACCAATTTGCGACAGATCCTGATGGACGAAGCCCACAAATCCCATTATTCTATTCACCCCGGTGCTGACAAAATGTACCAGGATCTTCGCTACAGGTACTGGTGGCCCGGCATGAAAAGGGATATTGCCCTCTACGTTGGAAAATGCCTAACTTGTGCAAGAGTTAAGGCAAAACACCAAAGACCCTCTGGCTTACTCGAACAACCACCAATTCCTATGTGGAAGTGGGTAAGTATAGCTATGGGTTTCATAACGAAGCTTCCGTACACGTCATCAGGTCACGACAGCATATGGGTTGTTGTTGACCGTTTGACTAAATCAAGTCACTTTCTGCCTATACGAGAAGACTACAAGGTAGAACGATTAGCCCGAATCTACACCGACGAGATCATTTGTAATCATGGGATGCCTCGTGACATCATCTCTGATCGTGATGCTCGGTTTACCTCGCGACTGTGGGAAACTGTAACACCCCGAAAATGGGCTTGGTAATCAAACCGAGTTAATAATAAAAGACGGGTAAAGCACCGTTAGTGGTAAAATTTACCCGGTAAATATTAGGATTTAAATAATTAATCCTAATAATAAATAAAAAGTGAATAAAAGCTTTTAAGAAATAAAAGCTTAGAAAGCCCGAGTTAACGGGACTTAGAAATACTACGGGTTATAACTCCCTGAACCCACCAAGTTAACTAGGAATAATTAACCTAGTTAGTTAATTATTTGAAAACAATAAAGAAAGGAAGGAAACTTGAAATAGTTAACCATTTTATAAACTTGGAACTTGAGGGGCTAAAAAGAGGCAAACATGAAAATGTTTTAAGATAAATGAAATAAAAACCAAAACACACACTTTGTGTGTGTTTTAGGTCGATCAACATCAGGAGCAAAAAGGGGGTTCCCTTCCAAGAACCCTAATTCACGAAAATTGGCCAAAATCAAAGGGAAATCGAGCCGGAAATTTGGTGCTTTTAATAAAATCGTGATCACCAAGCTTAGGGGATCACAAGGTATGTTGAATTTTGATGTTTAGTAATATTTCGAAATTATGATGAACTTGCATGAACGAAATTCTTGCATGGATGTTCAATGTTATAGTGATATTAGTGTGGGTACAAGTCAAGAAACAAACCCTAGTAGAAATCTTGATGAATTGTTGTCAAACTAGGGATTTGATAATTACCCTATTATGAGCTAAGTGGGTTTTGGTTGAATTGATGAAATTGATGTTCTAATGGTGTTTATAAACATCATACTAATTCATATGAATGAACTACTTGAACAAATTAGAGATTTTGTTAAGAGTTCATAAGTAACTAGAAGTGGGTTTTGTTAGAAATGATGAAATCATGAAGAACTTGAAGTAATATCACTTGTATGTGATTAACAAGTAAACTAGGAAGTGGGTTTTTATGTAATAGTAAAGATGATGATAAGTTCATGTTTAAAATCATCATATTGAATAATAGAAACAAGGCACTCAAACAAATTAAGTGATTTGGGAACTTGTTCATACATGATTGAAATGGGCTTGAATGTTATGATGAAATTTGGTAGCCATGTTCATGTAACTAAGTGTATAAGATCATGTTAGCTACTAACTGGTAGATAGAACTTGAATGTGCATATTATATGATTAAATGTAGTTGACTTTAGAAAGTCAAACTAACTAGTGATGAAGTTGAATAAGTGGTTTCGGCTAAGAAAATAAGTAAAGTGGTATAGTCGTGATGGTTAATGACTAATCTAACCACTTTGTAAATGATGAACAATAGTTGGCGCTTAAACAAGCTAGGTGAAGCTTGGAGTGAAAGCGGGCCAAACGAGTCAAGCATAGGAAGAGAACGTAGCTCGGATGCAAGGTAAGTGAAACTTACACAATTTTGTAGAATGCTTGTTTATTCTATATGTTATAAATGCAATAACAATAATATAGAAAACATGGATTTCTAACGTGATCGATATGAGTCGGAACATGTAAAGATGATAAAAATCTTGGTTTATGGCAAAAAGGGCAAAACGGTAAATTAATCATGTAAAGACTAGGAAATTATGAATTTCCGTCAAAATTATCTTGTAGTATAATCTAATGATGATAAGAAGGGCAAATTGGAAATAGTCAAGTATTGACTAATGTAAATTGAAGCCTAAAGGATACCCTTGGCCTAAGCCGAAATGGGTTGAAATTGTAAGGAAAGAATTTAAGAGAAAAAGGGATTTGGAAATGAAATCCGGGACGGGATGGATGTATGAATTAGAAGTCAAAAACTACGTTTTGATTTAATAGGCAACGTCGGGCATATAGGCCAAACGGGTCAAATGGCGGTGATAACGCCATTTGACAATATCGACTAATGCGATTGTCAAGTCTTGTGTTAACAGGAGCGATTAGCGATTCGGTTAATTTCGCCCACACTAAATGTGATAATAAAAGCGAGGTATAAATTGGGTCTATATGTTGACCCTAGCCAGGTACGTATGCATACGATTATGGTTAACATACAAACTTGGTCAAATATGTAGTGAAAGCCCCTCGTAGTAAATGAGGGGCTAATGTTGACTAAAATGCCCTTGAAGGGTAAATTGAGCAAACAACTTATAAAGGTTGTTTAGGAACTTATCTTATGATCTTGTAACCTTTAGACGCGTATGAAAGTTTTAGACATAAACTTTCAAGAGTTAAATGCTTAAATTGTGTGTTGCCGCAAAAATAACACATCCGTGGGATTAAACTCGGAATAAATAGTCCATTTCGTTAAATCCACCACATTCATAGTTGTGGTGGAAGACTAGCTAATAACAAACTGGTGGAACTATGAGGTACATGAGGAATGAGCACAGTTCGTGCTTAAATGGTCGTAAATACCTTTAACGGGTCAAAATAAGATTCTAAACAAAAACGGGTAATTAATTGCGTAGAAACCCGTGTTCAGTACTTAATATGATTGACAATATTAGAATTTAAGGGTTCATGATGAATGGTGGTCAAACAAACATGTTTGTTTGAATAAACACATAGTCGGGTCAAAATTGTTGAAAAGATAATAAGCCGAAGGCTTAAAAGTCCCAATTTTATTTAATCCGGATGTCAGATTTTAACTCCATATGATGGAGAATTAAATTACAAACATGTAGGAAGAAACGGTAGGTCAAACGGATAAGCGGTTTGAAAGATACGAAAGATTTCGTGTCAAATTACGGCAAAATGGAAAGGCTGAACCCAGGGTCCACCGTAAATTACGGTCCCACCGTAATTTACGGTGGAGATAATTTGTTTACGGTGAAGGTCTACTGTTTTACGGTAGAAAAGCTTGAACCCAGGTGCCACCGTAAATTACGGTCCCACCGTAATTTACGGTGGAGATATTTTTTATATATTTTGTTTTTCAATTGAAAAATCAATTGTTTTCCCGGACATCATTCGGACATGATTTAAACCCCGTATGACTAAATCATTTCATGATATTGAAATGTAGGTACTTTAGGACGCCGGAAGACGATCAAGCTCAGTGAAGAACCGAACACGATAAAGACACACGCTTCCGCACTTTGACACATTGTAAATTTTTAAACAACGAATTCAACCACGTTATGTGGAATAACTTATGATTTGCAAAAGTTTTAATAAACCCGTATTTCCGATGTATATGATAGTGATTAATTACATGATTATCTTTCAAAATATACGTTAAACCTTGCTTTACAAGAACGGGTGTTACAGAAACATTTCAAAAAGCTCTTGGTACGACGCTTAATCTAAGTACCGCTTTCCACCCTCAAACCGACAGGTCAGACTGAAAGAACGATTCGTACTCTAGAAGACATGCTCCGTTCGTGTGTCTTAGACTTCGGTGGTAATTGGGATAAATACCTGCCGTTAGTCGAATTCTCGTATAACAACAGCTATCATTCTAGCATCCAAATGGCACCATTCGAGGCATTATACGGAAGAAGATGTCGATCGCCTATTGTGTGGAACGAGATTGGTCACTCGCAACTAACCGGTCCTGAGCTACTGCAAGAAACAACAGACAAAATTTTCCAAATTTGGGACAACCTAGTGAAAGCTCGGGATCGACAGAAAAGTTACGACGATAAGAAACGCAAGCTCCGTGAATTTGACGTTGGTGACTACGTACTCCTAAAGGTATCACCTTGGAAGGGTGTAGTCCGATTCGGCAAGAAAGGGAAACTAGCGCCTCGATATGTTGGACCTTTTAAGATTCTGGAAAGGATCGGAAAAGTCGCCTATAGACTCGAACTACCGGAGGAACTTAGTAACGTCCACCCGACTTTCCACGTGTCAAACCTCCGAAAGTGCCTAGCCGACCACGACTTACATGTCTCTCTATGACCTGCAAGTAAACGAAACATTACACTTCGTGGAGAAGCCTGTCGAAATCATGGATCGCCAAACCAAGCAGCTCAGACGCTCTTGTATTCCTATTGTGAAAGTCCGATGGGAAGGCAAAAGAGGCGCAGAGTTCACTTGGGAACTCGAAAGCGACATGAAGACGAAGTACCCGCAGTTGTTCAAAGAGAAAGTCTAGAGAGAGAAAGTGACATCGTGATTCAGGTGCTTTGTACGATTTCATATCAATCAATAGAATCACCGATTATTTTACGTTCTCGTGTGTTCAGTCACGTTCGTGTACGGACTCCGCACGGCACACGTTCGGTTCGCAATCGTTTCGGAGTCAAACCAGTCCGAACAGAAAGTTTTCAAACGTGATTCACGGTGTTGTACAGTTTCCAGCTTAATTTCGGGACGAAATTCCCTAAACAAGGGGAGGCTGTAACACCCCGTGTTTTCACAAGTCAAAGTCAAAGGCAAGGTCAAAGTCAACGACCGATTGTACGAATTTGACTTATAGTAATTTCCTTATTTTAATTATATTATGTGGAGTAAGTGTTGTTAATTGCTAAATCGATGTGTGATAACCGCTATCTAATCGACTTACGACTGTGAATCATAGGAAGTAGCAATGCAATAAAGTTAACTAATCGATAATCAAGCTATGCTACTCGACATCGAATCATGATACGAACCGCAACTCTACTTAATCTGGTTATTATACGTGTGTGAGTGCCTTATGTGTTACTTGTGTTATATATATATATATATATATATATATATATATATAGGGAGCCGCTAGAATGAGAACCACCACGAGTTATGAGAACCACGAGAACCGCGCCCCGCGGGTGGCCGTCGGCGACGAATTTTTTTTTACACCTAGATCCGTATATTTTAGTGGGGGGTTTAAATTTTTGGTTCAAACGGCGCGCCCGAGGGGGTAGTTTTTTACGCCCAAAGTTTGGTAAAAAGAAAAAAGAAAAATTAAAAAAATTAAAAAAACCCAAACTTTGGGCGTAAAAAACTACCCCCTCGGGCGCGCCGTTTGAACCGAAAATTTAAACCCCCCACTAAAATATACGGATCTAGGTGTAAAAAAAATTTCGTCGCCGACGGCCACCCGCGGGGCGCGGTTCTCGTGGTTCTCATAACTCGTGGTGGTTCTCATTCTAGCGATCCCCTATATATATATATATATATATATATATGTGTTGTGGAACTCAATCAAAACTCGAAACATAATCGAACTCGAATCCGAATCGAAAATCAAACTATGATAATTAGTGGTTAGGACTGAAAGTAATTAGACTAGGAAACCCTATCGTGACGAGCCGCTCGCAATCGAAATCGAAACGTAAAAAATCGTCGCGTCAAACAATCGAACCAAGTGCCATCCGGCCGGATAGCCATCCGACCGGATAGCCACTACGTTCCGGGTCAGGCGTCATCCGACCAGGATGTCATCCGACCGGATCGTCATCCGGGCGGTACGTCATCCGATCGGATAACCCTTTCCTCTTTTGGAATCCTATAAATACCCCTTTCATTATCATCTTTTCCACTTTTGGAAACCCTTTATCCGAACTGTTCGTGCTCCTCACCTTTTCTTCGATTTCTCTCAATCCAGGTAAGATCTTGCCCTAAATCTTGTACGTTCTTGATCTACACGCACTCCTACACCTTTCTATCTTTTAAATCTCAACTTTTAACCGTGAAATCACTAGATATCGGGTGTTCTAGGGTGACGTCATCATGTGTTCTTCAAGAACTTCATGTTTTGACTTCAATCCACCAAGAACAACCGAGATCTAACCGATTTCCACGCAAACATACAAAGATCTTGTAAAGATCTCGACACAAGAAGGGTGAAAAAGGATTGGAAGATGGTCTCTAACTTTCTTTCAATTGTTTTACACTCATTACACTCAAAACCGATAGAATCGGACCCGGTTTTAGTCTTCTACTCGATTGTAGTGTTGTACTAGCTCAAGATCCGGATTCTATCCATGAGACTACCGATTTCGGGTTAGTCAAGAACAACCGTCTCGAGCCGGTAACCGGCTGGGCTAGGGTGATTCCTGGTCGGGTTGGTCACTTGGGTCGAAACGGAGTCCTATTGGTTAACACGTTGTCAAAGTGTCTCGACATAATGACAAACTATCAAAACGACCAAGTGTAGGACGAACGGAACAACCATAACGGATTGCTATCCGACCGGATTACAATCCGATCGGATAGGTCATCCGAACGGATTGCCATCCGAACGGATCACACTTGGGTCCCACCTTTAAAACAATCTTAACTGAAGTTTGAGTATCGAACGAATTACAATCCGATCGGACGACCGTCTAACTGGATTACTCTTCGGATCATGAGATACTAAGACTTTAAAGACGTAAACAATTTTCAACATGTTCAATAGCAGGGTTGCCATCCGATCGGACTGCCATTCGATCGAATGACGCTTCTGTTGTGAATTTGCTTTCAACAAGTAACCTCATCACTATGTCGCCGTCCGACCGGACCACTTTCCGACCGGATGACCATCCGAATGGATTGTCATCCGCACGACCAGTCATCCGATCGACCGACTCGATGGATAGAGATACTTCCGTGTTTTCAAAATACTACAACGAAAACTTCAAAAGACAAGCCATCATACACAAACTCATCCTTCTTATAGGAAGAAACAATCCACTCGAATCGTCATCCGACCGGACAACTGTCCGACCGGATGACCATCCGAACAGATTGTTATCCGCATGGATTACCATCCGATCGAACCACTATCCGACCCTTTCACACTTTGTGACGTTTTACGCATAACTTATCGTTATGCGATCAAATCTATTCAGGCTAACCTTACTCGCTAAGCGCTCCCTTCAATCCATTAATCGTTGTGAGTATACTCGATCCCTTTTTGCTTTAAGCACTTTTGGGTGTTACAAACGTTACGAATATTCAAACTACAACAATCACACTACTTAATACTATTTGCACGCTAACCGTTAATGCATGTTATATGTGGCTTATGAATGCTTGTTTGTTATGTTTACACATGGAATGCTGTCTACCTGCCTTAGCAACGACAATACTATAGTTTGGACTCAGCACCCGTTTACACGGGGGTTGTTAAGGATCATCACTTGCATGGATTACGGTGGTAATCATGTATTGCGAACTGCCTCGGGCAGTCAACCCGCAGTCATTGGTATCGACGGATCTATGTCGATAACTAACGTGCTTCATTTCACTATGTGTACGTGCTGGTTATGCGTAAACGAATTCGAACTCTATATGCTATTATCAAACTTGTATGCTCACCTTTACATTTTATGTATTGACATTATTTTAACGTATGTGACAGGTGCTTAGGACGCACACTTGGTAGGAATTTGAAGCTAGAATAAAGCTTTAGAGCCCAACAAATAGTTGTCTGTAGTGGTCAAACTAAGGGTCTCTAGAAGCAGATAAACAATTGCTGTCTATTTAAATCTGAGTTGTCGGAACAGAATATTTGCCTGGATCTTATCTGTAATAATTTGTTTACTGTTTGAGACATGGTATGGGACATGTTAATTTAAATTGAATGGTAATGATAGTTGTCATGGAAACTTCTGGACAATCTGTTTCGCTCAGTGTCATGCCCCGATGATTCCGCCATCGGTTGGGGTGTGACAGAAAACTAGCATGCAAAAGCGGTGCAACCTGCTGTACAGGCATCTGTGCAGTTTTTTCTGCATCTGCAGGTTCTACGCGGCCCACGTAAGGTCTGGCCAAGGCCTACGCGGCCGGTATAGATGTCAGATCTGGTCAACAAGTTTTCAGACTTTGCATTTTTGGTCCCTGGTCCCTCTAAACATGTTTTAATTTCAATTATTGCACTTTTAACCCCCAAACTTGACTTTTAAGGACTCTAAGTCATAAACAAACTTTGTTAAGCTCCCGGTTAGTTATACGATCACCGAAAAGTCCTGAATTTCAACGTTGACGCTTTTAACCCCTTATTTACAAATGTTAACGTATTTTCCTCATACGATATCGAAACCTTGTGAAATTTTTATCACTTATTCTCGGGAGCATAATTAATCGTTACAAAGCTTCGGGTTCATTAAAAGGTCACTCAGAGGTATAATTTAAACATGTTGACACATTTAACCTTTGCGACTTGCAAACTTTCACTTTCTTCCACAAACGGTTTCATACGATTCATGATTCATTCGTTTAAGGGTATAAACATCGTGTAGGGTTGTTGAAAGGCAAAATTATCAAATGTTGACACATTTGAATCCTTCTACACACATACTTTCTTTGTTTGTCAATTTTAGTCCCTCTGAAATAATTCCTTACATGTTTAAAGTCCATGACACGTGTCCTTATAATATTAGTCGTGATTTTACGAGGTGTTACAATGATACATTTATGGCGTTTTATAAATCAATAAGAGATGATAGATGTTGAATAAGACAATAACAGTTAAATGGCGTTTATAACAGAAACCATACATTTTTGGCGTTTAGTAACAAAGCTATGTCAGGATACATGTTTGTGGCCTTTAGTAACACATGAGTGATATGTAAAATTTCGTTCTTATACATTGTTAAACAAACGATATAAATTTTGGCGTTTTGGCAACAAAGTATCAAAGTGTATTTTTACATCACGAAAAGTAACATTTGTGTACCATGTCCTCTTGTTGTCTTCTTTCGTTGCTCCTTCGTTTTTTGGCGTTTTGGAGCAGATGACCCTTCCCCTTCCACATTTATAGAAACTGCAAATTTTTGTTAAAATTAGAACGCCAAAAGCAGCATAAACTAGCACAATGTAAATCGAAGTTAACTCACTATGTTTTTTTTCCTCTGGATCTGATTTGATCTTTCGACGCCATAGTTTTTGTTGTTTCGCATTTTCTAGGGTTTTCGCGTTTTACGTTGGTTTTGGGGAGGTTTCTCTGGGAAGTATATATGTTTCGGTCAGGCTTTGATGTGTTTTGTATATGAACATTTACCTTTTTGCCCTTATGGAAGCGCGCCACAGTAATAAAAGTGATGTTATTTACGAAAACGCCACCGCGTCATGTAGTCCATAGATTGTTTTGATCTGACGGTCCATAATCGTTCTCACCGTTCTCACACTTTTAGTCGTTCTCTCTAAAATCTGACCCTATATATATATATATATATATATATATATATAGGTAGAGGATCCTGTAAAAAGTGTTCAAAGTGTAAGAAGTGTATTATAACACTATATATAATACTATATAACACCATATAAACACCGTATAACAATATGTAACACCATATAATACGATATAACACTATGTAACACTATATATCATTATATAACAAATATAACACTATAGGTTGTCTGATAGCATGTCTATGATAGATGTATAGTGTTATATTTGTTATATAATGATATATAGTGTTACATAGTGTTATATGGTATTATATGGTGTTACATATTGTTATACGGTGTTTATATGGTGTTATATAGTATTATATATAGTGTTATAATACACTTCTCACATTTCTCACACTTTAGGCCCTTTTTACACTATCCTTACCCTATATATATATATATATATATATATAGAAGGAGATACAGAAGTGGGATGTGTGAATATTAACTCCATAGATTATCGGCCGCACATATTTCCTAATTATCAAATTTTAAGGTATTATCGATGCATCTAAAAACATGTTTATCCTTTTCATATCATTATCATCGTCTTATATATATGTTTTTCGTAACTAAATTATTGGTTTAATTGAACTATATAGTTTTTAACTTTTGTATAATGAAATTTAATGAATATAATGTTAAATAATGGAGAATTCTAACAATTTGGAATTTGTAGAAAGTTTATAAATTTTCAAACTTTGTTAAAATAATATTATAAAAGTTCAAAAGTATGTAAACTAGTGGGATTATCCGCGGTTCGCTCTAGGCTTTCGATCGGCATGGGTTAGGTTCAATATGGTACAAACACTGTGAATAGCACCGAAAAAAATACGTCCAAAAATGTGTTACATCGATCGAAAATCGTAGAAACAAATACCAGTACAAATACCGTTGTTGTCCGGCTGACACCGTTTCGATTTGTCACGATATCAGTGTACTGTTACCGTGCTGACACTCGTTATAGTGTATGGTATCATTTACAATCTCCAAGTTAATATATTATTTACGTTTTTAAGCATGAATCCAAACCCCTCGTTGGCGATTACTGGACAACGACACTCCAAAAGAAAACCCCGAACCCCTATTTAAACTATCCACCATTCTAAGAATACCCGCGTTTTCCCAGCTTCAAAATGTCGAGTTCTCCCAGTTTCAAAAATTCAGTTAAAGACGAAGAGATGACATTTTCATAATTCTCAGCATCCAAAAGCATTAACAATCCTACAGTAGTTTATATATGTAAAAACAATCAAGCAGTGACAACTTAGAGGATGACCAAATCGACACCTGGAGGCAATATTGGTGTGACCTGGAGGCAATATTGGTGTGACCTGGCGCTTGGCAGAAGATCGAGCAGCTTGCTCTCTCTTCAAAAAGTCCTCTGTAGTAAAATCTCCCCCAGAAGCATGGCAGCAAGGATCTATGACGATTTTTTCAAGTGCAGCAGCATTCTCTATGACGTACACAGCAAGCTCGACGTCACTGATTCGACCATAATATCCAATCATTTCAAGAAGCTTCAGGTGTTCATGAACGTGAGGAGACGCAACACGTCTTACTTTCCTCCTCCTTTTCGTTGGTGTATACCAATGTAGCTGCAAAAAGAACATAAATTGGCCTTTTATGACTCATTTAATACAATTACAACTTAAACCCACCGACCCATTTTCGGTCATTGGATAAATAGGTTACACAGGTCATGTCAGGTCCAACGATATTAAGTGTGTCCAGCATAGTTTGATGCCTTTTGACACAAGTATATATACGAGTGGGGTCTGGATTCATCCATTCAACCCGCCACACACTAGTTATATTGCTTTTACTTTAAATATATCAAGACATAGCACACTGCACACGTACCGATATTGAAAAAGTCTCCAAACGCGGACAGGCCTGAGCTATTGAAGTGAACTCTAGTAGACAATCATCTTCTTCAGCTCCCATTACCAGCAATAATTTCTTCACATTTGGAAATTTTATAATGGCATTAACATCTAAACCTTTCTGAAAAAAACATGAAACCGCTGTGACGATATTTTAATTCACTAACGATTATAAACACATTGGAGAAGAATTACTAACCTGTGGACTCCACATGTCCAACACAAGAACCTGAAGGTTGAGAGCACAAGATGAGATCTGACTGAACACATTATTCTCTAATCCTACACTAACTTCACCGATATCAAGTTCTTTAAGCTTTGGAAGATCACTGAGATGGAATTGTATTTCTGGACCACAATATATGAATGAGACAAGGTCAAAACCGTATAAGGAGATGGATTCGAACCCGGAACAATCCACTAGTTTAAAGTGTTTCAAGTTGATGTCTTGCCCACCAACATGAATACGAGGGAACAAATCCGAGCCAAACATGTAAAGCTTTTCAAGATGCGGAGAATTCTTTAATATTATGTTTAGGGTTGTTTCGTGCAAGTTGACACCCTTCAAGAAAAGCTTTTTAAGAGAGAACATCTCCCCATCCATACTTGATGATGGTAAACAGAACTCATAGTTTTCGTCTGGATCGCGAACGGCGTAATTTTTATCCAGTAAGTCTAGTTCAAGCCTCTCAACTTTCTTGTCTAGAGCAAACTGAACCCAATCATTGATCGCCTCAGAATGACTATCATCCAAATCAAATCGAATCCTAATATCTTGAACCATCGGGTGGTTGTAATAACTGCTGATGACATTATACACCTGCTTGATGTACTTGGCCCTCTCTATATCACAAAGTTTCTTATCTTTGACCATCTTTTTTAAAGTTTTAGTACCATCAAAGTTCAGTCGGAGCAAATTACGCCATAACTGCCTCCACCTCGTGGAGAGAATGCTTGTGACCGCTGCATCTTTAATAGGCATAAGAGATAGTATCATAACAAGAACATCATCTGGCATTTTGCTAATCAAATTTGGTCTTCCACGATCCCCCTTCACAAATGCAAGTCATAAGTAGCCTTAACAATACTCACATACACAAGTAGGGGAGGGTTCAATTAAAAACCACTAACCAAAGTGAAAACCTGAAAACTAACTAAAAAGCCTAAAAAAACATACAATTTTTTTTTTTTTACAAATTTTCGCTACTTTTTATATATATAAAAAAACTTTTTTTCAAAAAAAAAAAAAAACCCTTGTACTACACATGTGCATTTTATGTGTACTACAATTTTTTTTTTTGAAAAAAAGTTTTTTTTTTATTTATAAAAGTAGCGAAAATTTATAAAAAATTGTAAAAAAAATTGGTATGTTTTTTTAGTTAGTTTTCGAGTTTGCACAATAAAAGGAGATTTCGCTTGAACCCTCCCCTACACAAATAAACAAGTAAACATAATATACGGATTGTGTTGTTTCCACATAAATAAAACTCTAGAACGATAATATGCATTAGGAAAAAATGATCACACACACAGACAATCAATGCAAAAACTCAGTGGTTAAACTAGGGGTGTTCACAGTTCGGTTCATAACTGTGAAACCGCCCAAACGGGGCATCGGTTTGGTTTCATTGTCGTACAGGCAAAGCTAAGGAACTGAACTGTGTTTTCATGCGCCTTACAAATGCAAGTCATCAGTAGCCTATAGTAAACCTGATGTACAGATTGTTTAATTTTGACATGAGTGAAACCCTAGAACCTTTATATATACAATAGAAATAAATGATCACAAAGACAATTCAGTTAAAAACAGAAATGAATAAACGTGATGAGATGACATCAAATGAAACTATCGGAAAAAAAAATGAAGAAATCACCTTCTTTTGAGCAGATCGTCGCCTTGTGTTTTTCATTGTGCTTGAACAAAAAATGATTAAGAAGAGCGCGGACTGTTTTATATAAATTTTGGGGATATTTATTTTCAAAAGTGAAATGCGCCTTGATTTTCGACCCAAAACCGTCAACCATCTTTTTTTTTTATTTTATAAACTTCCTTAAAACAAACCTTAGACCCAAACGGGCAAAAGGCCAAACAAACACAAACACCCCCGACCCAAACGGGCAAAGGGCAAACAAATTACAACATGTACAGGGGATATTTACACCGGTCCTCCCATATAATATACTTACAAGTTCTATTTTTAACCCACGCATAACCCCTAGATTTTAACTCCCCAATGATGTCACTCGAGCTACATTTTCTTTGATTAAAAGTCGTATCGTTTCTGCCTTTTCATATACACCAACATGCTATAATACCCAACACGTAGATGATTTTCTCCGTCTTCTTACCACACTTTATGAACTTGTGACTTTCTAAAATGTTTTTGAACTCGAAAAAGAAAAGCGGCGGAATGTTGCACCAAACATTGAAAACCAACCACACCCGTAAAGCCACCGAGCAAGCAGTGAATAAATGATTCACCGTCTCCTCGTCATCGCCGCATAACGGACACAAGACCGAGAGAATATCTACATTCCTTCTTCTTAAATTGACTCTCGTAGGAAGTCTGTCTAAGTTGCCTCTCCAAGTCATAATATTGCATTTGATGGGCACCCATTTACACCATATAAAGTTAGGAGGGTGGCTCGTTCCTCTTTCCGTTATCAAAGACTTTTTGACCGACTTCACCGAGAAGCCATACTGCTTATCATCAAACCAATACCACTTGTCCTTTTCGCTGGAGACTGGAGAGACTAACATTGCTAAGAACCTCCATGCACTCCTGCCATTCCTTTAACTCCTCTTCGGACTCTGGCTGTCTAGACCATTGCCAAGTATAAACTCCATTTCCTTGATCCGCTTCAATTCTCTCTACAACCCTGCAAGATTTAAACATCTCCAAACCAAACAAAAGTGGCCATCTATCCATAAAAGGAAGATCGCCCATCTAAGAATCGGTCCAAAAATGAGTATCAACCCCATTCCCCACCTTACCCAAGATCAACCTATTTACCCCCCTCCTATTTAATTTCAGTTTACATAACAACTTAACCACGTTTTTCCAACGCCCAGCGAAGTAACCGTTAAGCGGAAGAAAGCTCATATGGTTGGCCTTACCATGGCAAGCGTCCACACTTTACACCATAGATTATGATTTTCAAACCTATACCTCCATCCCCATTTAACAAGAAGAGCCTCATTGACCTATATGAGCTTGTTTATACCCAACCCTCCTTTATTTTTAGGCCAAGTGACCAATCTCAAGCCACCTAGTTCATTTTATTAATACTGTTAGACCCCGCCCAAAGGAATTTTCTCATTTTGGCTTCAAGAGTCTTTATAAACCCAATCGGCGCCTTATATAACGAAAAATAGTATATAAGCGGACTCTCCAACACCAAATTAATCAAAGTAAGCCTCCCCCTATCGATAAAGTTTTAGCTTTCCACATCGACAACCTTTTATCGAAAACCTCTATAATAGGTGTCCAGTTGTTCATTCTATTCATATTATTACCCACCAAAATTCCCAAGTATGTAAGCGGGATAGAATCTGCCTTGCAACCAATCACATGACACATTTCCAAAACTTCACCATTACCCACACCCAACCCGTAAATGTTAGATTTTTGAAGATTGATTTTTAATCCCGGAACTAAATAAAAAATTCTTAAACATCTAGCCATGTTCTTCACATTTTCCTTCTCCCATTCCCCCAGAAGGAAAGCATCATCAGCGTAAAAAAATGAGAAATAATTGGGTCGTTGTTTGGGGGTTTTAATCCATCTGAATAACCCTTCGATCTTAGCTTTGCACACAATGTTCGAAAGACCTTCCATGAACAATAGGAACAAGAACGGGGATAACGGGTCACCCTGTCTGACCCCTTTGGAACAATTGAATTCAAAAGTAGGGGATCCGTTCACTAGAACCGAGGATCTAACCGAAACTAGGATTCCTTCAATCCATTTACACCATAAAGCCGGAAAACCCATTTGCCTCATTATATCTAAAAGAAAACTCCAATTTACATTATCGTAAGCCTTTTAAAAATCGATTTTTAAAAGAAAAGCCTTTTTTTATCTTTTTTTTATCCAACCAATGAGCTCATTTAGCATTAATGGGCTATCCAGAATGTACCTCCCTTTGAGAAACGCCGTCTGATTCTCCGTAATGATAGATCTAATAACCACTTTTAGGTGATTTGCTAGAATCTTAGATATAGTTTTGCTTATCACCCCGATCAAGTTTATCGGTCGGTACTCTCTCAGGCCCACCGGATCCTTGTTTTTCGGAATAAGAGTTATGAAAGAAGCGCTACATCCCACCGCAATAGAGCCTTTGCTGTAAAAGGATACCAACAAGTTAATCTATACCAACATCCTAATGCGTGTCTAGAGTCTAGACACCTCCAATACGCTTTGTAATGGCCGATAAGTGACGTAAACATTGATTGATTGACATTTATGTACGATGTTGTCTAACATTGGAAATTGAAATTTAAAAGGTGATACGCCTCGTATTGGCCAACGAGGGGTATTATGTTCAAAATTCATCTTATATTTGGAGGCCGATTCATTTTAGAGCTTACAAAGGTTTCATCCACATTTTTTTATTTTTCGCTTCCTCATACGATTCCAGCTTTCCACATTCATCATCACAATCATACAATTCATTCATCATTGATGTCGTATTGGATGACAACTATTTTTTTGCCTAATATTCTAACAATTCATGGGTGCCTGAACGCAATCTGGTATAACATTTATCAACTTATTTGTTGTATATTTATTAAATAAGTATCATATCATTATTTCAGAAGGGGTCTGACATTCATTCTTCTTACGAGACATGGATACCTACTCAACACGAGGAGGCATTCGTATCCGACATTCGTGTCACACCCCAACCGATGACGGAAACATCGGGGCATGGCACAGAGCGAAACAGATTGTCAAGAGAAATTCCATAACAACTAAATTACCAGATAGTTAATATTATGTCCCATACCATAACCCATCAAGTAATCAATTATTACAGACATAGATATCTCAAAACAAAACATGTTCCGACAACTCAGATTTAAATAAATAAATAAATTGTTTGTTTGTTTCTAGACTCTCATTCCTACTTGATTCCACAGAGCAGGTAAAACACAGCATCCTAAGCATTCAAACACCTGCCACATACGTTAAAATAGCGGTCAATACACATAGTGTAAATGTGAGCATACAAGTTTGATAGTAATAGTAGAGTTCGAAAGCGTTTACGCATAACCAGCATGTATCATGTATAATGAGAAGCTAGTAGGTTATCGACAATGAAATATGCACAGACTAGACTGCGAGTTGTTGAATGCGCAACACATATCACCACTGTGACACGTGAAGAGGTAACCTTAACAACCCCTGTCCACGATAGGTGCTGAGTCCAAACAAATAGTACTATCGTTGCTAAGGCGTCAGGCAACAATCACTGTGTTAACATAACATACAAGCATTCATCGAGTAACACGTATCATGCAATAACGGTCAGCGTATAAATAGTGTTTGCGTCGTGTGATTGATGTGATTTAGAATAAGTAACGTATGTAACACCCAAAAGTGCATAAAGCAAAAAGGGATCGAGTATACTCACAGCGATGGAAGTTAATGGATTGAAGGGAGCGCTAGAGTGATTAGCCTGAACAGTTTAACGGTAGCATAAGCGAAGAGCGGTGCGTAAAACAGTGCAAGTGAACCAAGTGTCGAATGGTAACCCGATCGGATGGCGATCCGAACGGATGGTCATTCGATCGGATGTGTCACACCCTGACTTTTGCGGAAGCGTGATTATGTGTGACTTGCTTAATATCATTACATTCAATCATAACAACAACTATATGATAAAACCGAAGATGTTCATCCATTAAATAAGTTTTAAAAACATAACAACCTCATTGGTTTAAAACATAGAATTCAAATTCGAGTACAAACCATGCAACTTGTTTAAGAGTTCACAAAGACTCGACAAAAGACATGAAATAAAACCAGGTTTTGGAAGACGTGTCTCGTCCAGGATAAGACACACTGACCAAACCCTAAGACCATGGATGACATCTTTTATTCTTAAACCACACTTGGAACTTCCGAACGCCCGCCACATCTAATTCCCTGAAATACATGTAGTTTGAAAACATCAACAAAAGTTGAGCGAGTTCATGTGTTTGTTTGTGTGTATGAATAACCCTTGTAATCATTGAAAGTATGTATGTATGTTTGTAAAAACCTGGTATGAAAGCAACAAGGAAAACAGATCACCAATGGTTCGCAAGGCCATTGATATGTGTGAAGTGATGCAGGAAAACTCAAACCTAACAGATTTGTCTCCGGGAATAAGACATATTCACCTCATGGGCCACCCTGGTCCACATGGGTGTGGGCTCGCTACACCCAAATAGATCTATCACTCATGTCCCTCGGTCCTACAATGAGGATTAATGGTCTTAAGTGTTATACCGACCACTCACATGATCAAGTAGTACACTTCCTTAGCTAACCATACCAAATCAAAATGTTTGTAAATGGTTGTAACATGTATTTCACCCCCGAAGTTATAAAACCAAAAACAGTTAAAGAAAAGGGGGTCATGAACTCACAGTCTTGCATCTTCAATCACCGTAACTCAAGCTTCTTCGGATAAACACGACTACCTACAACGTACTATGATCTATTAGACGGGCGGTTCGTGCCTTGACTTAGTATTAATGTCTTTGAGTTACGTTTCTTTGTGTCTTCGATATTATTCCAAGTTATATAATTATTTGTTAAAACAATAAATATTTTAACTTAAATTATATTAATTAAATTTTGGAACAATTATTAAAACAATATATTTTAACTTAATACTTCCCAAGTATTTATACTTGTATATCCTTCCCAAGGATGGGTGTATTTGTATTCGTATTCTTATACTTGTATATTTTTGCCATGTATTAGGGTCGTATTCCGGTGTGTATTTGTACGTACGAGAATACGTATCTTCATGTAATTATTAAGTATCCTTATACTTAATGCTATATTAACTTTTCCGGAATAATATCCTTAATAAAAGTCCATATATATTTTCAAAATATATATTTTAAAAATATTACTTAGAAAAATTATTTATAATTTTTCCCTTGGCAAAATATTTGTATTTGCATATAAGTTCCAAAAATAATATATTTTTAAGTCTAACTTAGAAAATATATAAACTTATTTTTCTCCAAAAATGATATATTTCATATTTAATTGAGAAAATATATCTTTCACTCCAAAAATATCGTATTTCATGTTTGTTTAAGAAATGTATATTTTCTCCCAAAAATAATACATCTTCTAATAATTCCAAGAAAAAATATATATTTTTATTCACCCAAAATAATATATTTTCCTCTTGTCAAAAATATGATATAATCTTGTAATAATTGTAAAAATCATATTTTTATTCACTTGGTGTCCAAGATATTATTTACCAAAATATGCTTGTGAATAAATTTTCCGGAATATTTTGTAAGTCTTATTCCATAGTTCGGTTTCACCAATATTTTGTGTATAATTTATGTATTTAATTCTTGGAATTTTGGTAATATTTTGGATTATAATTTTTGGTATTTTAATGAGTTATATTATTTCAAGTCCTAAAATAATATAACTAATACACAAAGTATACAAATAATCACACACATGGTGACTTCTAAATATATATTTTCCTAAATACATATTTAGTCACTTTTATTTATGAAAACCAACCTCCAATATTTGTATTTTTGTAACAAAATTTATGGCAAAGTTTATGTGAGAAATTCATGGTTTAAAATACACTTGTAATTATTTGTTTAGAAATATTATTCTAAGTGTTTAATTTTTTTAGAAAATTTTTGCCAAAGTTTCCCCTAAAAATGGAGGTTTCCATGCTTTCAAGCATATCATTTTCTTTTGTAAAAATCAACACAATCAACCAATAATCAACAATAACCAATCTACACTTACCAATCTTGCCAAAAACAAGCATAATCTAATACTTCATGAACTTGAATATTTGTAAAAATTTGTAGTAACTTACTAGTGTTCTTAGTAAGCCTTGTTTCCTTCTAAAGTGTGATTAATTCTTTAAAAACTTCATTTTTAAAGAATATGGATCTTCACAACTTATAATCATATTTTTCAAAAATGTTTCTTTATGATTTTTTCTTGTTACACATATACTTCTACACTTTATTAACCACCAAAAATAAGGTTTATTTGTTTAAGAACCAAGATTTAGTAAAACTTATATTTTTAACTTGGTTTCTTGAGAAATTATTCATGAAAATTTTGATCTATATGATTAACAACTTACTTTGATCATTATTTTACAAGAAAACCACATATTCTTTCAAGTTCATGCGTCCCATGAGGATGATCCATTTACTTCTATCATGTTCATCCTCTCATCTTGCTAGATTATGTTTTTAATCATGATCTAGCAAGATCATATAATGATCAACATCAAATATATGTATGAACAACAATCATCAATCATAACAACTCATATCATCAAGATTTCTTCATATTTTAAGCTTATGTTCATGTTTACTTCTTGTGATTCTTAGTGTTCTTCATGATCAACATTATATAACATATTTTAACCACTTAAAATAGAAGTAAAATAGCAAGATCAAGGTTCTTACCACTAGCACAAGGCTAGGGATGATCAAGAGAAGAAAACAAGTGGGTAAAAGCAAATGAACAAGGTCCTTGATCTTCCGAAAGCTCCTAGCTTACTTATGCACCTTCTATCACACTTGTGTATGCTTGAAACTAGATGAAGATGAGTGAATGATGGTGGTGTGTGTGTTGGTGTTCGGCCGAGAGCACAAGGAGAGGGAGAGAGTAGTATATGTGAAGTGGTGAAAGATAGAAATGAAGTTATGATCATGGTGCATTCTTATAATCCATTTTATCATTTTAACTCATGGTTCATATGTTTAGAAAAGCATAAACATGATCTATTTTAATATTGAAACAAATTAATGTGTGGGGCCCTTGTTGGGGCCGTAGATATAGGGGGGTCTAGACATAGGTTTCAACTAAACTAGTTAGTTACTAGTTGATATCCAAGTGTAAGTTAAGTGTTTTAGTTATTAGATATTTGTATGGTGTGTTATGATGTTCGGGGACCATAACTAGCTTGGTAATGTTAAAACAGTGCTTCTAGTGTAAATTTGGTGTTTCGGGTAATGTCCGGTTGTTCGGTTGGTTACCGGTCCGTTAAGGTGCTAAACTTTGCAGTTTAATGTGCTTTATGTACCCTTTTGTGACACTTTTGATTCCCGACACTCAGGAAAGCATTCAGGACAATTTAACCATATTGCATAATATTAGATTGTTTAAATGCTGATTTTTGCTGAATTCAGCACCTTATGTGAGTTTTAGGCACTTTCCGGCACTTAAACTATCACTAGAAAGACAGTTTTATGATCCTTTCTTTCCTACACACTATACTAGTGTAATACTTGGTTTCTGGCTCATTTTGTGTCTCAACACCTTGTCTGTCTATGTACTGAACTCCGTCAGCATTTTCCTGATTTGTCTGATAATTGTGCTAACTGTGTTTTGTGCATCATTTGAATCAAATAAGCCTTCATGCAATAATGGTATGACATTAAACAATATGTGATGCACATGTATGTGTATGGCAATAATCAGGAAACAATTAAAGTCATTAAGCACTAATCATGGTTTAGTAGTTGTACGGATACCTGAAATTTTGACAGTTGTCACGGGATGTCAATCCGTTCGGATGGTCATCCGATCGGATGGCCATTCGGTCGGATTGACATTCGTTTGAGAAGGAATGTGTTTGTGTATGATGGCTTTGAAGTTTTCGTTGTAGCATTTTGAAAACAGAGAAGCATCTCTACCCTTCAGGTCGATCGATCGAACAGTCGTTCGATCAGATGTTCGATCGGATAGCGATCCGATTGGCTTGACACTTAGTGAGAACAAGTTCACAGCAGGATGGTCACTCGATCGGATAGCAATCCAATCGGATGGCAATCCGTTGGAAACTGATGTTCTTTGTGACAACTGTGATTAAACACCTCAACAAAAACATAACATGCACAAGTTGTGGCAACTGTCAAAATTCCAGGTATCTGTACAACTATTAAACAATGATTAGTGCTTAATGACTGTGCTGAATTACAATTAATTACTTGAATTGCTTTCTGATGATTGTTATCATACATACATGTGCATCATATGTTGCAAATGACAAACCATTATTGCATACAAACTTTGTTGATTCAAATGATGCACGAAACACAGTTAGCATAGTTATCAGATAAATCAGAAAAATGCTGACAGAGTTCAGTACATAGACAGACATTGTGTTGAGACACAGAATGAGCTAGAAACCAATTATTACACTAGTATAGTGTGTAGGAAAGTAAGGATCACAAAACTACCTTCCTAGAGATAGTTTAAGTGCCGAAAAGTGCCTAAAACTCACATAAACTGCAGAATTCTGCAGAAATCAGCAAAAATTCAGCATTTAAACAACTTAATATCATGCAGAAATATGGTTAAATGGTCCAGAATACTTTCCTAAGTACCAAAAATCAAAACTGTCACAAAAGGTAACATAAAGCACACTAAACTGCGTAGTTTAGCACCTTAACGAACCGGTAACCAACCGAACAACCGGACACTACCCGAAACACCGAATTTTCACTAGAAGCATTGTTTTATCATTACCAAGCTAGTTATGGTCCCCGAACATCATAACACACTATATAACACCTAGTAACTAAATAACCTAACTAACACTTGATTTCTAACTACATAAACTAACTTATAGTTGAAACCTAGCCTAAGACCCCCCCACCTAGTTCATGGCCCAACAAGGGCCCCACATATAGATTTTATTTACATTTAATATTGGATTGTGTTTCCTCTTTATAAAACATAAGAACTCTTGGAAAATTATGTGTTAGTGATTATATAAGAAACCTTAAGGTCCATAACATTCATTCTTTCACACACTACACACTTGAACTCCCTTCTTCCCTTCCCTTCACCTCACAGCCGAGAACAACAACAACAATACCACCATCATCACTTCATCTTCATTCAATTCCAAGTAATCTCAAGGGTGTAAGAAGGTGTATAAGGAAGCTTAGAGCTTGTGGAAGTTGAAGGACCTTTCTCTTGTGCTTTTATCCACTCCATTTCATCTAGTGATCATCCCTAGCCTTGAGCTAGTAGTAAGAACACTCTACACTTCAATTTACATCTTATTTTAATGGTTAAAAGAAGATACAAGTTGTTGATCATGATGAACACTAAGAATATTGAACTTGAAACTTGAACATAAGCTTAAAATCATAAGAAATCATGATGTTTATGTGTTGTTATGTTTGTTGATTGTTGGTTACTCATGTTATTGATGTAGATCATCATGTGATCTTGCTAGATATCGATTAAAAACATAATCTTGCAAGATGAGAGGATGATTATGTTAAAGATCCATAGATCATCCTCATGTAAGTCATGAACTTGGAAGAATAAGTTGTTTTCTTGTTAAGTGATGATCAAAGTGTGTATAAAGTCTTGTAAATCTATGATTTCAAGAATGGTTTTTCAAGAAATCAAGTTAAAATACAAAGTTTACTTAATCTTGGTTCTTAAATAAATAAACCACATTTTTAGTGGTTAATCAAGTGTAGGATCATGTATTTAACAAGAAAAATCCAAGAAGAAACATTTTTAGAAAAATTAATTACAAGTTGTAAAGAACTAATTCTTTCAAAAATGAAGTTTTTAAATAAACAACCACACTTTAAAGGGTGACTAGACTTACTAAATACACTAGTAAGTTACTACACATTTTTATAAATTTTCAAGTTCATGAGGTAGTAGCTAATGCTTGATTTTGGCAAATTGGTAAGTGTAGATTGATTTGTTGTTGATTGTGTTGATTTACAAAAGAAAATGATATGCCTTGAAGGCATGGAAACCACAATTTTTAGGGGAAACTGTGGCAAAATTTTTCTAGAAATTAAACACTTAGAAAAATATTTTTAAACAAGTATTTACAAGAATATTTTAAACCATGAATTTTCATATAAAGTTTGCCATAAATTTTGTTACAAAAATTATAAATATTGGAGGTTGGTTTTTATAAATAAAAGTGACTAAATATGTATTTAGGAAATATATATTTAGAAGTCACTATGTGTGTGATTATTTGTATATTACGTGTATTAGTTATATTATTTTAGGACTTGAAATAATATAACTCATCAAAATACAAAAAATTACAATCCAAAATATTACCAAAATTCCAAGAGAATGAACATATAAATTATACCCAAAATATTGGAGAAATCGAACAAGGAATATAACTCACAAAAATATTCTAGAAATTTTATTCATAAGTATATTTTGGAAAATGAAATTTTGGACACCAAGAGAACAAAAATATGATTTTTACAATTATTACAAAATATATCATATTTTTGACAAGTAGAAAATATATTATTTTTGGGTAGATAAATATATATATTTTCTTGAAAATATTAGAAGACGTTATATTTGGAAGAGAATGTATTTTCTTGAATAAACTTTAAATATATTATTTTTTGGATGAAAAATGGATATATATATATATATATATATATATATATATATATATATATTCTAAGATAGACTTGGAAATATACTATTTTTGAGACTTGTATGAGATTTATAAATATTTTGCCAAGGAAAAATTATAAATAATTTTTCTAAGTAATATTTCCTAAAATATATATTTTGGAAATATATATTGATGTATTTTTAAAGATATTATTCCGAAAAAGTTAAGTATAGAATACTTAATAATTACAATAAAATACGTATTCTCGTACGTATAAATACACACCGGTATACGCCACCGATACTTGGCAAAAATATACAAGTATAAGAATACGAGTACAAATACACCCATCCTTGGGAAGGATATACCTGTATATATACATAAAAGGTAACAAGTTAAAATATATTATTTTAACTATTATTCCAAAATTTAATAAATATAATTAATTTAACAAATAATTATATAACTTGGAATAATATTGAAGACACAATGAAACGTAACTCAAAGACACTAATTAATACTAAGTCAAGGCACGACCCGCTCGTCTAATAGACCGTAGTACGTTGTAGGTAGTCGTGTACTCCAGAGGAATCTTTGAGTTACATTCGGATTCGAAGAACGCAAAACTGTGAGTTCATGTCCTCCTTTTCTTTTAACTGTTTTCGGTTTTATAACTTCGGGGGTGAAGTACATGTTACAAACTGTTTACATACGATTACATTTGGTATGGTTAGCTAAGAAAATGTACTGCTTGATCATGTGAGTGGTGGGTACAACGCTTAAGACCATTAATCCTCGTAGTAGGACCGAGGGACATGAGTGATAGATCTATTTGGGTGTAGCGAGCCCACACCCATGTGGACCAGCCCATGAGGTGACTATGTCTTACTTCCAGAGACAAAATTTGCTAGGTTTGAGCCTTCCTGCATCACGTCACACATATTAATGGCCTTGCAAACCATTAATCGATCTGTTTTCCTTGTTTTCTTTCATACCGGGATTTACAAATACATACTTACGATGATTTCAAAGGTTTATTCGTTCACACATACAAACACATGAACTCGCTCAACTTTTGTTGATGTGTTCAAACTACATGTATTTCAGGGAATTAAATGTGGATCTGGCGCGCGTTTGGATGTTTCAAGTAATGTTGGGAATAAAAGATGTCATCCGGAGTCTACAGGTTTGGATAGTGTGTCTTATCTTGGATAAGACATATCTTCCAAAGCCTGGTTTTTATTAATGTCTTTTGACGAGTCCTTGTGGAACTCTAAAACAATTTGCATGGTTTGGATTTGGATTTGGATTTGAAGTTTGTGTTTGGTTTTCAAGACAATGTTGTTTGTGATGTTTTAAAATTAGTTAATGGATGAACATCTTTAGTTTTAACATATAGATGTTTGTTATGGTTAGATGCAATGATATTAAGCAAGTCACACATAATCACGCTTCCGCAAAAGTCAGCGTGTGACAGTTTGGTATCAGAGCTTTGATTGTAGCGAACTAGGATTCTTTCTCGTGTCTAGACTACAATCCTTAGGGCTCTCATGAAAAATATTTTTACAACGTGTTTTCATTGCATACACGAAACGCCCAGATCCATGGAACAAACCTTTTTACAAACGAAAGACAAGAAACCCGATTGTAAGGTTACATTTGTGGTTTAGTCTGGGAGACTAGGAAGGATAGAAATGATTCGTGAGGAATAATGAGGATACATGATTTCATGATACATTGTTTTTGATTGCATGCTAAGTAGTAGTGGTTGATATATGTGCATATGTCATGATTGTTATGTTACAGGCACTATGTCTTCATCAGAGAGCAGATTGTCCGACACTGATGACCCTATGGCTATTGTTTCCGATGACGAGATCGCACCAGAGCCAGAGATCTTTACATCAGATACTCAGAGCGACCCAGATCTACTATCACGACGAGGACAACTTTCATCCATTCGCATTGCCTAACTTTGGAGATGACTTACCGCTTGCTGATGGTATTCCAGACGAGTATCCTTTTGTTGTTCCCATTCCAGTCCATGATCATCTTATCATCGGGCATCCCGATGGTGATCATATTGTGGCACCGATCCTCGCTCCAATTCCTCTAGTGGTCATCCCTCCTGAGGATTGGCCGTTTGATGATCTGTTTGATGATGATGTTGATCTGCTTATTGATGGTCCTCCTGATGATGCCCATGGTGATGAAGAGATAGATGGGGACGTTGTTGCTATTCCGCTTCTTGAGATTCCTGTTATCGAGTTATCCTCTGATACTAGTTTGCACTCTGTCTCATATTCCTTTGAGTCTGTGACATCTTCAGCTTTGTAGGCAGTTGGATTACAGCGTTATGCCACTGATTCTGATGATGATACGACCATTCCAGCTGCACCATCTCCTCCACAAGATCTTGAGCTAGATTTTTGTAACACCTCGTAAAATCATGGCCAATATAATGAAGACACGTGTCATGAGTTTTAAACATGTAATGAATCAAATATGAAGGACTAAAGTTGACAAACAAAGAAAGTATATGTTTAAAAGGATTCAAAGTGTCAAAATTGGATAATTATACCTTTCAACAACCGTACATGATGTTTATACCCTTAAACGAATGAATTATGAATCATACGAAGCCATTTGTGGAAGAAAGTGAAAGATTACAAAACGCAAGGGTTAAAAGTGTCAACATGTTTAATTTATACCTCTGAGTGACCTTTTAACGAACCCGAAGCTTTGTAACAATTAATTATGCTTCCGAGAATGAGTGATAAAAATTTCACAAGGTTTTGATATCGTATGAAGAAAATACGTTAACATTCGTAAGTGAGGGGTTAAAAGCGTCAACGTTGAAATTCAGGACTTTTCGGTAATCGTATAACTAACCGGGGACTTAAAAAATTTTGTTTCTGACTTGGAGTCCTTAAAAGTCAAATTGGAGGGTTAAAAGTGCAATAAAATAAGTTAAAACAACTATTAGAAGGACTAGGGACCTAAATTGCAAATCTGTCAAACTTGGTGACCAGATTTGTGAGCCATACCGGCCGCGTAGACCTTGTGTAGGTCTTACTCGGGCCGCCTGCAACTGCCAGCGACAGAAAATGCATGGCAGGTGCCTGTTCAGCCTGTTTAACCGACTTATACGCATGGAAACTGATACCAGGGGCTGTGCAAATGGGATTTCATGCAATAGGGACAACTGTGATCATCTGGTAGCAACAATAGGGACATTTGGGATGATCTTGTTGCATCAAAGTCACTATATAAGAAGTTCTTGTTCTCAAGTTCAAATGCTCACTTTCAAAATCCATTCTAACTTAACTTCTGGAATCTCCTGGAGCTCAAGATCATTCCCTAAGTAAGCTTCCTTAACCTCTTTTAATCGTGTTTTATTAGTTTAATGGCCTAAAGTCAAAACCGTCGTAATTAAGGTTTGACTTAGTGATTAATCACTAATGGTCCAGTCAATTCTCGAATTGAAGGTAACTTTGAGTTGGTAATTATGTGGGTAATAAACCCTTAAAAGGGCACCCTCTGATTCCCACTCTAACTAGGTCAATTGTCGGGTCAAACTTAATTATAAAAAGTCAACAGAAAGCTAATTTTCAAATAAACGCATAATTAGCAATGTAGAAGCCATGGAACCTGTTTTATCACTTGTATAACTAGGTAATTAATATAAGAACATGTCTAAGCATGTTCTACCCGACAATTTCCAGTTTAGGCTCGGTTCGGAACCGAAAGTCGCAAAAGTAGACTTTTGTTTTGACTTTCAGTTCTGACCCAATGTAGCATATTTTAGAAATTCCTTAGAGCTTTTATAGGACCACGTTATAGGTTAGTGTAACCCTATGAGATTATACAACTTGGTTCCATAGTTATCCGATTCATTTGCATGTTTCCGTTATATGCCTAAATGTTGACCATTATGCCCTTTTGACTTTAAAACGAGATTTTTGAAAATGTGAGAGGACAAAACCTTTTATTACTGATTTATAAACTTGTCCTAAAAATTTGACATCAGTTTGAGGTCTAGATTAAGAGTTATGCTCAATATCGTAATTAAGAAGCTTTTTATTAATTAAGCGGCGTAATTACCATAAAGCTTATCTAAACCCAAATTTTGACACCAAACTTGTTACCCACTGATGTAATATAGTATTTTGGGATTTTTGAAGATTTTTATTTATTTTTAAGTTGAGCATAACATAGGGTTCTTGCTATAATTCGATAATTGTCGGTTATACCCTTTTCTTGAATAAAATGAGTTTTACATAATATTTTGACACCAAACTTTTTGCTACTGATTTTATATAATAAATAAAACATTTTGAACTTTATAAACTGACCAAAAACTCAGATTTCCTATTTAAACCCGCAAATCGCTTAAAACTGACTTTTACGTGTTTTAAGCGCATAGTATGGGTTAAAACTAATTTCGGTATATAAAACTTAATACCTACTGATGTTTTAAGTAAATTCTTATAATTAAACAGTAAGCAAAAGTTTTGAACTAAGAATTCTAATTTTGACCTTTAAAGCTTATGTGAAATTACCAAAATGCCCCTACGGTGCATAGATTGGTTATAAAAGATAAATTTCACATATATGCAATACCCTACTGTTATGACTTATAAAAATAAATATTTTTACTGATTATATCAGACCTGAAACTCAGATTAATATTTAAACACTTTTATAAGCTTTAAAATGACCAAAATACCCCTACGGGGCATAATTTGAGTTTAAATCCAATTTGGGCATAATGGAAGGTATCCTACTGATATCACAACATATTTAGGGCATATTAACTTAGGAAACCTGTTCATGACTCATTTGTTTGCCCGTTATGCATTTTTCGCGCTCGGTACGGTTTATGTAACTAGTTTGCATAAATTAGCCGAAACGGGTCAAACCTTATCATTTTTATCTCAAAATCCAGAATGTGTTTAGGTTACCCATATTATACAAGTATACAAACTTGTCAGGTCTAAACCACATTCTAATCCGGTCTTCGCTTAATCGTGCGTTTTGAACCGTATATCTTCTTTTAAAACTAACCGGTCTATGTTTAGGCTTAATTAAGACCCGTTAGGAATCTAATAGGTTATTAAAACCTTCGTTCTAGATTAGGAGACCAGTAAAAGATACTTGCACTCGCTAATTTAGATTTATACTTGCTCAGGTAAATACTTTTAACTTATTTTCCGTTATACGGGCTTGGGATACGGTATTATAATAATACCTCTTGGTCGGGTATGTAATTGTTTTAAATCGGATTGTGATTAATATATATTGCATAACCCGTTTTAATCTGTTTTGTTTGGTATATGGCTTTTGGGGGGGGGGGGTTAATGACCATGTCCTGGATATCCTCGGCTCATTCATTGAAATGGCCACGACTTAAGCACGGGGTGTAGGCATACACCTGATAGTTGCGTATGTATAAAAAGGTACCCCACAATAAGGAAAATTCCTTGTGGGTATTATACCTATGGTGTGTCAGTTAATCTTGTTCGGCTCTTCTAACCGGCCCTGACAGACGGCAAACATTTAAATCTGTATACAAGATTATTTTTAAATAATTGTCCCAATTTATAAAAGATATTTTGTGCCTTGTGCATTCAAATCAATTTTTCTTAAACATTTTCAAAATGAGTCGGTTAATTGTATTTACCAGTGTAAACTGACGTATTTTCCAAAAAGGCTAAGTGCAGGTACTAAACGGAATAGGTTGGCTACTCCTAGCATCAATAAAGAGTCTTGCAAGCTTAGATGTTATAAATCTGTTGAAAAATGTTTCTTTTAACTTGATCCGCCTGTGGATCCTTTACATTCCGTTGTAATACTTTGATATTACTTTTATTCGGGTTGTAATGTTTTTACCTTTCGACTTCCGCTGTGTATTAAACTGTGATAAATTGTCTATGATGATATCAACTACGTCACGATACTCCCCATCGGGCCCACCAGAATACGTGTAAATATTGGGGTGTGACAGGTTGGTATCAGAGCCAACATTGAGTGAATTAAACACTAGCCTTTTGTGTTTAATCTCAATGACACAGTTTGCCCATTCCTCGACTTTCGAGTCTAGACAAAGAACTTAGGACTAATTCTGACTTATTTTGTTTTGTCCTTTATTGTTTCTTTTGTTTGTTTTGACAGGACCTACAAAAAAAATGCCGCCAAGAATCCGAGAAAGAGGAAAAGGCAAGGGGCCATTCATCGCCCCCAACGATCCCGAGGCCGGGCCTTCACACCGACGAACTCCATCTGCCACTTTAAGCATAAGTCCTCAAGAAAACTGGAGGACCCATTTAGAACCCGCGAGGCGTTCAGTCTCGCTGAGCTCCTCACCTTCCTACCTTAACTCTTTCGAGCCTCAATCGGAGAACGAGCCCCACAACTCACATCACTCTTTCATACCCCTTCAACGCTACAACTCACACCATTCCTTCAACGACCCAACACCCACCTTTCAAAGCTGGTTCAACCCGGCAAACCAAATTGATGAGCCAATGGGCTATAACCCGTTGGGACCGGAGGACCACTTCTCCATGGACATGGAAGAGGATTCGGAACCTGCCCAGCCGCCATCTGGGACACCTACTCACCCCATCGAGATTTCAGATGGGTCGTCATATCATGGATCACCTTATCGTGGTCCAGATAGTTATGAGGCAAGGTTTGCCCAATACGACTGGGTGTTTACTCCCAGTTACCACTCACAGCAGCAGCAACAGCAGTAGGATCCCTCGGAGGATTCGCGTTTTGTAGCGGTTACTCCACCGCCACCGCCACCACCGCTGCTTAAGCAGCAGCTGCCTCCGGAGCCACCGAGGCACAGAAGAACAACCGCACGGATGTCCGTGCGAGGGGGAATCCGTATCAGCACCCCTCAGCATTCAAGTGGCAGTCATTACCTGCCACTATATGAAGATCCACAGATGGGTGGGCCTTCGAACCCTGTTTCTGAAGTGGAGTATGCGCCAGTCGCACCGCCACCAGTGGGTTATGATAACCCAATTCCTACATACGCCGGTACAGCGGCATACAACCCCTTTGAGCAGCCTGCCTTCCCGGGGTATAACTACTACAATGCCCCCAATGTTGACCCATACCTTGTAGCAGCCAACTACAATGCCCATCATCCTGAAGGGCCTTACGCATCCTCCTACCAAACCGGGTACCCACCTTATGGGTATCAACAACCACCACCTCCTCAACCTCCGCATCAGCAGCCGCCACAGCCGCCGTTGATTCAGCCCCAGCAACAACAGGAGATTCTACAGAGGTTGAGCCAGGTGGAACGGGAGGTTCAAAAGGAACGTAGGAACCACCGGGGATTTCTCAAAGGCCTGGCGAGCTTAATCAAGGGAAAGAGCAAAAGGGATCATTAAATTCCTTATTTGTTCATTTTGTATTTCTTTAATTTTCAATCAAGTCCCTGCGTGGACATCTATTTCTGTATCCAGTCCCTGTGAGGACTTGTAATTTCAGTTTAGCCCCTGCGTGGGCAAGTTATTTCTGTTAAAGTCCCGTTTAGGGCAATATGTACTCTTTTAAATTTTAGTGGCATGTTATATTTTAAATTTCATTTTTGTTATTATATGCATAAATGTAATATATGAAATAAATAAATCAAAAATCTCATTCCTTTTAAAATAATCTGCCTATTAAATATTAAATAAGAATCTTAAAAGGTATAACCTAGCCCGCATGTCAATATAGACCTGGCCATAATGGTAAAGCCTGTTTAAAAAGGATTCAAATCCTTGTTAACATCTGAAAACATGTTAACACTCATGGCAGATGTGATTCGTTAAATCACACATGTCATTCTTATATTGGATACTTCAAATTCCTTCTTTATTATTTAAACATCCATTTGTGATGTAGGGCCTACGAGCCATAATCATTGTCATGTAAGACAAAAGACAGATTGTAGTCTACGACTCCCTATCAATAAAAGGTAATAAACTACGTTCAAACCTTAATACATCGATTCTCTGAAATCATAGTTTATAATTTAAATTGTCCTTGTGACTAGGCCTTATGTGCCATTAATAATGCCCTTATTACTTTGTAATTAGGATGAATTATAATGAAAATCCTAAACAATTTTGTTTAATAAATTAACCAAATATGGTTTATAATTACCATGGTTAATGAATTGCCATAAAAGACAATTCCATAATGGACTTTTGAATAAATCTTGTCAATATTTTATGTAGCAAACAAGCTACATGGCTGGGTCAGACGAAGTCAACAGTCACCCAAGGGAGAATCATGGCACTTCTAGAGTTAATGTAGCAGGCGCGAAATTGCAGGCATTAATAGATAATGCCGTTACGCGAGCTCTTGACAGACAGTTTAATGAATCTAGTGGTACCCATGTCAGAACTCAGTCTGTACCTCATTCAAAACCACCCTCCAAGATTCATACAGCTCGCAAGAGTGATTCTCATCACTCATCAAATCAGAGGAGTGTTCCATCTAGGAAAGTTATGCTCAATCGAGAGCCACATGTCAAGGGCTGTTCTTATAAGTATTTTGTCTCCTGCAAGCCTAGAGACTTCACAGGGGAGAAAGGAGCCATCGATTGTATGACTTGGCTCGATGAAATGGACACGGTGGTTGATATTAGTGGTTGTGCAGAGAAAGATATTGTGAAGTTTGTGTCACAATCATTTAAAGGAGAAGCACTAGCGTGGTGGAGATCACTGATTCAAGCTACAGGAAAAGTCCACTTGTATAGCATGTCTTGGGAGCAGTTCATTGCTCTAATCAAAGAAAATTACTGTCCTCAACACGAAGTTGAGAAGATCGAGACTGACTTCTTGACCTTAGTGACTGCCAGACTTACCTCACCAATTTCAATACCATGTCTCGATTGGTTCAATACTTTGTTACACCGGAACCAAAATGTATCGCTCGTTTTATTGGGGGTTTAGCCCCAGAGATCAAAGATAGTGTGAAGGCGTCTCGACCTACTACTTTTAGGTCAGCAGCTGATTTGTCATTATCCCTTACTCTGGATGCGATCAGGCTGAGATCGCTTAAGATTTGCGAAGAAGGAAAAAGGAAATGTGAGGATGATAACTCATGTCGTTCTAACAAGAAGCATAAGGGGAACCTAGACCACAAGAAGAATTCTGGGTCTAACAAGGGTAACCAGCAAGTGGATGAGAAGCCTAAATGCAAAACCTGCCAGAAACGTCATTTCAGGAAATGCAGGTTTGAATCAAAGTCGCAGTCGCAGTCGAAGCCGATTGGTTGTGGGGTCTGCAAGTCCAAAGAACACAAGACTTTGGATTGCAAGAAGTTGAAGGATGCGACCTGTTATGGTTGCAATGAGAAGGGGCACATCAAGACCAATTGCCCAAAGTATGCGAAGAAGCCTGAAGAAGGCAAGAAGACCAATGTTAGGGTCTTCCAAATGAATGCACGGGAAGCAGTTCAGGATGACAACGTGATAACAGGTACTTTCCTTATAAATGATGTTTATGCAAGGGTATTGTTCGATTCGGGTGCAGATAAATCATTTGTGGATGATAAATTTTGTAAGCTATTAAACCTGCCCGTTAGAACCTTAAGTATAAAATATGAAGTAGAATTGGCCGATGGTACCGTAGAAACTGCTTCAACCGTATTAGATAGATGTTTCATATCCATTAGGAACCACTCTTTTCCCTTGTCCTTGCTTCCTTTGAAATTAGCTGGTTTCGACATAGTGACAGGCATGGATTGGTTATCTCATAACCAAGCCCAGATCGTTTGCGACAAGAAACAAGTGGTTATCAAGACTCCGTATGGTGAGCCACTTACCATACAAGGAGATACTCAGTACGAGTTGCCTAAGCAAGTGTCTATGCTTAAGGCATCAAGGTGTATGAAGAAAGGTTGTGTCATTTATATGGCACAAGTGACTATTGATGAACCAAAGCCCAAGATTGAAGACATCCCTATCATTTCTAAATACCCTGATGTATTTCCTGAAGAACTACCTGGTTTACCCCCAGATAGGCAAGTGGAGTTCAGAATCGACATAATACCTGGAGCAGCACCTGTTGCAAGAGCACCTTACCGGTTGGCCCCGATTGAGATGAAGGAGTTGAGAACTCAGTTGGATGATTTTTTGGCAAAAGGATTTATTAGACCTAGCTCATCTCCCTAGGGAGCACCAATTCTGTTTGTAAAGAAGAAAGATGGATCGATGCGTCTATGCATCGATTATCGCGAGCTTAACAAGGTCACTATCAAGAAAAGATATCCATTGCCCAGGATCGACGATCTGTTCGATCAATTGCAAGGAGCAAGTTACTTCTCAAAGATTGATTTAAGGTCTGGTTACCATCAGCTGAAGGTTAGAGATGAAGATGTGCATAAGACTGCATTCTGAACTCGCTATGGCCGTTCGGGCTCACTAATGCACCAGCAGCGTTCATGGACCTCATGAATCGCGTTTGCAAACCATACTTGGACAAATTTGTCATCGTCTTCATTGATGGCATCCTCATTTATTCAAAGAATCAAGCTGATCATGAGAAGCATCTTCGTTGTATTCTTAAACTTCTTCAACAAGAAAAGCTTTACGCCAAGTTTTCAAAGTGTGAATTTTGGCTTCGTGAAGTCCAATTCCTTGGACATATGGTTAGTGAGCGTGGTATCCAGGTGGATCCCGCTAAGATTGAAGCTATCATGAATTGGCAAGAGCCGAAGGAGCCCACAGAGATTCACAGCTTCTTAGGTCTGGCAGGATATTATAGGCGTTTTGTTGAAAATTTCTCAAGGATTGCTGCACCCCTAACTTCACTGACTCGCAAGAATATCAAATTTGATTGGGGTCCTAAGCAGCAAGAATCTTTTGACATCCTTAAGAAAAAGTTAAGTAATGCACCTGTGTTGACATTGCCTGAAGGAATAGAAGAGTTTGTAGTGTACTGCGACGCATCATACACGGGTATGGGATGTGTGCTCATGCAGAAAGGAAAGGTCATTGCCTATGCTTCCCGAAAATTAAAAGTGCACAAGAAGAATTACACCACCCACGATTTGGAGTTGGGTGCCGTTGTGTTTGCACTAAAACTTTGGAGGCATTATTTATATGGTACCAAATGTGTGATCTATTCTGATCATAAGAGCCTTCAGCATCTGTTCAATCAGAAGGATCTGAACATGAGGCAGCGTCGATGGATGGAGACTTTAAATGATTATGATTGCGAAATCCGATACCATCCAGGCAAGGTGAATGTGGTCGCCGATGCCTTAAGTAGGAAGGAAAGGGTGAATCCCATAAGAATCAATGCCAAGAGCATGGAATTAAAGAATAGTTTGAATGAAAGATTGTTAGCCGCTCAGAAGGAGGCCGTATTAGAAGCTAACTATCCAAATGAAAAGCTGGGAGTCACTGCAGAACAATTATCATATGGTAAGGATGGAATCCTAAGATTGAATGGACGGATATGGGTTCTAATCTATGGAGGACTTAGGGAAGTGATCCTTCAGGAAGCCCATAGTTCCAAGTATTCTGTTCATCCTAGCTGTGACAAAATGTACCAGGATTTGAAGGCGAATTATTGGTGGATAGGCTTGAAGAAGTCTATAGCCATTTATGTGGCCAAATCTATGACATCTGCTCAAGTTAAAGCAGAACACCAGAAGCCGTCAGGTTTGCTACAACAGCCTGAACTTCCCACCTGGAAGTGGGAAATGGTGACTATGGATTTTATCACCAAGTTACCAAAGACGAAGAGAGGAAATGATACTATTTAGGTTATAGTGGATAGACTGACTAAGTCAGCCCACTTCTTACCTATTAAGGAAACACACAGCTCAGATAAGTTAGCTCAGCTGTACGTGGATGAGATTGTATCTCTCCACGGAGTGCCAGTGTCTATCATCTCTGATAGGGATATGAGGTATACATCGCATTTCTGGAAAAGCTTCCAGCAATCCCTAGGCACTCGATTAAATTTCAGCACTGCATATCATCCTCAGACGGATGGTCAAAGTGAACGTAGTATACAGACACTCGAGGATATGCTACGAGCTTGTGTTATTGACTTAGGAGGAAGTTGGGATGATCATCTTCAATTGATTGAATTCTCATACAACAATAGCTATCATTCTAGTATTCAAGCTGCACCTTTTGAAGCTTTGTATGGAAGAAAGTGCAGAACGCCCGTTTGTTGGCAGAAGTTGTAGATGTCCAACTAACAGGACCTGATATACTCCTGGAGACGACAGATAAGATTGTACAGATACGAGATCATCTCAAAGCTGCCAGGGATAGGCAGAAAAGCTACGCAGATAAAAGGCATAAACCTCTAAAGTTTGAGGTTGGTGACAAGGTGTTACTGAAGGTATCACCCTGGAAAGGGGTAATGCGATTTGGCAAGAAAGGCAAGTTAAGCCCAAGATATATAGGACCATTCGAGATCATCGAATGTGTCGGAACAGTGGCTTATAAGTTAAATTTGTCTGAAGAGCTCAGTGGTATTCATAATGTATTCCACATCTGCAATCTGAAGAAATGTCTAGCTGATGAATCACTAGTCATACCACATACGAAAGACAAGAAACCCGATTGTAAGGTTACATGGAACAAACCTTTTTACAAACGAAAGACAAGAAACCCGATTGTAAGGTTACATTTGTGGTTTAGTCTGGGAGACTAGGAAGGATAGAAAGGATTCGTGAGGAATAATGAGGATACATGATTTCATGATACATTGTTTTTGATTGCATGCTAAGTAGTAGTGGTTGATATATGTGCATATGTCATGATTGTTATGTTACAGGCACTATGTCTTCATCAGAGAGCAGATTGTCTGACACTGATGACCCTATGGCTATTGTTTCCGATGACGAGATCGCACCAGAGCCAGAGATCTTTACATCAGATACTGAGAGCGACCCAGATCTGCTATCACGACGAGGACAACTTTCAGCCATTCGCATTGCCTAACTTTGGAGATGACTTACCGCTTGCTGATGGTATTCCAGACGAGTATCCTTTTGTTGTTCCCATTCCAGTCCATGATCATCTTATCATCGGGCATCCCGATGGTGATCATATTGTGGCACCGATCCTCGCTCCAATTCCTCTAGTGGTCATCCCTCCTGAGGATTGGCCGTTTGATGATCTGTTTGATGATGATGTTGATCTGCTTATTGATGGTCCTCCTGATGATGCCCATGGTGATGAAGAGATAGATGGGGACGTTGTTGCTATTCCGCTTCTTGAGATTCCTGTTATCGAGTTATCCTCTGATCCTAGTTTGCACTCTGTCTCATATTCCTTTGAGTCTGTGACATCTTCAGCTTTGTAGGCAGTTGGATTACAGCCTTTTGCCACTGATTCTGATGATGATACGACCATGCCAGCTGCACCATCTCCTCCACAAGATCTTGAGCTTGATCTTGAGCTAGATTTTTGTAACACCTCGTAAAATCATGTCCAATATAATAAAGACACATGTCATGAGTTTTAAACATGTAATGAATCAAATATGAGGGAGTAAAGTTGACAAACAAAGAAAGTATATGTGTAAAAGGATTCAAAGTGTCAAAATTGGATAATTATACCTTTCAACAACCCTACACGATGTTTATACCCTTAAACGAATGAATTATGAATCATACGAAGCTATTTGTGGAAGAAAGTGAAAGATTACAAAACGCAAGGGTTAAAAGTGTCAACATGTTTAATTTATACCTCTGAGTGACCTTTTAATGAACCTGAAGCTTTGTAACAATTAATTATGCTTCCGAGAATGAGTGATAAAAATTTCACAAGGTTTTGATATCGTATGAAGAAAATACGTTAACATTCGTAAGTGAGGGGTTAAAAGCGTCAACGTTGAAATTCAGGACTTTTCGGTAATCGTATAACTAACCGGGGACTTAACTAAGTTTGTTTATGACTTGGAGTCCTTAAAAGTCAAATTGGAGGGTTAAAAGTACAATAAAATAAGTTAGAAAAACTATTAGAAGGACCAGGGACCTAAATTGCAAATCTGTCAAACTTGGTGACCGGATTTGGGAGCCATACCGGTCGCGTAGACTTTGTGTAGGTCTTACGCGGGCCGCCTGAAACTGCCAGCGATAGAAAATGCATGGAAGGTGCCTGTTCAGCCTGTTTAACCGACTTATATGCATGGAAACTAATACCAGGGGCTGTGCAAATGAGATTTCATGCAATAGGGACAACTGTGATCATCTGGTAGCAACAATAGGGACATTTGGGATGATCTTGTTGCATCAAAGTCACTATATAAGAAGTTCTTGTTCTCAAGTTCAAATGCTCACTTTCAAAATCCATTCTAACTTAACTTCTGGAGTCTCCTGGAGCTCAAGATCATTCCCTAAGGATCATTAGTCGTGCTAAGTACTTCAGTAAGCATCCTTAACCTCTTTTAATCGTGTTTTATTAGTTTAATGGCCTAAAGTCAAAACCGTCGTAATTAAGGTTTGACTTAGTGATTAATCACTAATGGTCCAGTCAATTCTCGAATTGAAGGTAGCTTTGAGTTGGTAATTATGTGGGTAATAAACCCTTAAAAGGGCACCCTCTGATTCCCACTCTAACTAGGTCAATTGTCGGGTCAAACTTAATTATAAAAAGTCAACAGAAAGCTAATTTTCAAATAAACGCATAATTAGCAATGTAGAAGCCATGGAACCTATTTTATCACTTGTATAACTTGGTAATTAATATAAGAACATGTCTAAGCATGTTCAACCCAACAATTTTCAGTTTAGGCTCGGTTCGGAACCGAAAGTCGCAAAAGTAGACTTTTGCTTTGACTTTCAGTTCTGACCCAGTGTAGCATATTTTAGAAATGCCTTAGTGCTCTTTTAGGACCAGGTTATAGGTTAGTATAACCCTCTGAGGTTATACAACTTGGTTCCTTAGTTATCCGATTCATTTGCATGTTTCCGTTATATGCCTAAATGTTGACCATTATGCCCTTTTGACTTTAAAACAAGATTTTTGAAAATGTGAGAGGACAAAAACCTTTATTACTGATTTTTAAACTTTTCCTAAAAATTTGACATCAGTTTGAGGTCTAGATTAGGAGTTATGCTCAATATCGTAATTAAGAAGCTTTTTATTAATTAAACGGCGTAATTAGCATAAAGCCTATCTAAACCCAAATTTTGACACCAAACTTTTTACCCACTGATGTAATATAGTATTTTGGGATTTTTGAAGATTTTATTTATTTTTAAGCTGAGCATAACAGAGGGTTCTTGCTATAATTCGGTAATTGTCGGTTATACCCTTTTCTTGAATAAAATGAGTTTTACATAATATTTTACACCAAACTTTTTGCTACTGATTTTATATAATAAATAAAACATTTTGAACTTTATAAACTGACCAAAAACTCAGATTTCTTATTTAAACCCGAAAATCGCTTAAAACCGACTTTTACGCGTTTTAAGCGCATAGTATGGGTTAAAACTAATTTCGGCATATAAAACTTAATACCTACTGATCTTTTAAGTAAATTCTTATAATTAAACAGTAAGCAAAAGTTTTGAACTCAGAATTCTAATTTTGCCCTTTAAAGCTTATGTGAAATTACCAAAATGCCTCTACGGTGCATAGTTTGGTTATAAAAGATAAATTTTATATATATGCAATAACCTACTGTTATGACTTATAAAAATAAATATTTTTACTGATTATATCAGACCTGAAACTCAGATTAATATTTAAACTCTTTTATAAGCTTTAAAATGACCAAAATACCCCTACATGGCATCATTTGAGTTTAAATCCAATTTGGGCATAATGGAAGGTATCCTACTGATATCACAACATATTTAGGGCATATTAACTTAGGAAACCTGTTCATGACTCATTTGTTTGCCCGTTATGCATTTTTCGCGCTCGGTACGGTTTATGTAACTAGTTTGCATAAATTAGCCGAAACGGGTCAAACCTAATCATTTTTATCTCAAAATCCAGAATGTGTTTAGTTTACCCATATTATACAAGTATACAAACTTGTCGGGTCTAAACCACATTCTAATCCGGTCTTCGCTTAATCGTGCGTTTTGAACCGTATATCTTCTTTTAAAACTAACCGGTCTAAGTTTAGGCTTAATTAAGACCCGTTAGGAATCTAAGAGGTTATTAAAACCTTCGTTCCAGATTAGGAGACCAGTAAAAGATACTTGCACTCGCTGATTTAGATTTATACTTGCTCAGGTAAATACTTTTAACTTATTTTCCGTTATACGGGCTTGGGATACGGTATTATAATAATACCGCTTGGTCGGGTATGTAATTGTTTTAAATCGGATTGTGATTAATATATATTGCATAACCCGTTTTAATCTGTTTTGTTTGGTATATGGCTTTTGGGGGGTTAATGACCATGTCCTGGATATCCTCGGCTCATTCTTTGAAATGGCCACGACTTAAGCACGGGGTGTAGGCATACACCTGACAGTTGCGTATGTATAAAAAGGTACCCCACAATAAGGAAAATTCCTTGTGGGTATTATACCTATGGTGTGTCATTTAATCTTGTCCGGCTCTTCTAACCAGCCCTGACAGACGACAAATATTTAAATCTGTATACAAGATTATTTTTAAATAATTGTCCTAAGTTATAAAAGATATTTTGTGCCTTGTGCATTCATATCAATTTTTCCTAAACATTTTCAAAATGAGTCGGTTAATTGTATTTGCCAGTGTAAACTGACGTATTTTCCAAAAAGGCTAAGTGCAGGTACTAAACGGAATAGGCTGGCTACTCCTAGCATCAATAAAGAGTCTTGCAAGCTTAGATGTTATAAATCTGTTGAACAATGTTTCTTTTAACTTGATCCGCCTGTGGATCCTTTACATTCCGTTGTAATACTTTGATATTACTTTTATTCGGGTTGTAATGTTTTTACCTTTCGACTTCCGCTGTGTATTAAACTGTGATAAATTATCTATGATGATATCAACTACGTCACGATACTCTCCACCGGGCCCACCAAAATACGTGTAAATCTCGGGGTGTGACAATTTTGTTCCTGTTGATCAGCCTGATGTTGCACCTGCTGATGCTGAGCCCTTACCTGATCATGACCCTATTCCTTTTGGCATACCAGACATTGCACCCCTTATACCTGACCTAGTTCCTGCACCCGTTGACCCTCCTGTTATTGAGCCACTTATTCCTCCACCTGCACCCGAACCCGCTGATGTTGCTCCTTTTCATCATGTGGAGTCCAATATCCATCGTGTTGATTTACCTATCGTTTTCCTTCAGGACATACCCGCACCCCTTCCAGGGGAAGGTACTTCAGGCCAGCAGCCTAGTCATGATCCTTATGTCTCAGCAGCTTCTTCTCAAAACCCTCAGTCTACACCGTTTGCTCCTTTTACTTCTTCACCACTTGATGAGCCATTCTGATGGTTCCCACCGTATTCTATGGCGATTTCAGATCCCTACCATCCCTCTCATTTTGTTGGCTATACACAGGATGAGTTACTTTTATCACTTCAGCTTCAGTATGAGATTATGAGTCGCAGGATTTTGGAGCTTGAGATGACTCCTCGTCCTTTACCGTGTCCTTGTCAGCCTGCTTTTGTTCACCCTCATTCATCACCGTCTCCATTTTCACATCCACCTGTTCCTCTTACTCCTTTCCCAGAGTTTGATGCTCAGTTTCTCACTATCGAGCAACAGATCAGTTATCTGCGGCGTTATTTCTATGAGCTTGAGGAGGAGCTTGCACATGTGCGCAGCTTGCTTTTCTTTCCTCCACCTCCAACTCCTCCTCCACCACCACCATCAGCATAGTTGGTTTTTGGTTTTATGTAGGTTGCATTGCTTTTGATGAGAGCACCACTATTGAGCTGAGCTTGTGAAGCCTTTTGGAGATCACCTTTTGATTGTATGACTTTTGTAGATTGGTAGACTTGTTGGACAAGGGTAGTGTGACCCTGTGTTCCTTTTGATATGATACACTTTGTAAAACATGTAAGAATACATTGTGGTCGATGATTTATGAAAGCTCAATCGTCATGTTCTCATTAAACACGTTGTTGATTTACATGTCTGTGCTATGATTGTGATGCTATATGCTTGCTTGCTATGATAAATGCTATTATATATACGTACTATTTATTATACAAATAAGACCTGACATATAGAATCTTCTCCTTAGAAGATGCCTCCTCGAAGGAACACTCAGTTTCCCACAACCGAGGCAGAATTACAAGAACGAATTTCACAGGCAATCGCACAACATGAGGCCCTACGCTCCGAACACAGCGGAGGCACCTCAGGGAATAACCCACCTAACGGTAATGTTTAAGTCACCTAAGACACATTACAATACGTTTGGACATTTCCAAGTGCGTTTTGCTAATGCTTTTTGTGAATGATGTTGCTTGTACAGGCTATACCTACAAGCAGTTTCTGGACTGCAAGCCTCTGAACTTTGACGGTACTGGAGGTGCCGTAGCTTTTGTGAGATGGGCTGAGAAGACAGATTCTATGCTACAAATGAGTAAGTGTGCGCCAGAGCATCAAGTCACTTACATTTCTGGACTATTCCTAGATGGAGCCCTGTCATGGTGGAACCTCCAGGTTCAGACTCTAGGTGAGGCTGCAGCGTATGCTATGACTTGGGATGAGTTGAAAGAGCTGATGCATAAGAAGTATTGTTCGAGGGCTGAAATTCAGAAGTTGGAAACCGAGTTTTGGAATCTGAAAATGGATGGTCCTAAGATAGCTGAGTACGTGCAAAGATTCCACGATTTGTCGCGTGTTGTCCCCTACATGGTAGAACCAGAGTTCAAGTGAGTCGAACGTTTCATTTGGGGATTGGCACCCCAAATACTGAGCATGGTGACTACTTCCAACCCACTAACAATTACTGAGCCATTGACTTGAGCGTGGCATTGACTGAAGAAGCAATCAGATTGGGCAAGTTTTCGATTTCTGAGGGAAAGAAGAAAGAAACTCATGTCAAGTCGTCTAGAGAGAACAAGAGGAAGTTCTCAAATTTCAAGAAGGGTACCCAAGGAAACAACAATAGTGCTAACAAGCGGAAAGATGCTAATCCACCAGCCGAGGTCAGGACTGGTGCTGCAAGTTCTGAGAACAAAGGGAAAGGATACATGGGCACCCTTCCCAAATGTGATGTATGCCAGTTTCATCATGCCGGCCAGTGCAAGTTTAGGAAGTGTGGTAATTATGGAAAGAATGGTCATTCGAAGGAAACGTACTGGGCTGGTACTGGTCGTGGGAATGGTGGTCAGAGAGGAAATGGAAGTGGAAATGGTAATGGCAATGGCAACCGTGGTGGAAACGGTTATGGAAATAGAAATCAAGGAGGAAATAATAATCAAGGAGGTAATGGAAACCGGAATGGAAAAGGAAACCAGGCGGGAAATGGAAACCACGGGGGAAGTAACAACAACAATCAGAGTGGTACTGGAAACGGTCAAGGTTGTTTTAGTTGCGGAGAGGTAGGGCACTTCAAGCGGGATTGCCCAAAGAACAACCAAGCCCAGGGAAGAGTCTTCAACATTGGAGCTAGGGAAGCTCGCCAGGATCCGAACGTAGTCACTGGTACGTTCCCTATTAATCAACATTTTGCATCTGTGCTATTTGATACCGGTGCCGACTATAGTTTCGTATTTCTAGAGTTTAAGAACATACTTGGTTTAGTTGCAAGTAAGTTAGATATCCCGTACTGAATAGAACTAGCTAATGGAAAGCTAGTAGAAGCTAGTGAAGTGATTAGAGGCTGTGTGATAGAGCTTGGAGAGCGGGAGTTTTCGATAGATCTCCTTCCAGTCGAGTTGGGAAGCTTCGACGTAGTAGTTGGGACAGATTGGTTGTCAAGTAATCGAGCTGAGATCGTATGCCATGAGAAGATTATCCGTATCCCGATGATGAATGAAGAGACGATCGTGATTCATGGGGAGAAGCAGGATACGCCTCTACGGATCATTAGTTGTTTGAAGGCATGAAAGTTTTTGCGTAAATGATGTGTTGCCTTCTTAGCTCATGTCGTGGACAAAGTGGCTGAAGAACCAAAGCTCGAAGATATACCTGTGGTGAGGGAATATCCTGAAGTCTTCCCCGAAGACTTGCTAGGATTACCGCCTCAACGACGAGTCGAGTTTCATATTGACTTGGTTCTAGGTGCCGCTCCTGTCTCCAAGGCACCCTACCGACTTGCACCTTCAGAGATGCAAGAGTTGTAGACGCAGCTTCAGGAGCTTCTGGACAAGGGATTCATTAGACCAAGCTTCTCGCCTTGGGGAGCTCCAGTTCTGTTTGTCAAGAAGAAGGACGATAGTTTTCGTATGTGCATTGACTACCGAGAGCTGAACAAGCTAACCATCAAGAATCGGTATCCTTTGCCAAGGATTGATGATTTGTTCGATCAACTTCAGGGTTCAAGTTACTAATCCAAGGTCGATCTTCGATCAGGTTATCACCAGCTGCGGATCCAAGAAGAGAGTATACCGAAGACTGCCTTCAGAACTCGTTATGGACATTACGAATTTCTAGTAATGTCGTTTGGTTTGACAAACGCGCCGACAGTATTTATGGATTTGATGAATCGGGTTTGCAAACCATATCTCGATAAATTCGTGATTGTGTTTATCGATGATATTTTGATCTATTCGCGAACAAAAGGAAACCATGAGCAGCACCTTAGAGTCATTTTAGAGCTGGTAAAGAAGGAGAAGCTCTATGCTAAGTTCTTGAAGTGCGAGTTTTGGTTACGCGAAGTGCAGTTCCTCGGTCACGTGGTAAACAAGGATGGAATTCATGTGGATCCCACCAAGATCGAGGCGATTAAGAATTGGGAAACTCCGAAGACGCCAATCGAGATCCGATAGTTTCTAGGTTTAGCAGGGTATTATCGCAGATTCATTGAGGATTTCTCCAAGATTGCTCAACTGCTGACCTCCCTCACTCAAAAGGATAAGAAGTATGAATGGGGAGATAAACAAGAAGAAGCTTTTCAGCTGCTTAAGAATAAGCTTTGCGATGCACCTATTTTATCCCTACCCGAAGGCACCGACGACTTCATGGTATACTGTGATGCCTCGCGTCAGGGATTGGGTTGTGTGCTGATGCAGCGACAAAAGGTTATCACTTATGCTTCGTGCCAATTGAAGGTTCATGAGAAGAACTACACCACGCATGATTTGGAGTTAGGCGCAGTGGTGTTTACTTTGAAGATTTGGTGACATTACTTATATGGTACTCGCTGTACGATCTTTATTGATCACAAGAGCCTACAACACATATTCGATCAGAAAGAGCTTAACATGAGACAACAACGTTGGGTAGAGTTGTTAAACGATTATGACTGCGAGATTAATTGCCATCCAGGAAAGGAGAATGTGGTGGCAGACGCCGTAAGTCGAAAAGAAAGGATGAAGCCCATAAGGGTTAGGGCTTTAAAGATGATTATTCAGACCGACCTCTCATCGCGTATTCGTGCTGCATAAAGAGAAGCTCTTAAGAAAGAGAACTTAAAGGCCGAATATCTCCGACAAATGGAGAAAAAGCTGGTACCCAACAAGGAAGGAACCTTGTATTTTATGGGACGGATTTGGGTTCCGCTTTTTGGTGGTCTTAGAGATGTTATTTTTGATGAAGCTCATAAATCAAGGTACTCGATCTATCCAGGATCTGACAAGATGTACCAAGATTTGAAGGATTATTACTGGTGGCCAAGACTTAAGGGCGATGTGGCTACTTACGTTGGAAAGTGTCTGACTTGTGCCAAGGTGAATGCCGAGTATCAGAAGCCTTCAGGCCTCCTGCAACAGCCAGAAATACCCATGTGGAAGTGGGAACAGATTTCTATGGACTTCATAACGAAGTTGCCCAAGACTCCCAGAGGTCATGATACGATTTGGGTAATCATGGACCGATTGACAAAGTCTGCGTATTTCTTGCCAATCAGAGAAAAGGATAACACAGGTAAGCTAGCTGAGCTGTACCTAAGAGAGATAGTCGCACGTCATGGAGTGCCTATCTCGATTATATCGGACAGAGATGGAAGATTTGTGTCAAGGATTTGGCAATCCTTTCAAGAAGCTTTTGGTTCTCAATTGAATCTGAGTACAACTTTTCACCTACAGACGGACGGTCAAAGTGAGAGAACGATTCAAACGCTAGAAGATATGCTACGTGCTTGTGTAATGGATTTAGGTGGAAGTTGGGATACTTATTTGCCTTTGGTTGAGTTTTCCTATAATAACAGCTACCATACAAGCATCCAAGCTACACCGTTCGAGGCTCTCTACGGACGCAAGTGTCGATCACCGTTATGCTGGGCAGATGCAGGTGATAGATAGCTGGTTGGTTCCGAACTGGTCCAAGAGACAACTGATAAGATTATGCAGATTTGAGAGAGCATCAAGGCGGCTCGTGATCGCCAAAAGAGCTATGCGGACCAAAGACGAAAACCCTTGGAATTTGAATGGTTCTGTTAAAAGTCTCACCTTGGAAAGGTGTGGCACGCTTTGGGAAGCGTGGTAAGTTAAACCCACGATTTATCGAGCCGTCCAAAATCCTGGAAAGGGTTGGTTCTGTAGCATACAAGTTGGAGCTACCAGAAGAACTAAATGGTGTTCATGATACATTCCATGTATCTAATCTGAAGAAAAGTCCAACACAAGAAACAATGGTTATCCCTGCTGACGAAGTTCACATAGACGACAAACTCCACTTTACCGAAGAACCCGTTGAGGTTATAGATTGGAAGGTTAACAAGATTCATAGGAGTAGTGTTAAGCTTGTCAAGGTTAGATGAAACGCGCGCCACGGCCCAGAGTTCACCTGGGAGCGTGAGGACCGCATGAAAGATAAGTACCCACATTTGTTCCCCAACCCCCCTGCAGCTAGTAGTAAAGCTTAAAATTTCGGGACGAAATTTTCTTAACATGGGGAGAATGTGACAACTGTCAAAATTCCAGGTATCCGTACAACTATTAAACAATGATTAGTGCTTAATGACTGTGCTGAATTACAATTAATTACTTGAATTGCTTTCTGATTATTATTATCATATATACATGTGCATCATATGTTGCAAATGACAAACCATTATTGCATGCAAACTTTGTTGATTCAAATGAAGCACGAAACACAGTTAGCACAATTATCAGATAAATCAGAAAAATGCTGACGGAGTTCAGTACATAGACAGGCATTGTGTTGAGACATAGCATGAGCCAGAAACCAAGTATTACACTAGTATAGTGTGTAGGAAAGTAAGGATCACAAAACTACCTTCCTAGAGATAGTTTAAGTGTCGAAAAGTGCCTAAAACTCACATAAACTGCAGAATTCTGCAGAAATCAGCAAAATTCAGCATTTAAACAACTTAATATCATACAGAAATATGGTTAAATGGTCCATAATACTTTCCCAAGTATCGGGAATCAAAACTGTCACAAAAGGTAACATAAAGCACACTAAACTGCGTAGTTTAGCACCTTAACGAACCGGTAACCAACCGAACAACCGGACACTACCCGAAACACCCAATTTTCACTAGAAGCATTGCTTTATCATTACCAAGCTAGTTATGGTCCCCGAACATCATAACACACTATATAAAACCTAGTAACTAAATAACCTAACTAACACTTGATTTCTAACTACATAAACTAACTTATAGTTGAAACCTAGCCTAAGAACCCCCCCCCCCCACCTAGTTCACGGCCCAACAAGGGCCCCACATATAGATTTTATTTACATTTAATATTGGATTGTGTTTCCTTTTTATAAAACATAAGAACCCTTGGAAAATTATGTGTTAGTGATTATATAAGAAACCTTAAGGTCCATAACATTCATTCTTTCACACACTACACACTTGAACTTCCTTCTTCCCTTCCCTCCACCTCACGACCGAGAACAATAACAACAATACCGCCATCATCACTTCATCTTCATTCAATTCCAAGTAATCTCAAGGGTGTAAGAAGGTGTATAAGGAAGCTTAGAGCTTGTGGAAGTTGAAGGACCTTTCTCTTGTGCTTTTATCCACTCCATTTCATCTAGTGATCATCCCTAGCCTTGAGCTAGTAGTAAGAACACTCTACACTTCATTTTACATCTTATTTTAGTGGTTAAAAGAAGATACAAGTTGTTGATCATGATGAACACTAAGAATCTTGAACTTGAAACTTGAACATAAGCTTAAAATCATAAGAAATCATGATTTTTATGTGTTGTTATGCTTGTTGATTGTTGGTTACCCATGTTATTGATGTAGATCATCATGTAATCTTGCTAGATAATGATTAAAAACATAATCTAGCAAGATGAGAGGATGATTATGTTAAAGATCCATAGATCATCCTCATGTAAGTCATGAACTTGGAAGAATAAGTTGTTTTCTTGTTAAGTGATGATCAAAGTGTGTATAAAGTCTTGTAAATCTATGATTTCAAGAATGGTTTTTCAAGAAATCAAGTTAAAAATACAAAGTTTACTTAATCTTGGTTCTTAAATAAATAAACCACATTTTTAGTGGTTAATCAAGTGTAGGATCATGTATTTAACAAGAAAAATCCAAGAAGAAACATTTTTAGAAAAATTAATTAAAAGTTGTGAAGAACTAATTCTTGCAAAAATGAAGTTTTTAAATAAACAACCACACTTTAAAGGGTGACTAGACTTACTAAATACACTAGTAAGTTACTACACATTTTTATAAATTTTCAAGTTCATGAGGTAGTAGCTAATGCTTGATTTTGGCAAATTGGTAAGTGTAGATTGATTTGTTGTTGATTGTGTTGATTTACAAAAGAAAATGATATGCCTTGAAGGCATGAAAACCTCCATTTTTAGGGGAAACTATGGCAAAAATTTTCTAGAAATTAAACACTTAGAAAAATATTTTTAAACAATTATTTACATGAATTTTCATATAAAGTTTGCCACAAATTTTGTTACAAAAATTATAAATATTGGAGGTTGGTTTTTATAAATAAAAGTGACTAAATATGTATTTAGGAAATATATATTTAGAAGTCACCATGTGTGTGATTATTTGTATATCATGTGTATTAGTTATATTATTTTAGGACTTGAAATAATATAACTCATCAAAATACCAAAAATTACAATCCAAAACATTACCAAAATTCCAAGAGAATGAACATATAAATTATACCCAAAATATTGGAGAAACCGAACAAGGAATATAACTCACAAAAATATTCCGGAAATTTTATTCATAAGTGTATTTTGGAAAATGGAATTTTGGACACCAAGAGAACAAAAATATGATTTTTTACAATTATTACAAAATATATCATATTTTTTAGAAGGAGAAAATATATTATTTTTGGGTAGATAAATATATATATTTTCTTGAAAATATTAGAAGACATTATTTTTGGAGGAGAATGTATTTTCTTGAATAAACTTGAAATATATTATTTTTGGATGAAAAATGGATTTATATATATTTTCAAAGATAGACTTGGAAATATACTATTTTTGAGACTTGTATGAGATTTATAAATATTTTGCCAAGGAAAAATTATAAATAATTGTTCTAAGTAATATTTCCTAAAATATATATTTTGGAAATATATATTGATGTATTTTTAAAGATATTATTCCGGAAAAGTTAAGTATAGAATACTTAATAATTACGAGAAAATACGTATTCTCGTACGTATAAATACACACCGGAATACGCCACCGATACTTGGCAAAAATATACAAGTATAAGAATACGAATACAAATACACCCATCCTTGGGAATGATATACATGTATATATACATAAAAGGTAACAAGTTAAAATATATTATTTTAACTATTATTCCAAAATTTAATAATTATAATTATTTTAACAAATAATTATATAACTTGGAATAATATTAAAGACACAAAGAAACGTAACTCAAAGACACTAATTAATACTAAGTCAAGGCATGACCCGCTCGTCTAGTAGACCGTAGTACATTGTAGGTAGTCGTGTACTCCAGAGGAAACTTTGAGTTACAGTCGGATTCGAAGAACGCAAAATTGTGAGTTCATGTCCCCCTTTTCTTTTAACTGTTTTCGGTTTTATAACTTCGGGGGTGAAGTACATGTTACAAACTGTTTACATACGATTACATTTGGTATGGTTAGCTAAGGAAAGGTACTGCTTGATCATGTGAGTGGTGGGTACAAAGCTTAAGACCATTATTCCTCGTAGTAGGACCGATGGACATGAGTGATAGATCTATTTGGGTGTAGCGAGCCCACACCCATGTGGACTAGGGTTTGGCCCATGAGGTGACTATGTCTTACTGCCAGAGACAAAATTTGCTAGGTTTAAGCCTTCCTGCATCACGTCACACATATTAATGGCATTGCAAACCATTAATCGATATGTTTTCCTTGTTCGCTTTCATACCGGGATTTACAAATACATACTTACGATGATTTCAAAGGTTTATTCATTCACACATACAAACACATGAACTCGCTCAACTTTTGTTGATGTGTTCAAACTACATGTATTTCAGGGAATTAAATGTGGATCTGGCGGGCGTTTGGATGTTTCAAGTAATGTTGGGAATAAAAGATGTCATCCGGAGTCTACGGGTTTGGATAGTGTGTCTTATCCTGGATAAGACATATCTTCCAAAGTCTGGTTTTTATTAATGTCTTTTGACGAGTCCTTGTGGAACTCTAAAACAATTTGCATGGTTTGTATTTGGATTTGAAGTTTGTGTTTGGTTTTCAAGACAATGTTGTTTGTGATGTTTTTAGTTAATGGATGAACATCTTTAGTTTTATCATATAGATGTTTGTTATGGTTGAATGCAATGATATTAAGCAAGTCACACATAATCATGCTTCCGCAAAAGTCAGGGTGTGACACAAGTAACACATAATAGCACACACACGTAAAACAATATCCAGAACACACAATTCGAGCTGCGAATGCGATAGCGATGCGGTTAGCGATAACTCGATTAACGATTAAACAAGCGATTAAACCTCGATTATTAATAGATACTCCACGTAATACAACTAAAGCGATTAAATAAAAAGATTTGATTACAAGTCATTAACGTACAATCAATAGTTAAGCAAGGAGTGACAGATCACAATTAGCAATCTTTTCTTCCTTTGATTTTGACTTTGACTTTGACTTGTACTTTGACTTTCCAAAAAACGGGTTATTACAATTCGTTCTCACCACAAGACGTTGTTGCTAGATTTGAACGAGACACAACATCTCTTTATTTATTTTAGCCATTACCATCACATTTTAACCATTTAGTTGTTTCAAGAGTCTGTCCCTGACGATGAACCATTTTACCCGGCACAACCCAATAGGGTCAACCTTCATACGCATAACAAGGTGATCCAGACTACGTATACGGGTTACTTCATTGTGACCCGACGATCAAAGAATATGGGAGAAACGACCATGGCGGTAAGGCTTGAATGTGACCGTGGTGGTGAGCACCAATCTACAGTCACAATGAGACATGTTGGCAGCAAAAACATTGGTTGCACTTTTCAATTAATACGGTTGCACGACGGAACATGTGACGTTTTGAAGTTAAACATGAGGTACGCAGAACATAACCACGAACTTGTTGAGCATCTAGAGAGCCACAGGTTTTCTAGAAGACTTTCTCTGAACGAATACAAATTGATAGAGCAGCGTACAACACAAAACATGCAGCCACACAACATTTATCAAACCATAAGGAAACACAATTCCGAGAGCGTGTGTGTAATGAAAGATATATAAAATGCAATGCAAAAGATTCAAACCACAAAGAGAATCGGTATGATTCCCATTCAGGTATTGGAAAATCTGCTTTTAGTGATGTAACCAGAACCTTTGGGCTGGGGTCATGTTATTTTTTACATTAGCGATTATCATTGAGTGTTTTCTTCGCTAACAATTTTTTTTTAATTATTCAACTTTTTTGGACGTCTTTTAGTAAAAAAGATTTGTTGATATTTCATGGATTTTGTAATTTTTTTTGTTGATATTTCACGGTTTGATTTTTTGTATTTATATATATATATACATATATGTTAGTGAAATAATATATAATAATAGTAATAGTCCCGTAAACAAAATAATATATATAATTAAAAATTAATATTCAGCATAATATAAACAACTTTTTTTGAACGGCCAACGAATCCTCTAAATGGGTTACCGAAAAAATTCACCGCATCGGGATACACTCGCCTCCGAACCGGAGAAAACCCTGACCTAGAGCCGAAGCCGGTGAACACTCGCCAGAAGGCACTACAGTGCGGTGATGTAAAACCCGCTCAGTTCAAAGATCGAACTAGCGATCGCCGCTTACTTGTCTAGTCTCCCATCATCACTAGGTGCCGCAGAAAATAATGAGGAGAGCATGAATTGAACCTAGGTCCCTTAAAACACCAAGTTTTTCCTTACTACTCCACCACAACCTGATTGCGCATAATATAAACAACTAATTAAAAAATATCAAATTTAAATGTGAATTAGCCTTTTGCATTGACTATTAGGTACTTGGGTGATTCTTTCAAGACAATAATACTTCTTTTTTCAAGGTGATGTCATTTTTTATTAGTTTTTAATTTCAACTAGGGTTAAAGACCCGTCCGTGTTGCAGCGCGGGTACATCGTAAACATTGAATAGATTAGTCCAAACGTTATATGATGCATTAACCATATGAAAACACACATTTCGACGTATCCAGTTGAACTCAGTGTAACCTGTATAAGCATTGTCATTGGATCAAACGTAAAGTAAATGAAATTCATATCGAACAATAACTTGAATTTATACGAAAACGTACATAAAAATATGCACGTAAAAATGGTTTCTTTAAACGAAAACGTACATAAAAATATGTACGTAAAAATGGTTTCTTTAAACGAAAACGTATTATATTTGACCTGACTCGTCTATAAAAAAAGTTTACGTAGGAATGTAGAAGAAATCATATTTATACATACCCGTACATAAAATATGCACGTAAAAAATAGTTTTAAGTAAAGGAAGTATAGGGGTAAACCGAAACAAAATATTAATAAAAAATTTAATAGGTTAAAAACGTTCGTAAAACTGTGCCAAGTAGCACCAATGTCACAACGACATCGACTCTCAACATCTTAAAAATAAAATAGATAAAATGGTAAAAATTACACTGAACGAAAAGGAGACTAAAATCGTTGAACGACGCACACCCGTTACAGTGTGTTAATGCGAAGAAGTTAACCAGAAACGTAAAACGTAGAAAATAATAACTTAGTGGATCTAGGACCCGCCCATTGCGGCGAAGTTTTCAAAAGGGAAAAAATGACGCGTTGTGACGGGTCTGTCAAATATGGGAAAATAGAGCAAAAACGTTGAACCTCACATGCACGCTACGACATGTTAACTCGCAAAATTTAGAACGAAATGTAAAACAAAAAAACTTGCGAAAGATAAAAAGTTTGGGGGACCAAAGTTGTAAATGATAAAGTGTTGTGTTAAATTACAAAAGATAAAAAAGTTTGAGTTAAAAGTAAAAATTTCAAATGGGTTAAAATTTAAAAGATAAAACTTTAAAGTTGAAAGTGGAAAATGATTTTTTTTTTCTTTTGAAAAAGCCCCCAAACATGGGGTACAAGTAAAAGTAATGATCCACAAGAAAGTTGCAAATTTATATATATGGAATAATGTTCTTTCTTCCTTAGGGGAGGAGGGATGGTTCACTAGTGATAGATTCTATCACTCTCACTGTCCAATAAAATCATGCCATGTCATCAACTAAATTTCTATCACTAGTGATAGAAATGTAGGGGGGGTGGTATCACTAGTGATGAAATTCCAATGTATAAGTATTAATGCACAATGTACAAGATACACATTCATTCACTTACATGTTCAACGCGTTATATATATAACGAGTTATACTTCATCACTCGTTATATTAGGGGAGGCGGCGATGTTCCACGAGTGATACAATTGTATCACGGTAATTAACGATTTCACCCCGTGTGGCCTTAGCCTTGCTTCAAAAGAACCAGATCTCGCTGGAAAATCGACAAAATTATACACTTTATTTTTTCTCTTTCGTTTCCCCACATTTCAGAGACAGCTAGAAGGGTCAAAATGTAAAGAGCTTTCTCTTTCCAGTACCACTGATAAACACCAAACTTTGCCGGCCGGAGGTCAAGTGACCCCGCTAACCCCCTCTAGTTCTGCCGATGCCTGCTTTCTTATAAACATTACATTTATTACACTTGGGAGGTTCCCTCCACAAATGACGTATCGGGGATTTTGTTTGTTCCCCCTTATCGTGCGTATTGTGGCGTGCATTCTTGGTTTGGATGTCAAATTCATTTTCGTGTTTACTTTTTACAACTTTGTTTACTGTTACAATTTGAGTTAGTGGTTTGGTTCTTTTGGTAGGGGTGTTCATGGTTTGGTTTCAAACCATGAAACCGTCCAAACCAGTTATCAGTTTGATTTCGCGGTCGGCTTTTTTTAATAATTTTCGGTTGGTCGGTTTCAAAACATCAAACCGTAACGAACGTTTTGGTTTATAGTTTATATAAAAAAAGGCTCATTCTATTCCCACCCCCCCTATTTACTAATTACACCCCCCTATCAAAAACATCACATCCATCAATCATTTACTTTTTGTTTTTAGTCTTTTTTGTCTTTTTTGTCTTTTTGTTGTCTTTTTTTTTTGTTATATTTTATTGTCTTTTTTATCTTTTTGTTATTATTATTATTATTATTATTTAATATTAGTAATGAATTATTATTATTATTATTATTATTATTATTATTACTACTTAAGCCTTAAACTTTTTTTTTTTTACCTTTTTAGTTTTTTTATGCTAGACAACGAACCGGTCGTTGTACTGGTTTATTGGTCGGACCGGTTGAACCGGTCGAACCGGATTTACGAACCGAATGTCAATATATAATTTATATAACTATATTCATCTAATTCCAAAAATCTTCCATGCGTATGTTACACGCATACATAACGTGTTAGGTGATGGAAATTGTGGGTTTCGGGCGACAGCTTCTGCTCTCGGGTACGGTGAAGATGAATGGTTATTTATCCGGAGATCACTGATGGAAGAGCTACTCGAGTTTAGAAATAAGTACACTAAGGCTTTCTTAGGCTCATTCAAAGATGTGTTCACGTCCTTGGCTTGGTCAGGATCGGGGTTTGCACCTGAAAAACACTGGATGATTATGCCAGAGGCAGGATTCTTGATTGCGAACAAGTTTAATGTGATCGTTCATTTTTTATCTCAAGAAAAAAGAAACAGTTCTACTTGTTTTTCGCTTTGGAGAGGCCCTCACGAGTTCCTAGAAAAAAAAAATAATTACAATTGCACACGTGAATGGTAACCATTTTATAATGGTAGAATTGCAAGGAGAGTATCCAATTGCCAGCACAAACAACCTATGGAAATTAATGAGAGAAAATGATGCAGCTGGCTGGGAGAATATATTTGAATCACGACAAAATATGTATAAGTCTTGGATAGCACAACCTGCTACATTTGGGGGGTGTATAGATTAAACCTTGGTATGTAAATTATTAAATGATAATAATTTTGTAAAAAAGTACTTATTTTTATATAGCTTTTGTTACAGCTATAAATATAATTTGATAAATTATAACAATAAAAACTAATAATAAATAATATATCATTACTACTACTACTAATAATAATAAATATAATAATAATAATACTAACTAATTAAATAATAAACAAATACTAAATAACTAATAATTAAATAAAAGAATAAAAAAAGACAACAAAAAGACAAAAAAAACTAAAAACAAAAAGTAAATGATTGATGGATGTGATGTTTTTAATAGGAAGGTGTAATTAGTAAATAGGGGGGGGGGGGGGGGGTGAGATAGTATCACCCTAAAAAAACCGGCCGTATAAAACCAAACTTGACCGTGATATCTAATCATATATTTTTGTCTTTTAGATATTTTATATCATAAATATTTAACTATTTGTCTACAAAAAGAATAAAGTAAACTGGGTGAACATTGAGCTGGGTTTTGAAGCTTCTGTACTAGACATCATACGCCTTTTTTAAACTTCTTTTGTGTGTATTCAGTTTTAAACTTATAATATGCAATCGCATATTAATTTTTAGTTCAGTTGTTTTGGACAGTAGAGGTTTTCTTAAAAACACATCTATGCAGTACTTTGGCTACATCTTTGAAGAAGTTTGTATTCTAGACAACTCAGATTGAATTATAAAAATTGGCAGTTTTTATTTATGTACTATGAATTTTATATAAAAGGCCCAATAAAACCCAAACCACTGGCAGAACCAGCCTATTAAATCAAGGGTATCCTATTTTTTTTTACCGTGCAATATTACAATATTAAAAAAACGACAATAAATCAATAAAGTAAAACAAATGCCTAATAGATTTGTCCTCTTTTTTTTCAAAGCTTGAAATCGTTCCATCACGTCGTCCACTTTTACTTTATGAAAAAATCATTTTCGATTGCACAAACCATGGCATTGTTCAAAAATTCCAGGCCCATTCGATTGCGTATAAAACAGGCCCATTGCCACCCCCATAATCAACATATAAATAGGTCTGTTTTATTATTATTTTGAGTCTTGGGCTAATAGGCTATTAACAATTATGTTTGGGCTTGTAAAAAGAATTAGATTTACACTGTTATACTATTCTATTTTTATGATTACTGGTATCTTCGTATTTTTTAGGGGTATTCTTTTTATAAAAACGAAAAAAATAACACTTCGAATACGGGGTTGAGCCGTAGCCTGTGCTACGGCTGCTGCTTATATTGTGGTTCCGCCCCTGGCCCAAACCATGGAACCAAACTGTCAACAACGGTTTGGTTATTAAGATTAAGGGTTTGGTTTCGGTTTTCAATAAGAAAAAAACTTATTAACTGTTTGGCTTACAGTTGGACCTAAAAATGGGACCGTGAACACCATACCTTTGTCAATAAAATAGGGTCTGGTTGACTTGTAAAATACGTTGAAAAGGAAAAAAAAATGTGTATGGAAAAGTCACTCGGTCCTACGGATCCATGCCAAATATATAATCTAATACATATTTTTTCAACCCTCTACAGGTAACTTGTTAAACATGATAGGCAGTAGAGAGAAAGAAGGAAGATTGATTGTATTTCTGTTATATCAAAACATTACACTGAAGTTGGTTTATATAACCAGTACAAGAATGGTTCAAACATAAAAAATAATACAAGCATGTGGGATGTCTGGCATGTGGGATGTCTGGCTGTCCACTACGAATTGTTGAAAGAATAATATGCTGTCTTCAGTTGGTGCTTTGTAGAACAGGAAATGATGGAGACTGATCCTGATTATTTTATATTTCAACATTCCCCCTCAAGTTGAGTAGTGGGATTTCCGATACTCAACTTGCTAAGACAGTGATTGAAGATTCTTTCACTGACCGCCTTCGTTAGGATATCTGCGAGTTGGTTTTCTGAGCTGACGAAAGGCAGTTCAATTATTCTTGCCTCGAGCTTTTCTTTAATGAAATGTCGATCTACTTCAACGTGTTTTGTACGATCATGCTGAACTGGATTCTCGGATATTTGAATTGCTGCTTTGTTATCACACAACACTTTGCTAGACTGATTTGGAGAGTATCCTATTTCGGTCAAGAGTTTACGTACCCATAGCACCTCTGCTAGACCACGTGCTATCCCTCTAAATTCTGCCTCAGCGCTTGATAGTGCTACCACCTTCTGTTTTTTGCTTCTCCATGTTACCAGATTTCCGCCAACCAAAGTGAAGTACCCGGATGTTGATCTCCTATTTCCTTTATCTCCTGCCCAGTCTGCATCTGTATATATATGAGTTTCAAGATGCCCATTCTTTTTGAACAAAGCTCCATGACCAGGTGTTCCTTTGAGATATCTGATAATTCTCCATACGGCTTCCATATGATTAATCTGAGGTTGATGCATGAATTGACTTACCACTCCAACTGCATATGCAATGTCGGGTCTGGTATGTGCAAGGTAGATTAGCTTTCCTACTAACCGCTGATACTCTCCCTTGTCAGCCAGCTTATCTTCTTCCTCCATACAAAGCTTCTGATTTACCATCATCGGAGTATTTGCTGGTTTGCAGTCGATCATCCCTGTTTCTGCCAACAAATCAAGGATATATTTCTTTTGATGTATGAAAATCCCTTGCTTTGACCTCATAACTTCAATTCCAAGGAAATACTTGAGTTTCCCTAGATCCTTCATCTCAAATTCTTTAAACAGATTTCTTTTTAACTTTGTCATCTCTTCTTCATCATCACCTGTGATTATCATATCATCAACATAGATAATTAGACAGGTTACAAGTCCATTTCTTCGTTTCAGAAACAGAGTGTGGTCTGAATTGCTCTGCCTGAAGCCATAGCTCCTCATAGCTATAGTAAATCTTCCAAACCATGCTCGAGGGGATTGCTTTAATCCGTATAAGGATTTCTTCAAACGACACACTTCTCTGGTATTGGGATCTTTATGGAGTCCGGGAGGGATCTCCATATAGACTTCTTCCTTGAGCTCTCCATGCAAGAAGGCGTTTTTTACGTCAAATTGAAGAAGAGGCCATTCTTTGTTTGCAGCTATTGAGAATAGAACCCTTATTGTATCGATTTTGGCCACCGGTGAAAATGTTTCAGAATAATCAATTCCGTATGTTTGAGTGTACCCTTTAGCCACTAGCCGAGCTTTGTATCTTTCAATAGTTCCGTCTGGCTTATATTTTATGGTAAAAACCCACCGACATCCTACTGGTTTTTTTCCAGACGGAAGAGTACATCTTTCCCACGTATCATTGTTGTTTAGAGCATTCATTTCAGCTTCCATTGCTTCTTTCCATTCTTTCGATCCAAGGGCTTGTTCAACTGTGGTTGGAATTTCTTCAGAACATAGAGATGTGGCAAATGCTTTGGCTTCTGGAGATAGATTTCCAGTTGCCACATTTGCCATTGGATACCGAGAACTCCGAGCTTCCTTCTCAGGGGAGTATCTTTTTGGGGGAATACCTCTGTTGGATCTCGGGGGAAGAACATATCTTGCTTGTGGTTCAACTTGAGTTGCTTCCTGTTCTGACTCAAGAGTTTGACTATGCTCAAGTTCTTCATGATTAATATAAACATCAGATGAATTTTCAGAGTCTTGAGTTTGAGAAGTACTTACCTCGGACGCCAGGTTGGTTGGATCATTGTTTGTGGTACTTTCTTCGGGGCTAGTGGACACGATTTGAGCTTCCTGGTTAATCATATTTTCTGCGGGTGACATCCATTGTATCCAACTCAATGTGTCATTATTTGCTGTTTCCCCCTGACCATTGTGTTGGATAGTGTAGAAGTATTCGGTTTCAAGAAAGTTGCAGTTCATTGTGGTATACATTCGTTTGGTTTTGGGATTATAGCATCGATACCCATGTTGATTGACCCCGTAGCCAACAAACACACATTTCTCGGCACAAGCGTCTAGCTTGGAACGTTCTGTTTTTGGTAGGTGAACAAAAACAGAACATCCAAAAATACGCGGTTCAAGGGTAAGGGTTGATGGAGGTTTGTGGAATTGTGTGAAGGTTTGGAGAGGGGTATTGAAATCAAGAGCTTTTGTTGGAAGGCGATTCATAAGGTAGTTTGCTGTGACAAGGGCCTCGGGCCAAAATGATTTTGGGACTTGAGATTCTATCATAATTGCCCGAGTTATTTCTAACAGAAAACAATTTTTTCGTTCAGACACCCCATTTTGCTCGGGAGTATGGGCACATGATGTCTGATGAAGTATTCCCTTATCTTGGCAAAATTGTTTCATTGAAGTGTTAACAAACTCCCCCCCATTATCAGACCGAAAGATTTGTATATTGCTCTTAAATTGGGTTTTTATCATTGCACAAAACCATGTGAATTTTGAAAACACTTCGGATTTATTTTTTAATAGATAAATCCAAGTCATACGGGTGCAATCATCAATGAATGATACAAAGTATCGAAGATTTTGTCCCCCCACAACTTTTGCCGGACCCCACACATCCGAATGAATTAATGAGAAAGGGGAATCAACCTTAGTATCGTTTGATTTGAAAGTGTGTCGATGGCTTTTAGCAAGGAAACATGTTTCACAATTCAGGACGTTATTTAGTGGAAATAATTTTGGAAATAAACGATGCAAATACCCATTAGATGAATGACCTAATCGCCGATGCCATAACCATGCTTCCCTATCTGCCGATCCATGAGCTAACATCACCGTGCCTTGTCGAGTTACTTCATCCACATAGTATAGCCCTTGTCGTTCAGTACCACGCCCAATGATCGTCCCAGTCCTGATGTCCTGTAAGATACAGAAATTAGGATGCATTAGCACAACACAGTTTAGTTCTTTTGTAACATGGCTGATCGATAGTAGTTTGTGAGACAATGATGGGACATAGAGGCAATTTGATAGCTTCATATTTTTTGAGATTTGAATTGCCCCTCCCCCTTTTACGTGAAGAACTTCCCCGTTTGCAGTGTGAATTTCGGTTTTTTTTGGTTTTGACACTGAGCACATATCAGATTTATCATACGTCATTGTATCAGTAGCACCACAATCAAATATCCACGCGTCCGTTTCTTGTTTACCTTTAGCTGCCATGTTAACTTTCCCGGTATTTTCGGTGTTTTCAAATACTTGTGATTTATTTAATTCATCAAGTATTTGATAACTAAAAAAACGAGGGTTTAAAGGTATATTACTTGAAGTGTAGGATTTGGGAGTATAAGAATTAGAAACAGGAGGGTTTGAAAGTGTAACTTCAAACCCTATATTTGTTTTCCCTTTTTCTTCTTCCTTCATCGCCGCATAATACCTTCTGTTACCTGTTTTTGAGTTCTGATGATTACCGGAGCCGACCGAGGTGCCTGTTGTCGTCGGTGCTTGTTGCGGAGTTGAGCAGGTGTTTGTTTTTACGAGACAACACTTTCCTCTGTTTTGATGATTACCGGTTCCGTGTGGATCATTGTCGATGACGGTTTCTGGGTGTTCACTACTGCCGCCGCCGCTGCTGGTGGTCTCTGGACTACCCACGGCTGCCGCTGCTTTACCTCCTTTCCCCTTTTTGTGGCCATCGGCCCACCATTCCGGGTAACCGACAATCTTGAAGCATTGATCTTTTGTATGTTTTGTCATACCACAGTGCTCGCATTTAAGGTGACTTTTATCAACCCGGAATGATGACGGAGTATATCTCTGGTCTGACCGGCGGCCCTTCGTTGCAAGCCCTAACCTAATCGGGTCTCCGGTGGAGTTTGTCTCAGCCACCCCGTTGTTGCTATGTGATATGTTTCCAAAAAAGTTTTGATGTGCGGTTTCCTTTCGGACAGCCGCATAGGCATCTTCGGCGGACGGTAGAGGATTCCACCGGAGTATCTCCCGTTTAAGGGTATCATACTTTCTGTCAAGGGCATTAAGAAATTGGAAGAGTTTTTTTTCTAACCTGATTTGGTTGTATGCTTTGATGTTGGCTGAATTTGGTTTCGGGTTCTGGGTTGTATTTGGAACTCCATTTTCCAGGAGATTAGCAATTTGAAGAGCTAAGTTGTTGTTGTCCTCTTCTGCCATTGTAGATGATGAGCACAGCTAGGTTTATGAATCATGAATCATGCTCTGATACCATGTTAAACATGATAGGCAGTAGAGAGAAAGAAGGAAGATTGATTGTATTTCTGTTATATCAAAACATTACACTGAAGTTGGTTTATATAACCAGTACAAGAATGGTTCAAACATAAAAAATAATACAAGCATGTGGGATGTCTGGCATGTGGGATGTCTGGCTGTCCACTACGAATTGTTGAAAGAATAATATGCTGTCTTCAGTTGGTGCTTTGTAGAACAGGAAATGATGGAGACTGATCCTGATTATTTTATATTTCAACATAACTCACCATCTACATATGATAAGTTGAGGCAACATTATTAAGAGGTGGTTTGCTACGCTGTACAAAGTCCATGTTATAACATCAATAACGATCCGGTTGAGTGGCCCGCCGCGTAAAAAGCTAGTTAATATTTAAACTATAAATGTATGGATGAGCTCGGTATCAACCGGTATCAAAAATCCCAAAAAATGGGTATCGATACCGAAAATACCAGGTACGGTACGGTGTAATACCGGTACAGACCGGTATTTAAGGTAAAAACCGGTACCGAAAAACCTAAATGTCGGTACCGAAAATCATGTCGGTACCGGTTCCGAACTAGTACCCGGTACCATTTTCCTATCCCTATATAAATGTAAAAATATCAAATATAATACGTGTTTATTTATTAACTAGGTTAGAACCCCGTGTATCACACGGGTTGCATAAATATAGTTTTATATAATAAATAACAAAAATAGATATATCTTTAAAAAACTTGAATATTATAGAATTGTTACATTTAAAAATGGTGTTCTTTCTACATGTTGATGCGATGTACGATAAATGATAAGTTTAAACCAATTATAGCCGTACGCCTAACATTACAAAAGTGAAACTAGGTTGTCTAGATTTTACATTTGAAATAATTGTGCAATTATAATGGTGAGTCCAAACCATTATAGCGATGCGTCTAAAAACACTTATAATTTGATAGAAGCATATGCCCGGCCTAGAATTATTATTTAATTTTAGTGAAAAAAACCATATTACAATTATTAAGTATATATCAAGCGAGACCTTTGATTCCTAATTTATCATAATTTCAATCACTGAACTCCAAAGTATATCTAAATTTTTATTTAAAATTATTTATAGAAAAACAAATATTATTCTTATTTAAGTTTTTTAAATTATTATTATCTAATATGATCATAATAAAAATAAACATTTATATTCTTATATAATTCTTTTGTTTGAAATTATTACCATTCTATAAATTACCATTACCATCATGTTGGTGCATTAGTGATTTATACTCCAAGCTTAGGGAGTTTACCAAAAAAATTTGTGACTTTTCACTTTCAATCCTAATGTATTCATTTTTTACATTTTAACATCTTTTGTTTTATTTTGTTACTTTTAACATAACTTTTTCTATCTTTTACAATTTAATCCCAACACATTTTTATTTTCAACTTTGATCCCCGTATTTTTCATCTTTTGCAAATTCTTCGTTATATGTTTCGTTTTATTTTTACGAGTGAACACACCGCAATATGCGTGTGGGTTTCAACATTTTTTCGTCTATTTTTTTCATGTTTAATAGGACTGTCACAACGCGTCTATTTTTCCATGTTTGACAGGTTCGTTGCAACGCGCGTGGTCTTAGATCGACTTAGTTATTCTTTTCTATTTTTACGTTTCAGTGTAATTTTTTCGCATTATCATGCCACAACGGGCATGCATGATTCAACGATTTTACAGATGCTTTTCGTTTGGTGTTATTTTTTACGAGTTTTTTTTTTGTTTTGTGATCGCTGGTAGCTGCGTAGCATTAGTGCCACTTGGCACGGTTTATGCCCCCGCCGCAACGCGGGGGGACTTAATTCTAGTTAACATATAAATTAGCAACATGTATATGCATTATGAGTTGTAACCTATGCTTTGGACGTTTTCCAAAAAAAAAAGTTGATTTTCTACTTTTCACCCAAATGTTTATATCTTTTACAATTTTAACCCTACATAGTTTGGTTTTATAACTTTAACCCAAAACTTTTCATTATTTGCAATTTAACTTCACAACTTTTTTCACTTATAGTTTTCATCTTTCGCAAATTTTCGTTTTACGTATAGTTCTAAATTTTTCGAGTTAATACGACGCAACGTGCATGTGTGGTTCAACGTTTTTACCTCTATTTTTCCACGTTTGAAAGGTTCGTCGCAACACGCATATCCTAGGTCGAGTCAGTGTTGGTGATCGATGATGGTTGTGTGACATTAGTACTATTTGACACTGTTTTACGCCCCGCCGCAACTCGGGGTGTGCTTTGAGGGTTTTCTAAAGAAAAAATGGTTATGCATATGGTTGTCGTAACGTTGGCTTTGGGGGTTTTCCAAAAAAAAAAAACTGATTTTTTTACTTTTCACCAAAAAGCATGTCATAAATTACTTTTAACCAAAAACTATTTATTTTTTTTACTTTTAACCCAAAATTTTTTATGTTTTGCAATCTATCCTCAAAACTTTTTTTACTTTCAACTTTGGCCTTTTATAGTTTTCATTTTCCGCAAATTTTTCGCTTTATGCTTGGTTCTAAATTTTGTGACTTAACACATTGCAACGTGCGTCTTTGGTTTAACGTTTTTACGTTTCGTTCTAAATTTTGCGAGTTAACACGACGCAACGTGCGTGTGTGGGTGAACGTTTTTACATCGTCTATTTTTTCCCCGTTTGACAGGTTTAACATAACGTGTGGGTCCTAGATCCACTTTGTTATAACTAAAGAATCTCCGCCGCATTGCGGCGGGTCGCAATCCTAGTTTCCAACCTATAAATTACCAACATGTTTTTGCTTTATGTTGTGGTAACATGTGCATTGGGGGATTTTCAAAAAAAATTTGCATTTTGCATTTTTAACCTACAAGTTTCTATCTTTTGCATTTTAATCCCTTAACTTTTTTACTAATAACCCAAAACTTTTCATCATTTACAATTTAACCACAACACGTTTTTGTTTTCAACTTTATACCCCCATACTTTTCATCTTTCGCAAGTTTCCCGTTTTACGTTTCGATTTGAGTGGAGTCAAATTGTGGTTTATTTTTTTCCCTTTTTAAAAGCTCTAATTAACCTCTTTTTCTTATACGTGTCAACTTTTCCGTTATACCCGCTATGTTTTCTATGTATGACTCGAGGTCACATATAATATGTTAGGATTGTACGGTATAAATTTGATTTACTTTATGTTTGATCCAATCGCTATGCTTATATAGGTTACATTGAGTTCAATCAGATACAACGAAACGTGTGTTTTCATATAGTTAATACTAATAACCCAAAACTTTACATCTTTTACAATTTAACCACAACACTTTTTTGTTTTCAACTTTGTACCCCCATACTTTTCATCTTTTGCAAGTTTCCCGTTTTACGTTTTGATTTGAGTGGAGTCAAATTGTAGTTTATTTTTTCCCTTTTCTAAAAGCTCTAATTAACCTCTTTTGATTATACATGTCAGCTTTTCTGTTATACCCGTTACGTTTTCTATGTATGACTCGAGGTCACATATAATATGTTATGATTGTACGGTATAAATTTGATTTACTTTATGTTTGATCCAATCGCTATGCTTATATAGGTTACATTGAGTTCAATCAGATACAACGAAACGTGTGTTTTCATATAGTTAATCTATCACATAACGTTTGGACTAATTAATTCGATGTTTGCGATGTACCCGCGCCGCAACGCGCGCGGAATCTTATTTCTAGTTACTATTATTTAATATCTTTCTAAACTAATAAATGATCATAACAAAAACAAACGTTTATCCTTATCTAATATTTTTAAAAATTATTTATAGAAAAACAAATATTTATTCTTATCTAATAATTTGTTTAAAATTATTATTATTTAATATAAGAGATAAATAGGAAAATAATGTGAGAGAGAGGTGACACATGTCCAAAAAAGATTTTCATTTAATAGTGTAAGAAGATTTTTTTCTTAATTTCATAATTTTTTATACCCAATTCCGTTTATCATACAATGTTTTAGAATCCGGTTTTTATACCGTACCGGATTTGGCTCAAAAACGGTTTAACCGGGTGTACCGGGCGGTTTAACCGGTTTTACCAGATGGTTCAACCGGTATAACCGGCCGGTTTGAACCGGTTTTTAAAACATTGCTATCATATGGATTTCTTCTTCTTCTTGTTTTTTTTTTTTGGTTTTTATTACACCATAGTATAGTATAGATTGTAGACCTAAATTTTATAAACCTTATTGATCCATAATTTTGTAGGCCCAACAACAAAACACATGAATTTAAATAACACGAATCAAAATTCAATATATGTATTTTTAGATAAATCCCATAAGTAACTATATTATACACTAGATATCGGTAGGTAGTGTCGTAGTATAAATAACTCAACACAAACTTTGACTTTTGAGAAGAATCTCTCTCTATATATATTGAAAATCCTTAAAAACGAGTGAGAATTGCGGCAATAAAATCAGATCATGATTTGTTATATTACATTAGCAAAAGTCAAACTGGTACTTATGTTTTGTCTATTGCTACATGCCAGAAAGTATGCATATGCAAAGTCTAAGTCAACCCCAATTTGCTTATACTTTATATACTCCTTTGGTATTAAAAAAAAAAATGTTGGATGATCTTAATGCATCTCAATCTCCATAAATTTCAACCTCTGAAAGAGAAGCTCAAGTTGACTGAATGATAATGGCTTCCCAACGAGAAATTTTTGATGTTTCAGGGCCTTTGCACCTGCTAAACTCTTTCGATTGGTAAGTATTGTTGTTATAAACCTGAAAATTTCGCTTTAAATTGTCGAATATTCGAATAAGCGTTTAGATTTCGCTTTACAGGAGAAACACATTTCATCGGAGATCTGTTGCGGCGTGCCTCGTTCAAGGCGTTTACGTTTTGGAAAAGGATCGTCAGCGTGGAAACATTGGGCATGAACACGAAACTCACGCTTCGCCTTGGTGGGAACGGTTTCATTTTCAGTTGAATCATGTGCTTGTAGATGATAGTGATTTATCGTTTTTTGGAGCGATTTACGAGCTCAAATACGCACATCCGTTTTTCTATCAGTCTAGCCCGCTCCCTCCAAGGTATCACGAATAATGAAAACCCTGTAAAGTATTATGTATGTATCTATTACTAATCTAACTATTTATAAAAATACAAAGAGAATAATTACAAAGAATAACTAATTATAAAACAAATTCTACCATATTGTGTGCATATATTAAGTGTATATAACGCAAACCAATTTGTCGTTTTTTTTGTCGCAAAACTAAGACTCTTTCTTATACGTCGGAATCTCGTAAGAAATGTGTTGACATTTTCGTTTGTAGGAAATGCGTAGAAAATTTTGGTAGGAATAGTTTGTTTCTAATAGTTGTTATTGCTATTATTTCAACTCATTACTTATCATCTATATGTATTGAGATCACATTGTATTTGTATTGTATCATGATCACATGTCTATTGCTATTATATAACAATAAACCCTAACTAATATATTCTTTCTAACAGATATGTAATAGCTTTTCGTGGAACAATCTCCAGATCTCTCACCAGATCTGAAGATATGCGACTCAACTTAAAATGCGTGTTCGATAACCTCGAACAAAGCCCTCGGTTCCGTACGGCTTTCGAAGCTATCTCAAAAGCCGTAGCAAACGTGGGAGCTCGAAGCGTGTGGTTAGCCGGACACTCGTTAGGCGCCTCAATCGCAATGCTGGCCGGGCGAAACATGGCAAAGTCTCGATCTCAACTCGAAACCTATCTCTTCAATCCGCCTTTCATTTCAGTTCCCCTAGAGAAAGTGATACCAAACCAAACTTTGAAACACGGAGTCCGCATTGCAGGCAGTCTTGTGACGGCTGGAATCGCGACAGCGGTGAAGGGTAGGAATAAGGGTCCGGAAGAGGATCCCTTTGTCGTGTTGTCCGAATGGATGCCGAATATGTTTGTGAACCCGTCTGATCCGATTTGTGCCGAGTACATTGGGTACTTTCAACATAGAGATAAGATGGAGCGGATGGGTGTAGGGAAGATTGAGCGAATTGCGACGAAATATTCGATAGGGAGTCTGGTTTCCGGAGCGATAGGGAAAGATTCGGAGCCGGTGCATCTTCTACCAACGGCTTATTTGACGGTGAATTTGAGTTCTTCTGAGGATTTTAAACAAGCTCATGGAATACATCAATGGTGGCAACAACATTTTCAATGGCAGTCTAAGCTTTACAAGTTCAAATAGGGGTTTGTTAATTAATTTATCTTTGGGTTGCATGATATGAAACATAACTGATTTAGGTGTTTGACGAAGTATGAATAAAGGATAAGTTCCCTTTTTTTGCATGAAGGGTAAGTTGTAAATATATGTGGTTTTAAACAGTTTGATCATTCAGTTTGCTTGAATAATTAAGCATTTATCACTATTTTTTAGTAATTTAAATCCAAATTAAATTATCCAAGTAACCAATATCAATTCAACTATCGTATCTCCAATGTAGATTGCTAAAAAACCCTTACAAACACGTTGGCTCAACTCTTATGTTAGCATTGCATGAGTTCTTCTAAAACACCAAATTTCTCTTCAATGCTTCACAATGTTCATGTTATCATCAGCTTTCAATTTTATTTTGAGTTTAGTTAAAAAATAAAACTTTTTGTATCTAAAGTAAAACTAGACGGGGTGATATGGGTTTTAAGACGGTGTTTACCGTCTTAAACTACACTGGTTTAAAATCAAGTCTTATTAGACGGTGTTCGATTTAAACACCGGCTTAAACTTGATGAACACCGTCTTTTAATATCAGAACATTTTCACATATTTATTAAAACAAATATTTTTAACACCGTCTTATAAGTATTTGCTGAAAAAAAAAATATAGTAAAAATATTTTTCGAAATACACATCAAGCTTATAAACACCAAACCTGTACAAATAAAGCTTATATACACCAATCGAACATTTTCAAATCAACCCAATACACATTCAATTCAGAAATAAACGCGTCAAATTGCAATTCTTTGTTGAATGCATAACAAACTACATAAAACTAGTTTAAAGCCAAACAGAGGTGGTTTCACTTCCTGTAGACAGATTTTGACCAACAAAATTGGTGTTGCCCTTCTTCACAGCCTATAAAAACAAGGGTGATTAGCAACAACCTAGTCATAACATGTAAAAGCTAAGTTATATCATAATCATGGGGTGTAGACTCTATAGATAATATAGATAAAACTCATTAACCAAGACTATTAGCTTACCTTGGAGGCATCTTTTCCCAAGTAATCTGAGCCTCTATCTCTTAGTTCAAGAGCTTCAAAAACACCTACAAGATAATAATTGTATGCACATCTTATAATAGTGTCCAATATTCTAGTAAGATAGTATCCCTTGTTACAAATTACAAATTAAAATAATGAATGCCTATGATGAATATACAATATCAAAAGGTTATACCAAAGAATGTTACAGCGACATCGAACGAAGATCTTACCTATTGGTGCTTCGCAAGGAACAGCTACTTAGGCTCATTTACCATCAACATAAAAAAAGAATTTGAGACGATAAAGAAAATAACCCGGAATTCTAGAAACTGGCCTTTGACGATCTTAAAAAACAGACCAGATTTACCAACTTCCATGTCTCCAAGCAAAACCTACAAGTCAATGCAACTTGAAGCCTCAAATGAAATTGAGACAAACTAATAAATTAAGAAATAGAATGAATGAACGGTGATGATCGAGTTGAGTTACCAGTTTTGCATTCAGATTAATGTGTCCGATCATCCTAAATAACCTTCATTCTAGTTCCTGTAACAAAAAAGGCACACAAAACAAACCTGCTATTAAAAACTGAAAATGGAAAAAATGTGGATGGTTTAGACTTAAAAGTTTATTACTGAACTCGTATGCTTTTTAATGTTTTCATAGATGTGACATACCAGATCCAAGATCAACAATAGTTTGAAACTTAAAAATAGCTTTTAGCGACTCAATAGTCTTTTCGACCTAGAGTTTGTCTTCACTATATTCTCCCTAAGGGTAATGATCAACCTGTAGATTCTTCTCTCTAAATTTATAGAAATCAAATTGTTTATCCATAATCTTAATAATCGGCCATAAATACTCGAGTTAAGGTAAATATTACAGTTGCAACATCTCACATCACGGTGTTCCCAGGTACAAATATGCATGGGGTAGAATATAACAATGTTGATACCACAACACTTCGCTTATTCTCTTGATAAACTATGATATTCGATCCACTATGGAAAGCTTTCCTGAGAATTGTAGAGTACTTACAAATGTATTTCAAAGTTGAAATATTAAGCTTGGAAGAGGGTGGTGGTTTTAAGGTTTGTAGAAAGGTCAGAGGATGAGAATATACCCTCCATCACATACTTATGTATATTATCTATGATAAAACAAATATGAAATGAGGGTCAAGTTACCTACAATGTTTCACCAGCCGGAGCAATGTCTATCATAAAGAACCACCAGACCACCTATCTATTCCAAGCTTTTCAAGAACCTCAAAGTTTGCCCTGACTTCAACGATAATAAAACTCAATTAAATAAATAAATAGTGTTCAACAGTTAAAACAATCAATCTTGCCAAGTATCATTTCTCCCTTGCAACTCATATACTTTCCCCAAAATCCCCAAAACAAATTTCTACTCTTCCACAAAACCACACAATCAATACCCCAAAAACGCATCTAACAATTCTGGAACAATTGAAGAAAGAAACATACATACACATACTGTAGATTATGCGAATTGCTGAGATGAAATGGGGGTGTCTGAGAAATAACCGCATGGCTGTCACCATCTGTTCCGTTGATGTCTCCTGACACGGCAACCGAACCGAAACCCTAGTCGCCTGAAACTGTGGTTGATCGCCGCTATGGTTACCAGAAACCCTCGTACCCCGTCCAACCGAACTGAAACCCTAGCCACCTGAAACTGTGGTTGTTTGCCACTGTGCAGTTGGTTGATTGCCGCTGCGGTGAGCGGAAAGCCTGGTACCCTGTCGTTGCCACCTGAAACTGTGGTTGTTTGCCACTGTGCAGTTGGTTGATTGCCGCTGCGGTGAGCGGAAAGCCTGGTACCCTGTCGTTGCCACATGTGGAGGTTCACTCTCCATTTCTTTGGTCGATGGTTTCTCCAGTAACTATGTTAGGGTTTCTCCTATGCGTATTTTTTAGGTTCTTTCTTTATGTTAATTGTTTTCTAATTTTCTTAAGTTCCTTTTTTTTCTACGTTTATTGTTTTCTTGAATATTTTAATCAAAGTAAATGATGTTTATAAGACGGTGTTCAAGACAACACCGTCTAAAGGTTACATAAATTAGTATAAGACGGTGTTTAAGCATTAGACGGGGTTCTTTTGAATTATTTTTAATATTTTAATCAAAGCAGCGATTTTAAGACGGTGTTATTGCTTTAACCCCGTCTAAAATAAATCTTCAACACCGTCTAATACTCCATTTTGTAGTAGTGGTACTTTTTGTATCGATCCCTTAGATTTCATTTTTGTTGTCATTTTCATTCAATTGGCAAACTAGGTTATAATTTTCTGTTATCTTCTCCCATTTTTTGTCGTTTTCCTCTCTAATTAAAATATATTATAGCATAAAATGACGATTATACCATTCATTTAAATGAGGAAAATGATAAGAAGGGGATAAGTTAACAGAAAATCCTAACCTTTTTTGCCGATTGGATGAAAATGGTAACAAAATGAAATCTCAAGGAACAGGATACAAAAAGTTTTATTTTTAAACTGAAGTGGCAAAAATGGCCTAAACTTAGCATTTTGGCACTTTACTCTTTTATTTTTCATAAGTAAATAATATATATATATATATGGAGAAGATCATGCGAGAACCACCTCTTATTGCGAGAACCAATGTGAACACAACCAAAAATGCCTAAAAATAGCTAAAAATCATACAATTTTTTTTAATATTTTTTATATAAAAATCGCTACTTTTCGAAGCAAAAAAAAAACTTTTTTTTTGCCACTAAAAGTAGCGATTTGAGCATAAAAAAATATTAAAAAAAAATTTTAGATTTTTTTTTGAATTTTTTAGATTTTTTAGGTTTTTTGGGGGTTTAGTTTTTAGCATTTTAGCTTGGGGTGGTGGGGGGGGGGGGGGGTTTAGGTTTTTGGGGGTGGGGGAGGGGGGTTTAGGTTTTTTTTTTTTTGGGAGGGGGGGGGGGTTGGGTTTTTTTTAGGTTTTTTGGGGGTTTTAGTTTTTAGCATTGGGCTTGGGGGGTGGGGGGGTTTAGGTTTTTTTTTTTTTGGGGGGGGGTTTAGGTTTTTTTAGCTATTTTAGGTTGTGTTCACATTGGTTCTCGCGGTTCTCGCAATAAATGGAGTTCTCGTATGAGCCCATCCCTATATTTATATATAGGATAGTGATCATGAGTGAACAACATCCTTGGTTGTGAACCTTGTGAACTAATCTAAACCATTGGTTTAAATCCTTGATCAATAGGGCAAGATTGTAATTATATAATTTTTTTTTAAATTCCTTTCCATAATATAATGTCAGTTGCAATTCCTATATTCTAGCATATTATACGTGATCTTCTTTAATTATATTCAAATTATGTCTTTTACTAATCCAATTTTTTAAACGATTCAAACCCTGATAATTTCTCAACCCCGGCGTCGATCATGGAGGGAGGTTCTAGCAGCGGCTTCAATGGACGAGACCCAATCCAACAACATGAATTAAATCCAGTTTTTTACACCACCATGAATCGACCAGGTTCAGTTTTTTTATATGTTTTGTTCGGTTTTTTTTGCATCTGAATCGTCAATTACAGTTTGGTGATCTTCTTCGTCCAGTTCTTTGTCGTTAGTTTCATCTTCATGGCTTTTAATGATAATCAGTCCGTTTTGTTTATTTATTTTTCTGGGTTATCGTGTTCTAAGTTTTTAGATAATTCATGAATCGGATATGTTGATGACTTTGTTTTATAAAACAGTTGCATGTCCACATATGTACTAAAAATATCTGAATATTTTAGCATGATTTGTTTCATAGATTTCAGTGTTTGTTTACAGATTTGGTGTAGTAACTGAATTGGTTGTATGTTAAGATTAAAGTGCATGTACACATATGTACTGATCACTCCTGAGATATTGGGTGACTTTTTTTACAGATATATATATCAGAAAATGAATATTTTTAGGATCAAACAACAGTAGCTTATACACATATGTACTAATCACTTCTGGGATATTGCCAGCTTTTTTTTATACTTCCATTTGTATAACTCACTTTCTCATGCTTAATTAATTATACTTGTTTTCTATATTAATTATCAGAGTCAGTTGCTAGCAATGTTTACGAAACACCTAACGGCAGTAGGTATTGGACGCCAGTTGTTCCGCCGGGTTTCAAACCTTTTGTCAAAGCGAGATTTAGTTCGATGGAAGCTAATTTTCAAATACCCACCCCACGGTGATCCGGGCCAATCATCCTCCTCGGGAGGCAGTTTTCCTAATTTTCAAAGTTTGCATGATTTGTTGCAGGAAAACCTCATGTGTACTCGGAACACCTATAACATGGCGAGCAACACCTACCACCGGGTCGGAGCTATAGAGAGAAACCTATCCGAGATACAAGAAGACGTCGGATACATACGAGACCACATTGCACGCCATGGAGAGAGTGACGATGATGATGATGATGATGATGATGATGCCATGGAGTAGGCGGGAGGAGCATAGGAGGAAGCGGTTGATTGATGACTCCCCAGGTTAACCCTTTGCAATCTTGAACAATTGATGGCCTGCGTGCCAAGTGTTAAACAATTTACTTTTCCTAACTATTTTCTGCATTTTATTTTTCTTACTTTATGCTTGGAACAATTAACTTTGGTAATGTAGGATGTTTGTATTGCTTGGTGTGGTATTAAGTGTTGAAACAGGTACAAACCAAGGCTTAGGGTGTTAAGCCTCAGCACTTATAGGGCTAGAATGGAAAAACCGGAGAAGGAAACCTGTTTTTCAGGCTTCCGGACTGTCCACACGGGGACGTGTCCAGCCAACACGCCCCCGTGCTCACCTCCCTGGCCTGCTGTTTGGCTTCTGTTCGGCAGAATTTTGTCAGAAACGTGGCCGTGTTCAGTGGACACGGGGCCGTGTCCACCTTCTGTAAGTTCTTGTTACTGGCACCTGAACACGGGGTCGTGCCCACTCTACACGGGGCCGTGTTCAGTGCCCAGTAACACAAAATTTTGCTTTTTAAACACTAATTTACACATCTAATCAACCTAAAAATTTATTTTTGGGACACATTGAGGACAATGTGTAATTTAAGTGTGGGGGGGATGCTAAAACCTTGAATTTTGCAAGTCCTAAATACAAGCCTTACACAAAACTCTATTGGAACCGCTAATCACCCCAAATTTTTTCAAAAATTTCAATTTTTTTTACTTGTCTAGGTTTAACTCGGGAAATTCAAGCTCTCAAAAAGGTTATATTTTTACAAATTTACAACCGATAGCGTAGTGATAAAAAGAACCAACATAAGAAAATTATGAAAAGGCATGACAAACTTATTTAAAATTTGATTATATATACTTGATCACATAAAAACCCATTTCCACAAAAGTGAGTTTTGAGCCTTTATTGAGCACACAATTTCATATCATTTGACTAAATGCTCATTTTTCGTTTCTTGTGTGAATAGCCGCTTGGTTCTTACGACTCTAGAACTTGCCATGACAATACATTCCCGGTCCTTATCAACTTAAACCCGAGTAAGTAAATGATGGAGGCATTAGGACTAACATTTTTTTTTCTACACCATTATTTTTCTTTTTCTTTTACCACCTACCCAAAAATCCCCCTAGTTAGCCCCTTTGAGCCTAAACCTTTTCGTTTCATCACCCAAAACAAAAACCCTTTCACCCACCAAAACCTTTTTTATTTTTAACCCTTTATTTTAGTAACAAGTTCGGTTCTTCGGAAAAAAAAAATGAAGCAAAAAGAAAATAAACAAACAAAGTAATCAAAAATAACTTTGTTTGAATAAAAGTTTCATCAAAAATAAAAAGTTGCAAAAATAAGAGAACCGACACTTGTTACGCTTTTTAGCCCTTTTTTCTACTAACCACTAACCCAACCACCTACCTTTAACCCTAGCCAACCCTTAACCCACAAAGTCCTCTTGATATCTACAAAGGTATAAAAGTTAAAAAGGAGGAGGATTGATTTCTTGGCAAGCCTATGGTAGGAATAAGTTCCGTGCCGCTCTCGAGTGATTCACTAAAAATACACCTTCGGCCGAGTGTGAGTGATTTCCCCGCGAGGTATGTGAACTTGTATATAAATAGAATTTTAAAAAGGCATGTTATGCCCAAATAAGTAATTTCTTTTATGAACAGTTCTAAATAAATCATTACGAATAGGAGTGTAAATAAATAAAAATAAAACCCCAAAAAGATCTTGGAAATCCCGACACTCTATGACAAGTCCAAAACCTTCTCTTCTACCTATTCCATTTGGGAGTGTAAGCCAAATATTAAAGAGTTTTGCTTGAGGACAAGCAAAAGTTCAAGTGTGGGGGTATTTGATGTGTGTAAAATGCAACATATAAATTACATCAAATGAGGCATAAAACTAACCCTTTTTTAGTACTAATATTGGAAAAAGAGTGTTTTTGTCTTCCTTTTGTATTTTCAGGATTAAATGAGCTCAAAAACACAAAAGAAGCAAAAAGACAGCTAAATCCAACATAAATACAAGAAAAGGAACATTAGTGGATTGCCCGAACCCTCAACGGCACCTTCCAAAGCAAAATAGAGAAAACAGAAGGCTGAACACGCCCCGTGCTCAGCCAGCACGGGGCCGTGCCCAAGAAGCAGCAGAAAAGACAAATCTATAGAAGCTTCTATTGCCCACCACGGGCCGTGCTCAGCGGACACGGGGGGCGTGCCGAAAGTACTGCAGGCGCATTAATTGTAATTGCGAATTACAATTAATGAAGAGAGAGAGTGTCAGACGGGCACGGGGCCGTGCCCAGCGAACACGGGGCCGTGCCCAGGCTTCTGTTCAGCCTATAAATAGGAGTGCTTGGTTTCATTTCAACTCATCCCTTGGCACACCACCTCTCTCACACTTCATCCACCACCCACCACCATCACAACACCATCATCCACCACCATCATCCATTGTCCATCATAGAGTGTGTGAGTCGTCTCGGGATCCAAGATTGATCGTAAGAGTTCTTGACAATCAAGGCCATGTTTGCCTAAGTCTCTTACATCACTTGGTGAAGACAAAGTGTCTAGTATAATACTTTTTATTTCTAATCTTTTGCACTTTTTATTTGGTTTTGTATTAATGACTTTAATAACTAGTTACTTATGTTGAAGGTGATCTTTCCTTATCGTTTGTCCGTGGTGTCTTGGCATTATTTTACTGTCTATATAAAATAAAGGATTTTCACCATTCATATCTCCACGGTCTATATGGAGGTATGTTGGCTACCTGGTAGGGGGTTAAGGGAACGGTTTGGTAAAGGTCTTGCCATTGTTCAGCGTTTAGAGGTCCTGCAATGGACCTGGGTCAAATTTAGTAGGACCTCCTTCAATACTTCACGGTATTGGATGGCGGGGGTCCAAACTCTTTGATCCCCTCATAAGTTAACTACTATTAATACTATAACCCGGCTATTTAGGACTGTATCCCTGCTGACTCAGACTACTTAGTCGAGGGTAACGTCACCGCCAAAAGCGGGGCCTACCACAATACTGCATTAATAACTTAATTCATTATCTTCCAATAATCCACCCCTTTAGGATTGTATCCCTGCTGACTCAAACTACTGGGGTGAGGGTAACGTCACCTTCAAAAGAGGGGCATACTACAATAACTAAGATAATCTCTTAATTATGTGCAAAAGTGCGGAAATAATCAAAGGTTATACTAGATACGAGTCGGAACCAAGTGATTCATCTTGTCTATCTGTTTTTATTTTATTTTTATTTTCAGCATTTTAGTTAGTTTTTATTTTTCTTAGTTTAAAACATTTTTCTAAACTTTTATTTTGGTTAGACGTTGAGGATAAACCGGTATTAAAAGCTCTTGTGTCCTTGGACGACCTCGGTATCTTACCAACGCTATACTACACTCAACGATGGGTGCACTTGCCCATATGTGTGTTTAGTGTTAGTGAAATATCGTGTTTTATAAATTTAAAACTTGGCTAAAATAAGTGTTAAAAAAGGGCTTAAAATATACACCTAAAATATACGACACTTCAACGCACATCAAGTTTTTGGCGCCGTTGCCGGGGACACAAGGATTTTAAGAAAGCTTAAAATCGACGGCCTAATCAGTTTTTTTTCAAAACCTTTTTAAACGCGCGCACATTTTTCTGCATTTAGTTTAGTTTTGCATTTACAGTATCCTGTACACGGGGCCGTGTTCACTGAACACGGGGCCGTGCTGCAGATTTTTCATAAACGCCCAGTAACAGTAGCTTGAACACGGGCCGTGTTCACTGAACACGCCCCGTGCTCAACTAGATCAGTCAATTTAATTAAAACGCCCAGATACAGATTCTGAACACGGGGCCGTGTCCACTCAACACGGGGCCGTGTCCAGCATCTGTTCCCGTTTTTATTTTTGTTTTCTGATCTCGAGACTCGGTTGTGGTCTGCTGAGTGATTCTTATGGATCAATACTCAGGAGGTTACAACTACACCTATGATGAGGATGATTATAGGGGTAATTATTGCACAAATTGTCGTAATACACGTTCAATTCAAGATAATCACTCGTACCAACCATCCAATTCATACACTTACTATGAGGAACCCAGGTACGAACCATCAACTTCATACACATCCTATGAAGACCAAAGGTATGAACCTCCTCCCTCATACTCATATTTTGATGAACCAAGGTATGAGCCACCTTACTCATACTTTGAGGAACCAAGGTATGAGCCACCACCTTCATATGCTTATTATGAGGAACCTTGGAGTGAACAACCCACCTCATATGAGTATTATGAAGAACAAAATTACGAACCTTATCCATCATATGCTTACAATGAAGGGCAATGGTGTGAACCATCAACTTCATATGGGTATTATGAGGAACAAAGGGTCGAACAACCGGATTCAAGCTTAGAAAATAATGATTCTTTTTCTATAACCGAAGTGACCGATAGGATATTAGAACACATTAGAGTTATCGATCGGTGTATAAAAGAAGCTCGCGCAAGGGAAGAGGAGTCCCGCGCAAGTGAAGAATTAAAAAAGGAAGAGATAACTAAAAATAAAAAAATGGAAGAACAAATAAGTGAAAAACCGACACATGAGTTAAACAACGAAAAAGGTGAGTCCGACAACGTTAAAATCCAAGAAGAGTCTAATTTTGAAGAAATTCATCTCTTGTCACCTTCTTTCGAAAATCATTGTTTAGTACCCACTCATGCTAAGTTTCTAAAAGAGTTAAACACTAACACAAAAATTGACGAAACGGTAAGTGTTAAGTTAACTAATGATCAAACTTCACTAATAAAAGAAGACCCATTTGAAATTAACATCACACCGGTTCCATGTTTCTTTCAAAATTCGTTTATTAGTAATGTCACAATCGATAAAGATCTTTGTGTTAACATAATGCCTAACTACCTTTTCGAAAAATTAAGTATTAGTGATTTTTCTCCACTTCAAATACCCATTTTTCTATCCAATCGGAAAATAATAAAATCAACCGGTATAGTTGAAGATGTCTTGGTTCAAACAAATCAAATGGTAGTTCCAACCGACTTTGTCATCCTCGATGACGCTCCTCTAGTGTTGGGACGACCATTTGTAAAGACTTACGAAGCTTTGAAAAACCGGAAGTTCAATAATCTACCTCTTCAATTAGGGGCATTTAAAAGAAGTGTCGATCTCGAACGATCAATGAAATATCCATTCGGCAATAATGACCCCCTAATTGAAGATGAAGATGAGCCACCCGATACAAGTGAAGAGACGGACCACTTTGTTGAAGAAGAGGTCGCCATAGAACAAACTTTTAAAGTTCTTGATCGAAACGAGCAACCAAATAAGGAGTCTCCTAAAGACCCACCACTTGAGCTCAAAGAACTTCCAAAAGGGTTGGAATATGCTTTTCTAGACAAAGATGGTAAATTACTTGTAATTATTTCGTCTAAATTAGATAACCTAGAAAAAGAAAAGCTAGTTAGTCTTTTGAAAAAACACAAAAATGCAATAGCTTGGAAACTTGTTGACATAAAAGGAATTAGTCCTTCTATGTGCACACACAAAATTTTGATGAATGATGACTACAAATCTGTCATACAACCACAACGTCGAGTAAATCCAAATGTTCAAGAAGTGGTTAAAAATGAAGTCATCAAATTACTTGACGCAGGACTTATCTATCCTATTTCCGATAGTCCTTGGGTAAGTCCCGTCCAAGTAGTTCCAAAGAAAGGAGGTATGACGGTAATTACTAACGAAAAAAATGAATTAATACCAACAAGAACCGTCACAGGATGGAGAGTATGTATAGATTATAGACGATTAAATGAAGCAACAAGAAAGGATCATTTTCCTTTACCCTTCATTGATCAAATGTTAGAAAGATTATCCGGGCATAAATTTTACTGTTTCTTGGATGGTTTTTCAGGTTACTTTCAAATCCCGATAGCACCCGAAGACCAAGAAAAGACAACTTTCACATGTCCCTATGGAACTTTTGCTTATCGACGCATGCCGTTTGGTCTATGTAATGCCCCCGCAACATTCCAACGTTGCATGATAGCCATTTTCCATGACATGATAGAAAAGACAATGGAAGTCTTCATGGACGACTTTTCTATCTTTGGGGATTCATACGACCAATGCCTCGATAACCTTGAACGAATGCTATCCCGATGTGAGGAAACTAACCTCGCCCTTAATTGGGAAAAATGCCATTTCATGGTAACGGAGGGAATAGTACTCGGTCACAAGATCTCAAGCGAAGGAATGGAGGTGGATCGAGCCAAAATAGATACCATTTCTAGATTACCTCCTCCATCCTCCGTAAGAGCTATTAGAAGTTTCCTAGGGCATGCCGGATTTTATAGGAGGTTTATCAAAGACTTTTCAAAAATCTCAAGACCTCTAACAAAGTTACTTGAAAAAGATGCTCCTTTCATCTTTGACAAGGATTGCAATCAAGCATTTCTAACCCTAAAGGAAATGTTAGTCAATGCACCTATCATGATAGCACCCGATTGGAAATTTCCTTTCGAAATCATGTGCGATGCTAGTGACTTTGCAGTTGGAGCTGTCTTGGGCCAGAGAAAAGAAAAGCATTTCCACCCAATATATTATGCTAGTAAAACACTTAACGATGCACAAGAAAATTACACAACAACTGAAAAAGAGTTACTAGCCGTGGTATTTGCTTTTGATAAATTTCGCCCTGATCTTGTTCTTTCTAAAACTATAGTCTACACAGACCATGCAGCCATTCGATATCTCTTTAAGAAGCAAGACGCAAAACCACGTTTGATTAGGTGGATTCTACTCCTCCAAGAATTCGACATTGAAATCAAAGACAAAAGAGGAGCAGAAAATACCGCAGCAGATCATCTTTCGCGCTTAGAAGACCCAGCTTTGGAGGCAACCAGGGGCGAGCAAATCAACGAAAAATTTCCAACTGAATCCCTGGAAATGGTGGAATTTAAGGAAGAACCATGGTACGCCGACTTTGCCAACTACTTAGCTAGTGGAATAGTCGCAAAAGGATGGCCACATCATCAAAGAAAAAAAATTCTTTGCCAATGTGAAACACTATTTTTGGGAAGATCCATATCTTTTCAAAATGTGTGCCGACCAGCTCGTCAGACGATGCGTACATGGTAATGAAGCCCGAAGAATTCTTCGCCATTGTCACGAAGGTCCATACGGAGGACATCATGGTGCTGCCAGTACCGCACGAAAGGTATTTGATTCAGGATTTTATTGGCCAACCATTTACAAGGATGCCCAAAATCTTGTAAAGACATGTGATGCTTGCCAAAGAACAGGTAATATTTCTTCCAAAAACGAAATGCCACAAAATGGCATTCTTGTTTGTGAAATTTTTTATGTGTGGGGACTCGACTTTATGGGACCTTTTCCACCATCAAAAGGAAACAAATACATACTTGTGGCAGTAGATTACCTGTCTAAATGGGCCGAAGCCGAAGCACTTCCAACAAATGATGGAAGAGTAGTGGTAAGATTTCTGAAAAAATTATTCTCTCGTTTTGGCACACCCAAAGCTTTAATAAGTGATAGAGGTACCCATTTTTGTAATCATCAACTTGAAATTTTTTTAACAAGATATGGGGTCTATCACCGGGTTTCGACAGCTTATCACCCTCAAACAAACGGACAAGCCGAAGTGACCAATAGAGGGCTAAAACGAATACTTGAAAAAACCGTAGGGTTAAATAGAAAGGAATGGGCTGATAAATTAGATGATGCTTTATGGGCTTTTCGAACTGCTTATAAAACAACGATAGGTACAACCCCATATAAGCTAGTCTATGGAAAAAGTTGCCACTTGCCAGTAGAAATTGCACACAAAGCCTACTGGGCAATCAAAAATGTAAACTTAGATCTAGAATTTGCTGGTAAAAATCGATTTTGTCAAATAAATGAATTGGACGAACTTAGGAATTATGCATACTCAAACTCTGAAATTTATAAGGAAAGAATGAAAGATTGGCATGACAAACATATTAAACCTAATGAATTTCGGGTAGGAGATTTAGTTCTTTTGTTTAATTCACGACTTCGATTGTTTCCTGGTAAATTAAAGTCTAGGTGGTCAGGACCTTTTTCCGTCACCCATATTTTTCCACACGGTGCAGTAGAAATTAAACCTCGAAATGGGTCACCATTTAAAGTCAATGGCCAACGGCTGAAACTCTATCACGGATTTATTGAGGATGAGGAAGAAGAGATCTCGCTTCAAACCGTGGAAGAATAAAAACATCATGCCTGGTAAGTTATGAACGATTGAGGCGGTAAAATAAAGCGGTAAGTTTTCTAAACCATAGCTTACAGGAGAAAGGGGCACTCACACGCGCACTATAAAAAAAGAGAAAAAAAAAAAAAGGAGGCTCGGCACGAGGCCGTGTCCGCTGGACACGGGGCCGTGTTCGCGCTGCAGACGGGATAAAACCCCTTTTTCAAAACAGTTTCTTCATTCCACACGCCCCGTTTTCCCACAAAAGCTCTGGTTCCAGGCGATTTTTCGCGAGATTCCAACGTCTCTTACCAATCTAACAAAGTCAAGATGGCCAGGAAGTTTACCAGATTCAACGCCAATGAGCTAGATGCAAGAGCTCGATACGAGCTTCTTCAAACAAGGCCGGAGGAATACCCGAGGCAGGCGTGCACAGAACTACTAACCATGGTGAATCAAATTGACCGTTTCAACAACATTGTCACGGGACCACTCAGAGTCGCACTAACAACCCGACTCCGTTCTGTTCATGAATGCACCTTGGAATTCTACAGCACCTTTGCATTCAAGTCAAGGTGCGACCCGTTCGATAATGAAGGGGTGTCATTCAGGTGTGGCGGAACGAGGTATTCGATCTCCATGGCACAATTCGGGTCGATTATCGGGTTGTATGCGGAGGAGGATGCGGGAGACGAAGACAATACCGGGGGGTTGAGAGAGATCGAAGACAACGAGCGCCAAGCCATGTGGGCTCAGATTGGGGAAGGATTCTACAATCCGAGCAGCACTAAGAGTACCAAGCTGAGGGATCCGCTTTACAGATACATTCATAGGCTCCTCGGCTACTCTCTTAGCCAAAGGCATGACAGTGGTGGCGTCGTTGGGTTAAGAGATTTGCTTGTCCTCCATTGCATTCACAACCGCAGACCGCTCGATGTTCCGTTCCTCATGCTCCGAAACATGCATCACAACCGCCTTGCTAGTGCACCAACTCCTATTTTCTTCGGGGGGTGGGTGCACCGTCTATTCAGGCACTTCGCCCACATTCCGAGGGCATTTGAAAGGAGCCCATGGTCGGGTACGGTGGATATTCACATATGTCGCTCGATGAACCTGGTTTATGAGGCAGAAGACGGGACGGTAACCTTTCAAAGGATGCAAGGTCATGCATGGAACCCGCAAGAAGCACTTGTCCTCCCAGCACCGCAACATCATCAGTACCAATACCCACCCCACGGTGATCCGGGCCAATCATCCTCCTCGGGAGGCAGTTTTCCTAATTTTCAAAGTTTGCATGATTTGTTGCAGGAAAACCTCATGTGTACTCGGAACACCTATAACATGGCGAGCAACACCTACCACCGGGTCGGAGCTATAGAGAGAAACCTATCCGAGATACAAGAAGACGTCGGATACATACGAGACCACATTGCACGCCATGGAGGGAGTGACGATGATGATGATGATGATGATGATGCCATGGAGTAGGCGGGAGGAGCATAGGAGGAAGCGGTTGATTGATGACTCCCCAGGTTAACCCTTTGCAATCTTGAACAATTGATGGCCTGCGTGCCAAGTGTTAAACAATTTACTTTTCCTAACTATTTTCTGCATTTTATTTTTCTTACTTTATGCTTGGAACAATTAACTTTGGTAATGTAGGATGTTTGTATTGCTTGGTGTGGTATTAAGTGTTGAAACAGGTACAAACCAAGGCTTAGGGTGTTAAGCCTCAGCACTTATAGGGCTAGAATGGAAAAACCGGAGAAGGAAACCTGTTTTTCAGGCTTCCGGACTGTCCACACGGGGACGTGTCCAGCCAACACGCCCCCGTGCTCACCTCCCTGACCTGCTGTTTGGCTTCTGTTCGGCAGAATTTTGTCAGAAACGTGGCCGTGTTCAGTGGACACGGGGCCGTGTCCACCTTCTGTAAGTTCTTGTTACTGGCACCTGAACACGGGGTCGTGCCCACTCTACACGGGGCCGTGTTCAGTGCCCAGTAACACAAAATTTTGCTTTTTAAACACTAATTTACACATCTAATCAACCTAAAAATTTATTTTTGGGACACATTGAGGACAATGTGTAATTTAAGTGTGGGGGGGATGCTAAAACCTTGAATTTTGCAAGTCCTAAATACAAGCCTTACACAAAACTCTATTGGAACCGCTAATCACCCCAAATTTTTTCAAAAATTTCAATTTTTTTTACTTGTCTAGGTTTAACTCGGGAAATTCAAGCTCTCAAAAAGGTTATATTTTTACAAATTTACAACCGATAGCGTAGTGATAAAAAGAACCAACATAAGAAAATTATGAAAAGGCATGACAAACTTATTTAAAATTTGATTATATATACTTGATCACATAAAAACCCATTTCCACAAAAGTGAGTTTTGAGCCTTTATTGAGCACACAATTTCATATCATTTGACTAAATGCTCATTTTTCGTTTCTTGTGTGAATAGCCGCTTGGTTCTTACGACTCTAGAACTTGCCATGACAATACATTCCCGGTCCTTATCAACTTAAACCCGAGTAAGTAAATGATGGAGGCATTAGGACTAACATTTTTTTTTCTACACCATTATTTTTCTTTTTCTTTTACCACCTACCCAAAAATCCCCCTAGTTAGCCCCTTTGAGCCTAAACCTTTTCGTTTCATCACCCAAAACAAAAACCCTTTCACCCACCAAAACCTTTTTTATTTTTAACCCTTTATTTTAGTAACAAGTTCGGTTCTTCGAAAAAAAAAAAAAAATGAAGCAAAAAGAAAATAAACAAACAAAGTAATCAAAAATAACTTTGTTTGAATAAAAGTTTCATCAAAAATAAAAAGTTGCAAAAATAAGAGAACCGACACTTGTTACGCTTTTTAGCCCTTTTTTCTACTAACCACTAACCCAACCACCTACCTTTAACCCTAGCCAACCCTTAACCCACAAAGTCCTCTTGATATCTACAAAGGTATAAAAGTTAAAAAGGAGGAGGATTGATTTCTTGGCAAGCCTATGGTAGGAATAAGTTCCGTGCCGCTCTCGAGTGATTCACTAAAAATACACCTTCGGCCGAGTGTGAGTGATTTCCCCGCGAGGTATGTGAACTTGTATATAAATAGAATTTTAAAAAGGCATGTTATGCCCAAATAAGTAATTTCTTTTATGAACAGTTCTAAATAAATCATTACGAATAGGAGTGTAAATAAATAAAAATAAAACCCCAAAAAGATCTTGGAAATCCCGACACTCTATGACAAGTCCAAAACCTTCTCTTCTACCTATTCCATTTGGGAGTGTAAGCCAAATATTAAAGAGTTTTGCTTGAGGACAAGCAAAAGTTCAAGTGTGGGGGTATTTGATGTGTGTAAAATGCAACATATAAATTACATCAAATGAGGCATAAAACTAACCCTTTTTTAGTACTAATATTGGAAAAAGAGTGTTTTTGTCTTCCTTTTGTATTTTCAGGATTAAATGAGCTCAAAAACACAAAAGAAGCAAAAAGACAGCTAAATCCAACATAAATACAAGAAAAGGAACATTAGTGGATTGCCCGAACCCTCAACGGCACCTTCCAAAGCAAAATAGAGAAAACAGAAGGCTGAACACGCCCCGTGCTCAGCCAGCACGGGGCCGTGCCCAAGAAGCAGCAGAAAAGACAAATCTATAGAAGCTTCTATTGCCCACCACGGGCCGTGCTCAGCGGACACGGGGGGCGTGCCGAAAGTACTGCAGGCGCATTAATTGTAATTGCGAATTACAATTAATGAAGAGAGAGAGTGTCAGACGGGCACGGGGCCGTGCCCAGCGAACACGGGGCCGTGCCCAGGCTTCTGTTCAGCCTATAAATAGGAGTGCTTGGTTTCATTTCAACTCATCCCTTGGCACACCACCTCTCTCACACTTCATCCACCACCCACCACCATCACAACACCATCATCCACCACCATCATCCATTGTCCATCATAGAGTGTGTGAGTCGTCTCGGGATCCAAGATTGATCGTAAGAGTTCTTGACAATCAAGGCCATGTTTGCCTAAGTCTCTTACATCACTTGGTGAAGACAAAGTGTCTAGTATAATACTTTTTATTTCTAATCTTTTGCACTTTTTATTTGGTTTTGTATTAATGACTTTAATAACTAGTTACTTATGTTGAAGGTGATCTTTCCTTATCGTTTGTCCGTGGTGTCTTGGCATTATTTTACTGTCTATATAAAATAAAGGATTTTCACCATTCATATCTCCACGGTCTATATGGAGGTATGTTGGCTACCTGGTAGGGGGTTAAGGGAACGGTTTGGTAAAGGTCTTGCCATTGTTCAGCGTTTAGAGGTCCTGCAATGGACCTGGGTCAAATTTAGTAGGACCTCCTTCAATACTTCACGGTATTGGATGGCGGGGGTCCAAACTCTTTGATCCCCTCATAAGTTAACTACTATTAATACTATAACCCGGCTATTTAGGACTGTATCCCTGCTGACTCAGACTACTTAGTCGAGGGTAACGTCACCGCCAAAAGCGGGGCCTACCACAATACTGCATTAATAACTTAATTCATTATCTTCCAATAATCCACCCCTTTAGGATTGTATCCCTGCTGACTCAAACTACTGGGGTGAGGGTAACGTCACCTTCAAAAGAGGGGCCTACTACAATAACTAAGATAATCTCTTAATTATGTGCAAAAGTGCGGAAATAATCAAAGGTTATACTAGATACGAGTCGGAACCAAGTGATTCATCTTGTCTATCTGTTTTTATTTTATTTTTATTTTCAGCATTTTAGTTAGTTTTTATTTTTCTTAGTTTAAAACATTTTTCTAAACTTTTATTTTGGTTAGACGTTGAGGATAAACCGGTATTAAAAGCTCTTGTGTCCTTGGACGACCTCGGTATCTTACCAACGCTATACTACACTCAACGATGGGTGCACTTGCCCATATGTGTGTTTAGTGTTAGTGAAATATCGTGTTTTATAAATTTAAAACTTGGCTAAAATAAGTGTTAAAAAGGGCTTAAAATATACACCTAAAATATACGACACTTCAACGCACATCATGAACTAATCTAAACCATTGGTTTAAATCCTTGATCAATAGGGCAAGATTGTAATTATATAATTTTTTTTTAAATTCCTTTCCATAATATAATGTCAGTTGCAATTCCTATATTCTAGCATATTATACGTGATCTTCTTTAATTATATTCAAATTATGTCTTTTACTAATCCAATTTTTTAAACGATTCAAACCCTGATAATTTCTCAACCCCGGCGTCGATCATGGAGGGAGGTTCTAGCAGCGGCTTCAATGGACGAGACTAGGGGTGCAAACGAGCCGAGCTACTCGTGAGCTACTCGAGCTCGGCTCGAAAAAAAGCTCGAACGAGCCGAGCTTAAACGAGCTCGAGCTTGAGCCCGAGCCTAAAAACAAGCTCGTTTACTAAACGAGCCCGAGCCCGAGCTTCGCTTATCGAGCTCGAGCCGGCTCGCGAGCCTAATCGAGCTTTCTATTTATATATTTTTTATTAATATTATAAACATATATTTATATAATAATAATTATCATTTATCTAAATATAAATAAATAACTAAATTATATGTAAAATAATAATTATAATTAATATAAATTAAATAATAAATACTAAACGAGTCGAGCCCGAGCCGAGCTCGAGCTTTTTAAAATTACCTTCGAGCCGAGCTCGAGCTTCAGAAATAAAGCTCGAATCGAGCCGAGCTCGAGCTCGAGCTTTCATATGTTAAACGAGCTCGAGCTCGAGCCTAGTCGAGCTCGGGCTCGGCTCGGCTCGTTTGCACCCCTAGACGAGACCCAATCCAACAACATGAATTAAATCCAGTTTTTTACACCACCATGAATCGACCAGGTTCAGTTTTTTATATGTTTTGTTCGGTTTTTTTGCATCTGAATCGTCAATTACAGTTTGGTGATCTTCTTCGTCCAGTTCTTTGTCGTTAGTTTCATCTTCATGGCTTTTAATGATAATCAGTCCGTTTTGTTTATTTATTTTTCTGGGTTATCGTGTTCTAAGTTTTTAGATAATTCATGAATCAGATATGTTGATGACTTTGTTTTATAAAACAGTTGCATGTCCACATATGTACTAAAAATATCTGAATATTTTAGCATGATTTGTTTCATAGATTTCAGTGTTTGTTTACAGATTTGGTGTAGTAACTGAATTGGTTGTATGTTAAGATTAAAGTGCATGTACACATATGTACTGATCACTCCTGAGATATTGGGTGACTTTTTTTACAGATATATATCAGAAAATGAATATTTTTAGGATCAAACAACAGTAGCTTATACACATATGTACTAATCACTTCTGGGATATTGCCAGCTTTTTTTTATACTTCCATTTGTATAACTCACTTTCTCATGCTTAATTAATTATACTTGTTTTCTATATTAATTATCAGAGTCAGTTGCTAGCAATGTTTACGAAACACCTAACGGCAGTAGGTATTGGACGCCAGTTGTTCCGCCGGGTTTCAAACCTTTTGTCAAAGCGAGATTTAGTTCGATGGAAGCTGCTATTGCAATGTATGAGGAATATGCATAACTTGCGGGTTTTTGTACACGGTTGGGTACTTCTAAGAAAGAAAAGATCGGTGACAAAGTAATAACAAATATGCGATATGTCTTGTGTTCTAGAGCCAACAAGCCTAAAGACACCGATGGTCATCCGTCTGAGGTTGATACTATTTCCCCTAAAAGACGATCAAACATAAAAGTTACAGACTGTAAAGCCTGTGTGAAATTTAAACGTGTGAAGGATACAGATGAGGTTGAATTATATAAATGGGTAGAACAACATAACCATGGGTTTACGTCTCCTGAAAACCTTGATTTATCTCTAAAGAAGAGGAAGCTTGATTTTTCCACCACCGAGTTTATAGCAAAATGCCGTAATGCTAACGTTGGTCCCATGAAATCCCACAAACTTCAGGTTGTCATAAAAGGTGGCCATCATAATGTTCAGGGCACTGTTGTTGACTATAAAAATTGTGGTAGAGATATCCGAGATTTCATCGGTGAAAGAGACGCCCAGATGTTAGTTGACAAAATGAACGCAAGATGTAAGAACAAAGAAAATTATACGTTTGATACCCAGATTGTTGACACAGAACTCCAGCTGATTTTTTTGGTGGGATAATGTTTCGAAAATGAATTACGAAGCATTTGAGGATGTTTTGGCTTTTGATGCAACGTACCACACGAACATGTAAGTTATAAATTCTCACATTCTAAATCTTTAGTTATTTACATTTACGTGTTACAATTTACTTTTTGTTACAGGTACGATATGATTTTTGTTCCATTTACTGGTGTTGATCATCACAAAAAATGCACGATATTTGGTGCTGGGCTGCTTCATAACAAGACAATCGAGTCATACACTTGGCTTCTTCAAAAATTTCTCCAAGCTCATAACGGCAGACAACCTCTTTTGGTTCTAACCGATCAGGATTGTGCCATGAAACAAGCAGTTAGCAACGTATTCGACAAGTCGCATCATCGACTATGTATGTGGCATATAGTTCAAAAGATACCATCTAAGGTATTTCTTTACAAACTTTCTGGTTATAACCTTTTTGTACACTAGTGTACATGTAGCATCATACACTGGTGTCCATTCTTCCATATCTTATATTTGCAACATTTACTTGTTTTTATTTCGACTATGATAACTTTTTCATTTTTTTTACCAAAAATAGATAAAGGGAGACAACTTGACAAATATCGAGATAAAAGAGAAGTTTCACAAGCTTGTTTGGAACGTCTATATCAAACCTGAGACATTCGAGCAAAGGTGGAATTCATTGATCGCTGAATATGGGTTAGAGTCTCATAAATGGTTGACAGAGATGTTTGCAATTCGGGAGCAATGGATTCTAGGTTACTTCCGTGAAATACCCATGAGCACTTTAATGAAAACCACATCCAGATGCGAAAGTGCAAACCACATGTTTAAAGCATACTCGAGCGCACATAATACCCTGGTTCAATTCATGTTATGTTACGACACGTCCATCGATGGGTTAAGAAACAAGCAAAGGGAACTTTGCAATCATACTGAGACTACCAACCCAAAAAAATACAAAACAAGCTACAGGATTGAACGTCACGCGAACGTTGTTTACACAAGAAAAATTTTCTATGAGGTTCAAAAGCAAATTTTCAATGGTACAGAATTTAGTTACATTGCCGAACGGTCCCAGGTTGATGGCATTCATTGTTTTACAGTTGCTCATCTAGATCATGAAAAGGAAGTTGCAAACGAGTTCAAGGTTAGCCAAATATCACTACTTAATATTCTTACTACCTAATTTCGTATTCAGCTTTCTTTATTCGTTATGTTATTGTTACTGTACATCAGTGTTTATCACTCACTGAAGTCATACTAACCAGCTTCTCAACCACTTGTCTATTAGGTGACCTTTAACAAGGAAGACCTGTCGGTTTCTTGTGCTTGCAATGGTTTCACCCGAGATGGATATCTATGTCGCCACGTGTTTTGTGTCTTCAGAAGCCATAATATTCAAGAGATCCCAGCCAGATACATTCACCCGAGATGGAGACGAAATGCTCTTCCGGGTGTTGTGCATAGCTTGGAGAACAGGTTATCCGTAGACCAATCTAGGAGTGCAGTATTATGGCGACGAATCTTAGAAAACATGGACATGTGTAGAGATCGCGTACGGGGTAACATTGACAAACTAGAGGAACTAGACTCACATATTCAGGCACTTAAAGATAAGATATTTGCTGAAGTTCCTTATGATACAGAAATTCATAGAAAGGGGGTAGCAATTCAAGAAGTTATTGCCCACACTGAACCGGACGAGATCTCGTGTACGACACCCAAGAAAATTCGTAACAAGGGTTGTGGGAAGCACAAAAGACCGATTGGTCCGCGAGAAAAAGCAATAAAAGCTGCCAAGAAGCCAAGAAGCCAAGAAGGAAATGTAATTATTGCGGAAAACGAGTTAGAACACACGACAAAAGGAATTGCCCTTTAAAAAAGGGAAGCCAACTAAGGATGACTCGTCTACAGATGAGGATGCCGATGAAGACGAAGATGAAGAAGAAATGGAATTTGAATCGGATGAAACTGATAGGGATGGAAACACTAGCGATGATTAGTTTATTCACGCAAATACACTGTCTTTTGTTAAATTTGATTTATTTTGTTAAATTTGATTGTTTAAAGACATATATTGGTGATCGTTTTTACTGATTCCCTATTGTCTATGTTAATCTATAACAACTAACGTGCACAAAGGCAGTTTCATTATGCCTGCGTATACACTAAAGATAACCTGTTATCCACCCTTAACCAAATGACAGCTTCCAAACGAATACATATACACTAGTGTTTTCACTTATCTTACATATATGTACTTACCCCTTATAGCCTTTTAATCCTAGACACTCTTACTGTGTTGTATTAACTAACATAAACTCAACTACATACTCTGGCGTATTTTCATTTAGACCCTTTCATTTACCTTTGGGAACCCAATATAAACTTAACTGATATCCAATCATTACCTACAAGGAAGCTTACGTAACACTGCATATACACGAGTGCTTTTTACTCATGTTACATGTGTGTATTTAACTTCCTACACTGGGGTTTTGTTCTAATAAATTTTTATTTTGAAGTACATCTTCATTTTTCCCACCTCCTAACAATGTATTAATCCCTTTAGTCCCTTTCATTTACGTTTAGGAACCCAATATACACAACTGATATCCACTCATTAACTACAACGAACTTTGCCTAACACTGCATATACACGAGTGCTTTTTACTTATGTTACATAGGTGTATTTAACTCTTTCCACCGGTGTATTGATCTAATAACTATTTCTTTTACAATATATTTTTTAATGTGTCCATCTCCTAAACAATGAAATAAACCCAAAACAAAAACACCATGTGCATACATAAAACAAAAGGTGTCCCAACACTGTCAACTTACACCAGAAATAAAGTTCAAGTCAACCTTAATTCAAAAATTTTTCCCCTACTAAGTTCATTCACTTATCTTTCCCATTCAATCCCTTTTCAACCTCAAACCCTTGTGCTATGTTCCACGCAACGGCTGCACCCATTACTTCATTACGCAGTTTGTTTGCATCGGAAGAAATAATCTTGCAAGCGTACTTTTTCCGTAATCTAGTTAGACTAGCCATTTTTTGGGTATGCGCGCGAGGAAATCCACTGTCCCATTTTATATTGGTTTCACCAAACCAGGTCTCCATGTGACGCATAGCAAAAACACCACAATCCACACTATTTCCTATAGTCGCCCATTCAATCTCCAGCCTTCTCGGTATTACTCTGTCAAATTCCAAACTTTTCGGATGGCTTATGGATCTCAAGTATTTTACAAAAACATCTTTCTGCGTTTAAAACCAACACATATCAGGTTAGCAACTTTTAATTGAAAGTACATTAGCCCGATGCCAGACTCCGTTAAAAAACGTACGTTCTGAACAGTTTCATACGTACACATTTTAGACATTTAATACACCAGTGTATATCACCTTTTGTTTCAGTACTAACTTACATAAGGAAACACAAACCTAAAAGTTATAACCTGGAAGATATATTTAATGCATAAAAAAAGGTACTAATATAATCCAGTCAAAGGGTTGCTTACCCTTTTGAACCAGCAACTTCGGCTACTTCTTTTTTATCCCTGCTCTCCTTTGTCGCAACCTGTTTACCCTTCTTTTTCGGAGTTGCAACTCTGTACAAGTTATTTTACAAAAACAAAACATTTGTATTATAGGATTCTCAATCATAACAAAGTTTTTTTTTTTTAAAAATGAAGATTCTGAATAAAAAAAAATTCAGCAAAAATAACACATACTGAGTATCTTCTACACACGAGACCAAGTATCTCCAAATTACTTTATCTTTCGATTGCATCCATGTCTTAATGTCCACAGCTCGTAACATAAACGGAGATTTCCCGTATTTCGACATTTGTTTTTTCCTTTTTCCTTTCCCGCCAACATCAGATTCCGGTTCAACATTTCTCACAGGTGCTTCTCTTAACGCCACCAACTCTTGTGTACTTGGAAGAGGCTGAGACAGCCCTAAGTCGAATGAGGGCATGTCATCCATCCGTTGCGTATCATACGCACCTGAAATAACATCCTCGAGTACATCAGTGTACATAATAATATTATGTGTAAATGTTGATGCAATATGCGGAGTCGAGAACCCATCTGCTTCGTCGGCCACACTATTATTGTTTCCTTTCATAGTAACATTATCTACACACATTTAACGGTCATAATACATATGAATTTTTCTTAATTAGATTATATAACGTAAATGTGTACATGAACACCAAAAACATACCTTTCGTCCGTCCATCATCTGATTTTACTCCGGAAGGTCCAACCTTATCATCGATAACACTTTTGCTAAACATCGACTTGTACCGTTCCAGTACCGGCAACAGGCCCTCGCTATTCGGGAAACGTGCTGCCACTTGGGCAACAACATCCTCCACCCTCCTCTTCAACCCTTCTGCCTCGTCCAACATCCCAAACAATCCAGCAACGCACTCCTAACATATCCCATCAATAAACTATTTTTTAATCTACATAAGATATGAATGTTTTCAAATTATTTGATATCAATAAAACCATACCTCAAGCGACATCCCATCAAATCCCGCACTTTTTTTTCTTCGTCTCCTTTCGATAGATCTACCACTTCGTCTTCACTTTCTTGGTCGTACGCTTCGCCCTCACCCGTTTCTTACTGCTACTTATCCTTTTTTTGTGTTCTTTGATTGCTTCCTTTTTTTTAATTTAAAAATCTGGTCAACGGCGTTCATCTCACAATCTTCTTCATAATCTAAAAAAATATCAAAACTGTTAACAACATAATAAAACAGCTTTTCCTATAAATATATCCATACAAACAATACCTCCTTTCACGTCTTCGTCTTTGCCGTCCACGCGTTTCCCGTCAGTTGTCTCCTTCATACGTTTCACACAACGCTCGGTAGCTACATCATAATATAATCAATACACCATTCCCATCATTGCATACACAGTCAATTGTCAAAACAGTTTACTTCATTTGTAATAACTATACTTATTGGTAACAACTTTTTCCTTAACTTTTCCTGATGTGTGTTCCTCAAACTTTGTTTCCGTATTGGATATCTCGTCGTCTCCTGAAGTAAAAAAACCACAACCATTAGGACACTAAATAGAGTTTCGGGTCCACAATAGGAATGCATGTATGTTATACCGTCTTCTATATTGGTGAAGGGCACACGAACAGCTTTAAATGTTTTACCGCTCGGAACCCTACATGCTTGGCTTTTAAATCTCTTTCCTAAAATTGTTACATTCAGATACACAACGAATCAGTACACACAAAAAAAAAGTAACGGTTCCACAAGCACTTTCAAACGTTAAGCAGTTTAAACATCCAATCTACCTGTGCTATTAGTAACACCCACATTAGCTCCTTCATTCCTTTTAACGTTGTCTGTGTTAAAACCTGTTTAAACATAGGTGCATATGACAAATTCGTTATTATTTGGACTAACAGTATGTACTTCAGTTTAAAACTACCAATCTATATCCTTTTTAAATACAATACATAGGTTTACATCAACACCATTACCTCACCTTTAGGAGGTAAAAATCATCCCACAACCAAAGGATACACTTGTGTACTCCAACTATAGCCTTTTTTAATCTAATATTACACACAACAAACTGATGTACATAATAAACTCATTAAATTCACTTGTGTACTTCTTGTTATACTTATTTTCTGAACAACATAGATACACTTTCTGTATCCACCATAAACACAAGTGTACCCACATCCAAAGGATACACTTGTGTACTCCAACTATATCCTTTTTTTATCTAATATTTATATGAAAAAAAAATCAGATTTTTTACACACAAAACAATCTGTTGTACACAATAAACTCATGAAATTCACTGGTGTACTTCTACTTATACTTACTTTTCTGAACAACATAGATAAACTTTCTGTGTCTACCATAAACACAAGTGTACCAATAATATTAACTACAAATTAGGTAGAACACATGCATCCCCCAACCCAACGATACACTAAAGATTTTCCTGCGACATAGTGCACCGTCGATCATCCCATTCCGAAGCCACCTTTCGATGGCACAGGGTGCTCATCACAACGAATGAAAACTTGGGAAAAAAAATACAATCCAAATCATCAATCGCTCTACTAAACCTAAAACACAACTTATTCATTACAAAACAGACGATTGAACAAACCCTAAATTTTTTATTCTCATAAACACAGAAACTAAGACAAATATACATGAATAATCAGTCCACTGAAGTATAAACTTACCGTCTTCAACCTTAGCTTCTCTTGCGTCGCCTGCTTGGTTAACCATCGTCTTCCTTCTAATCGCCGATTTGGGGGAAAAAAGATATCGTCGATTTTGGGGTTCTGGTTTTTTGATTATGAATATTAACAAGTTTCAAGGCATTAATAGCTAGCTATGATTACGGGGGAAAAGATATTTCTCAATCAAATCCTCACAATTTGTTTATTGTTTCCATATTTAAAAGATTGTGATTTTACATAACTATCCCTACCATTAAATTACACCTATTTTATTATAATAAATAATTAATAAATTGGATTACAATCCAATCTCAAGATCTAACAAAATCAATGGCTAGGATTTGTTCACTTTGTTCACAACTTAACCCTTGTTCACTCTAGAACCCCACCCTATATATATATATAAGGTAGGGATCCTGCACATTTATCCAGAAGTGTGAGAAGTGTATTATAATACTATATAACACTATATAAACATCATATAACACTATGTAACACCATATAACACGATATAACACTATGTAACACTATATAACAATATATAACAATATATAACACTATACATCTATCATAGACATGCTATCAGAGAAAATATAGTGTTATATTTGTTATATAGTGCTATATAGTGTTACATGGTGTTATATGGTGTTACATAGTGTTATACGGTGTTTATATGGTGTTATATAGTGTTATATATAGTGTTATAATACACTTCTCACACTTTTCACACTTTTGGATTAATGTACAGGATCCTCTATATATATATATATATATATATATATAGGATTAGGTTCAAACGTGAACAAATTTCCTAGCGTGAACCGCGTGAACTGATCTGAACCATTGATTTCATATACATAGAGGAAGGGTAAGATTGTAACTTTATGTAAATATTCAATTTAAATTATTTTCATATTAATTTAAAAATCTTAACAATAAAGAAATTTTCAGTTTCACAATATATTCAAACATTGATCGACAACTTTGACATTTTCAAAATTATAACTTATTTTTAATTTATTTACCAAATCTTAACATATTTTATATTTTTCAACATTATCTTTCTTAATCTATTCAACAAACATCCATAATCTTCTTCATATTTGATCCACAATATTCGTATGAACCAGTTTTCAATTCCAGAATTCATCACGTCCCACGCGAACAACGTTACCTCGTTCATTCAGTTTTCAAAACCTGAAAATTATCTCGCCGGACATTTGTTGTCGTCTTTAACATCGTCGTCGCCAGCAGCCGCCGGACTTTGAAAGTTAAGCCGGACCAACATTCCGGAGAATCCGTTATTGTATTACATTGGTTGTTATCTGCTGCTCATTGATCATCGTAGTTACTGTTTTCTGCTGCTGATTAATCCTTGTAGTCCAGGTTGTACAATTAAATAGTTATTCAGTTTTTTATTGTTTTCCAATTTCAACTTTAATATTCAGTTAGAACGTGTTTTTTTGTGTTTGTAATTCAATTGGTGTCGTTTGAGATGGTTTGGGCATGTGAAGAGGAGGCAATTGACAGAACCAGTTAGAGTAGTGGAAACCATGACAGTGGAAGGAAGGAGGAGTAGAGGCAGGCCCAAGTTGACTTGGGATGAACGACTTAGGCAGGATTTGGTAGAGTTGCACCTCTCCGAGGACATGGTTCAGGATAGGAGTTCATGGAGACGTAGGATTAAGGTTAAGGACTTGTAGGGGAGGGTATGGACGTGTCCTACCTTTGTCTTGGGGGGGGGGGGGATAGATTTCTTTCTCACTTTAGGTAGACCTCATATATCATGACTTTCTTGTATCTATGACTACATGTTATTTGTTGATAATATATCTGACTACTGCTACGCTATATACTTATCTCTCTTTTGTCTATATGGTTGTTTGTTGTTTTTGAGCCGGGGGTCTCTCAGGAAGCAGCCTCTCTATTCTAAGGATAGAGGCAAGGTTTGCCTACATCCCACCTCCCCCAGACCCTACCAATAGTTCTAGCTATTTGTGGGATTTACTGGGTATGGTTGTTGTTGTTGTTGAGTACATTGAAACATAGTTGATATTTTTCTGGCATGTGATACTCTAATTCATTCATGGCCGACCCAGAAATTGACAATCACAATTCTGACCAAAACATTGGCGATAATGTCTTCGTTACAACAATGGATCGACCAGGTAGTGTAATCGTATGACCATAGATTTTAACGAACATGTACTACTGTCATTGTTTTAGTTAGTATTAGTAATATTTCAATTATAGTTTTAGTCTTTTTTTGGTTGAACTATATTTTTCAGTCATCTTTTTTATTGTGTATAACTCTTATGTCCGACGTACACATGTGTACTGCTGTGTTCTATACACTCCAACAAGATAGTACACATGTGTATAATACACGGTAATTACATGTCAATAGCAAAAACGGATAGTACCATTCTTGTTTATTGCAAAAATCTGAAAACGGATACCGTACATTAGTGTACTTATCTGCTAGTATGCATGTACACCGGTGTACTTGGATGTTTACATCACAAATACTCATGTGTACCAACATTTACTATGTGATAACTATGCTCATTTAAAATATTGTGAAACCGTTTAAGTCAATTAAATAATACATACATTACGGACATAAACAAACCGTGTATAAGTTTCAAATACATAAAAACCATACTAATACCCATTCAACTTTAATTCCACTGTTTCAAAAGAGAACAAAATACGAAGAATTCAAACCAAAAACGTTAACTATTGTAAACCAACATAGACGTTCTAAACACAACCAAATCTGTTCGCCTTTTCATATTGGGCTGCTTCAGCCAATACGCGACTACGGTGCTTGTTTGCCTCTGATTTAACTAACTTTATTGCGTACTTTTTCCTCAAACGTGTCAAGCACGCCTTCTTCTCCTTATGCGAAAGTGGGAATCCACTATCCCACTTATCGGCCGTTACCCCGAACCATGTCTCCATATGCCTCATGACAAACACTCCGCAATCCACGGTGTTGTTGACTGTCTTCCATTCAAACTCCAACCTCGCTTTCAGTTTCAAATACCAATTTTCTGCAAAAAATAGACAGTATAATTAAAAAAATAAAATCATACGCATGTGTACATCCCAACACCGATTGCAGTTCAATTAAGTACACATGTGAATACTGTACAGAACCATATCATACACATGTGACATCGAACAACCAGACCTATTCATCAATATAAATTGATTAAAAGCCCAAATTGGTCGAATATACCAGGTATACACATGTCTACAGTGAATCATACTAGAAATTTACGAAAAAAAAAATGATCCTTACGCATCCGTCCGAGCAACCTCGTTCAGTTCCGTTACCACTGCATTTTCTTTCCCTGTTTTTTTCTTTGGTTTTGCGACCCTAACATACGAAAAGTTAATAGACATATACATAACGTATGAAAAAATTAACAATAATTCGGGATTAAAAGTAAACGTACTTGGTGTCGCTCGCGCAACGTGACAAATATCTCCATAAAACCTTTTCGTTAAAACAATTTCACCTATATTGTCCGTTTCATCGTCATCCGAACATTCAATGCGGGTATCTATTGTGTTACTAAATCAACACGCCAAAGTACGAGCTATCCTCTCGCTTTTTCCACCTACAACATTAAGTGACATACGTTCCTATTATAAATATTACCACCTACATTCAATCAATTCAATCGTGAGATCTTTCAAAAAACTTAAAACTTACGTCTTCTCATTGTTACGTTTCGAACCTACAAAATGTAAACAAAAATGAAATTACACAGTAGTACAACATTCTCCATTGACGTAACATTACGATGTTGTACATTAACATCATATTTAAAACCAAAAAATAACACATAATACTGTATCACAGCAAATAATAGGCATAACATATCCCTTCCCAATTCATCTTATAATATACATCATCATTATCCGATTTTGCAAACATACACCTGTGTACATCAATATTTAAACATCATCATCATCATCATCCGATTTTGCAAACATACACACGTGTACTGATGGATTATATTTTATCAGCTAACACAAGAACAACATCTCAACATTCAAGCCCTAATTCCTCTTAACCGCTTCAACGAAAAATTTCTCATAATCGAATAACTCGCACTACAAATAATACCATTGTACCTAAGATTCGTAACTAAACAACTTCACTAACACAATATTCACCTTTTAATTCCGATTGGTGTTCTTAGTTGATTAATAAAACAAACGGAACATGCCAAAAACTTTCACAAACATCTAACGATTAACAATTTCATTGTGTACCTTTGATTGTTGAAGACAATGCTCTATTTCACCGGTGATTAAACCGTACCGTCGCCGTTCAAGGATTTACTGCAATGGTCGCCGATTGAGTTTAAAGAAAGAGGGGAATAAGATATTTATTCTGGTATAAAGGGATATGAAAAGATTGACAAACAATATAATAGAAAATCACGGGATATTATCTTTAATTATGGAAATAAACTTCCATTTTTATTTAAATGACTATTTTATGCTAATTACACTATTACCCTTTTGCTTTTAATAAAACATTAAAATCTTAACTATTAATTACAATCATGCCACCCCTATCAAATATCAAGATCATATTAATCAACGGTCCAGATTTGTTCACGCGGTTCACTCTTGGGAGGTTGTTCACGCTGGAACCTCACCCTATATATATACATGTATCAAGTAACCAATAAAAAGTTAATTAAATTATTTGTCATTGTAACAACCACCAAGACATTCAATAACAAAGATATTTTGAGTGTCCATTTTGTCTATCGATTTCATACTATTTGAAGAAACACTGACCTGAACGGTAGGCTCCGACTAGGACCTCAATTCTTGACGATCCGAACCACTAACTGCAAAACAAAACACCGTTAGAACTCGTTACAGGAATGTGGTTATTCATGTAACCACCCTCCGACGTGAGAATAAGTCTCAGTTTGGGAGTAAGAAAATATGTGTAGAGAGAGAGAGAGAGAGTAAACGAGAGCATGCATACCATTGATGTTTACTTCTATTTATAGTTTACCATTAGGGTTTCCTCTAACTTAGGATGGGCTCCGATAAGTTAGGGATTTGTATGATCTTCCCCAAAAGATTGGGGATTCGGTTACGTGGTTTATCCATGCAGAATAGAAGATTCTAGAATAAACATGTGTAATTATATATTTATAATAAAATAATAGGTAATGACCAGGTCGGGTTAGCCGTTCCGGGTCATACCTCGTCATGTCCCCCAGTCCGAAGTTATGAAATGAAATTCATGGGATCAGACTAAAAAGGGAAAAAGTCAAAATACCCCGTTTGAGTGCAAGTTTCTCGAGTGGGAGTAACGTTACTTTTTTGAAAAATGGTGGCGTTGTGACATGGTATGACAGTTAGGTCATCATTAGGATGACAGTTGTACCTCCCCTATCTTGACACGCGTTCCCATCCGTTTTCCTATTTGAATTCGAAAGGTTGTTCTCCCTTTCCTATAAATAGGTTCCCCGTTAGGGTTTTCCCATTTCACACTTTGCTCTAAATTGTTTCAAGTTCTTGACTGCATAAAAATGGCTTCCAAAACTGGCGAATCTTCTTCAGCCTAGGCAAGTTCCGATGCCTTGTATTGCAAATAGGGAACGATACCGTTCAACAACCTTGTGCAAGAGTACGGTATCAAACCGGAATGGAACCTGGTGTTACCATCGAAGCAAGATATAGCATTCCCATTGAAACAGGGTAAGATTACTCTGTTCAGTGATTTCTTCAAGTTCTGCAACTTTCGGTTGCCCATCACGAAGTTTTGTAAGTCCTTTTTTTTACAAATACCAGATTCACATTTCTCAGATGCATCCTCTAGGGTTAGTTAAACTTCGTCACTTCGAATTTGCCTGCATAGCCCTGGGCCATATCCCTGAAATTACAGTGTTTAGGGCTTTTTTCGTTCTTGTGTGGAAATCCCCCTTTTTTACTTTTGATCGACGAGACATTGGTGTGTCTTGTCTGAGGGACATCGCTGCTAGTTCCAAGGATAAGGACTGGAAGAAGAAATTCTTCTATATTGATGCAGTGTTATCCCCGGGGAAATCCAACGAAGGGAAATGGGGGCCAAGGAAAAATTCAAGGATGACGGTCCCCCTGCTGATGCCTACGTCGAGAATGCTCTGTTTAAGAGGCTAAGCCAACGCTCCTCGGATTGCACGGTGATCCCGGAGGGGGCCCTGGTGATGGCTGGGATGAGTTTGCTATGGCGTAATAGCCGGTTGTACCCTGCCTTTCAAACGCTTGATGAAGGTATGTGTCAATTTACTTTTAATTTGATTTGCAAATTATGCTTGTTTTAATGTGTATGAATCTCAAATAGGTGAATCGAGTCTGTTCGATTTTGTTGATCCCCCCCCCCCGGAACGCTGCTTTGATATCCACGGATCGCGCGATTGGGGAGCAGGAGCCTGATGTGTTGAGAATCCACCTTGAACAATTTTTACTTCCTGTCGTACTGGCGGACCCAAATTCTTACATGTCTCAGCCTCCCCCAGCGGGGGAGCAGTGTTTCCATTGCAGAAACAAAGAAACCATCCCAAATAAAGATAACCGGGAGGAAAGTTATTACCGCGGGGGCCATTGCTTCGCCTGCGGCGGTGAGCATTTCTGCAAACCCGGAGGGCGCTACTGTTACTTCCGCCCCCGCTGGTTTGGTGAGTCCTAAACAAGCGCTTAAGAGGCGTAGGATAATGCCCCCGTTGACCGCCTTTCAAGCAATCAAGGCTACTCACGCTTCACCTGCTGGTAAGTGATCTTGTTTGTTAATGTAAAAGTTGGGTTCCTGTATTCTTGTTCTGAATATCTGATTTGATGCAGGTTCCTTTACTGAGGCCCAAGTTAGGGGTGTGTCTTCTATGCGTTTATCTTCTAGTGAAATTGTTCCTTCCGTGGTTCGTGGGCAAAGCCTTCCTTTTGCGGATCTTATATCTCAAGCGAGTGCTGTCGCTGTTAGCTCTACAGTGCCTTCGCGGCTGTTTACTACTGCTGTGGTTGTGACACCCAGCTCTGTTACTACACCCATGTTTTCCAGCGCTACCCCCGTATCCTTATTTGATTCTCCTGTTGGTGTTTTCTTTGCGTCTGAGAAGGAGATGCCTACAACTTCTGTTGTTGGCGAGTCGACAAGTGCCAGAGGTACCACTATAAGTGATGCTGGGGGATCTAGCGGTGGTTTGATTGATGACGGGGCTTGTTTAGCTAATGATGTTTATCTTCCCATCATTTGCTGGGACCCGTATGCTCAGGACAAACGTTATCAACCTAAGTGGAAGATAGCGGAGTCTTCTAGGCTGGTTTTCCCCCCGGTGGTGCATCACTTGGTTGAGCGAGCATACCCCCCGGTTGAATCAGCCTATGTAGAGGGGTTAGATAATGAGAACCTGAGGAACGCGACGATGGTGGATGCTGTCAGTCAACCCTGGAGGTTGGCAGAAATCCAGCGTCGGTGGATGCATGAGAAAAATGAGCTTCACCAGGCGCGGATTACCATTCAGGAGCTTATGGATGAAAAATATCGTTTGGAAAGCCAACTCCAGGCTGCTGGTCTCAGGGAGAGTTGGTTTATCTCTGAGAAAAACAAGGCAGAGGAGGATCTGAAGCGTGTATAGCCAACCTTGCTTAAGAAAGGATAATATGGGCCCACGACATAGCGGAAAAGGATCGAGTCCTTTCACACGCCAAGGCTGTTCAGGAAGAGATGGAACGTAAAGCCGTCTCTAAGGCTTAAAAGGTGAGATCTGAGTTATCTACTGAGATGGAAGAGTTCCGTATTGACACGGATTTTGTGTCTCAGGTGCAGGAGAGGTATCAAGGTCTCACCGTGGAGTTAGAGGCGTCTAATGCCAAAACTCAAGCCAAAAAAGTTGAGTTGGAAGAGCGAGAGGAGCAGCTTAGGAAGCTGCAGCAGGTGTGTGACTCTCTCGTTTCAGAGAAAAATCAGCTTGTTCAATCTTCAACCGCCCAACAGGCGCGTCTTAAAGAGGCAGAGAGTGCCTTGGATCAATCCAACGCCGAAGTCGATAGCCTGACTAGTCGCCTGACTGGTTTACAGGGTGATAGGAACTGGTTGATAACTAATGGCTTGGTTGGGGCTTTTGAGTATCTCCTTCAATCGGAGTCCTTTGTTACTCTTTTGGACCGCTTGTCTAGTGCCGCTTATAAGTCAGGGCACCATAATGGCCTCTATGAGGGTTATTTTAGTTGCCAACAAACGGATAGGATAACTCCCGAGTTCCAGGAGATTGGAGGCAAACTGACAGCGGAGATGGCGGATGCACTTGAGGCAGTTTATAATGACCCGCTGCCCGCGTATGCTGAGTTGGTTGACAAGGTGGCCGAAGACGACGTGGAATCCTTATGCCATATGCTGGATGTGGCGTAGGAATCTGGAGAGGAATGAGTGTTTTTTATTTGTTATTTCCACTGTTCCTTAGATGTTTTGTAAAAACACTATTTGGTTTTGTTTGGGGTGTGTGTAAGCACTCGATTTTTGTCAGACAATTAATGCACTTATCATTATGACAACGCCGCCGTTTACTTAAGTGTGGAGATTTGACGTGTAATGATGCCATGCTATTAAATTTGCTGTCGTCACGTTTGTCAGCCTTCTTAACCCTCTATAAATTGTATCTTGCTTTTTTTTTCCAAATTTGGTAAATGAAAAAATGGATTGAAAATGCCGTAATCAGAAAGTTTCTGACATACTTCAAACACTGGATGTAGTGGAAGCTCTGGTCTGTCTCCAGGATCCGGTGACAGATAAAACGATGAGGGGTAAAAAGGCTAACTCCGGCGATACCATGCCTTGTATAAAAAGGTCTTGCAAAAGTATCAGGGATGACGGCCCTTCCCGTGTTCAGGCTAAGGCTGACGTTGATGTGGTGTTCTTAACGACTGACACCTTGATGCAGGCATTTCCTCCCGAGTATACACAACGATGTAGGACGGTGTACCAGCGATGCCGGTTTGGTCGTCGATGTGTAAGTTCAGTCGAGGATCAGAAGATGCCAGTTTCTCCGGTTGATGAGATGAATGTTGATGACTTGATCGTTGATCCTCCTCCCTTGGAGTATTACAGTGAGGCATTGCACACCCATGCAGAGGTGTTAGCAATGTTTCCCGACGTGTAGTATAGTAGAACATGTTCGTTTTTTGGTATTCCCATATGTTGGTGTTTAACAACAGGGACAAGTACTTGGTTTTGTAAGATAGTTGTATGTATTTATTACCAAAATACCTATCTTTTGTTGTGGTTAATGTATCTATTACCAAGATACCCACTCTTAGCGTTGTATAGTTTTGTTCATCTGACTTATATATGAAAAATATTTCGTGTCAAAGACATTTTTTACCGTGATATGCAGTTTGAATGATGGTAATTTTTGTACCGTAATATGCAGCTTGAATGCGATGGTAATTGTTATTGTACATGTAGGTAATAAAAGAGAATAAAAGGTAATTTTTATTAACTTAATATCTTGAAAGAAAAAGAGACATCGTTCCTGATGGATTACACTTGTTTAAAAAAGAAAATAGTCAAACCCGCCGTTAGGGGCGGAAGTCTACATGTAACATTTTTTCAACTTAGCAGCGTTCCAGCTACGTGGAACCGTTGTGCCATCGAGCCTGGATAGGCGGTAAGCCCCTTTTCCTAAGTCTTCTTGGATTATGTAGGAGCCTTCTCAGTTGAGTCCCAGCTTGCCTGAGGGTTCCGCTCTGCTGGCCTCGTTATCCCGCATGACGTACTCACCCTCCTTGAAGGTTTGCTGAGCCACGCGTTGGTTATAATACTTCTCTAAGGTTTTCTTGTATTTTACCTCACTGATGGCGGCTGCTTATCGTCGTTCTTCTAGGAGGTCCAGGCCTTCCCGTAGGAGCCTGTTATTGTCATCATCAGTTGTTAGGTGCCTTAGCGAAGGTAGCCCAACTTCCGCTGGTATCATTGCCTCTGTGCCGTAAGTTAGGCTGAAGGGGGTCTCGTTGTTGCTTGTCTTGGGCATGGTTCAATGTGCCCAAATGACGGTTGGCAATTCTTCTACCCAAGAACTTCCCTCGTAGCCTAACCTTCTTTTGATTCCATCCAGCAGACTTCTGTTTGCCCTCTCCACTTGGTCGTTTCCTCAGGTGTGTGTAAGCGATGTAAAGATTTATTGAATCTCAAGCTCTCCACACCAATCTTATAGGACTTTATTTGTGAATTGTGTTCCATTATCGCTTACAAGTGTAACACCCCGAAAACGGGTTTGGTAATTGATGCGTGTGAAGTGTTATATATATTAGGTGTATATTTTAAGCCCCTTTAACACGTTTTAGCCAAGTTTTAAATTTATAAAACACGATATTTTACTAACACTAAACACACATATGGGCAAGTGCACCCATCGTGGGCGTAGTATAGCGTTGGTAAGATACCAAGGTCGTCCAAGGACACAAGAACTTTTAGTACCGGTTTATCCTCAACGTCTAATCAAAATAAAAAGTTAGAAAAGGTTTTTAACTAAGAAAAATAAAAACTAACTAAAAATGCTGAAAAAAAAATAAAAGAAAAAAAACAGATAGACAAGATGAATCACTTGGTTCCGACTCGTATCTAGTATAACCTTTGATTATTTCCGCACTTTTGCACATAATTAAGAGATTATCTTAGTTATTGTAGTAGGCCCCTCTTTTGAAGGTGACGTTACCCTCACCCCGGAAGTTTGAGTCAGCAAGGATACAATCCTAAAAGGGTGGATTATTGGAAGATAATTAATTAAGTTATTAATGCAAATTATGGTAGGCCCCGCTTTTGGCGGTGACGTTACCCTCGGCTAAGTAGTCTGAGTCAGCAGGGATACAGTCCTAAATAGCCGGGTTATAGTATTAATAGTAGTTAACTTATGAGGGGATCAAAGAGTTTGGACCCCCGCCATCCAATACCGTAAAGCATTGAAGGAGGTCCTACTAAATTTGACCCAGGTCCATTACAGGACCTCTAAACGCTGAACAATGGCAAGACCTTTACCAAACTGTTCCCTTAACCCCGACCAGGTAGCCAACATACCTCCATATAGACCGTGGAGATATGAATGGTGAAAATCTTTTATTTTATATAGACAGTAAAATAATGCCAAGACACCACGGACAAACGATAAGGAAAGATCACCTTCAACATAAGTAACTAGTTATTAAAGTCATTAATACAAAACCAAATAAAAAGTGCAAAAGATTAGAAATAAAAAGTATTATACTAGACACTTTGTCTTCACCAAGTGATGTAAGAGACATAGGCAAACATGGCCTTGATTGTCAAGAACTCTTACGATCAATCTTGGATCCCGAGACGACTCACACACTCTATGATGGACAATGGATGATGGTGGTGGATGATGGTGTTGTGATGGTGGTGGATGGTGGATGAAGTGTGAGAGAGGTGGTGTGCCAAGGGATGAGTTGAAATGAAACCAAGCACTCCTATTTATAGGCTGAACAGAAGGCTGGGCACGGCCCCGTGTCCACTGGACACGCCCCTGTGCCTGTCTGACACTCTCTCTCTTCATTAATTGTAATTCGAAATTACAATTAATGCGCCTGCTGTACTTTCGCCACGCCCCCGTGTTCACTGGACACGGCCCCGTGGTGGGCAATAGAAGCTTCTATAGGTTTGTCTTTTCTGCTGCTTCTTGGGCACGGCCCCGTGCTGGCTGAGCACGGGGCGTGTTCAGTCTTCTGCCTACTCTATTTTGCTTGGGAAGATGCCGTTGAGGGGTCGGGCAGTCCACTTATGTTCCTTTTCTTGTATTTATGTTAGATTTAGCTGTCTTTTTGCTTCTTTTGTGAATTTGAGCTCATTTAATCCTGAAAATACAAAAGGAAGACAAAAACACTCTTTTTCCAACATTAGTACTTAAAAAGGGTTAGTTTTATGCCTCATTTGATGTAATTTATATGTTGCATTTTACACACATCAAATACCCCCACACTTGAACTTTTGCTTGTCCTCAAGCAAAACTCTTTAATATGTGGCTTACACTCCCAAATGGAATGGGTAGAAGAGAAGGTTTTGGCTTGTCATAGAGTGTTGGGAATCCAAGATCTTTTTGGGTTTTATTTTTATCTATTTACAATCCTATTCGTTATGATTTGTTTAGAACGTTTCATAGGAGAAATTACTTATTTGGGCATAACATGCCTTTTTAAAATTCCATTTATATACAAGTTCACTTACCTCACGGGAGAAATCACTCACACTCGGCCGAAGGTGTATTTTTAGTGAATCACTCGAGAGCGGCATGGAACTTATTCCTACCATAAGCTTGCCAAGCAATCAATCCTCCTCCTTTTTTAACTTTTATACCTTTGTAAATATCAAGAGGACTTTGTGGGTGAAGGATTAGGCTTGGGTTAAAGGTAGGTGGTTGGGTTAGTGGTTAGTAGAAAAAAGGGTGAAAAAGCGTAACAAGTGTCGGTTTTCGTAGGACTTTCTATTTTTGTAACTTTTATTTTGATGAAGCTATTATTCAAACAAAGTTATTTTTGATGAACTTGTTTGTTTATTTTCTTTTGCTTCATCATCAACACATTTTTTTTGAACGATCATACGAAAAACCGAACTTGTTACTAAAACAAAGGGTTAAAAATGAAAAAGGTTTTGGTGGGTAAAAGGGTGTTTGGTTTAGGTTATTGAAATGAAAAGGTTTGGGCTCAAAGGGGCTAACTAGGGGGATTTTGGGTAGGTGGTAAAAAAAAAGAAAAATAACGGTGTAGAAATAAAAAGGTTAGTCCTAATGCCTCCATCATTTACTTACTTGGGTTTAAGTTGGTAAGGACCGGGAATGAATCGTCGTGGCAAGTTCTAGAGTCGTAAGAACCAAGCGGCTATTCACATAAGAAACGAAAAATGAGCATTTAGTCTAAAGATGTAAATTTGTATGCTCAATAAAGGCTCAAAAACTCACTTTTTGTGGGAACGGGTTTTTCTATGTGATCAAGTATATATAATCAAATTTTAACTAAGCTTGTCATGCCGTTTCATAATTTTCTTATGTTGGTTCTTGTTATCACGACGCTTTCGGTTGTAAATTTGTAAAAATATAACCTTATTAATCTTATGATTCCTAACTTAAACTTTAGACAAGTAAAAAAAAATGAAAATTTCTGAAAAAAATTGGGGTGTTTAGCGGTTCCAATAGAGTTTTGTGTAAGGCTTGTTATTAGGACTTGCAAAATTTCAAGGTTTTAGCATCCCCCCCCCCCACACTTAAATTACACATTGTCCTCAATGTGTCCCAAAAATAAATTTTTAGGTTGATTAGATGTGTAAAATGGTGTTAAAAGCAAAGATTTATGTTACTGGCAGTCTGGACACGGCCCCGTGGGGACCGGACACGGCCCCGTGTTCAGGTGCCAGTAACAAAAATTAAAGAAAAGAAACAGAAGCCTGGACACGGGGGCGTGTCTGGTGAACACGGCCCGTGTCCAGTTACCTGAACTGGGCATTTTTCTGCAGGGGGTTCAGCACGGGGCCGTGTTGGTTGGACACGACCCGTGTTGAACCTTCTGTAATGGAGATATTGATGCCGGGTTGCCTTGTTCTTGTGCATGGGGTCATTTTTCTCGTTCCCCTTTTCATCCCTTACCACCATGATTGTGTTTCATTTATTATGAACCATCCAAACTTTAAAAACCATCATTTCATTGCACTCATAGAGAGACCTTACATAGTCCTAAATTTATATTAAACTAGATATGAAAACAAAGAAATATTAAACCATGGAGTTCTAGCCCCTACTTTTATTTTAATTAGCAAAATTTCCAAGAAGCTACTAATCTTGGTTAGACAAGGCCTTTTAGAACTCCTTCTTCCGGGTGCGGCTTTCCTCACACGTCGGCGAGCCACTCCTCCACCTCCCTTGGAAGGAGAAAAGAAGGCTCATTGGCATTAGTTTGAGGAGTTTCGATTTCCACCGGGATCTCTTGTTGGTGTTCCACGGGAGGTTCCACCGGAAAGTCTTCCCACCCGGTAGGGTTGTTAATTCCGAGTGCCAGGTTCCAATCCTGTTGAGGGAGGACTGGTTCCATCGGGGGTGCTACAAGAATATTTAACCTCTGGTGCAAGAGGTTAATTTCTTGGAAGCTGCTTTCGAGTCCCACCGTAAGATCGTTAATACGGTCGATTAGGACCTCCTCTACTGACGTCATTTCGTTGAGAGCCTCCCTTAATGCTATCACATAGTGCACAAGTGTAGCTTCAACGGAGGGCCTCCTTCCTCTTCGGCTGTTTGATGAATGCACGGAAGATGTTTCGCTGTTTTCACTCGACATTCTACGAAAAATAAACTGAAAAATAGTTTATTTGATGAAACAGTGACCGGACACGGCCCCGTGCTCATTGAGCACGGCCCTGACGGGTGGTCCGTAGGACAACCCTTAAGGCGTTTAAATAGATTAAAATACCATACTTTATCCGGTTAATAACTTGAATTTGGTAATCACGAGAGGTTTGATGTTACAGGCACTAAAAAGCATAAGAAGCGGTTTTTATGGAGCTTGGATGAACACTAAAAGATGGTGGTGTTAGAATCGAAGAAATGGATGTTACAAAGAAGAATCAAGAAGGAAAAGTCCACTTACTGCCGTAACCTACGCCAAGGGTGCCGTAGGTTACGGCTCATATCAAATAAACAAGTGTCCCGCCGTAAAACAGAACCTTAGTGCCGTAAGATACTTATCGCCGTAACCTACGGCAGGAGGGCCGTAGGTTACGGCGCCCAGTTGACCGAGAAGACCTGTTGACTGCCGTAACCTACGGCAGTGAGCCGTAGGTTACGGCCCTATCTGGCAGTTTTTGGCGTTTTATTATTAATTGCAGCCGGGGAATCTCCTATAGGGGCCTATCTTTTGAGTATTAATTGCAGCTGCATGCAAGGGCCGAACTTGGGAGTAATTATCAAGGCTTGGGGGCTTGTGATCATCTATTTAAACCCATGTCATTGAGTTGTAAAAGGAATCACTCTTTACTTTCTCTTTCTCTGAACAATATTTCTTTCAAGAACAAGCATGGTAGTGCAGGAGATGAGTAGCTAAACTCTTGGTGATTATCTTAGATGTAAGGTTTGTCTTGAAACATTATGTTATGCTTGAATTTCTAGAATAATAACTTTGAATGTTTGTTTGAGTTATTATGGTGTTTGAATGTTTGTTTGTCAAGTATTGATTCTTGTTTAATGTTAATCTAAACCATACGTTCTGGGTTCCGTTGGTAATCAAGATATTGTGGGCGGATTAAGGGTTAGATAATTGTCAATTGATCATCGAGTAACAACCTCGCGTTTTCTCACCCGAGTACTTAGTTCTCTTTCATCACAAACAATGGATAATTGTCAATTGATCATCGAGTAACAACCTCGCGTTTTGCAACCCGAGTACTTAGTTCTCTTTTATCACAACAAATACTCAAACACGAACCATGTCTATGTGGTTCTTTCTAGTTAAGCATAAATGTTAATGTGGATGACAACCTGAAATCTAAGATGGTCACTTCTTCTCAATCTGTTTACAACACCAATCTTTAAATTGCAATTTAATTAAGTTAATGCTAAAGTCAAAACAATCAACTCTTGGAATTTAAATTTCTGCAATCTTTAGTTTAATTTTAGTTAAATACAAAGCTACATAATTGACACACCTTCCACATACTCCCTGAGTTCGATACCCACTTACCGCTATCTAGTAGTAATTGGATTAAATTTACGTGTACCACGACAGGCACGTCAGGCCCCGTGTTCATCTTTCTGCAGAATTTTGGAGCAAGGAAACTTGAAATTTTAAGTTATTTTCTGAACTTGTGGGGTCTTTTTATTAATAACTTAAAACAATGTTACACAACATATTTTTACCAAGATTCCTTGAACAAAACTCATTAATCCCTACCACAAAATTGGAAGAATTCAAACTTTTAATGGTAGTTCTTAGAGAAAGATGGGGAAGAAGGAAATGGCTAAAAGAGGAAAGGACAAGATGGGTTGTTGGAACCTTCTTTTAGACTTACCTAGGATAGTTGAGAGAAGATTCCTTCAAATCTCTGTCCCAAGTTGGTCCAAATGTGCAGAATTCTTGGCTGCATTTATAGAAAACGACAGCATCCTGGACACGCCCCGTGTCCATTGGACACGGCCTCGTGTGCAGGTGGAGTTCTGACACAGTTTGTCCGTATTCTGACGTACTGATCAGAAGGGAATCTTTTGGTGAACACGGGGGCGTGTTGGCTGGACACGGCCTCGTGTCGAGGGACTGTTTTATGAAGTTGTCTAGTTTTTTTAAGGAACTCACTAGTATCGGGTGACTCCTGATTGGTTGGAACAACCCCAAAGTGCCTAAGATACCTTAATTGTCCTAGACTAAGGCGAGAACGCAAGAGGTTGTCGGTGAGGGTAATTCCTATTTTCATTCTAGGTGGACAAGTCCAACCCTTTCCCGGGCTCTCATTAAATAAGGTGTATGCCGAATCGCTCAGGTCTACGTATGCACCGAACGAAGTCGATGGAGAGTCCTTCACGGCACAATCGGCACAGGGACGACTATCGTCCAAGTCTTTGCTAGGTATGAAGGTATTTTTGGGAGCAACGAGGTTGTTGGAATGCGGTTCCAACATTTCTTCATGGTCATCGTCTTGGGGCGGATCAATAAAGTCCTTCCTAAGCTCTTTTAACCAATTCAGAATTAGCTTTTCTAGTTGAAATAACTCGTCAAGGAGCATTTCCCTTAGAATATCTGGCTGGGCGCATTCGAGGGAGAGATAGTGCTTATTTTTACTTTCGCCCCTCTTAAGGTTATAAGGAATCGGTAGGTCTATGTAGTGGGGCCTATAATTTAGAAAGTAACATTCTAATTCTTTGTGTTCGCCTCCACATAATTGACACCACGTACCATAAGAGTGCCGAAAGTAAAAACAATTACTATCACTCATGTTTATGTCAGAAATTACCAACCGCCGGGATCTAACGGTTCTGTTTTCAGTAAGTGAATCTTGGGGACGGGGGCGTGTTGAGTGAGCACGGCCCCGTGTTCAGCTTACTGTCTGACTTAAAACAGGATTGCCAGTTCCAATGATTTAGCACGGGGGCGTGTTCAGCGGGCACGGCCCATGCTGAGCTCTGCAGAAGCTGAAAAACTAAGGAAATCCTAAAAAAATTAAAAAGAAAAATAAAAATATAATTAGGCCGTTGATTCCTAACTTTCTTAAAATCCTTGTGTCCCCGGCAACGGCGCCAAAAACTTGATGCGTGTGAAGTGTTATATATATTAGGTGTATATTTTAAGCCCCTTTAACACTTTTTAGCCAAGTTTTAAATTTATAAAACACGATATTTTACTAACACTAAACACACATATGGGCAAGTGCACCCATCGTAGGCGTAGTATAGCGTTGGTAAGATACCGAGGTCGTCCAAGGACACAAGAGCTTTTAGTACCGGTTTATCCTCAACGTCTAATAAAAAAAAAGTTAGAAAAGGTTTTTAACTGAGAAAAATAAAAACTAACTAAAAATGCTGAAAAAAAAACAAAAGAAAAAAAAACAGATAGACAAGATGAATCACTTGGTTCCGACTCGTATCTAGTATAACCTTTGATTATTTCCGCACTTTTGCACATAATTAAGAGATTATCTTAGTTATTGTAGTAGGCCCCTCTTTTGAAGGTGACGTTACCCTCACCCCAGAAGTTTGAGTCAGCAAGGATACAATCCTAAAAGGGTGGATTATTGGATGATAATTAATTAAGTTATTAATGCAAAGTATGGTAGGCCCCGCTTTTGGCGGTGACGTTACCCTCGGCTAAGTAGTCTGAGTCAGCAGGGATACCGTCCTAAATAGCCGGGTTATAGTATTAATAGTAGTTAACTTATGAGGGGATCAAAGAGTTTGGACCCCCGCCATCCAATACCGTGAAGCATTGAAGGAGGTCCTACTAAATTTGACCCAGGTCCATTGCAGGACCTCTAAACGCTGAACAATGGCAAGACCTTTACCAAACCGTTCCCTTAACCCCCGACCAGGTAGCCAACATACATCCATATGGACCGTGGAGATATGAATGGTGAAAATCTTTTATTTTATATAGACAGTAAAATAATGCCAAGACACCACAGACAAACGATAAGGAAAGATCACCTTCAACATAAGTAACTAGTTATTAAAGTCATTAATACAAAACCAAATAAAAAGTGCAAAAGATTAGAAATAAAAAGTATAATACTAGACACTTTGTCTTCACCAAGTGATGTAAGAGACTTAGGCAAACATGGCCTTGATTGTCAAGAACTCTTACGATCAATCTTGGATCCCGAGACGACTCACACACTCTATGATGGACAATGGATGATGGTGGTGGATGATGGTGTTGTGATGGTGGTGGATGGTGGATGAAGTGTGAGAGAGGTGGTGTGCCAAGGGATGAGTTGAAATGAAACCAAGCACTCCTATTTATAGGCTGAACAGAAGGCTAGGCATGGCCCCGTGTCCGCTGGACACGCCCCCGTGCCTGTCTGACACTCTCTCTCTTCATTAATTGTAATTCGAAATTACAATTAATGCGCCTGCTGTACTTTCGCCACGCCCCCGTGTTCACTGGACACGGCCCCGTGGTGGGCAATAGAAGCTTCTATAGGTTTGTCTTTTCTGCTGCTTCTTGGGCACGGCCCCGTGCTGGCTGAGCACGGGGCGTGTTCAGTCTTCTGCCTACTCTATTTTGCTTGGGAAGATGCCGTTGAGGGGTCTGGCAGTCCACTTATGTTCCTTTTCTTGTATTTATGTTAGATTTAGCTGTCTTTTTGCTTCTTTTGTGAATTTGAGCTCATTTAATCCTGAAAATACAAAAGGAAGACAAAAACACTCTTTTTCCAACATTAGTACTTAAAAAGGGTTAGTTTTATGCCTCATTTGATGTAATTTATATGTTGCATTTTACACACATCAGTAATCAAACCCCGTTAATACTAAAAGACGGGTAAAGTATCGTTAGCGGCAAAAGTAACCCGATAAATATTAGAATTTAAATAAATAATCCTAATATTAATTAAAAGGCGGATAAGAACTTTCAAGGAATAAAAGGGATAAAAGGCCTGAGTTAACGGAACTTAAATAAGACGGGTTATAACTCCCAGAATCCAATAAGTTAACTATGAATAATAATAATAACCCAGTTAGAAGAAAAGTCTTGTAGTGGCATACTAGTGTGTTAAAACTCTATAACTAGGAAAATATAAAACTTTATATTAAAATTATAAAGTTTTAAATAAACAAGGACAAACTAACGAGGACAAAATAACCCAGTTAGTTATAAGACTTGTGTTAACTCAAAAGTGAGTTAAAAGCACCTAAATATGAACTAAAAGAAATTAGAGGGGCTAAAAGTGTCTAATTGAAAATTAATTATAATAAAATCAATTTATTAAAAACAAAACACACACTTGTGTTTTGTTCTGGAAATCGATCAGAAGTAGGGGGCGATCCAAAGCTCCCCAAAACCCTAGTTCTTGTCAAAACCTCCAATTTGAAAGATCAAATCAAGTCCAAAATGAAAATCGAGCATATATTAGTGATCCCCATTGCAAGGAGATCATAAGGTATGTAAAATTTGATAAAAAATCTCTACTTGAAATTCTCATGAATTTAGGGAATTCGAAATCTGTGGATGCATGTGTGATATGTAGATGAAATAGGAACATTTAAATGCCTAGGAGTAAACCCTAGACAGGTATAGATTGAAATCATGCTTAGCTCAAGTAAATTCAGATTTTGTTGATGCTAAATTATTGTATGAGATGTTTTTAGGGTTTTGATTGCTAAAAATAGTGTTAGGATATCAAGACCATGCTTAAATTGAAAGCTGAATTCAAACAACTCCTTATCAGAATTTACAGCCGACTTGTATTGGCTGTAACCTGAACAAAACGTGACAAAAACATGTGTTTCTTGAGCCTAAAATGTAATTCCAGGAAATATCTTTAATACCCCACTGGAATTGCATTTTTTCGACAAACATTGAGCGTTTTATGAATTTTTCCATATCAAAGGTTCAAGCTGCGTTTTCTGGCAGAATTTGCAGCCCATTACGAATGTCATAACTCAATTTAGGAATTAAGTTATGATCTCAAATTCTTACTGTAGAAAGTTTTAAGTGAGTAAAAGAATAACCAATTGGAATTTCGTCAATCGGATAAATGAGGAATTTTAAATGAATTTTTCCGTAAGCTGCAGTCAGAAGTGACGAATCTGATTACAGCTTAGTAAATGAATTTTTACGAATTTTTGGTAAAGCGTTAGATCGTGAAATTTTAACACAAGGGCTAACCCTCCGAGAGGTAAGCCACACAAAAAAAAATCATAATTTTTGAAGAGTTGTAAACAGGTTAAACAAGTCACCAAAAACAGCCCATTTTTAGTGATATGAAATGCCTAAATGAAATCGCGGTCTACTTGGTTGTGTGTAAAATTTGATTTCATTAAGAGTTCGGATGAAATATTCCTATGTGAGTTCAATGAACCAAATGTGCATTTGAATATGTTGATAAGTCAATTGACTTTTAAAAAGTCAAACCGTCCAATGATTAGATCGAATGATAATTTTGATATGGTCGAATGATAAATTCGACATAAAACCCGTAGGATGGAATAGTCGTAACCGATTATGACTAATCTAACCGTCTTACAAATTGTGATGATGATAGTTTGACTCTAGACAAGCTAGATGAAGACTTGGGAAAAGAAGCGGGTCAAACGGATCGAGTACGCGGAAAAAGGACATAACCGGATGCAAGGTAAGTGAAACTTACACTTCTTGGTAGAATACGTATAAATTCTATAAGTTATGAATACGAGAAGATTAATATTCGAAATACGGGTTCCGACGCGTAATGATACGGGTCGGAACAAATATAAATGATAGAAACCATGGTTTATGAGAAAGAGGGTAAAAATGGAAATATAGTCAAGCGTCGACTAATGTAAATTTAACTTAAAAAGGATCTTGAGTTAAAATCCGAAATGGGTCGGATGTGAGAGTGAGAAATTGAAAACCATGTTTTAATATCCTATGCAAATGTTGGTCATACAGTCCAAACGGGTCAAATGGTGGTGAAAACACCATTTGACAATATCGGCTAATGATTGTTGTCAAGTCATATGTTAAAAGGAGCAATTAGCAATTTGGTAGATTGCGACGCCATAGAATATCAGTTAGTTAAAGCAAGGTATAAAACGGGTCTATATATTGACTAGAGCCAGGTACGCGGATATATAGATTTATAGTTAAAAGGACAATGTTGGTAAAAAAAATTAGCAAAGGGCCTTTGTTGTAAAAGGAGAGACTAAATTGACCAAAACGCCCTTGATGGGTAAATCGGGCAAACGACCCTTAGAGGCCGTTTAGAGACTTGTATTGTAATTATGTAACCCTTAGATGCATGTAAGAGTTATAGGCGCAAACTTCGTAGTTCAAATGCCTAAAAATGGTCATTTGCGTGAAATGACTAGTTGAAGGGTAAAATTTGGGAAGAAGGGGTTCATTATGTTAAATCCACCACAAAATAGTTGTGGTGGATTATATGTAGTTATTTAGATATCGACACGCGACGATCGCCGCGACACGCGACACATTGAGATGGGTCTCCCGCGACACGCGGGAGACATCAAAGTTGGAAATAATTATTTTGTTTGATTATTCGCTGCTTAGAACTTGTTTAGACTTATATTTAAGTTATCAAAACTAACTATTATGTTGGTTTTGATCATAGGTGGATATCAAGAGTACCTGGATGAAGATCAAGCGGCGAGAAAGAACCGAACACATGAAAAAGAAGCTTCTGCATGTTGTTTCGTCGTTAATTTTTAAACGGCCAATTTATTTACATTATGTTCTATTACCTTTAATGTAAAAGTTTTAAATAAACCCGTATTTTTATAAGTATGTTCTTTCGTATTTACACATTTAATTACCGATAATTATATGAAAACCTTAAATAAATAGACAGGGTGTTACAAGTTGATAATCAGAGCTCATGGTTAAAGAATAAAGTGTGTTCGGTTCTAAGCTTGATCGCAAATCCGGTAAGTACATGTATGTTAATAGTTTAGTAGGATTAAAGTATTGTGAAAAACACAAAGGGTATCGTGTAATACACGTTACACCAACGAAAATGATAAGTATAGTTAACAAAATCACGTGCAGTGAAAAGTCTTGTATTACAATACGTGCATTTATTAATGTTGAAATTACTAACTCTGTAAATGTTTAATTGAAGGATACTCGCATCTGAAGATGAGGAGAGTTGAACGAATTGTGGATATGACGGTGGAACGGTCCGAGGTATGATAAGCAGAGCATACTCATCAAGTACCTAAATCGCGTGACGATCGCGAACAAAGTCAAAGGCAAGGAAAGCCCATTAAGGGCAATCATTATCAGGTACACACTTTTAAATTTAATTTCACAAGTAGTAATATGCAACAAACACGTAGGGGATAAAGGTTGCATATATCTGATAAAACCTGAATAGGATATCTATTCAGGATGATGTTTCTAAGAGAAGTTTAATAGAAACATGCGTTATTCACGATAATATATATCAAAACTATAATAGAAATAGTTCATATGAAAACTTGGACGGGGGTAATTATCCAAGTGAAAAAAAAAACTCTCAATATAATGCTATTGAAAAAAGTAACGATCACATTAACAAATGTGATTATATAATAGTTCGATAGAAAAGAAAAACATTTTATATGTTCAAATGTAAAACTAGTAAAACTAATGATTGTTGTTTTGCAATTAAATAAAGTTTTACTAAATGAAATCAGAAATATGAAATAAATAGAGGCATTACTTACATAGGGTGTGATGTGAAAGCTATAAAAAGGTCATGTGTATCATGTGCTGATCGCTTACTCTGGCCAAGTAAGTAGTGGCATATGATACCATGAACTTTTTATAGTGGACATACTTACATCCGATGTAGTAATGACGGGGTGAATGGGACAAACTTAAAAAGGTACCCAAATGAATCAAACAAGTAAGATGTTTGATAATAAACGTAAACGCAAGTTGGATGACAGGGAGCGTATTACGTTAGAATAACGAGCCCAAGAGAAGGGACAAAGATTAAAGTAAATGAAAATACAGACCAACTAATGAGAATGCTAAGGCATAAAGATAAAGTTTGACTGTCATAAGTGATGAAATTCACACAGACAAGTCAAAGGGTAGAATAAAAGAATAAAAGACTTGACTAAATAAAAGCAATGGATTTCACTAAGACGATCAAATAAATTAAGATGATGTCTAAAACCATATAAGAATGGTTACTTGATGATAACTTTGGTAAAGATACCCAATAGATGTGTAGGATTTTGAAAGCATGCGTAAACCAAGAGACGGGTACGCGAAATAGAAAGTCAAAGGACTCGGATTAAGAGTCATGACTAAAAGACAATGAGAATTTGCAAACAGAAATTTTGATAACTACGTTCAACTATTCTAAAGTTGAACGGGTCGAACAAAGAATGAAGTTTGACATTCATAAGTGATGAATTCTCACACACACAAGTCAAACAAATTTAATAATGGATGACGCTTGCTAACGTAAGTAAGCACAAATCGAATAAATAAAAGCGCGAAATATTAAGACAAAAGAACCCGGGTAATGGGTTGTAAATAAATATAGGAATAAATCGGATAACAACAAGTGGAAAACAAACCGACGCGTAAATGACGTAAGAAGTAATAGAGTTGGAAGGTTAGTTTAAAATGGTAACGGGTGTAGCCTTAGACTACGGTCAAGGTCCATAGAATTCAAAAATGAAAAAGAACGAATTCTGAACATAAAAAGGGTGCCTTGACGCCATATACATATATAAATATATATACATTGAATAAAGACACGAATAAAAGATGATCTACGGGATCATCATAACCTACGGGATTAAAGGTAGTGCTAAGGTCTACGGGACCAAGAAGACCCTTGGGTCGGAAATAGAAAGAAATGAATTGTTGAGTATCACCTTAAAAAGGTGGAAATCTAAAGAAATAGTCTACGAGACGAAGCGAAAGAACCTACGGGTTATTTGGGTTAAGCGTGGGAACTAGTTGAAATTCCCCGCATTAAAAGATAATGGAAAGTAACAAATCTTTGGAAGCAATATTTCTATATATGAGAGAGACATAAGACAAAGAGAAAACGTAACCTAAAAATTTAGCTTTTTTAGTCGAAAGCAACGTTTTAATAAACATAAGTGGTATGAGGAAGTTTAGAAAATCGTAAACGCGCATAAGGCCAGAGATGGCGATATGGATATATACCCGAGCAATGGGGTATAAAGTAACCAGTGACTAACAAGTCTAACCGCCAAAATAGATAATCAATAAAGATAACGAATACGAGCTGAAGGTAACGACCCGCGAGGCCTTACACATGAAAGACGTATGCGTCAATATAAATGAAAAGGTTAAATCGAAAGGAACGAATGAATGTCTTTAAAACGAAACTAAGTTCGTTTATTCTGAATTAAAAGAAATACGTAAATAAGGTTTCGGGGACGAAACCTCTTTAAGGGGGGTAGACTTGTAACACCCCGAAAACGGGTTTGGTAATCAAATCCCGTTAATACTAAAAGACGGGTAAAGTATCGTTAGCGGCAAAAGCAACCCAATAAATATTAGAATTTAAATAAATAATCCTAATATTAATTAAAAGGCGGATAAGAACTTTCAAGGAATAAAAGGGATAAAAGGCCTGAGTTAACGGAACTTAAATAAGATGGGTTATAACTCCCGGAATCCAATAAGTTAACTAGGAATAATAATAACCTAGTTAGAAGATAAGTCTTGTAGTGACATACTAGTGGGTTAAAACTTTATAACTAGGAAAATATAAAACTTTATATTAAAATTATAAAGTTTTAAATAAACAAGGACAAACTAACTAGGACAAAATAACCCAGTTAGTTATAAGACTTGTGTTAACTCAAAAGTGAGTTAAAAGCACCTAAATATGAACTAAAAGAAATTAGAGGGGCTAAAAGTGTCTAATTGAAAATTAATTATAATAAAATCAATTTATTAAAAACAAAACACACACTTGTGTTTTGTTCTGGAAATCGATCAGAAGCAGGGGGCGATCCCAAGCTCCCCAAAACCCTAGTTCTTGTCAAAACCTCCAATTTGAAGGATCAAATCAAGTCCAAAACGAAAATCGAGCATAGATTAGTGATCCCCATTGCAACGAGATCATAAGGTATGTAAAATTTGATAAAAATTCTCTACTTGAAATTCTCATGAATTTAGGGAATTCGAAATCTATGGATGCATGTGTGATATGTAGATGAAATAGGAACATTTAAATGCCTAGGAGTAAACCCTAGAAAGTTATAGATTGAAATCATGCTTAGCTCAAGTAAATTCAGATTTTGTTGATGCTAAATTCATGTATGAGATGTTTTTAGGGTTTTGATTGCTAAAAATAGTGTTAGGATCTCAAGAACATGTTTAAATTGAAAGATGAATTCAAACAGCTCCAGATCAGAATTTACAGCCGACTTGTATTGGCTGTAACCTGAATAAAACGTGACAAAAACATGTGTTTCTTGAGCCTAAAATGTAATTCCAGGAAATTTCTTTAATACCCCACTGGAATCGCATTTTTTCGACGAAAATTGAGCGTTTTATGAATTTTTCCGTATCAAAGGTTCAAGCTGCGTTTTCTGGCAGATTTTGCATCCAATTACGAATGTCATAACTCAATTTAGGAATTGAGTTATGATCTCAAATTCTTACTGTAGAAAGTTTTAAGTGATTAAAAGAATCGCCAATTGGAATTTCATCAATTGGATAAATGAGGAATTTTAAATGAATTTTTCCGTAAGCTGCAGTCAGAAGTGACGAATCTGATTGCAGCTTAGTAAATGAATTTTTACGAATTTTTTGTAAAGCTTTTGATCTTGAAATTTTAACACAAGTCCTAACCCTCGGAGAGGTACGCCATACAAAAAAAATCATAAATTTTAAAGACTTGTAAACAGGTTAAACAAGTCACCAAAAACAGCCAATTTTCAGTGATATGAAATGCCTAAATGAAATCGCGGTCTACTTGGTTGTGTGTAAAATTTGATTTCATTAAGAGTTCGGATTAAATATGCCTAAGTGAGTTCGATGAACCAAATGTGCATTTGAATATGTTGATAAGTCAATTGACTTTTAAAAAGTCAAACTGACCAATGATTAGATCGAATGATAATTTTGATATGGTCGAATGATAAATTCGACATAAAACCCGTAGGATGGTCAAAGCATTACTAATAACCTAATTCCCTATAACCATTGGCTCTGATACCAACTTTTATGTCACACCCCGACCACGTAGGACAACAAAACGTGGCGGAAACGTCGGGGAGTGTTGTAACAGAATTATTGTTTCACAACCATGGCATACAAAGTTATATTTTATTTATCAAACAAGAGTGTTACGTTGTCTCAAAACAGGAAATAAAGAGTTCAGAACATAATTAAACTAGTTCTATCTTTATTTTAAGTCTCTAAGGCATAGGTCCGCCCTAGTGTCACGATCATCATCCTATGCAAAAGCTCCTGAAAACACATGTGAAAATAGGTACGTCATCATAAAAATGCCTGTGAGATACATAGGTTTTGTGAAAATAGGATTCATGACTTAAGTTTAAGAAAATGTTTAATAAAATTTAGTCATGAACCTTGTAAATTGTTTTGTTTTGTAAATCATTTAAAAAGCGATAAGATCATATGATATGTATACATAAAATAATAATACATGGTTAAATGAATAACCAAGTAAAATGAGTTGTATAAAATAAGTTGTTTGTAAAGCAATGTCTTGTGAAAGATATGTTATTTGTATAAAATGTTATATGTCTAAATTAAAATGATTCAAATAACGCTACGATATGTAATACCATACAAACACTTATATATAGGAAGTACCAGCGGCGTATCCACCATGCTTGTATCATATTACACACGCCTCGTTACTTAATCACTTAAACAAACCACCAATGTATAAAGTCCATGTTTAAACCAATTGTCAAAAAGTCCTTGTATAAGCCATGTCAAATGTTAAAAAGTCCAAATGTAGTCAAGTAATGTGTAACAAATGTTATGTTGTCGCATCCCCCGATCCCTTATCTGTACCGGGAACGGGCGGACGCGAACTCAGAGTTTTGGTGGTATCAGTCAATTAATTTAGCAGCGGAATTTACATCAGGACCGTAGTTAGGAAATGTTTATCAGAGTAAAACCACCATATTTAATATTAATAAACACATGGGTAAAACCCAAGTTTCTTATTACAATACTTTTATAGGGACAAACCCTATTTTATTGAATTTAAAACATCGTGTTTTAGATAACTTTTATAGCCACTTATTTTCCAAGCCGTCAGTGCTCTCGAGCTGGCTTTTTCCCAGTTGGCTTTCACATTGTGTTACCTGAAACATGTTTTTAAAAATATTTTGTCAGCGAGAAATACTGGTGAGTGAATCCCAATTTAATCAAAACGAGTTTTATCAATTACCACAGTATTGAGAGCGATTACAATGTTTATATCTACATAATTACCCATTCAGTACTTGCCACTCGACCGTATCTATGGCTATGGTCATATCACACATTGGCTACTCGTCGTCCAATTGTGAAGGTTATCAAGTAATGTATACAAAACCCCATAATACCGGCGATAATTGAAGAATTACACGACTCACATACTGGTAATATGATATAAACAATTAAGATTTTATAAAACAGTTGACACAAAAAGGAGATTACTCACATTGCTATCTTAGATTTTCCGTAAGGGTTTCCTGGTGAAAATCTATAATTTATACAAATGTACATTGGTTAGTATCATAACCCTTTAAAGAATATAAATGATACCCTCCCTGAGACGGCATTCCAACAACTACGTCGGGCAGAACCATGACAGTTGTTACGGAACCCTAAATCAATCGGGCAGCGTATCTATTACGAAACTGGGGTTATAATACTTACAACGGAGCAGAACCTCGCTAATTAGGGGTATAATACCCGAGTATACTAACTCTCCTACAGAATTTGAGATTGAGAATTGAAAGTTGAACGAATTGAAATGAAATCCGAAGCCTGCTATTTATAGTTGTCGAACTAGACTTTCAGGCGGCCCGCGTAAGGTAAGGCTAAGCCTTATGGGGCCCGCGTCCACATGTGGTCAATGTAATAGCTTGTCCCGGTCATCCTCTAGACCGCCACGATGATGACACGTGTCGTCCTCTGGGTGTATCCGCGTTTCATTATCTATCGCGGCCCGCGTATACTTAAAAGAACTATAACGCGTCCCGCTTTAACTAAAGAAATCAACGATATCAGGTTTAACCCTGATACCGCCCGCGTGAATGGTTGGGGTGGGTCTACGCGGCCCGCCTCAGCCCTATATTTCAGATTTTACTTATTTTTAATGCTATACTATATTTCGGGCTCGGTTTTCACATACGGGGTGTATTTTTAAGACATATTGGGGTATGTACTATATTTTTAGGATGTTGGAAGTTATTCGAGGGTGTCGGTTTTCTAGAGGGTTGTTACATTCTCCCCACCTTGTTTTAGAGCTCGTCCTCGAGATCTGTTGGAACAAGTGTGGATATTTTCTTTGCATTATAGATTCAAGTTCCCATGTGTGCTCAGGACCTCTTTTTGGAATCTTACTTTACTTTGACTAGATCTAATCTCTTATGCTTGAGATTCTTGATTTGAATGATCTTGTCAATTATTCCCTGCACTATTTCAGGTCCAGATAGTTGCTTTTCCCCAATTTCTACCCAATAGACTAGGGTTTGGCACTTTTGTCCATAAAGTGCTTTGAATGGTGCAACATTGATACTTGTGTGATAACTATTATAAGAAAATTCTTATGAAAGGTAAGTGATCGTTTGACCTTTTGGTGAATTTACTTGAATTGACTTTTGATCACATAAAGTACTGGCTTTATTGGCTATTAACCAATCTATTCTTAAAACAATATCAAATCCTACCAGATTCATTGGGTAAAGATGTGTAATAAACTTATAGTTTAGAATTTCTATTCTTGCTCCCTGCAAGATTTCAGAAATCTTAATGGTTTCTTCATTAGCTGTCTCTACTAGACATACTTGTGGTAGTTTAGTTAATGACTGATTTAGAAATTTGCAATACGAAGTATTAATAAAACTTTAGTTTGCACCAGAGTCAAATAATACTGTAGCAAAAATAGCATTAACTAAAACATACCAGTGATCACATCCGGGATCATCTTTGCTTCTTCTGCCGTTAGAACAAATGCTCTAGCATTTTTAGTGTTCTTGTTGTTCGTAGCTGGAGCTAATTTTGGACAGTTTGGCTTGATGTGACCTTGTTCACCGCAGTTATAGCATATCCTGCTGTTTTTCTTCCTGCATTCTTCTTCCTTGTGTCCCGATATTTTGCAGAAGTTACAGTATATGGAGCATCTTCCCGAGTGCTTTCTTTTGCAATATCTACAGTAGGGTGCAGAGGTAGAATCTATATTTTTCTCATGATTAGAATTTCCAGAACGAAATTCTTGTGTAAGCTTCTGAGTTAGGTTCCTTCTCTGATCTTCTTCTCGGGTACGGACTAATTCATCAGTCAAGGTATTCGCTAGTTCTACAGCTTCTTCTATAGTTTGAGGTCTAGTTGCCTTGACTACATGTCTTATTTCTCCAATTAGTCCCCAGATATAACGGGAGATTAACATTGGTTCAGGTGAAGCAAGAGTTGGCACTATTCTAGCATATTCGAAGAATATTTTAGTGTATCCCTTACTATCTACACCAGTCATCCTAAGGTTTAGGAATTTGTTTGTTATCTGTTCCTTTTCATTGGGTGGGCATAATTTCCTTTCCACCTTGTCCTTAAACTCCTCCCATTCCATATTGTAAGTTCTATCAATTCCCTTAGTTTGGAGGATAGTGTTCCACCATTCTAAGGCTGAGTTCTTAAACAGATTAGAAGCAAACAATATTTTATCTTCTTCTGCGCACTTGCTTATTCTTAAGACTGCCTCAATCTTTTCTATCCAGCGTAGGGTTGCAATGGCTTCTTCGTTGCCCGAGAATTCCATTGGTTTACATGACCAGAATTCTTTGTAAGAACAACCATAAGGCATGGTTCTTCTTCTTTTGGGAATGGGTGCTTGAAATACAGGTCCATTGTTAATGCTGTGTTCTGGTTCAATTGGTCGCTTACTGCTATGTTTACTCTTGTTATCAGCATCCTTAACAGTTTGAAGAATAAATGACATTGCATCTATAATTCCTTGTGCTACTATGTGTTGGATAACACTATTATCCACTTGGTTTCCGTTGTTATTGAGGCTAGGATTCTCATTAACCAAGTTAATGTTACTCTGGTTATCATTATTCAGATTTCCTTGATTTACTTTGTCAGCCATCTGAATTTTTTTAAACATCTACCAAATATTAATATCATAGAATAATATTTAATATAGCAAATCACATGATACGCAATTTAGCCAAAAGCGTCGATCATTGCGATTTTACTCTATTCATCTATTACATACCAGTACTAAAATTAAAATTTACATGACCGACTGAAATAAATAATAATAGGCATCCGTACACATATTTATTTTATTTTATTATTATTATTATTACTATTACCGTTTCTGCCATCACATCTACAGATATGGATTCATCCAGAAATTCATATTACGCTTATCGTATTTTCATACGAGTCGCTCTCCCACCTGTCTCATTCTCTTACTATTTTCTTGAATTTCTTTCCCAAGAGTCCTAAGTTCTTGTATGTTTTCTGCACTCATTGGGGTACACGTTCTAGGACTGGGTTCAGAATCTGGGGTGCAGGTTACTGATATGGGGTGTAGGTGCCTGGATTCGATAAGGATTTTCTAAAATTTTCCCTAAGGTATACATCATAGTAATAGGGATCTAAAGGATTTATACCTGGATAGGCTCCTAAGTTTTGCATTTATGAAGAAACACACAACATTCTAAGTTAAAATTTTGTAAATCACAAAATAAAAAAAAATGATAATTTAGAAAATTTCTAAAATTTATTTAAAACAACTATTGCTAGATTACAACTGAACTTTCGAATTATACTAATGGTTTATTTAATAATTTAACGTTTCCGGCTTGTAAATGTTGCAGGTGCTAAAACTGGTTTTGTCATTTAACTTATAAGTTAGCATTTACTGCTACAGTAGCTAACATGTAGAGATTTGCCCATTTTTCGTCTAATTTATCTTCCCAAGGTGGGTTACTGCCTATTTTCTGGGTTTCCTGAGACTTTTTCATGTTCTCTTGACTTTTTCTAAGAATCCAGCTTCTTTTACTAGGGGTAAGTGGATTTTCAAACTATGCTTTACGGACAAATATTCCCTCCTCAGTATCTGCTGAGTATCTTGAGGAATTTGTTTGGGATGAACTTCCCTTTTCTTTCGGTGAACTATCTAGTTTATGATAGATGTCCGAAATTCTTTTCTTACTCACACTGTAAACTAACAAATAGTCAAATAACACATAACAATAATTACAATTATGCACGTATTTTCATAATTTATTTCCTAACACAAAATATAACTTTAAGTGTCAGCAGAACACTTCTTTGGCTTAGACCAGTGGCTAGGCTCTAATACCACATTCTGTCGCAACCCCCGATCCCTTATCTGTCCCGGGAACGGGCGGACGCGAAATCAGAGTTTTGGTGGTATCAGTCAATTAATTTGGCAGCGGAATTTACATCAGGACCGTAGTTAGGAAATGTTTATCAGAGTAAAACCACCATATTTAATATTAATAAACACATGGGTAAAACCCAAGTTTCTTATTACAATACTTTTATAGGGACAAACCCTATTTTATTGAATTTAAAACATCGTGTTTTAGATAACTTTTATAGCCACTTATTTTCCAAGCCGTCAGTGCTCTCGAGCTGGCTTTTTCCAAGTTGGCTTTCACATTGTGTTACCTGAAACATGTTTTTAAAAATATTTTGTCAGCGGGAAATACTGGTGAGTGAATCCCAATTTAATCAAAACGAGTTTTATCAATTACCACAGTATTGAGAGCGATTACAATGTTTATATCTACACAATTACCCATTCAGTACTTACCACTCGACCGTATCTATGGCTATGGTCATATCACACATTGGCTACTCGTCGTCCAATTGTGAAGGTTATCAAGTAATGTATACAAAACCCCATAATACCGGTGATAATTGAAGAATTACATGACTCACATACTAGTAATATGATATAAACAATTGAGATTTTATAAAACAGTTGACATGAAAAGGAGATTACTCACATTGCTATCTTAGATTTTCCGTAAGGGTTTCCTGGTGAAAATCTATAATTTATACAAATGTACATTGGTTAGTATCATAACCCTTTAAAGAATATAAATGATACCCTCCCCGAGACGGCATTCCAACAACTACGTCGGGCAGAACCATGACAGTTGTTACGGAACCCTAAATCAATCGGGCAGCGTATCTATTACGAAACTGGGGTTATAATACTTACAACGGAGTAGAACCTCGCTAATTAGGGGTATAATACCCGAGTATAATAACTCTCCTACAGAATTTGAGATTGAGAATTGAAAGTTGAACGAATTGAAATGAAATCCGAAGCCTGCTATTTATAGTTGCTGAACTAGACTTTCAGGCGGCCCGCGTAAGGTAAGGCTAAGCCTTACGCGGCCCGCGTCCACATGTGGTCAACGTAATAGCTTGTCCCGGTCATCCTCTAGACCGCCACGATGATGCTACATGTCGTCCTCTGGGTGTATCCGCGTTTCATGATCTCTCGCGGCCCGCGTATACTTAAAAGAACTATAACGCGGCCCGCTTTAACTAAAGAAATCAATGATATCAGGTTTAACCCTGATACCGCCCGCGTGAATGGTTGGGGTGGGTCTACGCAGCCCGCCTTAGCCCTATATTTCAGATTTTATTTATTTTTAATGCTATACTATATTTCGGGCTCGGTTTTCACATACGGGGTGTATTTTTAAGACATATTGGGGTATGTACTATATTTTTAGGATGTTGGAAGTTATTCGAGGGTGTCGGTTTTCTGGAGGGTTGTTACATATGTATTGTAAGTAAACTATTGTCACATAAACCAAATGTAGAAATGTACAAAACAAAGTATTTTGAATATATCAAAAAGTTATGTTTTGCAAAGTAAATGCATGTTTTATTGATACAAACATTTATGTGGTAAGTTAACGCATACATTCAAGCCTTGAGACAGTCGGATAACCCTAAGTCAAGGTTATCAAAAGAAATGTTTTCGGATTCAGTCATTCCTTACATCCAAACAAACCCGGGATGTCAGGAATGGGATTTGTCAAGTCCTATGGTACCAGTACTTACTACCGAGCGGCGTAGCTAATGTTAATGAACGTATATAAGTCCCGTTTGTGCAAACCAAATGTCATAGCAAATGTGAACATGTTATATGAAAACAATGTACTAAGTATGCTAAGTTAACATACGAAGCAGAAAAGTCATGTAAATCAATGTGCTAGCATGCTATCAGTCAACATACATAGCAGAAATGTAAAGTAAATCATGTACTATAAGTGTACTAATGAACATAGCAAGCATATGATGTGAAAACAATAAAGCATGAAAGTAACAAGTAGGCACATGTGTTTCACCCCAAAACAGTTTGAAAACAGTAAAAGAGGGGTCTATGTACTCACTTGAGAATGCTTAGTAGTCCTTGAGTAACAACCAAACAATGCTAGAGATCACGGAAATCAAACGGCACCTAATATAGGTAACTAGGTTAATATACCGGACCTAAATCGGAGGATTGGATAGAATGAGGGTTCGTAAACCAAACGAGTATGGAGACTCGTGTAATATGGTTTAACAAAGCCTACATACTAAAATGAAACCTAACCTAAGTGCTTACGACCCATTACGACCCGTTTAGGTAGCTTATGCTACTTTAGCGCGTCGTTCGCGTAAAACGCGTTCGGAACGCCTAACTAGCCCCATGATAAGTAAAATATGCCTTAACATGTCTAATATTGTTACCAAATCAGTTTAGATACCAAAAGTTATGTTACATATGCTTAAAATGAATTTTGGCGATCAAAGGGCATTTTGGTAATTTACCTAAGGCATATATACTACCTATCATACAACTACTCAAACGAGGTGACCATAAGGTATAACCTCGGAAGGTTATTCCCTATACAACTATGGTCACCTAATGTGTTTGGTCGGATCCTAATGATCGACTAAACGGGTCGGGTTCGAAAGTATAAGCGATTGTTTAGATCGCTTACCTTTACGACCCTAGACAAGCACAAAACTAAAAGTGACGAGCTAAGCATGTTAAAACATGCTTAACTATGTTTAGAAAACAGGTTTGGTATCAAAACAAACGGTTTTGATACCTAAGAGTAGTTTGGTTACAAAATACGCAATAACACGTATTTTGGCCGAAACTACGACTCGTCACAGAGCCTAGATAACGTGGTAATCAGTAGGTATAGTCACTAGGGACTATAACCATCGTGATTACGCTCACGTTATGAAGTTCAAACGAACTTCGCATTGACCATAAACTGGTCAATGCAGAAAGTCAAACAAAGTTTGACTTTAACGCTAAAAGAATAAAAAAAACGAAGGAACACTTACAAAGGGTCCAAGAATGGAAGGTTTGAATCTAAATACTCTCAGGTATGAAGTGTTAAACACAACAACTTAGAGAGCAAATTCAGATTTCAAAGGTGTGGGTTTTTGGGGTTGAAAGGGTTGGGTATTTATAGGATATGCAAGACCGTTAGGATCGTTTATCGAATAACGTGCTTTGATCTTGTCCCTACACTTGTTGCAACCTTATGGTAACTCAAAATGGCCCCTTATGATCAGGAAACAGCAAGTGCAAAGGGATTAGGAGGGGGTAACAACTGTAAACAGCTGTTAAACTGATCTTATCTGATCTGGGAAGCTGAAATGGGCCACGTAAGGGGACTCACTAAACTTACGCGGGTCGCCTGGCCCTTCTGGTCAGAAGCAAACTTTGCAAAATGACAGTTTTGGTCCCTATTGATGTTTAAGGCCATTTCCGACATGTTTAAGGCCCGTTAAGCCGACTTTAAGGCCCTAAAATGATGCCTAAACATTGTGGACATGAAACATGCTCAAAAATATGCCGGATGTTGGTTCGTTTGGCCGTACGATCGCGATGTTTGCTTAATTACGACGAAATGCGCATAAGCGCGAAAAACGATCCAAATTGCGTGACGAATGGATTTTTCTTATGCCAAACACTAAAATAAAATATTTTAGTGCTTACATAAATTTTTGGATATCCGGATGTATTCAGAACGTAAGTTATGCGCGAAAATGCAAACTTGTACACTTTTTGACGCTTTTAGTCCCTGAATGATCCAAAAGTTTATTTTAGCACACCGAACCCCTCAAAGCCTATTTATAAGCTATGTAAAGGATATTTATGGTATGTTTAACTTATGGTCATGTTCCGGAATGTCTGTTACAGTTCAAATTGGCATACTTTCACAGTTTGTCAAATTTAGTCCCTATAGGCGAATTAACTTGTTTTTGCCATACCAAAGCCTTCAAAACTTATTTCTAAGTTATGTAAAGGTTATTTAAGGTATGTTAAGCATATTTTGATGTTCCAGAGTGTTTGTTGCATTAAACTGGTTATATTTACTCATCAGTGCGCGTATAACCTTCCAGAAAGCGATTTAGAGTTTGAAATTGAACAAAAGTCAAAACATGAAAAATGTCAAACATAAACAAACAAACATTGGGATCAAATAACTTTGTTTTATTGATAAATGAACTGTTCATAATGATTATAAGCACAGATGTTACAGTCTCCCCTACTTGTGGAAATTTCTTCCCGAAATTTATTTAGAGGAAACTCGTGGGAAAAGATGTGGGTACTTCGCCTTCATTTGATCTTCACATTCCCAAGTAAACTCGGGTCCACGTTTAGATTCCCAGCGAACTTTGACCAAAGGAATGCGCTTGCGTTTAAGCCACTTGACTTCACGTTCCATGATTTCCACTGGCTTCTCAACAAATTTCAGTGTTTTATCAACACGAATTTCGTCAAGTGGTATGTGGAGGTTCTCATCAGCTAAACACTTCTTGAGATTGGAAACGTGAAAGGTTGGATGAACATTTCCAAGTTCAGGAGGTAACTCAAGTCTGTAGGCTACCTTACCGATTCTTTCGACGATCTTAAATGGTCCAACGTATCTAGGTGCAAGTTTTCCTTTCTTTCCAAATCTGATCACACCTTTCCAAGGTGAGACCTTAAGTAATACATGATCACCGACTTGAAAATCCAAGGGCTTGCGTTTTGGGTCCGCGTAACTCTTTTGACGGCTTCTAGTTGTCTGAAGGTTATCATGAACTTTCTTAATCTTATCAGTTGTCTCTAAAATGAGGGCAGGTCCAGTAAGGTGAGCCTCACCGATCTCATTCCAGCAGACTGGTGAACAACATTTTCGACCACAGAGAGCCTCGAAAGGAGCCATGTTGATGCTGGAGTGATTACTGTTGTTGTAGGAGAATTCAATTAATGGGAGATGTGAATCCCAACTACCACCAAAATCGATCACACAAGCTCTAAGCATATCCTCCAGAGTCTGGATTGTTCTTTCAGATTGACCATCCGTTTGCGGATGATAAGCTGTGCTCAAATTAAGTTGGGTCCCCATAGCAGATTGCATGGTTCTCCAAAAATGAGAAGTAAAAAATGAGAAGTGAAACGAGCATCTCTGTCAGAAATGATGTTCAAAGGAACACCATGTCGAGCTACAATTTCATCCACGTAAATTTTAGCAAGTTTGTCAGCAGAAAAATCCTCACGAATTGGCAAGAAATGCGCTGACTTAGTAAGACGATCAACAACTACCCAGATGGCATCATGACCTTTCTTTGTGCGCGGAAGTTTAGTAATGAGATCCATAGTAATGTTTTCCCATTTCCAAACTGGGTTCTCTGGTTGCACCAATAAACCCGAAGGACGTTGATGTTCAGCCTTAACCTTAAGACAAGTAAGGCATTTTGATACATATAAGGCAATGTCTTTCTTCATACCAGGCCACCAATAATGAGTACGGAGATCCTTATACATCTTATCTGAGCCAGGATGAACAGAATAACGAGACTTATGGGCTTCATCCATAAGCAAGGTACGAAGGTTATCTTGGCTTGGGACCCACAAACGGTCCATGAAGTAATACGATCCATTGTCCTTCAGTTCTAGATCAGGTGTTATGTGATAGGGAAATTCCTTATCCATCAAACCTTGTGAAACACAAGATTGTTGAGCCTGAGAAATGCGTGCTTGGATATCGGATCGAGCTTGAATAACAGACTGAACACGAACACAATGAAGCTTAGTACGTTCCTTACGACTCAATGCATCGGCTACGACATTCGCCTTACCAGGATGGTAGCGAATTTCGCAGTCATAGTCGTTTAGAAGCTCGACCCAACATCGTTGCCTCATGTTGAGTTCTTTCTGATTGAAGATATGCTGAAGACTTTTGTGGTCTGAGAAAACCACACATTTTGTACCGTACAAATAGTGTCTCCAGATCTTAAGAGCGAAGACAACTGCACCCAACTCAAGATCATGAGTGGTGTAGTTCTTCTCATGTATCTTCAACTGCCTCGATGCATATGCTATAACTTTGTTCCTTTGCATCAGAACGCAGCCAAGACCCAATTTAGATGCATCACAATAAACGACGAAATCATCATTTCCCTCAGGCAAAGTCAGAACAGGCGCGTCACAAAGCTTCTGCTTCAAGTTTTGAAAAGCTTCATCTTGTTTGAATCCCCAATCAAAGGGCTTGTTCTTCTAAGTTAGAGCAGTTAGAGGAACTGCAATCTTTGAGAAGTTCTCAATGAAGCGGCGGTAATAACCCGCAAGTCCAAGAAAAGAACGAACCTCAGTAGGAGTAGTAGGCGTATCCCAATCCTTGATCGCACTGATCTTGGAGGGATCTACATGAATACCTTTTTCGTTGACAATATGTCCTAAGAATTGAACTTCTTTAAGCCAGAATTCACACTTGGAGAATTTGGCGAAAAGTTGCTCTTTCTTTAGGAGTTCCAGAGTAAGACGAAGATGTTGCTCGTGATCAGCTCGCGTCTTAGAGTAAATCAAGATGTCATCAATAAAAACAATGACGAACTGATCCAAATAAGGCTTGCAGACCCTATTCATTAAGTCCATGAAAACAACAGGAGCATTAGTCAAACCGAATGGCATGACTGTGAACTCATAATGCCCATAACGAGTGCGAAACGTTGTCTTGGGAATGTCTTCTTCATGCACCCGAAGTTGATGATATCCAGATCGCAGATCAATCTTTAAAAAGTAAGAAGCGCCCTGTAACTGATCAAAGAGATCATCGATGCGAGGTAGGGGATATCGATTCTTGATGGTAAGCTTGTTAAGCTCACGATAATCGATACACATCCTAAAAGATCCATCCTTCTTCTTGACAAAAAGAACGGGAGCACCCCAAGGTGAAAAGCTAGGACGGATAAAACCTTTGTCAGAGAGTTCCTGAAGCTGCTTAGATAACTCTTGCATCTCAGACGGTGCAAGACGATATGGAGCTCTGGCAATGGGGTTTGCACCAGGTACGAGATCAATACGGAACTCGACTTGGCGTGCTGGAGGTAGACCAGGTAACTCTTCAGGGAATACTTCAGAATAATCCCGAACCACAGGAATATCTTGAATAGATTTACCTTTGCCCTTATCTGCTACAACATGTGCCAAAAAGGCCACATAGTTCTTTCGCAGATACTTCCGAGCTTTAAAACAAGACATTAGTTTGAGGCCACCAGTAGGTTTCTCACCACGAACCTGTAGGATCTCGCCTGTCGAAAGCGGCACACGAACAATCTTCTCAAAACAAACTACCTCTGCGTGATGCTTGGCTAACCAATCCATACCCACAATAACGTCGAAGCATCCAAGTTGCATAGGCGTGAGGTTGATAGGAAAAAGATGGTCGTTAAGGTTCAGTTGGCAGTTGCGAAGAACAGAATCAAGAACAATGGGTTCACCACTAGCAACTTCCACTGTCAAAGGTTTACCTAGTTTCATTCTTGACACGCGAAGCAATGGCTCAAAAGATAATGACACAAAACTCTTATCGGCACCCGAATCAAAAAGAACAGATGCAGGCTGATTATTAATAAAGAACGTACCGTTCACCACTTCATTGTCTGCTTGTGCCTCCTGAGCATTCATGTTGAAGACTCGACCTTGAGCCTGAGCCTGATTCTGATTTGGATTTGCGTTAGCTAGTCTTGGACATCGGTTTCTGTAGTGGGTCAGATCCCCACAATTGTAGCACGAACTAGGAGGGAAATGAGGTCGTGCAGCTTGACCTTGTTGCTGAGCAAGAGGCTGAGCAACTTGTTGGGCTTGGTTCTGAACTGCCTGATTCTGGTTGATAGGAATGCGGCAAGTAGCCGCAAGATGGCCATTTCTTCCGCAGTTAGTGCAATGACGACATTGGAGATGTGGTAGGTGATGGCCGTTACACCTGTTGCACAAAGGTGCATTGCCAAGATAAGGCTTCTTGGCTAGTGGTTGCGCAGGCTGATTTGGTGCAGCTTGAGCCTGTGCAGTAACGACATAGTTTTGGGAAGCCTTTCGCTTCCTAGACCCCCTTGAGGAACCAGAATCCTTTCCCTTCTTGTTTTGACCTTTCTTGCTATCTTCATTGTCAGACGACTGCTTCTTACCTTTGTTTTATTGATAACTGAACTGTTCATAATGATTACAAGCACATATGTTACAAACGGATCGAGTATTCGGAAAAAGGACATAACCGGATGCAAGGTAAGTGAAACTTACACTTCTTGGTAGAATACGTATAAATTCTATAAGTTATGAATACGAGAAGATTAATATTCGAAATACGGGTTCCGACGCGTAATGATACGGGTCAGAACAAATATAAATGATAGAAACCATGGTTTATGAGAAAGAGGGTAAAAATGGAAATATAGTCAAGCGTCGACTAATGTAAATTTAACTTAAAAAGGATCTTGAGTTAAAATCCGAAATGGGTCGGATGTGAGAGTGAGAAATTGAAAACCATGTTTTAATAACCTATGCAAATGTTGGTCATACAGTCCAAACGGGTCAAATGGTGGTGAAAACACCATTTGACAATATCGGCTAATGATTGTTGTCAAGTCATATGTTAACAGGAGCAATTAGCAATTTGGTAGATTGCGACGCCATAGAATATCAGTTAGTTAAAGCAAGGTGTAAAACGGGTCTATATATTGACTCGAGCCAGGTACGCGGATATATAGATTTATAGTTAAAAGGACAATGTTGGTCAAAAACATTAGCAAAGGGCCTTTGTTGTAAAAGGATGGACTAAATTGACCAAAACGCCCTTGATGGGTAAATCGGGAAAACGACCCTTAGAGGCCGTTTAGAGACTTGTATTGTAATTAATTAACCCTTAGATGCATGTAAGAGTTATAGGCGCAAACTTCGTAGTTCAAATGCCTAAAAATGGTCATTTGCGTGAAATGACTAGTTGAAGGGTAAAATTCGGGATGAAGGGGTTCATTATGTTAAATCCATCACAAAATAGTTGTGGTGGATTATATGTAGTTATTTAGATATCGACACGCGACGATCGCCGCGACACGCGACACATTGAGATGGGTCTCCCGCGACACGCGGGAGATATCAAAGTTGGAAATAATTATTTTGTTTGATTATTCGTTGCTTAGAACTTGTTTAGACTTATATTTAAGTTATCAAAACTAACTTTTATGTTGGTTTTGATCATAGGTGGATATCAAGAGTACCCGGATGAAGATCAAGCGGCGAGAAAGAATCGAACACATGAAAAAGAAGCTTCCGCATGTTGTTTCGTCGTTAATTTTTAAACGGCAAATTTATTTACATTATGTTCTATTACCTTTAATGTAAAAGTTTTAAATAAACCTGTATTTTTATAAGTGTGTTCTTTCGTATTTACACATTTAATTACCGATAATTATATGAAAACCTTAAATAAATAGACAGGGTGTTACAACAAGATATAGCGGTAATCCAAATCGGCAGACTATATGTTCCCACATGAATTTCTTGGCATTTTCAACAGTTATCTTGGCTAAATGCTTTGCTTTAACCCACTTGGTGAAATAGTCGATTGCCACGATTAAGTACTTTAGCTTTCCTGGGGCCAGCGGGAATGGCCCGCACGATATCAACTGCCCATTTTTTAAAAGGCCAGACCGCCGTAACGAGAATCAAGTTGTTTTTAGGGCGGAGTGTTTGTGGGGCATATTTTTGACAGCTGCGGCTTTTTTTGAGTTCACCTACCGCGTCATCATGCATCCCGGGCCAATAGTACCCAGCGTTCTAGATTTTAGCTACGACTGCCCGGGGTCCGGCGTGAATGCCACATATACCGGCGTATATTTCTAGGATCAAGTACTTTGTTTCCGCTGGAGATACACATCATAATAGTGGTCCCAAATACGACTTTCTGTATAGGACGCCGTTGTTTACTTCATATTGTAACGCCTTTTTTTGTATCTTCTACGCGTCGCCTCTGGCGAAGGGTAATTCCCCTTTTGTAAGGAATTGTAAGATCGGAGTGTACCAGCAAGGTTCTTCCGCTGTGACGGCGGATACTTCTCGAGACTCTATGGAGGATGACTGGAGCGTTTCCACCTTCACCTCATTTTCCATGCTAGAGGTGGCTAGCTTGCTTAGGGCGTCAGCTATTTGGTTCCTCACTCGATGGACGTGATTGAGTGTAACGTTGTCAAATGAATCTATGAGTTCCTTTGTTTTAGCCAAGTATTTTGCCATTGTCTCGTCTTTGCCTTCATAGGTCTCATTCACCTGATTATTGACCGGCAAAGAGTCAACGTATGCATCGACCCGTTTTGCTCCCATGGACTGGGCCATTCTCAGACCCGCTAACAACGCTTCATACTCTGCCTCATTGTTGGAGCATTCAAAGTCAAACCGCATGGCGTACGTTAATTTTATTTCATCCGGGCTTATTAGCATGAGGCCCGCTCCGGCCCCCTTGCCACTGGAAGACCCGTCAGTGTACAACTTACAGGTTTGCATGGCCGTGTTAGATTCGAGTATGTCATTGACTGCCGGATCTTGCATTACTTCTCCGTCAGGAATTTACGCTAAGAAATCGGCGATTACCTGCCCCTTGATTACTCTTCTTTTTCGATACTCAATGTCTAGGGCTCCCAACTCAATCGCCCATTTGGCCAACCTCCCTGAGATTTCTGGTTTGTGTAAGATTTTCTGCAGGGGATAGTTTGTTAAGATTTGCACGCGGTGCCCTTGGAAGTATCTTCGGAGACGCTGGGTGGCGTGTACCAGTGCAAGTACCAATTTTTCCAATGTTGGATACCGCGTTTCAGGCCTGCTAGTACCCGGCTAATATAGTATATATGCGCGTTTGTTTGCCATCCCTTTCGACCATGAGTACCGCACTTACAGCGTTGTGGGCTACTGCCAGGTACATCTTCAGGAAATTCCTCTGGATATGGCGCTGTCAACATAGGTAACTTTTCAATGAACCGCTTCATATCTTGCAAGGCTTCTTCTGCTTCACTGGTCCATTTGAAGTTTTTCTTATTGAGACAGTCTTTCAACGTTTTTATAAATGGCAAAGATCTCTCGGCGTGTCTTGCCAAGAACCTGTTTATAGCCACTAAACGCCCATTCAGTGCTTGTGCCTCTTTTAAAGTTCTGGGGGAGGGCCTTCGCGTTATAGCGGTTATATTTTTTTGGGTTTGCTTTAAAGCCGTCCCGGGTGACCACTACCCCCCAAGAACTTACCTTCTTCTACCCCGAATGAACACTTTTTGGGGTTGAGTTTAATGTTGTATTTTCTCAGCTTTTGGAAGGTTTCTTCGATATCTTCGAGCATTTGTTTTTCTTCCCTGGTCTTGATTACTAAGTCATCGACATATACCTCCAAATTTCTGCCAATTTGCTTTTTAAAGTCTTTGTCCATTAGCCGCTGGTAAGTGGCCCCAGCGTTGCGTAGACCGAAAAGCATTTTGGTGTAACAAAAAATACCCACGTCGGTGTGTAATGCAGTTTTTTATTCGTCTTCTCTTGACATCTTGATCTGGTGGTATCCCTTGTAGGCGTCTAAGAAGAACTTGTACCTAAAGGGGACCAAGGGGTCAACTTTGAAATCCATCTCTGGCAGCGGATAGGCGTCTTTTGGGCAGGCCTTGTTTAAGTCTTTGAAGTCAATGCACATCCGCCATGTGCCATCTGGTTTTTTAACCATAACGGGGTTTGATACCCATGTATGGTATTTTGTTTCCCGAAGGATTCCATCTTCCACCAATTTTCGTACTTCTTTTACTACTGCATCTATTCGATCAGGGGCCATGCTATGCTTTCCCTGGGCTACTGGTTTGATGCCTGGGAGCGTAGCTAACCTGTGCTCTGCCTTATCCCGGTGTATCCCGGTCATATCAGAATGTTCAAAGGCAAAGATATCGGCGTTCCTCCTTAGCAACTGTTTCAAGTTGTTTTTTTACTTCAGGAGAGAGGCTGTCTCCTATTGTAACTATTTGCTCAGGGTGGCGTGTGCTCAACTCATATTTCTAGGACGATTGCGCCGGTAGGTCTCTGCCGGTATCTTTTGGTGTCCAAAACTTCACCTATCTTGTCCCGTAAAACTATTGCAATCCCCCGCGGTGTGGGGAACTTCATGAACCCTCGTGCCGTGTAGACAACATCGTCTAGTTTTCCTAGGGTAAAACTTCCGATTATTACATTGTGGTAGGATTCAGCACGTACCACAAGAAATGTGAGGAGTATGGTTCTTTCGTGAGGGGCGAGTCCAAATGTCACCTAGAAGGTGATTTGGCCGATTGGATCAACATTTTCTCCAGTGAACCCCTTTATAGGGGCGTGTACTGACTCGAGCAACTTTTTATCCTCCGGTTGCATCCTGTTGAAACAGTGCTCATAGATTATGTCTTCAGAGCTCCCTGTGTCTACCAGGATCCTTCTCATGTTGTAGTCGCCTACAGCAGCGGATATGATTAGGGGGTCAGTGGTGAGGTGTAAATTCTCAACACGTGGTTCGACCGTCATAGTTGCCAGCATCCAAGGTTCGAGTGTGGAGAAACTCCGTTTCGCTCCCTTTCCTTTATCGGCGTATACCATGTTTAACTCCCGCTGTCTCTTGCCCACCCCTTTGTCAGGATCTTCCTTGTTGGGGGCAGGCCCTGCTTTATATCTCGAACAAGGTGAGCCAGCTTCCCCGTCTTCACATAATATTCGATTTGCTTCTTCAACTGATAGCAATCGTTAGTGTCAGGGACGTTGCCCTTGTGATATTCACAATATTTGCTGGCGTCTTTATTGGGCGTGTCTTTCAATGGCTTGGGATGGTTGAGGTTTAGGTTCTCAGAAGCCAGGATTTCTGCCGGCATTTTACTCAAGTTTGGGTATTCAGACCTTGACTTGGAGGATTATTCGTTCCTTGAATACGAGCTCCTGGACCTATCATACCGCGAGTCTGACCGGTCGCTTTTCTGGAACATGTCTCCTCTATTCTTGCCTTTGAAGTTCTGCTGCTCCCTATCATCTTGACTTTTTTGTGCTTTCTTTTTCCTGTTAGCAGCATGACTGGCCGCCACCGTCTTTTCTTATATGACGTACACTTTAGCTATTCTCTGGATTTCATCTATGGTTGAGGGCACGCCATCCCTTCCATATAATGTCCTTAGCAACTCATCATCGTTTACTCCTTGTAGGAAAGCACCACAAGCCAAGTCGTTTGTTATGCCTGGGATCGCCAGGCTTTCTTTGTTGAACCTGACGATGAAACTTTCCACCGTCTCATTGTCTCGCCGACAAATATGGAGGAGTTCGTTTCGATCTTTTGTGTGTCGCCTTTGTTGACTGAATTGTAACTGGAACTTGGCCACTAAAACTTCAAAACTATCAATTTCCCCCACGGGCAGGCTATCCCACCATACCCGTGCCGCCCCTACCAGCGTTTGAACAAACATCTTGTACCAGAGAGGCATGGGCCAGCAGGCTACCTCTCCAGCGCTTTTGAACAGATTTAGATGGTCGTCAGGGTCGCTCAAACCATCGTATTTACCCACTGTCTGGGGCATCTTAGGTTTCTCCTTGATCGAGGCTTTAGCGATTCTTCTTGTAAATTTGGACCCGAAAGTAGCGTCCGTAGGCTTGTACGACTTGGTAAGATCGCCATCTTCCACGTTGAAAGGTTGTACGTGTTGAGTCGCCCTGCCCTGGCTTATTCCCTGGGTAACCGGGGGCTGGGCTGTGGTGATGTTGAGTGTGTCACACCCCCAAAATCCACCATGCGGAGTATCACCGCTTGGAGGCGTGACATGACCAGGATTGAGCCACCAATCATATTGAACAACATATTTAAGTAAATATAGCCAACCACAATACAATTGGTGACCAAAAGGAAGTTAACCAAGTTTAATTTAAACAGCGGAAGCGTAAGACGTTAAACCAAAACATAAGTTCATAGTTCATAAGTTTAAAGACCCAAAACATAAGTTTCATAAGTTCGTAAGGTTTATTTGTTAAGTACAAGACATATCAGATCGCATCCCACAACGACTACCTCCTTGTGCAAGCTCCATAGCATCTAACGACCTGCAAAGCATGTAATAACGAGTCAATAACAAAGTTGAGTGAGTTCACGGTTGGTTATCCATTTTAGAGTTGTTTCCAAAAACGTAGTTTAATCTCATTCAGCTATCCAGCCGTGGGGGTTACCCCATAGTTCGAAAACGTTTATTAGTTAACCATCCCATGTCCACCTTCCCTAGCTATCCAGCCCGGCACTCCGGCCGTGGTGGCTACCCCATTATTTAGACTACCAGACTCGTTTATCATATCGACTACTAACGAAAATTTATTGTGCCCTAGCGTCGGTGTCTATCATCACCGACGTGCCATAGTCCATTAGTACACGCCCGTCCGACTGGCATCGTTTCCGCATTGAGAAAATGTGCAGACTTGGTCAGTCGATCCACGATCACCCAAATGGTATCGTTTCCGCGTTAAGATCTGGGCAGGCCAGTAACGAAATCCATGGAAATTTGCTCCCATTTCCATTTCGGGATCTCTGGTTGTTGAAGCAGGCCTGATGGTTTCTGGTACTCGACCTTGACCCTAGCACAAGTCAAGCATACACTGACGTAGGTTGCTATGTGGGCTTTTATGCTAGGCCACCAGTATGTAGTCTTTAGGTCGTGGTACATCTTATCCGAACCAGGATGTACTGAATAACGAGACTTATGTACTTCATCCATCACAAGCTCGCGTAAGTTTCCATAAAGTGGAACCCAGATGCATCTGTTAACATAGTAGGCTCCATTTTCCTTTCGTTCTAGCCGCTGCCTCGATACTCGTAAGGACTTAGCCCTGATGTTCTCTGCTTTCAATGCTTCAACTTGAGCATCGCGAATCTGAGCGGGAAGGTTGGATTGAATGGTAAGCTGTAAAGCACGTACACGCTTAGGTATAGTATCCTTTCGACTGAGGGCGTCGGCCACAACATTGGCCTTGCCCGGATGGTATTTGATAGCGCATTCATAATCGTTCAAGAGCTCAACCCATCGGCGTTGACGCACGTTTAATTCCTTTTGCTTGAAGATGTGCTTGAGACTCCTGTGATCGGTGTAAATGGTGCACTTGGTACCGTACAGGTAATGCCTCCATATCTTAAGTACGAAAACAACTGCTCCCAATTCCAAGTCATGCGTAGTGTAGTTCCTTTCGTGAACCTTAAGTTGGCGCGATGCGTAGGCAATGACCTTGTCACGTTGCATCAATACGCAACCAAGCCCTTGGATGGAAGCGTCACAATAAACCACAAAATCATATGTGCCCTCAGGTAATGAGAGGATAGGCGCGCTACATAGTCTATCCTTTAAGTGTTGAAATGCGGACTCCTGTGCATCACCCCAACGATAGGTGACACCCTTCTGAGTTAGCGAGGTGAGAGGTTGCGCAATCTTAGAGAAATCTTTGATAAACCTTCTGTAATACCCTGCCAAACCCAAGAATTGGCGGATTTCCGTTGGTGTACGAGGTGCAGGCTAGTTCTTGATCGAGTCAACCTTGGATGGATCTACATGAATCCCATCCTTGTTTACCACATGGCCTAGAAAGTGGACTTCGCGAAGCCAGAATTCACATTTCGAAAACTTGGCATACAACTGCTCTTTTCGAAGAAGTTCCAGAATAAGCCTCAGATGTTGCTCGTGTTCCTCCTGACTCTTACAATAGATCAGGATGTCATCGATGAACACAATGACAAACTTATCCAGGTAAGGCTTGCACACTCGGTTCATGAGATCCATGAAGACCGCAGGTGTGTTTGTCAACCCGAAGGGCATGACCAGAAACTCGCAATGGCCGTAACGAGTTCTGAATGCGGTTTTGGAGACGTCCTTATCTCGGACTCTCAGCTGATGGTATCCCGATCTCAAATCAATTTTAGAGTAAAAGCTCGACCCTTGCAGTTGGTCGAACAAGTCATCAATGTGTGGAAGAGGATAACGATTCTTCACGGTCACCTTGTTAAGTTCGTGATAGTCAATACACATTCTAAAAGTACCGTCTTTCTTCTTCACGAATAACACTGGAGCTCCCCAAGGCGAAGAGCTAGGACGTATGAAACCCTTTTCCAAGAGTTCTTGTAGCTGCGTGGACAGTTCCTCAAGTTCTGATGGAGCCAGACGATAAGGTGCACGAGCTATTGGCGCTGCTCCAGGAGCTAGCTTGGTTTGAAACTCAACTTGACGATGAGGCGGAAGACCCGCTAATTCCTCAGGAAATACCTCAGGAAAATCACGTACAATAGGTATGTCTTCTATCTTCCTTTCTTCCGAGGATGTATCAGAAACGAGAGCTAGAATAGCAGTATGGCCCTTTCGCAAACACTTCTGGGCCTTAAGGAAAGAGATAATGCCTACGACAGCACCACTCTTGTCGCCATGGATCACGAGGGGTTCTTCACCAGAACGAGGGATACGGACGATTTTCTCCTTGCAAATAATCTCCGCTTAGTGTTGAGATAACCAATCCATCCCAATGACAACGTCAAAACTACCCAGAACGGTAGGAATGAGGTCGATAGAAAAGGTCTGATCGGCAAGGACAAGCTTACAACCCTTAACTACATGTGTAGCCTTTAAACTTTTACCATTTGCTAACTCTACGATGTGCTTGGTGTTCAAAAGTGTTGGAGTGCGCTTAAGCATTTGGCTAGCTTTTAAGGACACATAGCTAGTATCGGCACCCGAATCAAATAAAACAGTAACAAAGAAGTTGTCCTGAAGAAACTTACCCATCACAACGTTGGGATCGTTCCTTGCATCGCCCTGACCAATCACGAACATACGACCCCTTTCCCCATTACCATTGTTGTTTCCCCCATTGCCGTTTCCATTCCCCTGATTGTTGTTGTTCTGGTTATGATTTAGCTGGGGGCAGTCTTTCTTGAAATGGCCCTCAACACCACATTGAAAGCACCCTTTGTTATTACCTTGTTGTTGCTGCTGCTGGCGTTGATTTGGTGGGGCTTGCTGATGCTGCCGGTTCTGATTCGCTGGATGCTGACTCCTGCAATCCCTTGCAATGTGACCAGGCTTGTTGCATCTATGACATTTGCCTTTACTGCATGGCTCGTTGTGGTGCAAGTTACAGCGATTACATTTGGGGTGATTTCCCTTGTACCCACCCTGACCGTGATTCCCAGAAGACTGCTGACTGGGGCTCCTGTACTCATCTTTCTTTCGCTGCTGGGGCTGAGCTGAAGTAGAACCCTTGCCCAAATTTCCGTCCCACTTGCGCTTACAATCATTTGGAGCATCGGAAGTAGTAGCGCTAATACGCTTGGGCAGCCTGTTCTGCTCAACTGCCTGATCGGTGAGACGGTGAGCCAACTTGATGATTTGTTGAATGGTGCCAAGATTAGCTGAGGTTACGTGACTCTGAATCTCTGGTACAAGACCCTTGAGGTACAGCTCAATGCGTTTGATGGGAGGGTCCACCATTGTAGAACACAAGATGGCCAGCTCGTTTGACCTCTTCGTGTATACCTCGATCTCAGACCCCGTCATCTTCAAATTGAAAAATTCAACCTCTAGCTTGTGGATGTCGTCACGACTGCAGTACTCTCCCTTGATCAATTCCTTGAAGTCATTCCATGGGGTGGCATTAGCAACCGCCAACCCAAGCAGTTGAACCTGTGCTTTCCACCAGGTTAACGCAGCACCTTCCAGCGTTCCAGTAGCAAATTTCACCCTACGATCTTTAGGGCATTCACACATCTCGAAAACAGACTCGAGCTTCTCGAACCAGTGAAGAATACCTACAGCTCCCTTTGTGCCGCTGAAAGTACTAGGTCGGCAGTCCATGAATGTTTTGAACGTACACACAGGAGGCTGAGCATGTTGACCTCCTGCAGGGACAGCTGCGAGTGCCTCAGCAACCCGTTCATTGATCAAAGCCGTCAACTGGGCTTGAGTTAGGTTGATACGTCCTCTGCGTCCGTTCATGATCTTCATAACGAAGCAAAGTAAGTGAGAAGAGTGTCGCGAAAGTGCGTAAGTGCGGGACGACTGTAGAGAGTAAGCACACAAGGTTCGAATAGCAATTATCACGTTAATTAGTGCGCAGTGTGAACTATCTAACCGACAATATAACATAAATCATACCACCTATTGTGTCGAGTCTTGCACGTGGAGCGAAGCGTCGTTGTGAATCATTGAGCACTGTACAGGTTATAGTCTGGTTTGGTCAAAAAGCTTTTCCCTTTTTTAAAACCAAGTTCACTATAACCAATGGCTCTGATACCAATCTGTCACACCCCCAAAATCCACCATGCGGAGTATCACCGCTTGGAGGCGTGACATGACCAGGATCGAGCCACCAATCATATTGAACAACGTATTTAAGTAAATATAGCCAACCACAATACAATAGGTGACCAAAAGGAAGTTAACCAAGTTTAATTTAAACAGCGGAAGCATAAGACGTTAAACCAAAACATAAGTTCGTAGTTCATAAGTTTAAAGACCCAAAACATAAGTTTCATAAGTTCGTAAGGTTTATTTGTTAAGTACGGGACATATCAGTTCGCATCCCACAACGACCACCTCCTTGTGCAAGCTCCATAGCATCTAACGACCTGCAAAGCATGTAATAATGAGTCAACAACAAAGTTGAGTGAGTTCACGGTTGGTTGTCCATTTTAGAGTTGTTTCCAAAAACATAGTTTAATCTCATTCAGCTATCCAGCCGTGGGGGTTACCCCATAGTTCGAAAACGTTTATTAGTTAACCATCCCATGTCCACCTTCCCTGGCTATCCAGCCCGGCACTCCGGCCGTGGGGGCTACCCCATTATTTAGACTACCAGACTCGTTTATCATATCGACTACTAACGAAAATTTATTGTGCCCTAGCGTCGGTGTCTATCATCACCGACGTGCCATAGTCCATTAGTACACGCCCGTCCGACTGGCACGGCGTGAGGTTTGTTAAACTTAATAGCGCTATTAACTAATGACCCGCTCGCCATAGCCTCGGTAATTAATTCGATACAAAAAGGGAGGGACTTCGCTGATAGAGTTCTAGTCCAGTAAGTCTAATTCCGTCCCAACAGGACGAGGAATTCTCATTCCTGAACACGTCCCAAGGACGAGGAATCCCTATTCCTGAACCCATTCCCATTCCCACCGGGAATTTCCATGCTTTGTAGAAAAGTGTGAACTCACCTCGGTTTGCTCGGTTAGATTCTCAAATATAGCTAACAGTCAAGGTCGGTCAATCACGTCCTAATATGATTACCAGTTAGTCATTTAGTGGTTTCAAATAGAGCACAAAGTTCCTACACGTATCTACTACATAACATGCATTCACTTTAATAGTTCACGCTCATATAAACATTCCACCTATATGAAACACCCGTTCTTATAAATCAAGGTTTAACGTAAATTTTGCGAAAATAATCATGTAGTTAATGATTACATATACATCGGAAATACGGGTTTCTTAAAAAAAATTCTTACAATTTAAGTGATATACATAATGTGATCTAATTCGCCGTTTAGAATAACGACAAAAATGTTGCGGAAGCTTTGTTTAACGTGTGTTCGGTTCTTGCTCGACACTTGATCTTCATCCGGGCTTTCGACATACACCTGTGTTCAAAACCAACTCAACAGTTAGTTTTGATAAGTTAAATAACGGTACCAAACAAGATAAATGATAATGGAAAGAAATCCCAAAGATAATCTCTTGATCCAAAACATTAAATTTCAAGTTTACCTCCACCGTAACTTACGGTGGCACCGTAAGTTACGGTGGTCTCTGTTTAAGACTTTCCCCACCGTAACTCAGGGTGAGACTGCCGTAAAGAATTCAACTCCACCGTAACTTACGGTGACACCGTAAGTTACGGTGGTCCCTGTATTCAGCCTTTTCCAATTGCCGCTTAATGACACGAAAGCTTCCGTATCTTTCTATTCATTAGTCCGTTTGACCTACCGTTTCTTCCTATGTGTTTGTATTTTGATTCTCCATCAAATGGAGTTAAAATCCGACATTCGGCTTAACAAAATTTAAGACTTTTAAGTCTTCGGCTTATTACCCTTTATACCACATTTTGACCCGTTCGATTCTATCAAACAAACTTGTTTATTTGATCCTTAAATTCATGAAATTCATAATCTCCATATCTCCTATCATATTAGTTTCCAATCACGGGATTCTTACATAATAAAAACCCGTTTACACTCAAGTTCTTATTTTGACCCGTTTAGAGCGAATTATGTACATTTAAGCATCAAACTCTCTCTCTTTTTCTACACTTCATATTCTGACCTTTAAATAGCCTCTTATGTTCCACCACAACTATTTTTGTGGTGGATTTAACAAAATGAACCACATTCCAAATCTTTACCCTTAGGATAATCATTATACATGATTAACCCGTTCATAGGCATTTGACCCCAAAAGTTGATGCCTACAACTCTTACATGTGTCTAAGAGTTACATGATGATAATACTAATATCTAAACGACCTCTAAGGGTCGTTTGCCCGATTTACCTATCAAGGGCATTTTCGTCAACTTATTTCCCCCTTTTACGACATTGGTCCCTTTGCTAATGTATTGACCAATATTTCATTTTTAACCATAAATCGATATATATGCGTACCTGGCTCGAGTCAACATATAGACCCGTTTTATGCTTCGCGTTAATTAACCAACATTCTATGGCGTCGCAATTATCCTAATTGCTAATCACTCCTGATAACATACGACTTGACAATCACATTAGTCGATACTGTCAAATGGTGTTTCATCACCATTTGACCCGTTTGGACTATAAGACCAAACATTTACATAAATTAGGATAAAAGCATGGTTTTAAATTTCCAAAATTTACCCATTGCCCCGTTCACCATAAACCATGGTTTTTATCATTTGTACTTGTCCCGACTTGTATCAGTCGTGTCGGAACCCTTATTTTGGGTATTACATCTTTCATATTTATAGGTTATAAAATAAACACGTGTCCTACATAAGGGTGTAAGTTTTACTTACCTCGCATCCGAACTACGCTTTTCCTTTCCTTCTTGATTTGTTTGATCCGCTCCCTCATCAAGCTTCCACCTAGCTTGTTACGCGTCAAACTATCATCATTCGTTTTCAAGGTGGTTAGTTTAATCATAATTTAATACGATTATTCCACCTTACACATTTCATATCAAAATTACCATTTATCAGATTGTAGGTCAGTTTGACTTTTTTTTTTTAAAAAGTCAAATGCCCATTAGTATACTAATTGCATATTCGAGTTCATCAACTAGTTTTAGCATTCTTTAATTACCCGGTAGGCGTTATCTTTACACCACCGTTTTAACCAAGGTTCTAACCACTTTCATCACATTTAGAACTCTTTTTAATCACATTTTGCATAATAGCCAAAACATCACAATTAGGTGTTTTACTACAAAAATTCTAGTTTCGAGCCTTCTTTGAGGCATTTCAACAAACACTTTAAGGGCATAATTTTACATATTTATTTATCAAGTCTCTAGCTTATCTCTTAGCCCTAATTTCACATAAATCAACCATCTTACAAAGTTGTTAACTTCTATAATTTCTGAAATCACTTCAAAATTGTCAAATTATACTAGATCAACACTCTATTTCCTAGTGTTCATCAAATTTCACATAAACCACTAATCACCTACAATGGTGTTCATAGGTTTCACTAAAATTTCACATGATTTCAACTTGTATTTGTCTAGGGTTTGTCCCTAGACACTATATGGTTCCTAATTCATCATAAAATAAACATGCGACCATGAATTTCAGATTTTCCCAATTTCATGAGAGTTTCAAACAGAGAATTAGCACTAAATTTCACATACCTTGTAACCCCCTTGTGATGAGGATCACGAATCTATGTTCAGATTTCGATTTGGGATAGGAATTAACCTTCAATTGATCGAATTTGTGGAGTTAGGGTTTGGTGAGAGCTCCTGGTCGCTTTCCTGCGTTTTTGATCGACCAAGCACACTAATTTGTGTGTTTGGTTTTTATTTAATTTGTTTTAATAAATTCTAGTTTCAAGTTCTACAACTTAGGTCCCTCCACTTTTGTATAACTTATAGTTTGTCTAATTTTAACCCTATTATAAGTTATTTCTAGACTATTAGCTAACTAGGTTAAAATTCCTAGTTAGTAAATTCTTGTTTATTTAAGAATCCTAATATTCACCGGGTTACTTTTACCACTAAAGGTAAATTACCCGTCTTTTAGTATAAACGTGGTTTGATTACCAAACCCGTTTTCGGGGTGTTAGAAGTCTACCCCCCTTAAAGAGGTTTTGTCCTCGAAACCTTTCTTACATAGTTCGTGGAGTTTTAAACTCAACGCATTTGACCTGAGTAATCTTTTAAGCATTACTCATAGTTTTATCCGGTAGTTAGTATTACCAGAAAATTATGGTAACATCTTTTTGGTTACTAATTGTCTACTTAACTCATACAACATAGTGCAACTTAAAATAACGTGATCTCGTTATTTCCACTAGTTTAGTTAACTTAGCAATATCCATTGCTTTCATATAATATCGAATTCTTTACGAATCCGTTGCTTTGACCTGTTTAAAGTCTTTAGTGAAATATTTCACTTTTAGCAATAATTTCTTTTGTTTTCAGATTTATTTATTCGGTTCAGTTATACCGAATCCACCACTTACAAGCAAGCCAAATTTTATTGATTTGAATTACTGGCCTTAACCGGTCTCACTAAGTAGACTTATTATCCCCGTTATTTTTTACCGCTAGCCTGGTTATAATGTGATTTTACTTCACATTACATTTCCTAACCGTGATCGTGTCACATCATGTTTAGTTTGTATCAACCTTTCATTTTCGAAAATACCACTTTTCGAATGTATCGTCTTGCGCCTATCAGTGTCAAGACTTGAACCTTTCATGCTTACTATTCAAATTCCTAACAGAATTTATATTTGTAAAAATGTTATTTCTTACTAAAATCGAAGTTTTAGTTTTTAGGATTTTTTTTTACTTTTGTCAATTATCCGTATTATGATATTGACAGTCCATAATTCATTCTTTCAAAATCTTAGTTTTATACGGGGAATTGTAACAAGTTCCCTCACCTTACACAATTGACCCGTAGGTTCCTTCACTTAACCTCGTAGGCTATATCCTTAGGCTTTCATCTCTTTAAGACGAGGCCCTTATGATCCCTTTGCTTCTATTCATGACCCGTAGGTCGTTTTAGTCCCGTAGACCCTTACACTAATTAATGTCCCGTAGGTTATGATGATCCCGTAGATCATCTTTTATTCTAGTCTTTATTCCATTGTCTATTTATACATATATAGCTTTAAAGCATCCTTTGTTATGTTTGGAATTATTAAATTTTGCTTTTGAACTTTAGTTGACCTTGACCGTAATCTAAGGTTTCATTTGTTTACTTTCGGACCATCTTTTAAATTATCCTTCCGACTTCTTGACTTCTAACGTCAATTACACGTCGGTTTGCCCTACACTTACCGTTACCCGGTTCTTACCTATACTTCTTTACGACCCATTACCCGGGTTCTTTATCTTAGTGTTTTTTTTAACATTTTTGTTTTGCTAGTTTACATTTTTCCTATATATATATATTCCTTTATGACCCATCATGTAGGTTCATTAATGTTTCGTGCTACCATTATTCAGTTTGCGCTTACTTGTACTACCAAGTTTTATATCTTATTTATCTCGTTTGACTTGTTCGTGTGAAATTTCATCACTTGTGAACATCAAACACCATTCTTTATTCGACCCGTTCAACTTTAAATCAATTGAGCGTTGTTATTAACATTTCTGTTTGCAAGTTCTCATTGTCTTTTAGTCATGACTCATATTCCGAGTCTTTTGACTTTCTAATTCGCGTTCCCGTCTCTTGGTTTACGCATTCACCCACTATCCTACCCGTCTATCGGGTATCTTTACCAGCGTCATCGTCAAGTAACCATTCTTATATGGTTTTAGACATCATCTTAATTCATTTGATCGTCTTAGCGAGATTCATCGCTTTTATTCAAATTAATTCTTTATTCTTTATTCTATTCATTTGACTTGTCCATGTGAATTTCATCACTTGTGACAGTCAAACTTTTATCCCTATGCCTTAGCATTCCTTTTGATCGGTTTGTATTTTTTTTTACTTGATCCTTGTCCCTTCTCTCGGGCTCGTTATTCTTACGTAATACGCTTCCGTCATCCGACTTACGTTTACGTTTACTATCAAACATCTTACTTATTTGATTTATTTGGGTACCATTTAAGTTAGTCCCATACACCCCGCCCTTACTACATTGGACATAAATGTGTCCATCATAAGAAGTTCATGGTACCACGTCTTCACTACTTACTTGGCCAGCGTAAGCGATCAACACCTGGTATACATGACCTTTTTTTAATTTTCACATTACACCCCATGTAAGTAATGCCTCTATTTGTTTTTCTTGGAAACAAAATCCCGGATAGGTTTTCTATTCAGGTTTTTCCAAATTTTCAATCTACATATGCAACTTTCAATCTCTACATATTTGTTGCATATTATTATTTATGCAATAATTTAAAACGTGCACCTAATAATGCTTGCTCTAACAGGCTCCCATTGCCATTAACTTATTCGCAATCGTTGCGCGACTTAGGTCCTTGGTGAGCATGCTCTTCTTGTCATACTTCGGACCGTTCCTCTATCATATCCGTAATTTGTTCAATCCTCGTCATCTTCAAATGCGAGTTTCCTCCAATTAAAAACATTCATAAAAGTTAGTAATGTCAACTTTACTAAATGCCCGTATCATAATACAAGGCTTTTCTATTGTACGCGTCAACGCGCGCAATTTCGTCAACTATTTTCATCATTTAATTTAGGTAACGTGTATCACACGATAGCCTTATGTGTTGTTTACAACACTTTAGTGTGCTTAAACTTATTAACATACCTGTACTTACCGGATTCGCGATCAAGCCTCGAACCGAACACCAATCTTTTTCAAGAGCATAAGGTTTAAGTCCAAGCATAGTTCTCCCACCATACTTGAATCCCTTAAACCAAGGCTCTGATACCAACTTGAAACACTCGTTCTTATAAATCAAGGTTTAACGTAAATTTTGCGAAAATAATCATGTAGTTAATGATTACATATACATCGGAAATACGGGTTTGTTAAAAAAAATTCTTACAATTTAAGTGATATACATAATGTGATCTAATTCGCCGTTTAGAATAACGACAAAAATGTTGCGGAAGCTTTGTTTAACGTGTGTTCGGTTCTTGCTCGACACTTGATCTTCATCCGGGCTTTCGACATACACCTGTGTTCAAAACCAACTCAACATTTAGTTTTGATAAGTTAAATAACGGTACCAAACAAAATAAATGATAATGGAAAGAAATCCCAAAGATAATCTCTTGATCCAAAACATTAAATTTCAAGTTTACCTCCACTGTAACTTACGGTGGCACCGTAAGTTACGGTGGTCTCTGTTTAAGACTTTCCCCACCGTAACTCAGGGGGAGACTGTCGTAAAGAATTCAACTCCACCGTAACTTACGGTGACACCGTAACTTACGGTGGTCCCTGTATTCAGCCTTTTCCAATTGCCGCTTAATGACACGAAAACTTCCGTATCTTTCTATTCGTTAGTCCGTTTGACCTACCGTTTCTTCCTACGTGTTTGTAATTTGATTCTCCATCAAATGGAGTTAAAATCCGACATTCGGCTTAACAAAATTTAAGACTTTTAAGTCTTCGGCTTATTACCCTTTATACCAAATTTTGATCCGTTCGATTCTATCAAACAAACTTGTTTATTTGATCCTTAAATTCATGAAATTCATAATCTCCATATCTCCTATCATATTAGTTTCCAATCACGGGATTCTTACATAATAAAAACCCGTTTACACTCAGGTTCTTATTTTGACCCGTTTAGAGCGAATTATGTACATTTAAGCATCAAACTCTCTCTCTTTTTCTACACTTCATATTCTGACCTTTAAATAGCCTCTTATGTTCCACCACAACTATTTTTGTGGTGGATTTAACAAAATGAACCACATTCCAAATCTTTACCCTTAGGATAATCATTATACATGATTAACCCGTTCATAGGCATTTGACCCCAAAAGTTGATGCCTACAACTCTTACATGTGTCTAAGAGTTACATGATGATAATACTAATATCTAAACGACCTCTAAGGGTCGTTTGCCCGATTTACCTATCAAGGGCATTTTCGTCAACTTATTTCCCCCTTTTACGACATTGGTCCCTTTGCTAATGTATTGACCAATATTTCATTTTTAACCATAAATCGATATATATGCGTACCTGGCTCGAGTCAACATATAGACCCGTTTTATGCTTCGCGTTAATTAACCAACATTCTATGGCGTCGCAATTATCCTAATTGCTAATCACTCCTGATAACATACGACTTGACAATCACATTAGTCGATACTGTCAAATGGTGTTTCATCACCATTTGACCCGTTTGGACTATAAGACCAAACATTTACATAAATTAGGATAAAAGCATGGTTTTAAATTTCCAAAATTTACCCATTGCCCCGTTCACCATAAACCATGGTTTTTATCATTTGTACTTGTCCCGACTTGTATCAGTCGTGTCGGAACCCTTATTTTGGGTATTACATCTTTCATATTTATAGGTTATAAAATAAACACGTGTCCTACATAAGGGTGTAAGTTTTACTTACCTCGCATCCGAACTACGCTTTTCCTTTCCTTCTTGATTTGTTTGATCCGCTCCCTCATCAAGCTTCCACCTAGCTTGTTACGCGTCAAACTATCATCATTCGTTTTCAAGGTGGTTAGTTTAATCATAATTTAATACGATTATTCCACCTTACACATTTCATATCAAAATTACCATTTATCAGATTGTAGGTCAGTTTGACTTTTTTTTTTAAAAAGTCAAATGCCCATTAGTATACTAATTGCATATTCGAGTTCATCAACTAGTTTTAGCATTCTTTAATTACCCGGTAGGCGTTATCTTTACACCACCGTTTTAACCAAGGTTCTAACCACTTTCATCACATTTAGAACTCTTTTTAATCACATTTTGCATAATAGCCAAAACATCACAATTAGGTGTTTTACTACAAAAATTCTAGTTTCGAGCCTTCTTTGAGGCATTTCAACAAACACTTTAAGGGCATAATTTTACATATTTATTTATCAAGTCTCTAGCTTATCTCTTAGCCCTAATTTCACATAAATAAACCATCTTACAAAGTTGTTAACTTCTATAATTTCTGAAATCACTTCAAAATTGTCAAATTATACTAGATCAACACTCTATTTCCTAGTGTTCATCAAATTTCACATAAACCACTAATCACCTACAATGGTGTTCATAGGTTTCACTAAAATTTCACATGATTTCAACTTGTATTTGTCTAGGGTTTGTCCCTAGACACTATATGGTTCCTAATTCATCATAAAATAAACATGCGACCATGAATTTCAGATTTTCCCAATTTCATGAGAGTTTCAAACAGAGAATTAGCACTAAATTTCACATACCTTGTAACCCCCTTGTGATGAGGATCACGAATCTATGTTCAGATTTCGATTTGGGATAGGAATTAACCTTCAATTGATCGAATTTGTGGAGTTAGGGTTTGGTGAGAGCTCCTGGTCGCTTTCCTGCGTTTTTGATCGACCAAGCACACTAATTTGTGTGTTTGGTTTTTATTTAATTTGTTTTAATAAATTCTAGTTTCAAGTTCTACAACTTAGGTCCCTCCACTTTTGTATAACTTATAGTTTGTCTAATTTTAACCCTATTATAAGTTATTTCTAGACTATTAGCTAACTAGGTTAAAATTCCTAGTTAGTAAATTCTTGTTTATTTAAGAATCCTAATATTCACCGGGTTACTTTTACCACTAAAGGTAAATTACCCGTCTTTTAGTATAAACGTGGTTTGATTACCAAACCCGTTTTCGGGGTGTTAGAAGTCTACCCCCCTTAAAGAGGTTTTGTCCTCGAAACCTTTCTTACATAGTTCGTGGAGTTTTAAACTCAACGCATTTGACCTGAGTAATCTTTTAAGCATTACTCATAGTTTTATCCGGTAGTTAGTATTACCAGAAAAGTATGGTAACATCTTTTTGGTTACTAATTGTCTACTTAACTCATACAACATAGTGCAACTTAAAATAACGTGATCTCGTTATTTCCACTAGTTTAGTTAACTTAGCAATATCCATTGCTTTCATATAATATCGAATTCTTTACGAATCCGTTGCTTTGACCTGTTTAAAGTCTTTAGTGAAATATTTCACTTTTAGCAATAATTTCTTTTGTTTTCAGATTTATTTATTCGGTTCAGTTATACCGAATCCACCACTTACAAGCAAGCCAAATTTTATTGATTTGAATTACTGGCCTTAACCGGTCTCACTAAGTAGACTTATTATCCCCGTTATTTTTTACCGCTAGCCTGGTTATAATGTGATTTTACTTCACATTACATTTCCTAACCGTGATCGTGTCACATCATGTTTAGTTTGTATCAACCTTTCATTTTCGAAAATACCACTTTTCGAATGTATCGTCTTGCGCCTATCAGTGTCAAGACTTGAACCTTTCATGCTTACTATTCAAATTCCTAACAGAATTTATATTTGTAAAAATGTTATTTCTTACTAAAATCGAAGTTTTAGTTTTTAGGATTTTTTTTTTACTTTTGTCAATTATCCGTATTATGATATTGACAGTCCATAATTCATTCTTTCAAAATCTTAGTTTTATACGGGGAATTGTAACAAGTTCCCTCACCTTACACAATTGACCCGTAGGTTCCTTCACTTAACCTCGTAGGCTATATCCTTAGGCTTTCATCTCTTTAAGACGAGGCCCTTATGATCCCTTTGCTTCTATTCATGACCCGTAGGTCGTTTTGGTCCCGTAGACCCTTACACTAATTAATGTCCCGTAGGTTATGATGATCCCGTAGATCATCTTTTATTCTAGTCTTTATTCCATTGTCTATTTATACATATATAGCTTTAAAGCATCCTTTGTTATGTTTGGAATTATTAAATTTTGCTTTTGAACTTTAGTTGACCTTGACCGTAATCTAAGGTTTCATTTGTTTACTTTCGGACCATCTTTTAAATTATCCTTCCGACTTCTTGACTTCTAACGTCAATTACACGTCGGTTTGCCCTACACTTACCGTTACCCGGTTCTTACCTATACTTCTTTACGACCCATTACCCGGGTTCTTTATCTTAGTGTTTTTTTTAACATTTTTGTTTTGCTAGTTTACATTTTTCCTATATATATATATATATATATATTCCTTTATGACCCATCATGTAGGTTCATTAATGTTTCGTGCTACCATTATTCAGTTTGCGCTTACTTGTACTACCAAGTTTTATATCTTATTTATCTCGTTTGACTTGTTCGTGTGAAATTTCATCACTTGTGAACATCAAACACCATTCTTTATTCGACCCGTTCAACTTTAAATCAATTGAGCGTTGTTATTAACATTTCTGTTTGCAAGTTCTCATTGTCTTTTAGTCATGACTCATATTCCGAGTCTTTTGACTTTCTAATTCGCGTTCCCGTCTCTTGGTTTACGCATTCACCCACTATCCTACCCGTCTATCGGGTATCTTTACCAGCGTCATCATCAAGTAACCATTCTTATATGGTTTTAGACATCATCTTAATTCATTTGATCGTCTTAGCGAGATTCATCGCTTTTATTCAAATTAATTCTTTATTCTTTATTCTATTCGTTTGACTTGTCCATGTGAATTTCATCACTTGTGACAGTCAAACTTTTATCCCTATGCCTTAGCATTCCTTTTGATCGGTTTGTATTTTTTTTTTACTTGATCCTTGTCCCTTCTCTCGGGCTCGTTATTCTTACGTAATACGCTTCCGTCATCCGACTTACGTTTACGTTTACTATCAAACATCTTACTTATTTTATTTATTTGGGTACCATTTAAGTTAGTCCCATACACCCCGCCCTTACTACATTGGACATAAATGTGTCCATCATAAGAAGTTCATGGTACCACGTCTTCACTACTTACTTGGCCAGAGTAAGCGATCAACACCTGGTATACATGACCTTTTTTTAATTTTCACATTACACCCCATGTAAGTAATGCCTCTATTTGTTTTTCTTGGAAACAAAATCCCGGATAGGTTTTCTATTCAGGTTTTTCCAAATTTTCAATCTACATATGCAACTTTCAATCTCTACATATTTGTTGCATATTACTATTTATGCAATAATTTAAAACGTGCACCTAATAATGCTTGCTCTAACAGGCTCCCATTGCCATTAACTTATTCGCAATCGTTGCGCGACTTAGGTCCTTGGTGAGCATGCTCTTCTTGTCATACTTCGGACCGTTCCTCTATCATATCCGTAATTTGTTCAATCCTCGTCATCTTCAAATGCGAGTTTCCTCCAATTAAAAACATTCATAAAAGTTAGTAATGTCAACTTTACTAAATGCCCGTATCATAATACAAGGCTTTTCTATTGTACGCGTCAACGCGCGCAATTTCGTCAACTATTTTCATCATTTAATTTAGGTAACGTGTATCACACGATAGCCTTATGTGTTGTTTACAACACTTTAGTGTGCTTAAACTTATTAACATACCTGTACTTACCGGATTCGCGATCAAGCCTCGAACCGAACACCAATCTTTTTCAAGAGCATAAGGTTTAAGTCCAAGCATAGTTCTCCCACCATACTTGAATCCCTTAAACCAAGGCTCTGATACCAACTTGAAACACTCGTTCTTATAAATCAAGGTTTAACGTAAATTTTGCGAAAATAATCATGTAGTTAATGATTACATATACATCGGAAATACGGGTTTGTTAAAAAAAATTCTTACAATTTAAGTGATATACATAATGTGATCTAATTCGCCGTTTAGAATAACGACAAAAATGTTGCGGAAGCTTTGTTTAACGTGTGTTCGGTTCTTGCTCGACACTTGATCTTCATCCGGGCTTTCGACATACACCTGTGTTCAAAACCAACTCAACATTTAGTTTTGATAAGTTAAATAACGGTACCAAACAAAATAAATGATAATGGAAAGAAATCCCAAAGATAATCTCTTGATCCAAAACATTAAATTTCAAGTTTACCTCCACTGTAACTTACGGTGGCACCGTAAGTTACGGTGGTCTCTGTTTAAGACTTTCCCCACCGTAACTCAGGGGGAGACTGTCGTAAAGAATTCAACTCCACCGTAACTTACGGTGACACCGTAACTTACGGTGGTCCCTGTATTCAGCCTTTTCCAATTGCCGCTTAATGACACGAAAACTTCCGTATCTTTCTATTCGTTAGTCCGTTTGACCTACCGTTTCTTCCTACGTGTTTGTAATTTGATTCTCCATCAAATGGAGTTAAAATCCGACATTCGGCTTAACAAAATTTAAGACTTTTAAGTCTTCGGCTTATTACCCTTTATACCAAATTTTGATCCGTTCGATTCTATCAAACAAACTTGTTTATTTGATCCTTAAATTCATGAAATTCATAATCTCCATATCTCCTATCATATTAGTTTCCAATCACGGGATTCTTACATAATAAAACAAACTTGTTTATTTGATCCGTTCGATTCTATCAAACAAACTTGTTTATTAGCTTTCCTGCGTTTTTGATCGACCAAGCACACTAATTTGTGTGTTTGGTTTTTATTTAATTTGTTTTAATAAATTCTAGTTTCAAGTTCTACAACTTAGGTCCCTCCACTTTTGTATAACTTATAGTTTGTCTAATTTTAACCCTATTATAAGTTATTTCTAGACAATTAGCTAACTAGGTTAAAATTCCTAGTTAGTAAATTCTTGTTTATTTAAGAATCCTAATATTCACCGGGTTACTTTTACCACTAAAGGTAAATTACCCGTCTTTTAGTATAAACGTGGTTTGATTACCAAACCCGTTTTCGGGGTGTTACACTATAGCTACTCAAGAACAAGCATACGATATTGCACCTATTACTTTCATTGACATATAACATGTTATATGTTCCTCAGATAACATAATCGACATTTAGACACGCAAATTACTACTTATGTCATTTCAACTTAAATATCCAAAACTGGGCTGTTTTCGGGCATTTTAATAAAATAGTTAACTTATTCCAAAAATTATCAATTTTTTACAGAATATCTTAAACAATCCAAATATTATTGTGTAAACATCTTGGGATCCAATTCATTACCAATATTTTATAAAAATTCATTTTCCGGACTGAAGTCAGATTCATCTTTTTCTAACTGCAGTCCACGGAATAATTTATTTAAAATTCGTCGTAAGTCCGATTTACGAAATTCCAGTGAGAAAATCACAAATACATCGGTGGTCATCTACAGTACAAATCTCATGAGCTAACTCTACACAGAATTCAAGTTATGACGGAAAACAGGACACATCTTTTCAGCAGTAAAAATGCAGCTTGAGCTGCTGTCCGAAAACAGTCCTTTAAAAATAGTAAACGAAGTCCAAAAATTATGATTCCGGTGCCATTAAAACCGTATTTCGAAATAGCCTGTTATAGACTCAAGAAAATCCGTTTTTCATTAAATATTGACCTGTTTACAGCCAACTGAAGTTGGCTGTAAAAGCTTGGACAGAAGCTGTTTTCAGCTTTTAGCTTTCTAACTCGTGTTCGATTGATTCCGTTAACATGTTTAGTGATCACAACAACATCAAACATCAATATTAACAAGAAAATCATCAGATAATCAACAAGAATCAAAACAACTTCATATTAACATCATGTTTTCATCTTATTTCATCATCATGTTACTTTATATTCAAGACTTTGTTTATGACCCTATAGTGTTCAAGGATTCTCATCATCAAATAACTATTAACCACTTAAATAACATGAAAAATGAACGGATCTAAGTTCTTACCACTAGCTCAAGGCTAGGGGAGTTCGAGTGTAGAAAAGTGGTGGTTAAAAGAAGATGAGAGTGGTCCTTCAAGTTCCGTGAGCACCGAGCCTCGTTGACGACCTTGTTACACCTTGAAGTACACTTGGATTGGAAGATGGATGACTGAAAATTGTGGTGGTGTAAGGGGGTGTTTGGGCCGAGATTATGGAGAGGAGAGAGTGGGAGTGTTGTGTTGGTGATAAGTTTAGAAGATGAAGTGATCTTATAGTCTCTAAATCCTTTTAACCATTGGTCCTCTTGTCTCTTCTAGTATAAACAAAATCATTCTAAATCCAAGGAAAGATATTCATGGGATTTAGGAAGATTTATGAAGATTGTAGTAATCTTGGTGTGGGGTCCATGCTTGGGGACGGTTACATAAGGGGGGGGGGGGTAAGTTGTAATTGTTGATGGTAATTAGTTTGATTAGTGTAGGTTAAATGTTAATTCTAGAGTTTTAGTGTGTTACATGTATTATGTAGGGTGTTTAAGTGTTCGGGAACCATAACTAGCTCAGAAAAAGTGAAACACTGTTTTTAACAATATTTTGGTGTTCCGGGTAATGTCCGGTTGTTCGGTTTGATATTGTTCCGTTAAAGTGCTTAATTAATCCGTAAAGTGTCCTATATATATATTTTGTAACATTTTTAATTTTCAACACTCAGGAAAGCATACAGGACTATTTAGTAACTTTTCTGTACACTACTAGTATGTTAACAAGCGCATGTAAGTATAACACAATAATCAGAAAGCAGTTAAGTGATTCAGCACAGTAATCAAGCACTTTAATTATCATTAATAAATTGTACGGATACATGGAATTATGAGGGTTGTCACATACGTGTTGAGTCGCCCTGCCCTGGCTTATTCCCTGGGTAACCGGGGGCTGGGCTGTGGTGATGTTGAGTGTGGAACTGGGACCCCCGTATGGAGAGAAACGAGGCCTTGACGTGTTACCCCTGTCATAAATAGGTTCCGCCGTAGGCGGGGTCTGACCATAAGTTGGTTGTGATGTTGGAAAAGACCACCAGGGTGGCATTTAGGCCGCGTATGGCGGTTGCTGAGTGTAACTTTGTGCTGTCATCTGAGGTGAGTATGCCTGGTTGTTGTATGGGGGTAGGTACCCATAAGGAGGTGCATAGTAATAGCCCGGGAAATAAGCTTGATTCCCAGGTGTGACTGGAGCATTCATGATTCCGGCAGACATGATTACCGGCTGATGGGGTGGCGTAGACAATGCTGCTGTAAGCGTCGCTGAATACAGCGGTGGCATAGCGTATGTGAGAGGCGGCTGGTAATACTGGGCCATGCTCATTTGCTGTGTGATGTTTCCTGGGCCCGCGGATGTGATAACGGGCATGGTGCTGTGACGTATAGTCTGTGCACTTGTCGTTGATGTTGGGGGTAGAAATAATGGTGGTTGTTGTGGTTGGATGTAACGCCCCAAAACTCGAATATTTAAGTTTGTTAGTGTGATGCCATGTTTGTAAGAAAGAAATACAATAACTGGGTTATTAAACCCAGTTAAATGCCTAGCAAAACAAATAAGAAATGAAACTTGAATCAACCAAGATTAAGTTACAACTAGGAGGGGCAAGGTTGCCAAAAGGTGAAAACTTGTAGTTAAAATAAAATAAAAACCCAACACACACACATGAGGTGTGTGTGTGTGTCGTGTAACACGACCAGGAGAAGAAGGAGAAGGGCAAAACCCTAGTTCCTGAAAATCTTCAAATTGAGGGAGGAATTTGGCTCAAAACTAATGCATGAACCAAGATTCTTGATCACCCAAGTGTTCTTCACACCAAGTAAGTCGAATTTTATGTTTTGATGATGTTTGACGAATGGGTTATGATGAACCCGTGAAATTCGGTTGAAATTAGGATGATTATTTGTTAATCCTATCATGTTGAAGTTGAATCATGGTTAAATTTTGGTTAGTTGGATGATTTAGAATGAAACCCACTTATGGAAGTAATGTCATGAAGATGATTATGTTGCTTATGCTAGATAGAGTGTAGTTTCGATATGTATGAAGTTGATGTTGTAGATTATTGCTAAATGAATCTGATTTAGAAGGAAAGTTATGAGAAATTAGTTGAAATTGATAAATGAAAACAAGAAATGGGTAACAAAGCATGAATGGGTTGTACATTGTGCATTAAACGGTGTACGCACACCAAGTGTTTGATAAAATGCCTACATGAAACTTGAATTGATTCAAGTTTGTGTTAAAAAGTTAGTAAATTCGTCACTTTTGACAGCCCTAGATAGTCATCTTGTAAAGGCCGTATCTCATTCGTTATTAGGAGTTAGACAACGAGCCTTATATCGTCGAAAAGCTTGTTTCGCATATTACATTTCATATTTGGTCACAAGAGGCTGGTTATGAGATTTAGTGGGTCAAAACAGCATGAAAAGTTAGTAAATCGTCACTTTTGACAGCCCTAGATAGTCATTTTGTAAAGGCTGTATCTCATTCGTTATTAGGAGTTAGACAACGAGCCTTATATCGTTGAAAAGCTTGTTCCGCATATTACATTTCTTATTTGAAAGTCGAAGTCAGATTATGTGATTAAAAGGGGGGAAAGTGACCCCGAACAGCTGCTGCGTGAAAAATGCAGCAATGAAAATAATGTGTTTTATGAACTTAAAACATATGATGTTCTAATCACCAATTTACTAAACACTAAATATTGCTTCGGGTAAATGTTTGCAGTTGTTAAGGTGTGTTTAAAGCGTTACTATGTGTAAAATTGATCTTGTGAATAAGTAGGTATAACCGTTGACTTTCTAAAAAGTCAACGAATATGCGAGTGGCATGATTAGACTTATGAATATGTTTATGAGATTTTAAAGAATCATGTATATGTGTTAGGACAATTATGTGTACGTATGTATGATAATAAATTTGAGTGAGTGAATGTTGAATATTGTGGTTGTCGGTTCATGTCATATGCATGATAAGCTTGACTAATGAAAGTCTATGTAGCTAAGAGCTAGGAATGGATGTGATATGAACGAACATGCATACTAAATATGATATGGACGTAATGACTTGAAATGATAGGAATCCCAATTGACATGGACTCAAGGATGGAAGGCTAACGGATCAAGGGTAAATAAAGAAGCTATGCACAAACTCGGACGCACAAGGTAAGTGATTTCCGTAATCACTTCTTAGTTTGTTTAAGTAATATAATGTTTTAAATTATTAAGTTCATATGAAGTTGAGGTCAAATCAATAGATTATTTTGATAAATGCACGAACGGGTCGAATAGTTCGTAGATGAATAACAAGCCGAACACGTTTAAGTTAAGAAATTCCTTAACTCGGATGTTGGATTTCAAGTTCACATGATAGAATATTAATTTACAATCATGTAGGAAGAAACGTGACGCAAAACGGATGAAAAATGAGAGAGTTATGTCCGTTTCGGTAAGAATTAATGTCTAGGAAAAGTGCAGAGTTGACCCGGCCGGGTGGTGAGCTGACACGGCCGGGTGAAGGTTCTGTCCAAAATATTACTTATGTGATTTATGCATCGTAGGCTTCGGTATATTATCCGTGGACTACGATGGACCTCCCAAACGTGAATTTGAGTGTTTCCTTGATGATTATAGGTTGTAAACCCATGTCTAAGCCTCATGTAATTTTATATAAGAGTATGATAGATGTATGTAATGAAGTTGGACATGTATTACATGTAAATGGTATACAAGAATGCGTACGGAACACGTAGGTATGAATACATGATTGTAGGTATGATTGAATGTATATTACGTATGTAGATGTGCATGATTGTAAGTATGTATGTGTGCAAGTATGTGCGAATGCATGATTTGGATGCGTTTGAGAATTAGCGTTACTAATAATATCCTTGGGTTTGGAATGTAAGTTAATGAGATGCATTTAAATGGTTAACGTCCTTTTTAAGAAGATGTAGTACTTGAATATGTTGAGATTACAGGTTTGCTAACCAAGTTGTTATTGAGTATGTTGAAAGTGCAGGTTTATGAATGTCGGATTTTCGAAGTGTTGAAGTAACTTATGCGGTTAGAATATGCTATGGATGTTTTAGTTTACACAACATTTTATGTTTGGTCGTCATCATTTACAAACGGGTTAGTTGTATGAAAATATATGTCATACCCATTTAATTAGGTAATCGAATGCGTGAGAGAAATGAAAGTATATACACGAATGGAACTAAAGTGACGGCTTTATAAGCAAATAAGTATAATGACTAACTTTTTAAAGCTTTGTTGTGGAATGTACGTAAATCCTCAATTCAGGCGACTTGGAGAATCGGAGCGAGCACGTGTTCATGTTATGTCATACCAAACGCTTCCGCTAGTTTGTTCAAATGTTTTTGGTCCAAAAATTGTTGTATTGGTTCTTAGTAGTATTTTGTCGAATGAATTATAGAATTGTATCTAGTTTGATTATGTTTGAAACAGGGGTATGCTCGTTTTATGGACGGGTCATGCCCAAATTTTGTTTAAAAGTTTTCATGAATGTGTTAAACGTACGGTCTTTAAATCAGTAAAATAGTTATCTTTATAAAGGCGAATAGGCGATCGTAACAAGTTGGTATCAGAGCCTAGGTTTGAGGGATTCGAGCTTTTAACGCGATGCTTGAACTCAAACCGATGGCTCTTTCGAAAGTGTGCTCGCTCCAAGATCGCCAATGAGGTAATAATTTAAGTTCCCGATGAATGCAAGTATATGTAATGAGTTTGAGATGTAAAGTTAAGTTAAGGATGTGAAGTAATAATTATGGGTGGCGAAACAATGAATTCCAGGGACCGTACGGCTGGAAACGGACCCAAGAAAGAGTTAAAACACTAAAAAACGAAGCTGCAGCGGATTAACAAACGGCTGGCCGTCACCGACGGCCAGACACCCGTCGCCGACGCCCCCCCCAGCCGATGCCTTAAACTCCTGTCTATGGGGTTACATGGCCGACGCCATTTTAATAAGCCCGTCGCCGACGGGTTAGTAAGCCGTCGCCGACGGCTTGTGTATTTCAGCCCACAATTTGTTTTTAAATTTTTTTCCAAATTTTATTAAACGGTACTTCCCGGGAGCCTGATTTACGGTTTGTCGGGTCATTATAAGGTAGATTAAGTATGTAAGGATTAAGCAAATAATGCCAATGATATAAAACCATTAAACGTTAAATGGAATGTACACAGGGATATGAAATAAACGACGAATGTATGAAGTTAAGCTCAATAATGGAAGGATGTGAACAAGTAATACGGACTAATGAACTATGATATGTTGAAAGTTTATGATCCGTATTAAATGTAAACATGACATGGTGTAGATGGCTGATGCAAGCAACGTTGATGATGATGATGATACTGTTCGTCAAGAAGCATTATTCAACAAGGTCACAGAAGTGGCGGAAAGAATGATTTGTGGATGCGGTCTAGCACCGGCACCAAGGTATGTAATATGACATATTGACCTAGGTACATATATTTAATATATGTAAGTACATGTGATGGTAAAACCTATAAATGAAAGGAAAATTTTAAATGAAAAATAATGATAAGAATGGTAATGAAGTTTTGGAAATGTTACACGTGCCGAAATCTAATTCTTCGGACATAAGGTGACAATTACACGAAGACACGAAACTAGTATGTGGACTGTGTACCTGGCCAGTACACAAGAAACATATGACGTTCGTGAGCCCGTGATAATTGTTACAGATGTGTCCGTTAGAATTGGGTACTAGGTGGGTGTATGGGTGAAATGGGTAGTAAGACTATCAGGAGATTGGGAGTACTACGTAAGAGTGAAAAGTGCGAATGATAAGAACGAAGAATGTTGAATCCCTAAGAAAGTACGGATCAACAATGTATGAATGCAATGCTTGAATCCGCGAGACGGATTCAAGGGATGAAAAGCGTAAATGCAATGTTTGAATCCGCGAGACGGATTCAAAGAATGAAAGATATGAATGCAATGCTTGAATCCGCGAGACGGATTCAAGGGATGAAAAGCGTAAATGCAATGTTTGAATCCGCGAGACGGATTCAAAGAATGAAAGATATGAATGCAATGCTTGAATCCGCGAGACGGATTCAAGGGATGAAAAGCGTAAATGCAATGTTTGAATCCGCGAGACGGATTCAAAGAATGAAAGATATGAATGCAATGCTTGAATCCGCGAGACAGATTCAAGGGATGAAAAGCGTAAATGCAATGTTTGAATCCGCGAGACGGATTCAAAGAATGAAAGATATGAATGCAATGCTTGAATCCGCGAGACGGATTCAAGGGATGAAAAGCGTAAATGCAATGTTTGAATCCGCGAGACGGATTCAAAGAATGAAAGATGTGAATGCAATGTCTGAATCCGCGAGACGGATTCAAAACATAGAAGGTACGAAAGGTATGAATAATGTGTTCGAATCCGCGAAACAGATTTAAGATATAAAAGACGGAACTAGTCTACATAAGAAGAAGTCGATAGCTTGACCATGTATGCGTCAAACAAGTCATATAATTAAATGTAAAACAAATGAACAAAAGAATGATAGGAATGAAAATATCCGAATGTGTAAGTAATTACGGATCAAACAAGTAAATATTTCTTAAGTGATATGATTCAAATTATGCTTAAACTTTCATGTATATATATATATGAATATATTTATGCAAATGCGTTGCATGCAAGAATGGTCGAAAGGATAAATGGGTCATACGGGTCAGATGGCGATTACCATTTGAACTCGTTAGTTAATGTTTTGATATGTTAAGTTTTGTACTCATAGATGAGCTTGATAAATGGACACGCAATGTCACCAATCGGAAAGGAATGATCACCGTAAGATAAGGATGACAAATCGATGGAATTTACTTCCGTCAGATGTCATAGTGTGATAAACCTGTCAAGATCAGTGAAAGAATTCTCATGAGCAGAAGCTCATTACACAGATGAATGAGATCAATCCTTGGATGGTTTGGATTTGTAAGGAAGTGGTCGGTTTGCTTTCGCGGGTCGTGGCAAAAAGGTAAGGTTAGTGAATTGTTTAATATGTGAATTTAAGTATAAAGTTATGAATTGAATAAGTACTTCCGCACGAACCAGGGGTAACGCAATATGTGATATGATAAGGAATGGTTGACTTTTAGAAGTAGGCCATGAATGAGTTTTAAATCTGGCTTAAGTAGTAGACAGTGCATGTATGAGTAAGAAGGTAGATGTAAAACTCCAAGTATATACGAAATTATTAGAACTAATACTAACGGTGAATGTGGTAACAAGTTCATATGAACTTCATTTTGCTCTTATGTGAATCATGGTAGTAAACCCTTGGGTTTGCTTCTAGTTTGCACATTTTAGTACTAGTACGATAATGTGATGGTGTGATTATATTTATTCATGAATAAGACTTTTGCAAAGATCCTGAATGTTTTCATGTGGTATTGAGCATCGTGAATGGATGGATGAAAAAGTAAGAGCAGTATTGGTCTACTAAGAATGAGAAAGGTTTCGGGGACGAAACCTTCTTTAAGGGGGGTAGACTTGTAACGCCCCAAAACTCGAATATTTAAGTTTGTTAGTGTGATGCCATGTTTGTAAGAAAGAAATACAATAACTGGGTTATTAAACCCAGTTAAATGCCTAGCAAAACAAATAAGAAATGAAACTTGAATCAACCAAGATTAAGTTACAACTAGGAGGGGCAAGGTTGCCAAAAGGTGAAAACTTGTAGTTAAAATAAAATAAAAACCCAACACACACACATGAGGTGTGTGTGTGTGTCGTGTAACACGACCAGGAGAAGAAGGAGAAGGGCAAAACCCTAGTTCCTGAAAATCTTCAAATTGAGGGAGGAATTTGGCTCAAAACTAATGCATGAACCAAGATTCTTGATCACCCAAGTGTTCTTCACACCAAGTAAGTCGAATTTTATGTTTTGATGATGTTTGACGAATGGGTTATGATGAACCCGTGAAATTCGGTTGAAATTAGGATGATTATTTGTTAATCCTATCATGTTGAAGTTGAATCATGGTTAAATTTTGGTTAGTTGGATGATTTAGAATGAAACCCACTTATGGAAGTAATGTCATGAAGATGATTATGTTGCTTATGCTAGATAGAGTGTAGTTTCGATATGTATGAAGTTGATGTTGTAGATTATTGCTAAATGAATCTGATTTAGAAGGAAAGTTATGAGAAATTAGTTGAAATTGATAAATGAAAACAAGAAATGGGTAACAAAGCATGAATGGGTTGTACATTGTGCATTAAACGGTGTACGCACACCAAGTGTTTGATAAAATGCCTACATGAAACTTGAATTGATTCAAGTTTGTGTTAAAAAGTTAGTAAATTCGTCACTTTTGACAGCCCTAGATAGTCATCTTGTAAAGGCTGTATCTCATTCGTTATTAGGAGTTAGACAACGAGCCTTATATCGTCGAAAAGCTTGTTTCGCATATTACATTTCATATTTGGTCACAAGAGGCTGGTTATGAGATTTAGTGGGTCAAAACAGCATGAAAAGTTAGTAAATCGTCACTTTTGACAGCCCTAGATAGTCATTTTGTAAAGGCTGTATCTCATTCGTTATTAGGAGTTAGACAACGAGCCTTATATCGTTGAAAAGCTTGTTCCGCATATTACATTTCTTATTTGAAAGTCGAAGTCAGATTATGTGATTAAAAGGGGGGAAAGTGACCCCGAACAGCTGCTGCGTGAAAAATGCAGCAATGAAAATAATGTGTTTTATGAACTTAAAACATATGATGTTCTAATCACCAATTTACTAAACACTAAATATTGCTTCGGGTAAATGTTTGCAGTTGTTAAGGTGTGTTTAAAGCGTTACTATGTGTAAAATTGATCTTGTGAATAAGTAGGTATAACCGTTGACTTTCTAAAAAGTCAACGAATATGCGAGTGGCATGATTAGACTTATGAATATGTTTATGAGATTTTAAAGAATCATGTATATGTGTTAGGACAATTATGTGTACGTATGTATGATAATAAATTTGAGTGAGTGAATGTTGAATATTGTGGTTGTCGGTTCATGTCATATGCATGATAAGCTTGACTAATGAAAGTCTATGTAGCTAAGAGCTAGGAATGGATGTGATATGAACGAACATGCATACTAAATATGATATGGACGTAATGACTTGAAATGATAGGAATCCCAATTGACATGGACTCAAGGATGGAAGGCTAACGGATCAAGGGTAAATAAAGAAGCTATGCACAAACTCGGACGCACAAGGTAAGTGATTTCCGTAATCACTTCTTAGTTTGTTTAAGTAATATAATGTTTTAAATTATTAAGTTCATATGAAGTTGAGGTCAAATCAATAGATTATTTTGATAAATGCACGAACGGGTCGAATAGTTCGTAGATGAATAACAAGCCGAACACGTTTAAGTTAAGAAATTCCTTAACTCGGATGTTGGATTTCAAGTTCACATGATAGAATATTAATTTACAATCATGTAGGAAGAAACGTGACGCAAAACGGATGAAAAATGAGAGAGTTATGTCCGTTTCGGTAAGAATTAATGTCTAGGAAAAGTGCAGAGTTGACCCGGCCGGGTGGTGAGCTGACACGGCCGGGTGAAGGTTCTGTCCAAAATATTACTTATGTGATTTATGCATCGTAGGCTTCGGTATATTATCCGTGGACTACGATGGACCTCCCAAACGTGAATTCGAGTGTTTCCTTGATGATTATAGGTTGTAAACCCATGTCTAAGCCTCATGTAATTTTATATAAGAGTATGATAGATGTATGTAATGAAGTTGGACATGTATTACATGTAAATGGTATACAAGAATGCGTACGGAACACGTAGGTATGAATACATGATTGTAGGTATGATTGAATGTATATTACGTATGTAGATGTGCATGATTGTAAGTATGTATGTGTGCAAGTATGTGCGAATGCATGATTTGGATGCGTTTGAGAATTAGCGTTACTAATAATATCCTTGGGTTTGGAATGTAAGTTAATGAGATGCATTTAAATGGTTAACGTCCTTTTTAAGAAGATGTAGTACTTGAATATGTTGAGATTACAGGTTTGCTAACCAAGTTGTTATTGAGTATGTTGAAAGTGCAGGTTTATGAATGTCGGATTTTCGAAGTGTTGAAGTAACTTATGCGGTTAGAATATGCTATGGATGTTTTAGTTTACACAACATTTTATGTTTGGTCGTCATCATTTACAAACGGGTTAGTTGTATGAAAATATATGTCATACCCATTTAATTAGGTAATCGAATGCGTGAGAGAAATGAAAGTATATACACGAATGGAACTAAAGTGACGGCTTTATAAGCAAATAAGTATAATGACTAACTTTTTAAAGCTTTGTTGTGGAATGTAGGTAAATCCTCAATTCAGGCGACTTGGAGAATCGGAGCGAGCACGTGTTCATGTTATGTCATACCAAACGCTTCCGCTAGTTTGTTCAAATGTTTTTGGTCCAAAAATTGTTGTATTGGTTCTTAGTAGTATTTTGTCGAATGAATTATAGAATTGTATCTAGTTTTATTATGTTTGAAACAGGGGTATGCTTGTTTTATGGACGGGTCATGCCCAAATTTTGTTTAAAAGTTTTCATGAATGTGTTAAACGTACGGTCTTTAAATCAGTAAAATAGTTATCTTTATAAAGGCGAATAGGCGATCGTAACATTGGAGCCACCGGTCATAGTTGCCACGAGGTGTAAGAGAGAGGGTCTACGGCTATCGCCCCAGAAGGAGCGGTTGAGGCCCTTGAAAAGCCCGGTGGTGCTTCTACTTCAAACTCCTGGTCTAAAGACCTGGTTACGGCGGGAGAAGCCGGCATGGTGGTAACCACAGAACTCGTCATCAGCAGCGGATTACTGGTTATTACTGCTTGGTTAGGTGTTGTTGCCGTGTTCTGATCGCTTGCCATTGGGTCTAAGTTCACAGATGTTACCGAATGGTCCCACGGATGGCGCCAATGAAGAAACACTGACCTGAACGGTAGGCTCCGACTAGGACTTCAATTCTTGGCGATCCAAACCACTAACTGCAAAACAAAACACCGTTAGGACTCGTTACAGGAATGGGGTTATTCCTGTAACCACCCTCCGGCGTGAGAATAAGTCTCGGTTTGGGAGTAAGAAAATATGTGTAGAGAGAGAGAGAGAGAGAGTAAACGAGAGCATGCATACCTTTGATGTTTACCTCTATTTATAGTTTACCATTAGAGTTTCCTCTAACTTAGGATGGGCTCCGATAAGTTAGGGATTTGCATGATCTTCCCCAAAAGATTGGGGAATCGATTACGTGGTTTATCAATGCAGAATAGAAGATTCTAGAATAAACATGTGTAATTATATATTTATAATAAAATAATAAGTAATGACCGGGTCGGGGTAGCCGTTCCGGGTCATACCTCGTCGCTATTGTTCGACGGTGATTCTGTGATCAAACATGATCATCATCACTATTTGTATTAATCGCTTCCGTTGTTGTCAACAATCCAAACTCATCCTTCACCATGAACGACAACTCAAGAATGCGCCATGGACGAACCCCGTTAAGAGGTGCTCTTATGTGAATAACCCAGATGACCTAATTTTGAAGCATTACCTCTTCAACCTACTACCCTATTATACAATGTATATGCGAAGTAAAAGTCAAACCCGAATTGTTTATTTTGTTTTTGTATTTATTCCTTTGTATAATATCATTTAAAAAAGTCATAGCATAGAATACATATTTTTAAATCTATGATACATATATCTTTCTAAATAGTTATTTGTCAATATTCTGGGTAATTTAAGATTAAATGCATAACAACTCTCACATTGGTATACCTAGAAAATTAAGGGGTAGCAACAATCCAATTCAAGAAGATACTCAACTAAACATTTTTAAGAACCCCAAAATACAAAGAGTTAGAAATAAGAAAATAAAGATAATTGAGATCCCTTTTATTTTCTTTTATGTATTAGCCCAGTAACACAAGGCAAACAAACCATTAATCATCGAAGTTAACAATGTTTGCAACTTAATTGGTTAGATATAAAAAAAGTATTTTGAAGGATATATTGTTGGAATTTGGTGAATGGATATTAAATATATTTATAATTTAATGAAATTATAAATATTAATTAGAATATTCATGTGGTAATTAAAGTGTAACTCTTGAGTATTTAATTAGTTTTATTATAGCCTAGTGGTATCTTGGTGGTGGGATAAGGCTTATTACCATTAGGTCCTGGGTTCAATTCCCACAAAGGGGGTTTTCCCAGATTTATTGGGTTTCCTCCTGAATTGGTGTATAGACATTATTGCCTAGTGGAGATGGATATGATCGGGTGGTTCTGCTGGTGGCACGATGATACTCCAGTGGTCCGTCAGTGATCCTAATTTGCCGTTCAAAAAAAAAAAAAAAAATTAGAGTTTTTAGTCTCTAATTAAATGTCTAATTAAGTGTATAATTAAGTGAATCCTTTCACTAGTCTTGTTCAAATAGTAGGCTATGTGCCTTTCTTTTGGTTACAACAAGAATAGGGTATTGCTTGATACATGAAGAATACTAGAAGTAGTATGAACACTTGAACACCAACTAGAGAGATGAGTACTCTCTACTTGTTTCCACCACATGAGTTCAAACACTACAATTACCGGATGTAACCTTGGGCCGGTGAGCCATCTCCGGCAGTACAGACTGCTTCGGCTGTTGTACCCTGGGAGACAGACGCGTCATCTTTAGTAGAGGCGCGAAATCTGTTTTAAGGGAAGCGTGTTGAACACGTGCCTCAACCAAAATCGTCAACGTTTTAGTGTGCTCTTTGTTGCAGTCAAGGGGTAATTTTCAAGACTCAGGATGATGAATAATCGAGTCTAGGATGCTATCAAGTGCGCGTGAAGGACCCACCAGAGATGCGGCTTGAATCAAGATTGGTATATATAATTATATTTATATTCGTTTTATTTAGTTATTGCAACCGGTATTGTACTATGATATTTCCTACGAATAACGAGAGTCTCGTTATGATATATTTTGTAATTATAATTTTCAAAAGGTGAACCTATTTCCTACAAACTTAAAACAGATTTAGTGAGATTGTTGGTACAATCTTAAAAACCTTATTTATAAGGATTTTGGGTTTACGAAAGGATTTATAATAGAATAAAAAAATATTTTTAGAGGTTATGATCTTATTAATATTTTTTGGGAAATATGTATGTAGTACAACTTGTTGTGTTTGGATTTTTTGAGATTGAGATACAATCTTAAATCCTATACCGTGGTACAAAACGAATAGTTTTGGTTCCAACATTTGGTTATAAAACGATTTTGGGAATCGTTAATTTTTCTAACTTTTGTGTTAGATCGGGTTTATTAGTGTAAACCATACGTTTTTTGTAAACGTTAAATTCTCTAACATGTGTGTTAGACCGGAATTATTGGTGTAAACCATACGTTTTTTGTAAACGTTAAATTCTCTTAAGTAGAGTTTTTTATGTCTTTAAATAAGAGTTTTATGTTACTTGATTAGAGTTTTATGTATCTAATTAAGTCTCTATTTAAAATAGACTTTTCATCCACCCATGGATTGATTTGAACAAATAAGTCTTATAATGATTTTTGTAATCATTTGTCTTCTAACAATTGTGTTAGAAACGATCATGAAAAGCGTTAGTTTGGAAGCAATTTTTTAATTGTTTAGTTTCTAACGTGTGTATTAGAAATGACTTATTTATTTGAACCATATATGTGTTTAGCAAGTCGAATTAACATTTTGTGGAAATGTTAATATTTCTAACGTGCGCGTTAGAATTTCTTTCATTTTAACATGATTGTTAAAAATTGTTAAAATACAAATGCTATGAAATGTTTTATGTAAACATTTTAAATAAGCAATTTGTTGTGGCATTGTTTTCAATGCTTTGTATGACTTAGAAATAGAATGTCATACATTGAAGTTGATTTTTGATTGGCTTCAAGGAATTAAAGCACCATAAAGTGATGGTGTGGTATTTATATGAATTTAATGAAATTAAAATCATTTACTAGACTCTTCATATGGAAGATAAACTCTTAAGGAGAGTTTTATGTCAATTTATTAGTTTTTATTAGAGTTTGTGTCTCTAATAAAATCTCTAAGGCTACTCGGTATGGTGATGGATCATCCTTGGAGGATGATCCGCCACGTAGGCTCCACGTCATCATCCTCCCAAGGATGGTCCATCCTCCAAAACTAGAGGGCATGGTAAGATGGTCCTAGTCATCATCCTCCACCACTTTTTATGTTTTTTTTATTTTTTTAGTCCTCTATTTTTTTTAACATTTAACAAATATACTAACAAAATATTTTCATTAATATTAAAACCACATTACATAAACATAAAAAAAACATAAAGTTAATAAAAAAACATAAAGTTAAAAAAAAAACCAAGGACTTAAAAAAAATAGACTTAAATAATATTATGCTTCTTCATGATGTCGTTTTGAAGTTTTTTCAACATCGAACGTTTCGGCTTGATTTTGATAGAATTGAGCGAATTGGTTTGGCGAGTGTTGGAATGATGCAAACGCATTTGATGAGTATTGCGAGAATTGGTTCGGTTCTAACGTCGGATAATATCCCGGACCCGAGAAAACATTAGGTTGGGTCGGGTTGATGGGAGTCGTCGGGTTATACGGATTGTTCGGTTTGTTCGGGTCGCTCGGGTTGTTGAAGGGATCCATGATAGAGTAAGGTTATAAAAGTGGAAGAAGATTTATAAAAATTATGTGAGAGAGGGATGAGATTTTGTGGTTAATTTGATGAATGAAAGTGAAAATGGAGTTGATATTTATAAATTTTAGAAATATTACCGTTAGTTTTTTTTGGGAAAAAATTGATTTTTTTTAAACGGTAACTTTAATCAATGGGCCCCACTAATATTGGACCGTCGCAAACGGCACCAAGTCGACGTCCAGGACGCGACGAAGAGGGGGCGGCACGGTGTGCCCAGCGGCGCCGGACCAAGACGACCCGGGGACGGGTGCCATAGCGAGTAGTCTAATAAAGTGAGACTTTTATTAGAGTTTAAGTCTATAATTATTGAGACTTTTAACTCTTCATATGTGAAACTCTTGAGTAGAGTTTTAATGGTGACATTTGATGAGTTTTATTAGAGTTTAAATATATAATTATTGAGACTCTTAACTCTTCATATGTGAAACTCTTCAGTAGAGTTTTAATGGTGACATTTGATGAGTTTTATTGGAGTTTAAATATATAATTATTGAGACTCTTAACTCTTCATATGTGAAACTCTTGAGTAGAGTTTTAATTGTGACATTTGATGTGTTTTATTAGAGTTTAAATATATAATTATTGAGACTCTTAACTCTTCATATGTGAAACTCTTGAGTAGAGTTTTAATGATAACATTTGATGAGTTTTATTAGAGTTTAAGTCTATAATTATTGAGACTCTTAACTCTTTATATGGTGAAACTCTTGAGTAGAGTTTTAGTGATGACATTTGATGCTTTAATTTGGTCATGTTATATATATAGATAAAATGACTTAAAGTTTTCTAACATGTGTGTTAGAAAATGTGTATCACGAATACGAGGTTAGGGATTGTTCATAATGGACATAAATGTTTTATGTAAACATTTAATTGCCTATTTGTTCATTAAAACTGATGAGAAACAGTTTATTTTATAAACTATATCTTTGGAAAACGTTTTATGTAAACGTTCGATTCTATAATGTGCTTGTTATAACTTTTTTTTCCAACATGTGTGTTAAAAAAAAGTTATTTGGTGAAAACAACTTGGTGTTATATAATTATATCAAGATGATGAATAATCGAGTCTAGGATGCTATCAAGTGCGCGTGAAGGACCCACCAGAGATGCGGCTTGAATCAAGATTGGTATATATAATTATATTTATATTCGTTTTATTTAGTTATTGCAACCGGTATTGTACTATGATATTTCCTACGAATAACGAGAGTCTCGTTATGATATATTTTGTAATTATAGTTTTCAAAAGGTGAACCTATTTCCTACATATATTTGATATTAATTTTTTTCGGGTAAACATAATTATATAGTGGATGGAAGATAGAGTATAAATAGGGTTTGTTTGTTACGGGGTAATGGAATGGACGGGAAAATGGAACGCACGATAATGTAATTGATCATTACTTTTTGTTGTTTGTTAGACAAGAAAAGACGAAGGAATAAAATCGGATGGTGGGTGGTGATAGGTGGCAGTTGTAGTGGTGACGGTGGGTGGCGGTGGTGGTGGGTGACGGCGGAGGTGGGTGGCGGCAGCGGCGATGGTGGTGGCGGGGTGGGTGGTGGTGACGGTGGGTGGTTGGAGGCGGTGTCAAAGGTGGCAGCGGTGACGGTGGGTGGTGGTGGTGATCAGAGGTGGCAGCAGCGACGGTGGGGCGGCAGCAGCGGTGGCGGGTGGTGGCGGAGGCGGGTGGTGGTGGTGGTCACTACAAGAAATAATGGCTTTAGCGACGACACTTTTAGCGGCGACTTCAAAAATGTCGCCGCTAAAGGTTCTATCCGTGTCTAATCTACGTTTATGTACTTTTATATGTATATATATATATATATCAATGGTTTGGTATGTATTTGGAAAACTGGAAATAGCAATACAATGGAATTTATTTTTTTACTATTTTTGACTTTTAGTGGCGACAAATGTCGTCGCTAAAGATCAATATGTCGCCACCAAAAGTGAACAACCTTTAGCGGCGACTTCTTTAGCGGCGACCTCTGCTCTTTAGCGACGGAGCATTAGCGGCGACCCTTTAGTGGCGACAGATGGCACTTTTAGCGACGAGTGGTGGTGTCGTCTGTGACAACTCGAATTTCCGACATCCTTTATTCGCATTTAACGCACGTTGATTTTGACTTATGGTTGTGTTATGATAAAACCTAGTGTGTTTGCATGGTTATGTGTGATTGTATAACATGTGTACTGTTGTAAAACTTAAACTGTTTAGAACCCGACGAAACACAAGGCTGTTTCGCCGTAACCCATTTCGACGAAACAGGCTGTTTCGCCATGAACACTCCGACGAAACAGAAGTCTGTTTCGCCGGCCCAGTAGCCCAGTTAGGCCCAGATCGTATTTTGAGTATTTTACGTATAAACAACATCACTTTGCATTTTCTATCAACACAACCGAAACCCTAGAGCTCTCTCACTGTGACGGCGAACTAGAACCCACCGGAAACCCTTGTGCGATCAAACCATCATCTCGGTTAGTAGATTTATGTGTCTTGATTGATTGTCCATCTGTGAATGTGTTTCTGTGCCATGTGATTCTGATATGTTGATGTATAATTGTAACTAATGTATGTTAAATACTAGGGTTCTTGTTATGATAATGATGATATGGATATCAATATGAATATTGTAGTCGGATATGAACGGTTTTATGCGAAACTTAATATGATTGATTACTCGGTTCTAGATGTTGTTATTTGATCTGATTCTGGCTGCAAGTTAGCATCTTGATAGGGTTTGATGATGTGATGTTGTATGTTGTTATGTAAAAACGCATAAGCTAGGGTTCATGCTAGACGTTAAAGTGGTCCGATGATTATGCTATGATGATGTTACAATGATTCTGTGAATGAATGTTCTTGCATGATTGCTGATGTTGTTGACGGCTGTTAGCATGATTAGGGTTTTCATACGTGACTGATTATGCGATGTAACAGACTGCTGGACGAAACAGGTCTCTTGACGAAACAGAAGTGTTTCGCCAAGAGTCATCGACGAATCAGAATCCTGTTTCGCCAAACAGGGTTCCGACGAAACTGAATGTGTTTCGTCAATATGGTGTTTCGTCGACTAGTGTGTTTCGTCAACTATTGTGTTTCGTCATTAAGTGTGTTTCGCCGAACAGTTAATCTGTTCAGTAACCTGAGTTGATTGTTCACTGGAATATTTAACTGCTGTTAAATGATAAACATGACTTGTATGATTTTGACTACGTGTTACACGCTTATATGTGAATGACTTGAACACAAACTGACTACGTATACATGCATACATTAGGACGTGATTGATTTTTACTTTGAGCACATACTTAGCATACCGAGCAAACCAAGGTGAGTTCACACTCTTACCAAGGCATGGGATTCCCCAGGTGGGTTGGGAATGGGATTGATTGATTGCTTGTACACATTACTACTAGACTACTCACCACGGTCCTCGGATTGGGAAGGATGCCTGTGCCAAAAATCTATGTACTATCCTCGGATGGGAAGGATACTAGTGTTAACACATACAAAAATCCTAGGTACCAAATGTTCTCGGATGGGAAGAACACCAGCGCTAAACCTACGTACTCGATACGTACTATCCTCGGTTGGGCAGGATACTTATTACTATCCTCGGTTGGGCAGGATACTTATTACTATCCTCGGATTGGGAAGGATACTTATGAATACAACTAGTCTAGTAAATATACATTATGGGAAGCCCCCACCATTAGAACGTAATAACGGCCCAGTAGAGCCACACGCTACATACGAAATTACTATTACGCATTTACTCTCTGTGAACTCGCTCAACTAGTTGTTGATCCTCTGTTACATGCCTTGCAGGACCTTAGGTACTTATGGAGCTTGCACGGGAGGCGTAGTCGTTGTGGGCATGGATTTTGGATATTTGTTTAGACTTTATGACATTTCATATTTTATTATGATGGGTTTATTCATACGCTTCCGCTATACTGTAATAACATACTTATGTTTTGGAACACCTTTCATATGGATTGTTGGAATTAAATTGCAATTACTTTTACTTTATACATTGTTCTATATGATTGGTGGCTTGATCCTGGTCAGTCACGCTCCCAAGCGGTGATACTCCGCAGGTGGATTTTGGGGGTGTGACATCGTCGGTGGGTGGCGGCAGTGGTGACGGCGGTGGTGGCGGGTGGTGATGGTGGTGGGTGGCGGTGGTGGTGGGTGGTAGCAAAGGTGGTGGGTTGTGGTGTTGTTAATGAAGGGTGAAAAGGGAATGGAACGGAAAAAAAAACAGGGAGATGGATGAAATGATTTTAAGGGAATGGAATGCATTTTGGAATGGACGATTCTATTCCATCGACCAACCAAACACTCTTTTCTTCATTCCCTCACAATAGCCCATTCCATTCCACTTCTCATTCCTACTTGGTTATGTTTTCAATGCAGGCTGTTGTATCGATTGCCCGAATGTGCCAGAAACGGTGGAACAAACCTTTCTAGACCGCAAAAACGCGAAAACAGTATGGAGATTGATGTCCTTATGGGTTGGTTGGGACTTCACCGGTTTCTCTAGATGTTTAATCAGATCATGGAGGACGCTTCGGGTCAGAGGAACAAAATTCTGCTCTGCATGATGTTCACGACCATCTGGATGCTTTGGAGAGACAGGAACGAGAAGGTTTTCAGGAGTATAAAGAGGTTGCCTGAGAGAATTTGTGAAGATATCGTTACTACTCTCTTTCAATGGATTACAAACAGGTCTAAACACATCGATTGGAGCTGGAAGGCCTGGATTTCTGACCCGTTTAGCTTAGCTGCTGCATTTAGCTTTTTTTTTTTTTTTTTTTTTTTGTCTTTTGTTGTTTCCTAATTTTGCTTTCCTTCTGTGTTTCCAGTGCTGGAAGGCCTTGTGCCTATTGTGTTTTTGCATCAATATATTGTCGTTCCAAAAAACCTAAAGCAACCATTTTAACATCTAAAGAAAAATGATTTAAATTAAACTGGGCTTAGGATAATGAGCCGAATGAATTAAAGAAATGTAATGCATGGAGCGGCCCGCATGATTTACAAAAGTCACAAAACCCAATGATTTTTTTTGAACGTGTTTTCCACGTATAAACCCACCCTTTCGGAGCTATGTCCAAAGGCCGACTACTCGACCACCGCTAGAAAGCGTAGCACACCCCTGATGCGCGGGAACCCCGTGGAATTGGTAAACCCTCGCCCCCCGTTGGAATCGAACCCGGGTTGAATCCCGAGCCGAGCCTTCACCCGGATGTCACAACCACTGCGCTGCAGATGGATGCAAACAAAACCCAATGATTTTAAGTTTGAATTGATTTATGGTGTGCAAGAGCCATTAGAAAATGAATCACAGAAAACCTTTTAAAAGATTCTTCAATGTAACCCATGCATCCCATATCATCTATCATATTAACCATAAGGGATACTTCCAGCGGTAATCAATGAATTTTCTTTCGTTAAATTTGAATGGGGTTTCTGACAGCAGAAAGGGGCTCTGGGTCAGACAATTAAAAGGTAGAGTGAAGGCCAATTTTCTAGGGATGCAGGAAACCCATCATAGTGGTTTGAGTGAGTTGGTAGTTCGGAGGTTCTGGGACAAGTCTGGGTTGATCTTTGCTTCGGTTGATTCGTCTGGAAGATCTGGGGGCCTGGTTTCGGCGTGGGATCCTGATGTTCTTTCGGTGGATATGATTAGTAAAAATCAGAGGTTTCTATTGACTTCGAGTGTGATCTCGGGGGAGCCGAGTAGAATCAACATCTTAAACATTCACGCGCCGAACGATCCAACGGAGAGGAGGCTCCTCTGGGAGGAATTATTTGCTCTGATTAGTGGGCAGGAAGGCCATTGGGTTTTGCTCGGCGACTTCAACGATGTTAGAGCTGAAGCAGAAAGGGTAAATTCGAGATTTGACAGAATTTCTTCACAAGCCTTCAACAGCTTCATCAACAACTCTGGCCTGATGGAGTATTCTATGACCGGAGGTATGTTCACATTTATTTCGGGTCATCTTGACGTTAAGATGAGCAAATTAGATAGATTCTTGGTTAATATCCCCTTTATGAGCCGTTGGCCGCTTGCGAGTGTGGTTGTGCATAAGCAGGGGTTCTCCGATCACTGTCCTATTTCCCTATCCTGTGTGGCGGCAGATTTCGGTCCCATTCCTTTCAGGTTTTTTAACTCCTGGGTTGGGGACCCGAGATTGGCAGTAATTGTTAATTCCCGTATTGCTAACCTTCCGGGGGCGGATGCTAAAGATCTTGTGTTAGCTAAACTCCTTAGACAGTTGAAGGAGGAAATTAAAAAAGTGGAGGAAAGAGGTACAGGAAAACAACATTAAGGAATCAAAAGTTTTGGAAGAAAAAATTCAGCTCATTGAAGATAAAGCGTCAAATGGGATGTTATTAGCCGAGGATAAGAAGTCGAGGGTGGATCTTAGGGTCAAATTGAACAATCTGGAATCTTCGAAAGTTAAAGACCTGCAACAAAAAGCCCGAGTTAAATGGTTAAAATATGGGGATGAAAACAGCTCTTATTTCCATAAGGTTATTTCCACAAATCTGGCAAAAAACAGGATTATTGGGCTGCGTTTTCAAAATAGGATGGTCTCCGATCCTGGTGAATTAAAAGACGAAATCAGATCCTGGTTTAAAAAACAATTCTCCGAGCCTATCAGAAGAAGACCGGATTTCAATGGGCTTGGATTACCTAAGTTATCGGAGCATAACGGGTCGGAGCTTTGTGGAAATTTTACGGTTGCGGAAGTGCATACGGCTGTCAAAAACTGTGATGGTGGGAAAGCTCCCGGCCCTGATGGTTTTACTCTCAAATTTTTCAAGTTTTTCTGGGACAAGCTGAAAGTCATTATTATGGAGATGTTCCATGAATTTCATTCGACCGGCAAAATAAGCAAAGGATGCAACTCCTCTTTTGTCGCCCTTATTCCTAAATCTAAGGATCCACAAGAATTAGCCAACTATAGGCCAATCTCCTTGGTGGGGTCGGTCTACAAAATTATCACGAAGGTCTTAGCTAATAGGCTCAAGAAGGTTATCAACGAGGTTTCTTCACCAGTGCAATTTGCTTTCGTTGGAGGACGCAATATTCTGGACAACCCCCTCATCGTCAGCGAAATGGTAGCTTGGGCTAAGAAATCCAAATCAAAGTTGCTGATTTTCAAAGTCGACTTCGAAAAGGCCTATGACTCAGTTAACTGGAAATTTCTGTTCCGTATGTTGTCCAAGATGGAATTTCCTGATCGGTGGATTAGATGGGTGAAGGGCTGCCTTGAATCGGGTATGGGGTCGATTCTTGTTAACGGCTCTCCTACTTCAGAATTCAAATATAAGCGCGGCCTGAGACAAGGGGATCCTTTAGCTCCTTTTTTGTTTATAATCGCTATGGAAGTAATCAGCCTTTTCATTAATAAGGCTATCGATTTGGGCATTTTCAAAGGGCGACAGCTTCCTAATGGTGGCCCAATCATATCTCATCTTTGCTATGCAGACGATGTGCTTTTTATTGGAGAATGGACCGAAGAGAATTTGATAGCTTTGAACCGGATCCTTCGTTGGATTAATTTGGTCACCGGCCTCAAAATAAACAGGCAGAAGAGTAAAGTGTATGGCGTCGGAGTCCAAGCGAATGAGGTAACGCGGGTTGCTAAGGAGATTAACTGTGGAGCGGGTTCATTCCCGTTCACGTACCTGGGAATTCCTATCGGGGCTAACATGAAAAGAGTTATACACTGGAAGCCGATTATTGACAAATTCGAGGCTAAACTATCTAAGTGGAAAGCGAGGTACCTATCTTTCGCGGGCCGGATGACTCTTGCCAAGTCGGTTCTCGGGAGCTTACCTTCTTATTTCCTCTCTTTATTTCACGCTCCGAAAAGCGTTGTCAAAAAACTTGAGAAAATCAGGAGGGATTTTATCTGGGGTAGGTCGAGTACAGGTAACAAGATGAGATGGGTTAAATGGGATTTGCTTCTCAAATCAAGAAAAAATGGAGGAATGGGAATGGGGGATATTCAAAGTTTTAACCAGGCCATGATCACTAAATGGTGGTGGAGGATCAAGGCCAGATCGAGTCAGCTATGGGCCAAGGTTATTACTGCTGTTCACGGAAGTAATGGGCAAACTCAGACATCCTCGGGTTCCATTCCTTTGAAAAAGTCGATCCCCGGGGTCTGGAAAGACATCGGGTCTATTGAGCAGCCCCTTTCTAAGATTGGGATCAATGTGAAAGAGAACATTCTGAATGATGGGTCAGGTTGGAGATGGCGGACCGATCCGGATGGTTCGTTCTCGGTTAGGCAGGTTCGGGAGGACATCGAGAAAGCTTCGCAGCAGGATAGTTCGATAGGGGCTATTTTCGGTTGGAATAACTGAGCCACCCCGAAAGCTAATTATCTTTTGTGGAGGGCTATGCTGGGCAAGATCGCGTCTAAGGTGGGCCTCATTCACAGGGGCATCTTTCTTGAAGACAGTTTATGCCCCAGGTGCGGTTTACTTGAGGAAACCCCTGACCACATTTTCTTAAATTGCTTATGGGCCAAATGTGTGTGGTGGAACATCCTGGCCTGGGTCCGAATTAAATTCGTTGATTGCGACAATCTTAGCGATTTTATTGATTTCTTAAAAAATAACCCGGGAGATAAAGTTTGGAAGAAGATTGTCTATACGATAGCCATGGCGACTGTTTGGAGTATTTGGAGAGCTAGAAACGAGAAACTTTTTGAGGGCAAGTTTATTCCGATAGGCAGAATGGTGGAGCAGATCAAAGAAGATTCTTTCTTATGGATCAATAACCGCACGAAGCTCAAACATGTGAAGTGGGAGAACTGGATCATCTTTGACATCGTCGAGATAATGTAATTCCTTTGTGTTTTGTTTGTTTGTTTGTTCGTTTTTCTGTTTTGTTTCCAGCCGCTTGCTGGCTCTTTATATTTATATATAAAGTGAGTTGCCGTTCAAAAAAAAAAAAAAAAACCATGCATTGTTATTAGCAACAAGAAGTTATTGGTCATGATTGAATTAGGTGAAGAAAATTATTGCCGATACATATGCATTATCTCTTATCTTGTATTATCTCTCAAGTATTCTTATCTTTTCTTTTAAATCAATAGGTGAGAATTGTTAGGAGATAGAGATGAATGTATTATATATAGTTTTTGTATTCGGCTATATTTTATTCAATAAGAAAACAAGTCAATTCAAACCATAAGATTTCTTATGGTATCAGAGCGTGGTTCTCTGATCCAAACACCAACCCTAATTATCTAAAACAACCTGCATCAAAGAACATCATGAGCGGAGGAGGCAAAGACGGAGAAGGCGGCTCGAAAACAACACCTGCAGCCATTGATCCTTCCTCACCCTATTACATTCATCCATCCGATTCTCCAAGACAATTGCAGGTGAACGAGAACCTCTCGGACACCAACTACAGTGATTGGTCACAAGAGATGATCAATTTCCTGTTTGCCAAAAACAAATCTGGGTTTATCGATGGTAGCATTAAGAGGCTAGCAAAAACATATGATATGTACATGGCATGGATGAGATGCGATGCCATGATCAAAGGTTGGCTTACAACAGGAATGGAGAAGGACATTCGGGCTAGCGTTAAATACGCCGGTACTGCAGAGGAGATATGGAACGATCTTAAAGAGAGGTTTGGAAAAGAAAACGCTCCCAGAGCTTATGAACTCAAACAAGCTCTCTCGACAATACGCCAGGAAGGTACATCCGTTTCAGTTTATTATACCAAGTTGCGGTCCATCTGGGATGAGATAAACACTGTGCTACCAACACCGACGTGTACATGTAATCAGTGCACGTGTGATGTCGGGAAGAAAATAGTGGCACACAAGGATAAAGAAAGTCTGTATGAGTTCCTCATGGGGTTGGACTCAGAATTCGGAACAATCAGGACTCAACTATTGCCGATGAAACCAACCCCATCCCTCAGGGATGCTTATCGACTAGTAGCGGAGGATGAACAGCAAAGATTGGTCGCTACAGGGAAGAGAGTCGTAATCGAAAGTGCAGCATTTACAACTTCTCAACAACAGTCTCGAGAAAATAGGCAGCCACAACAGCGGAATAAATCCGCCAACACCAAGTCGACTGAGAGCTGCTCCCATTGTGGAAAAACGGGACATGATAGGAGTGGCTGCTTCGAGATCATTGGCTACCCGGAGTGGTGGCCGGGAAAAACGAAACGGGAGAAGGGAAGACTCAAGGCTGGCTGCGTGGAAAGCAAACACCGCCGATTGGTGGACTCAATGAAGACCAGTATCAATCTCTTTTGAAGCATTTCAATGAACCCAAGGAAACCACTACCCAAGGTGAACAAATACCTAGGGCTAACATGGCAGGTAAAATCTTGAAAACTGAAGATTGGATCGTTGATTCGGGGTCTACAGATCACATACTTAGTGATCCACGCCCTCTAACCGATGTCGTTGAGGGAAAAAATGAGACCCCGGTCATGATACCCAATGGTGAAAACATAATGGTTAAAGCCAAAGGAGATTGCTTGTTGACCAAAGATGTAAAAATCAGAAGAGTCCTTTACGTGCCAAACTTTAATTGCAATTTACTTTCGGTCAGCCGATTAGCAAAAGACCTGAATTGCTCAGTCAGTTTTCTTCCAAATTTTTGTTTTATGCAGGACTTACACTCGAGGAAGCTGATTGGTATGGGTAAATGCGTCAATGGTCTCTACCGGATGAGAATGGTGGTTGAAGAAAGAAAGGCTATGATGTCCAAAACGGATGCTGAAGTTTGGCACAGAAGGCTAGGTCATGCGTCTTATAATAAATTGTCTCGTGTTGGTTTTCTTGAAAACATTTCGTTTAATGTTAAAGACTATGTTTGTGATGCTTGTTGCAAAGCAAAACAAACTCGTTTACCTTTTCCTAGAAGTTCAATAAAAACGGTTGCTTGTTGATATGATACACTGTGATATTTGGGGAAATTATAGAAAACCTTCCACTACTCACTCTAATTTTTTCTTGACGATTGTGGATGACTATAGCAGAGCCGTTTGGACATATTTGATTAAACACAAAAGCGATGCAGGTGAATGCTTAATGAACTTTCAAAGGCATGTTAAAACACAGTTTGGAAAGCTGATCAAGAGAATTAGATGTGACAATGGTGGCGAATTTACCTCAAACAAAATGATGAGTTTTTACTCAAATGAAGGTATTATATTGGAAACAAGTTGCCAGCATACTCCGCAACAAAACGGAGTAGTCGAAAGGAAGCACCGCCACCTTCTTGAAACAGCGCGAGCTCTCATGTTTCAGGCGAGTTTACCTAGAAAGTTTTGGGGGGAATGCATTCAAGCATCCACATATTTGATAAATCGAATGCCTTCAAAGGTTATTAATAACCAGACTCCTTATGAGATCATTTTTAATGAAAAACCAGACTATGATCGTTTAAGGGTTTTCGGTTGTCTCGTGTACTATTGGAGTACCGAGACAGGGGGAGACAAATTCGTTTTTAGAGGAAGACCAGGGGTTTTCATTGGTTATCCTACCGGAACGAAAGGGTATAAAATATACGATGTTGAAAACGGAAAAATTGTCACCTCTCGGGACGTGACCTTTGTTGAAAAGGATTTTCCCTTTGAGAAAGTTAAAAATCAAACCGATGACAGAACCAATTTTCAACCTCCACAGTTTTATTATGAAGAACATGTCACAAATGGGCCTAAACCAAATAAGGGCCCAAACCCAGAGAATTCATCGCAACAGGAAGGGTTGGATGGCTTAGCTGGCATTAATGACCTTTCCTGTGATGGGCCGATTGACGATATTGGGCCTGTTGAGCATGAAGATATCGTTAACGTTGAGCCAGACCAGAATGAGGGTAACAATGAGACTACTCAGCCCACATCTCCAATGAGCCCGCATGAAGAGAATGCCCCCAGTCCACATGTTCATAACAATGATGAAAGTGCTCTCACAACAAATAAGCGAACCAGAATTCCGTCTAAACGACTTGATGGGTATGAAGTAAAGTTACCACCATCGGTAGACCATCAACGCACCACACCAAGTCAGCCTTCCTCGACGGTACATTCTCTCGCTCATTACGTTTCTTACGAAAAATTTACAAATTCACATCGTGCTTATTTAACGGCCATTAGTGAAAACAATGAGCCGAAAAATTTTCGTGAAGCAATGCAGGATAAACGATGGGTTGAAGCTATGAAGCGAGAGATACATGCCCTTGAAGACAATGAAACATGGACGCTTGAACAACTTCCTCAAGGAAAGCGGCCGATTGACTCCAAGTGGGTTTATAAAATAAAGTATAAGCCTAATGGGGAAATTGAAAGATTCAAAGCTCGTCTGGTAGCAAAGGGGTTCACCCAAATGGAAGGGGTCGACTATCACGAGACATTTGCACCGGTTGCTAAACTTGTCACGGTACGAACCCTTTTATCTGTAGCTGTCAAACGTGATTGGCCGACGCATCAACTTGATGTGAATAATGCATTTTTGCATGGTGACTTGGATGAAGAAGTGTATATGAGGATCCCACAATGTTTTTCTAAACAAAATGAAACACGAGTTTGCCGCTTAAGAAAATATTTGTATGGGATCAAACAAGCTTCTCGGAACTGGTACCAAAAATTTACAAGGGCATTACTAGAAGTGGGTTATATTCAGTCCAAGGCAGACTACTCATTGTTCACACACAAAGCTGGAAACTTGTTTGTTGACATTTTGATATACGTTGATGATGTCATCATTACAGGGAACAATTCCACCAAAATCGAAGAAACCAAAGCATATCTCGACAAAAGATTCAGCATAAAAGATTTGGGCCCACTAAAGTATTTCCTAGGCATCGAAGTCGCTCAAACCAGTGAAGGAATTGTTTTAAATCAGCGCAAATATGCACTTGATATTCTCGAAGATAGTGGCATGCTTGGTTGTCGTCCTAGTCCGTTCCCCATGGAACAAAACGTAAAATTGGGAACGTGTGAGGAGAGTGAAAGGGTTGATGCAAGTATGTATAGGCGACTAATTGGTCGTCTTTTATATCTTCAGGCTACTCGTCCTGACTTAGCATATTCAGTCAACATTCTTAGCCAGTTTGTCTCAGACCCACGACAAGAACACATGGAGGCTGTTGAACGTGTGCTTCGATAACTAAAAACTACTGCAGGGCAAGGAATTCTTTTGCCAAAAGAAGGAGGAGAACAGTTAACAGCGTATTGTGACGCCGATTGGTTAGGGTGCCCAATGTCTCGACGGTCTCGAACGGGCTATCTCATTACCTTGGGTGGAGCTCCGGTTTCTTGGAAAACAAAAAAACAGACAGTTGTGTCACGTTCCTCGGCTGAGGCTGAATACAGGGCCATGGCAAACACGGTGAGCGAAGTAATATGGCTTCGTTGGTTACTTGCTGAGTTAGGTGTTGATCAAACAAATGGGACACCTCTTTTTTGCGACAATCTGGCAGCGAACCATATAGCGAACAATCCCGTTTTCCATGAACGTACTAAACACGTGGAAATGGATTGTTACTTTGTTCGTGAACGTGTTGAAACACGTGAAATTGTTCCAGTTCATGTTGGCTCCAAAAACCAAGTGGCAGACCTTCTCACCAAGGCTTTAGGGGCGGAAGCACTGAAGAACCTTCTGGGCAAGTTGGGCGTTCGTGACCTACACGCTCCAACTTGAGGGGGAGTGAAGAAAATTATTGCCGATACATATGCATTATCTCTTATCTTGTATTATCTCTCAAGTATTCTTATCTTTTCTTTTAAATCAATAGGTGAGAATTGTTAGGAGATAGAGATGAATGTATTATATATAGTTTTTGTATTCGGCTATATTTTATTCAATAAGAAAACAAGTCAATTCAAACCATAAGATTTCTTATTAGGCGTGATGGAATTATTAAGATTAGCAACAAGAAGTTATTGGTCATGATTGAATTAGGCGTGATGGAATTATTAAGTGATGTTCAGATGTATTTTTATTTTTTAACAGCATTAAGTAAAGTCTTTTGATAACACCCAAAGTTAGTATCTATGGAGTAAACCATAAAACATATTAATTTGATGCTCATATATGACAAATGTTCACTACAAGAATGGGAGGCCATTAGCGGCGACCTTTCAGCGACGACAGATGTCGTCGTCGCTAAAGGTGAAAGAGCAATACCGGCGACGTCAACCTTTAGCGACGACAGGCGGCCAATACCGGCCAATCAATACCGGCGACGCTTTACCGGCGATATGTCGCCGCTAAAGGTCAATAGCGGCGACAAAATGGACCAATACCGGCGACACCTGTCGCCGCTAAAGGGGGCCCTTTCTTGTAGTGGTTGCCCATAACATGCATCTTTCACAACATAAAGTCAGTGATTATGGAATCAGTGGCGAAACTTAACATTTCTGATAGGGGGGTCGAAAACGTATATACCCAAAAATTTCTATACGAAAACTACATACTCTCCACTACTGAGTGAAAAGTTCGGGGGGTTGGCCGCCCCCTCTCGCACCCACTATGCTGCGCCCCTGTATGGAATTAACTTTTAGGCATCGTTGTTTGATGTTTATACAGGCGGATATTGCTCATAACATGTCTTTTTTATAACACAAAATGTTAGTCTTCAAGGGCATATGATTTGATGTTCATATGTGCAGGTGTCCTTAAAATGAATCGTTAGTTATGATGGATGTTTGTTTTGATGTAATAATTAAAGTTGATTTAATAAACGAGCTCTAGCCTGCAAGCCTGGACTTAATGTACCATAATTGATTAGGATCACCAGTCTAAAAAAAACCCTATTTTATATAATATAATATGTTTACCATGGCGGATTTGCCTAAGGACTAGGAGGTGTAATTCCCTTACTCGAGAAAAGCTCGTATGTTTTTTTAAAGAAATTTAAATTTAGAAAACTCGGCTCCGGTAAATTTTATTAACATGACCCAATTTTAAGTCGTTTTTGTATTGCACAATTCTTTTAGTTTAGCAGATGAAACGACGAAAGAGGCGCCACTGAGATCAACAATCGTGCATCCACTTATTGAGAAGAGAGAGTGTGTGTGTGTTTTTCTTTGAACGGCAAACGACTTTATTCATCACCAAATAGAAATTTGTATGATTTATATATTCATATGGTTAGTAAGCTACTAAGTCAACCACCTCTATCAAATCACCATATTAAAGTTAAAAAACAGAAACCTGGAAGAAACAAAAACTACATGCCATGTGGCCTAGTGGTAGGATGTTTGGGTTTTTTCCAATGGTGACTCAAGTTCAATTCTCACTTGCATCATATTGGGGTAGATATATGCAATGAAGGATTTGGACTAGGCCTTTTGTGAGGTTTGTTAGCATAATAGAGATGTTAGCGTGGGCTTGGCCATTAGCTAATTAGCCATACTATATAATTTGTATTCTCTTTTTATTTGTTTCTAATGTAAACAAACCCTAACCGTTTCTCTGTACATGTTTATTCATTAACATGGTAACAGAGCCCTATTCGATTCATGTTTATTAAATTGATTATGGAATACTTTGGAATGCATCAACCTTGCGGATAGAACTTGAAACTCGTCATTTAGTGTTTTGGGAGAAAAAGGTTATCAGCCGCCACGCCACTACTGGTACATTGGGGGGGGGGGGGGGGATAGTGCACGGCCCTCCCAACCGCTGGAGTGATCTCACTCCATAAGCTAGCTTAGCCCCATAGCTGCCTGGCGGTGACTACCCACGGTGAAGAGCCCCAACACCCTAGTAGGGCATTGCCAGGAATCGAACCGGTGACCTCGGGGAGAGGCCTGGGTGAGGCTGGCCAACTGGGCTACCCCAGAAGGTTAACCACTACTGGTACATTCCATCCATGTGATTTGGTTTATTTGAATTAGTTTTTCTTTTGTTTAAGTATCAATTTTTGAATTGGTGTATTGTAAAGGATTAGAGTTTCTTATTATTTGCATCCAACGAAACTTTGAATTAAAGTTGTTTGTGGGTATGACATCATCATAACAACATCGACATCATCATAGCATCATCAATACACTATCGCCATTTATATATTATTAATTTAAAACATTGTAGTGTATGATTGGTTGTACCTACTGCATAATGTTTTGTATATGGAAAGTAAGGCTTAGGTTTTGACGTGTGTCCTTATACGTGTCCTCTGTTTCACCTGTTTTGCTTTACCATGGGTTTAGGTTTTTAAATTTGGTTCTTCTGTTGGTGCACACATCTGTCGTCTTCGTCTTATATCGAGTCTCGGTTGCGTAGCGGATCTGATCAAGCATGATGTCATCATTCTTTGATGATGACATCATAATGGTGACATCAATGATGACATCATCACATGACAACATCACGTGAAATTGCATGCAAACATGAAATCAGATTTGAGATTCGCTTGAAGACAAAATAGAGGTTTCGCTTGAAACAGATTTGTATTGATGGTTTCGCTTGAATTGGAATTAGTGGGTATCGCTTTAACCAAAGTGTATGGTTTCAAGCGAAAGCAGGATTACTATATATAGGTTAGTTGACATCTCATTTGTAACGATTTTCCAGATTTGATACCGAAGTACTGCCGGTATTTCTCTTGAATGTAATTGCTGTAAAATCAATATACAAGAGGTTTAAAGTGTAACTCAAGCTGTTTTCACGTCCGTTTCTTAGTTTCCGCCTCTGAAACGGACTAGAGCTCTTCCGAACGACTCGTTTGGGTCACAATCCGATCCTACAAGTGGTATCAGAGCTCAGGAAGAGGAGTTCTATACGATTCAGCTTGAAAATTTCTGTTTTCTACACTTTCTTTCAAAATTTCAGGATTTCACGGTTAAAATCAGACAAATTTTTCTCAGTGTGTGTAAAAGTGTGTTTTAACCAACCCTTGAGAATATCAGCTTAAAATTCGAAGTAAAACTTGTAAAAATGGCTTGAAAACCTGGTTTCGCTTGAACGAACAATTAGGTTTCGCTTGAAAAAGTGGTACTGGTTGAAGCGAAACACAGGCTTTCGCTTGAAAAGTTCAGGTTTCGCTTGAATCTGGCCTTTAGCTTGAATATACTTGTAAGTCTTGCTTGAAACGACCGCTTGAAAGTGCATCGTATTGTGTGAATTGGCGTGTTTTTGTGTCAAATTCATGTGATATTATCATTTCGGGTCTTGAAAATTGAAATTCTGGTTGCATCGATTTGATCATAGTCATCAGTTTTTACATGTGAAGTTCATTGACCCATGTGACTTCATACAATCGGCCCAATCAAGTGTTTAGAGTATTAAAGTTTTCTGTCAAAGTGCATGTGTTCTGCGCAAGGACTGATCATCAATTGAATAATATCAATATTGTTATCAGATTGTCGGTTCAATCACTTCTCGGTTCCAGTGTTTAATACATCAAAATTGAATTGTTTGGCCCAATGATATTAGTGTTTGTCAGTTGCACATGTGATGTTTGTTGGCACAAGTTACATTTCAACGATCTTATCAAGCATGTGAATCAACGGTCCAATTAAAATCAAGGCTTTGAAAATTGATACCGAGCCCAATCAGAGTTTACATATACAACCGGCCCAAATCACATTATATTTGATCAAGTTCTAAAGGCCTAATAGAAGTGAATTGTTTATCTAAGTGTCATCAGCCCAAGTAATCAATTAAAGGTTTGCATGTGATTTGCATTGTGATAGCCCACTACTTTTGAGGTTCAAATTACATTGTGTGGTCAAAGTTTAATATTTCTAAAAGGTTTGTCAGCCCACTATATTCGGTTACGGCCCAAGTACATAATTTGAATTTGATCCGGGTCAAAGTTGTCCTCATAGTGTGCTAACCTTCAGTCCGCACAGAATTATCACCAGTTCAAGTTCCAGTCTTATTCTGTTAACTGACAAGTCTTTAAATTGATTGTGTTTTTTGTCTGTTTGTTGTCATGTATATTTTTACGAGGTGAACTAGTTCATTTGAAAGCTTGTTTGAGGAATTCTTCGATATTGAATCATGAGTGAAGAGTTCTACAACGCGTTCGCTTCATCTCCGACTACTCCGGCTTCCATTGCTCAGAATATGAACTTGGAAAACGAGACCGGAACGTTACAAAAGCCCTCGAAACTGATGAGTATTGAAGAGTACTACGGGTGGAAAGACAGATTCGAAAACTGGGTTCAGGCAAACCATCTTAGGTCATGGGAGTGTATGCTGAAGAAATATGTTTTGCCACGTACTGAGTTACAAGTTGTGAAAACAATTTCTGAATTTAGTGATCAAGAAAGAGAAATGTATAGAGCTGAAAAGATGATGATCAGCTTACTTCAGCAAGCTATCAAAGAAGACATTTTCATACTGCTTCAGCATGACAAAACTTCAAAGTCAATCTGGGATGCTCTACGTGTTAAGTTTGAGGATAGTGAGAAAATGATTAAGAGCAAGAAGGCGTTGCTCAAGAAAGAGTTTGATCTGTTCAGTAGTTTACCGGGAGAAGATACGAAGAAGCTGATTGAACGTTATTGCCACTTAGTGCGATCTATATCGATGATTGGTATAACCGAAGATCCTGATGAGTGGGTAGACAAGTTAGCTGATGCGTTACCGCAGAAAGAGTGGGGAACTTACTTGATGATTTTGAAAAATACTAGGGTTTATGATGGGTTAACGATTTCTCAGTTCATCGAGAAGATTGAGGGTCAAGATTTGGAACAGCAGAAGATCGCGAGGATGAACAGTCCAAGTGGTCAACAGGATGTAAAAATGTACTACAAAGGCAGTGTTCCGGAAGCTGAGAGAAGTCCTAAAATTCAGACTGCATTTAGTGCCGGGGATTCAACGGAAAAAGCTGATCAAAGTTCAAACAAAAGCAGTGGATTCTCTTCATTTCCAAGTGTTAATCCAAAAGATTCAACTACAAGTTTTCATTCTCAGAGCACAAAAACTGGAAATGGTTATGTGATTCAGTGCAACATAGCTTTGAATCTTCCAGACGGCCAAAGTTTTTCTGAAGAGGTTGCAAAAGATCACATGGCTCTACTTGGTTCTGTATTGCTATCTTATGAAGGATTAGTGGCTGGAAGGATCGGAAATCCTATGCTCACAAAGGAGGATTACAATCAAATAGACGCTGAAGAAATGGAACTGATGGACATTAAATGGTGTCTAGCTAGCGTTCTTAGAAGAGCTGAAAAGTTCAAGTTGATTACTGGAAGAAATGACTTTCTTGATGCACATGTTTCTACTTTGGGTTTTGATAAATCTAAAGTTACTTGTTTTCGATGCAGAGAGAAAGGTCATTTCAAGAGGGAATGCAAGAATAGAGAGGCAAATGAACCAAAGAATCCGTTTGGAAAAGATGACTATTACCGAAAAGCTATATATCAACAAGTTGGTCAACAACAAGAACCGCAGGTGGCTCATGGTAGAAAAGTGATTGAGGATTCAAAAAGAGCATGCTTGGGAAATCAAGGAAGTTTTAACTGGGAAAATTACATTTCATCCGACAACAAAGCATGCCTAATCAATCAAGATGATGAAAGGCTACCTGAAGGGTTCAGCTGGGATATGTTTGCAGATGAGAATGGAAATTTCAAAGCTTTTATTGCCAAGATTGTGAAGGAACCTGATATGTTTACCACATGGATGAAGTCCATTGGTGAAACTGCAAAGAATGAAGTTGAAACATCTGTTTCATCAGAAGAAGGATCACAAAGTGCAGATGAAAGTTCACAGAGTGATGAAAGTTCAGAAAAGGAAGTTGTTTTTGATCAAACACCAGTTGATTCTGGTTCTTCGGATGATAATTCTGACAAATCAGTAGAGTTTGATCAAACACCAACTGATGACAGTAGTGATGATGAAGAAGAAAAACATATTAATGTTGCTAAAACTCATCTCTCTCCTGAAAGTTTTCATTTTTATTTTGCAGAATGCTTGGAGAAACTGAAGGAGAAACAGGCTGCAAGAGAACAAAAAGAAAAGAAGTCTGAAAGTGTTGCTGAGGAGAATGTTGAGACTGAGCAGGTGAGTGAAGAAGAAAAGGTGACTGAAGCAGAGAAAGTGTTGAAGTTGAGAAGATTATCGAAGTAGAAAAGATTGTGGAAGTCATCAAACCTTGCTTGAAGTGTTTGGAACCATGCAAGGAATGTGCAGCAAAAGAAGAGAAGTTGGCTGAGCTTGAGAAGATGAAAGAGAAACTACTGTTCAATATAAATTATATGAAAGAATCCTATGATGTTTTGAACAGAACAGTAACTGGTCTTCAAAAGACAAACTCAGAGAGAGAAAACGCTTTGACAATGATGAATGCTGTGATGATGTCGAAGCAGAAAGCTATCAACTTCTACATCGAAGAAAGTGCTAAATGGAAGCAAGAGTTGGAAACTGAGAAGATCGAGAATGAGAGAATCAGACGATTATTGCAGAGTTATTCTAGTTCTGATTATCTTATTGATAGAATTTATCCGACTGTTGTAGGTATGGAAGCATTCAAGGATGAAAAGACAAAGAAGAAGGATACTGGTAAGAAATCGACTGTTAGCTATAACAAGTGTCCACCTCCAATATGGGAAGGTTATTCTCCAAGAAAACCAAATGAGGAGCAAGTCGAAAAAGCAGTCAATATAAAGTTAAAAACCGATACAACTGATGATTTACCAGAAAACATTGACGTTACTTTCACATCGTCTGACACTGATCATGAGTCTGAGTTAATTAAAAAGGTGGTCGATCAGGTGTTGGATACTGATGAGGAGTCTGAGTCAAAGTCTGAGTCTGGAGGTTCAAGTTCGTCAGTCAACAGTCCAAAGTCGTCGGTCAAACGGGCATACAGTAAAGAGTTTTTGTTATCAAAAGCAAATTTGGATGATGAAACATTTGAAGTAGCATACACTTAAAATGATTCTGACAAATTATATTCTGACAAAGAGTTTCCAATAAGAAGTGTTAGATTTGAAATGATTAAAAAGGTTTTCAAATGACAGAAATTAAGATTTCTGAAATAAAAGATTTAAATCTTACTGGAAAACCTAAAAAATACACTTCAAGAGTTCAACAACGATTAAACAAGAAAAATGGTTACAATTCTGGTTCTGGTTTTCAAAAGAAACCAAACCATAATGGTAGCTACAAAAAGAAAGGTTTAGGATTTATTCCACCTAAATATTACAAAAATGAGAAAATTTCTAAAACAAAAACAAAATTTGTTTCAGGTGGAAGTGCTGAGGAGGAACAGAAGAAACCGTTCTGGAAACAATCAAACCAGGAGTTTCTTCACTACTAGAAAACAGGCCTAAAGCAACTTTTTATAAGCAACCTTTTTCGAATGAGCTGCATTTGACCCTAATGCAACTTCGTTAAACACAAAGGTTGCATTAGGAGATTTAATGCAACTTTTTTATTAAAAAGTTGCAAATTTTACTAAAAAATGAAACTTTTTTCATGAAAGGTTACAATTTTTGTTGGAATTTGCAACTTTTGTTAGAAATGTTACATTGAGAATAAATGGTCCTACATTTGTTATATTTATTTAGATGTTATACACATGTAATAATAAAAGCTAATAAAATCAACCAATTCGATAGCCAGTTTTTCTGGTATTAGGTACCGGCACTGAATTTCTCGTACTAAAATATTTTCGGTACCAATTCGATAGCCACCTTTTGTCGTTTTCGGTACCAGTACTTTACTATCCGTTCGATGTGGTACCGGTATCGTACCGAACATTTTCGGTACCAACACCCATTTTTGGCACTTTTTGGTAACGCTCACCCCTATTCTAACCCGAACCCATCCTGACCCGCCACCTCGGCGATCCAACCCACCCGTTTTGCCACGTGTAATACAAAACATCCTTAAAAATTTTACATTTTTATTACCTGAATATTAAAAAAACACTTCATTAATAATGGTCTCTAATCTAATCATCATATCGCTTATGGTATGCTAAATTTGTGATATGATTTATCATTCCTACTATTAAAAATTTAAAACCATAATAAATTGAAGTTGTTGTAAAATAACGGTCTATTAGCAACATGAGAACAAGACTATAGAGATCAAGTAGAAAAAGAGAATATGGAGAATGTGAATTCTTATTCATTGAGTTGTAAACATGTAATACAAAAGAACTATATATATAGTGTTCTTATATTAATACAAAGATAATCAATAGATGGTGGTTACATATGTGGAGAGTCACCACATTATGGTGCATTCATAACACTCCCCCTTGACTATCCACATGATGAAATATAATAGTCTACTATTCTTTTAATACGCTAGGTGAGCTGCATCGTTAAAAACCTTGCTAGGAAAACCCAGTGGGATAAAACCATAGCTAAGGAAAAAAAGAGTGCAGCGCGTATTTTCTCCCCCTAATACTTCTGGATCAGGTATGTTGCCTCATTAAAAACCTTACTAAGAAAACCCAATGGGATAAAACTTAGTCAAGGGAAAAAGAGTGCAACTTGAATAAGTCTCCCCCTCATTTTAACATGTATCCTTAAGTGACATGTGTCCATCTTCCTTGAAAGTCGAACAAAGCTTTTGTAGCCAATGATTTGTCGCTTGATCCCTTAATGTGCACGACTGTGTTTTGTTACATTCCTGCATCTACAAGACTAACCAAACTTGTTTTGATGGGTTAGTAAAATATAGACACATATCATTCTTACTTTTAGGGTATCGACATATCTGATTTACCATTCAAATGTCTCCTCATTGAACATGTGCTATATCATGTTGATAAATTCAAATAAAAAATATATACTATCATGCATAGCTAGAAAGTTAAGTTAATACACAATTGCACTTTAGCCATGGTACTTTTTGACTAAGTAGTTCAACATCCCTTTCTTCGGGTTGATAAGAATATTTTTTTTCAATGTCAAGCGATCAGACAATCGTTCATGTACTCAACGAATGAGCTTTTTCTATATAACATCTTCTAGGTGTAGTCAGATTAATGAGTAAAAATAGTACATATATACTCGAACTACAGGTCGAGAATAACTACACTTTGTAAAGGTCATTCAAAATTTTCCCCTTAACTTGAGAGTTCCCTCTTGATGATGTTTACATTATCACTGTAAGAGTGAAATCTTGTTTAAATAGATGTAGCTCATTTTATCAAAATTATACCTCTCTTTTCAGAGTATAGTCGACTGTACCACATACGAGTAGTTTCCTTTAAGATTCATATATATAACACCTATGGGATTATTGTTTCATAATGCTTTGAGCATTTTTAATCCTTCAGGGGGTTTTCATACAGATGTCATTTGCAATTATCTCATACATGTATACGATGATGACATCCATAAGTTGTTTTATCTGAAGTCATTCTAAGATTGCGAGGCCGCTTAAACATCTAAAGATTATCGCATCCACTACAGGGGTATACGTTTCCTCGTAATCAACTGCTGGGATTTGGGAAAAATATTTATGTTAAAACGCGTGCCTTACATCGCAAAAACTCATTATTTACGTTTCCTTTTATTTAAAGACACCCATTTATAACCTACTGGTTTGACGTCTATGGGTGTTCGAACTGCTGGTTCGAAAACGCTTAGTTTATCGAGCGAATTTAATTGGCATTTAAGTCATCTAGCCATTTTGGCTATTTATGTGCGTACACTCTTGCACAGTTTCCATATACGTAATCTTTTTCGTCGATTACATCTATTGCTATAGCATATTCAAATATATCATTTTACACGTGTTTCATTACGGTTCCATATTGTACTTATTTTGTACATAATTCATCGCGATCTCATATTTGTTTGGTACTAGAGTTTCTTTTAGAACTTTATTAGCCTCTTTTGGGGTTTTGACAACAACCTTCTTTAAGGTTTAGTATGCAACCACTTCTGGGGTTTTGTATGCAACCACTTATGGTGTTTTATGTGCCACCTCTTTTGGAGTTACACCAACTGCGTTACTCTACTCTTTTTGTGTTTGTGGGTTTTATCTTTTTGGAACCGATTTATCTCTCACAATTTATTAATATGATAATCATTTTGTGAGTACTTCCATTCGAGCAGATAAGTTTAAGCTGGTATATGTGACTTTGTCACCTTATTTGTGTTATGAATGCATCTTGTATTTTATTTGTTATTATTTGCAAATACACGCTCTTTCTTTTGGACTTCAAATTTGCATTGACCACTTCAGGGGTCGATATATAATATGATGCATTTTTTTGTGTTACCGGTCTTTCATTTTCTTGTCTCCCCCTAAGACTGGGAATACGATGTACATATCCCATTTTATATGTTATGGTGGTGCTATTGGTACATAGGCTGCACAACAAAATATATAAAAAAATGGAAACTTGGTTCTCTTTAGGAGACCAGTTGTAATGGGGAGTATTTGTGATAAGCAGTTGGTTTTGAATTGATATAATCAATCGACGAATTCCGTCTCGACTACGTATGCCTCTCACTATATTTCACATTGTTCCCAACAATGGTCCCTACAATTGGGTTGTCAAAGAACAGTGTTAAACCATGTAAAAAAACAACGTTCCATAGTGTTGGGCATATGCTACATACGGGTAGCTAAAACTCACATGTAACCATGTATGAATGCCACAATCCACACAATTGTACATTTCAATGGTCCCATATAAGAGGGATTCTTTGTAGGAGTTTATTGTTTGGAAGGGTATAAAAATTTATTTGCCACAAAAAAAACTAACTAGACATATGATAAGGCATTTTGGGAGCAATGTTTTTAGATTACTTAGAGGTGCTAAGGTGCCGATTAGCATGTTTGATTGTTTAGCATATCATGATGGTATCTCGATGACCTATTTGGTCATGCCATGTGGTGAACGTATAAATATTCTAGTAACTTCTGGTTACTCACCATATTTGATTTAATGGAATATTGTAGAAAATTAGTATCATTTCTAGTAACTTCTAATATAGTCTTCTGACCATATTTGCTATACTCCCATACAACATTCATGGTGGCATCATTACAATTTTCTTGGTTATGTATATGATCATAACCTTTGAATTGATCATCATCACATTCATATTAGGGAATGGAGTAGAACCAAAACAAGCTTCACAGCTTTTCATTATTTACTCACTCACATGAGTATAAAATCATTTCATTTTTTTTTTTCATAACTCTTATAATGATTTTGCTACTTTAGGAGCATATGTCTCAAGTGTGACAAATGAAAAGAATTTAATCGATTTTTCTTGTAAATAATGTTCTCTTTGCTTACCATCAATTGAGAAGTAGTTGAGTCGTATAAAATTTATCAATCTTATATCTTACGACCTTTATATCGATCATTGTATAGTCATCACATTATTAAAAAGGTTGATCTCACTATTAACATGAGTATCATAACAATTTCCTCATTACCATGATCGAGAACTTTACAATGATCACTATATCATTTCATTCACTTTAAGGAATGGATTATAATCGGACAACTTTCATGGTGTCATAATTACAATTTCCTTAACTATGTATATAATCGTGACCTTTTCACAAATCATTATATCATCACATTCACTTCTACGAATCGATTTGAACCACTCAACTTTCGTGGTGGTCGTTTCAAACCTTATATATATATATATATATATATATATATATATTTGAGGTTTGACGAATGTGAATTGTTTTATTCAACATTTTCATATAAATAATATTCTCAGCATATAACATCAATTAAGAAGTAATTACATGTCCGAGTTATATAATATTTCTTGATTTAACACCTTATGACCTTCTATAAACTGATCATGAAATTTAGGAAATATGATAATTCAGGCGTGATATCAACCAAATTTGGTCTTTTATTGGCTTTATCCAATTATCTCTATATAAATATTTAATTAAATTTCACAAACAATTAATGTATATGATAAAGACAAGTTATACGATACAAGCCTATAAAAACTAATTATAACATCTAGAAGACAATGTTGTAACAACTTCAGTACGTGTTGTCAAACTTGTAATATCAAAAAACCCATGATCCAGAAACTCCATACACATCGATATAAAGTTTTCTTAATTCATTTTGGGGATATAACATACTCACATAACCTTATTTTGTTGTAAATTGTTGTATAATAAGCTTTAACAAAAATCAAATTATAAAAAAATTAAAGGTCGAATTTGTAAAGCATTAAAAAGAACGACCCGTAGGAAACTCAAATCACATACATAGTGAAAGTTAAAACGTGGTTAACAAAGACAAGGCTAATGGAAGTCCACCAACTACTTTGAATTAAATTTAATGATTTCATCTGTGGTACCCATAATTTAGAATAATTTTTCATTTTGTTAACATATACCACTCAATTTATGAAAACCAATAATACGATATCTGAGATAATGGATACCACTAACTAGTTCACTTTTTTTTTGAAAGAAAACTAGTTCATTTTCTAGTAACTACAGTCTACATAAAATAAATAATCATAGCATCATATAATGTATAGCATCATGTAAATGTTTACTAATTGTCAGGTCTAACAACCTGATGAATGATTAAATACTTAATTAAAAATATTCAACTAATGAGCTTTTAAAATATTAGTTACCTCATTTAAATATCTATTGAATAGGGGACTGAGACCCAAACTTTGTTTTGTTTTCTATGATAAAAGTTAATTTTCAAAAACTAAAGAAAATAGTTCACCTTATTCGATTCTTTTGAAAATTATTTAGACTGCGGGGTATGGGGCGGGAGTTTGGGCGTGGGTAGGGGGAAAACGCCCAAGCCACCACCCCGGGTGGGCATGGGTTTCGGCGTGGCCCTTGGGGCATGGGTTTCAAGCCGGGCGTGGGGCGGTCTGGCCAAGCTGACATGGCGGGTTGTGAATGGCCAAACCAAACTAGCCGTTGGGCTAGCCGTTGGTCTATTTTAAAAAAAAAAATTTCCTTTATAAATACTTTACAATATTTATCATTTTTCTCACACAAAATCAAACACATAAAACACAATCTCGCCATGAGTTCTTCAAGTTATACTGAATCGTCATCATCATCTGACGATGGGGCGGAAATATTTCTACAAACGATCGCGACGGTGGTGAAAGCTATCGTTGAAAACGAAGAGGAGGAGGAAGAGAGTCAACAACCTAAACGCAGAAGAAGGTACATCGCTCGTGAACGGATTACCGCTAACGATTTGTTGGTAAGCGATTACTTCTCAGCTGAACCTAAGTATGATGAAAAAATGTTTAGGCGTCGTTTTCGTATGAGTAGAAACTTATTTTTAAGGATATCTAGAGATCTTGAGGAGAAGTATGTTTATTTTCAACAAAAACCCGATGTAACCGGGCAATTAGGATTTACTACGTGGCAAAAGGTCACGGCCGCACTTAGGCAGTTAGCGTACGGCAATAGTTCGGACATTATGGATGACTATTTAAAAATGTCTGCACGTGTAGCTAGAGAAAGTCTTCACAACTTTTGTTCGTGTATTCTAGAACTCTATAGGAAAAGATATTTGAGAAAGCCCTCGTTCAGTGACATGCAACAATTATTGGAACATCACGCAGATTATCATGGGCTACCCGGGATGCTAGGTAGTTTAGATTGTATGAAATGGGCTTGGGAACTTTGTCCTACCCAATGGCAAGGCTCTCACACGAGTGGATTTCACGGGAGTCCAGCCATCATGCTTGAAGCGGTTGCGTCCCAAGATCTTTAGATATGGCATGCGTTCTTCGGTATGCCAGGTTCACATAATGATATTACCATCATAAACCACTCGCCCCTTTTCAATGATCGAGTAAATGGTATAGGACCCAAAGGAACTTTCTTTGTAAACGAGGTTGAGTACGTGTATGGGTACTACCTAGTTGATGGGATTTACCCAGAGTGGGGGGGTTTTGTAAAATCATTCACAAAACACGGTACGACAGATCCAAAGAGATTAAAGTTTAACAGGGTACAGATGGCTGCACGTAAAGACGTCGAGCGAGCATTTGGTGTTTTGAAGAAAAGGTGGCGAATATTACAAATGCCTTGTCGACTATTGGACAAGGATCAGATTGGAAACGTGATGTACACATGTATCATTCTCCACAACATGATTTTGGAGGACGAAGGTAGAGCGGTCGTTACCCACTATGATGACGATGATTCCCAACCAGGTAACGTAACAGACCAAGATAAAGTGGTTAATGAATTTTGGATCAAGTCAAGGGATATACATCACAACCTTCGATCTGATTTGGTGAAACATGTTTCAACGATTCCTGGGTTCGAAACCGACGAAGACGACGAAGAATGATTGTTTTTTATTTTAATAATTATTATGTTTGTTTATGTATTTAAAAAAATATGTTTTTTTATGTATTTAATTAATTTAAATATATATTAAAAAAATGGTGATGTGGCTAGGCCACGCCGGCCCAGCCACGCCCAACCCAAGCCCCACCATACCCCATTAAAACTTGGGTTTGGGTTACATCCAGGTGTCAGCAATTGCCCCAACCCACGCGCAACCCAAGCCCCACCATACCCCGCAGTCTTAATGTTTTAACTTTTAACTTTAATCAAGCTTCAGTTACGAACTTTTAAAAGTATTTAATGTTTCAATCAAACTTCAGTTACGAAATCCCCTTTTCTAAAACAAAATAGCATTTATAGCTATATAATTGAATGCAATAAATAATATTACGGTTTCATGATAGTAATAACAACCAATTAACTTTGTTCTTTTAGTTTCTATATTCATAAATCTCTAAACAAATATTGTATAGCATTTAAAAGACAAGCAATTGTAATTTGCAAAAGTTATTTCAATAAAAAAAACCATTAGGTATATTCTGTAGGCATCAAGTACACGAAACTTTTAAAACATTGTTGTTCCCTAAATTACAATATTGATGGATAACCAATAGGGCTATGAAAATATACATTCTTAAATCATAAATTATAGGTGTATATCCATAAATATATACTACATACTTAATTTTTATGTTAAACAAAATGATTAGAACCTTAGAATCAAAATTATATAATAACTATAATAAACAAGTAAACCGAAAACTAAAGATATGGATACCATAATGCAACTTAATGTGCAAATCAGTTACTTTTTTCTAAAATAAGGGTCTATCATAAACAAGGCAAGACAAGATATGATAACAAACTAAAAACTTTTAATCTTTAGGTTTGATGTGTGTATGTAGACAAATACGAGAGTGTGTGTGCACATATAGACAGGAAAAACGAATAATTAAATCTTATAAGAAATCCAGTATGAACATACCAACGAAATCCAACATTAGAGTAGAAAATATGAACAAGCCACAATTGTTCGCAAAGAATCAGATAACCATAAGATAAGTTAAGAAACATACTGACCGATCATTTTAAATATTTGAAATCATAGTCATCTAGCAACATATTTTCTATATTACACATAATAGTTACTGTAGGGAATTTGAATTCAATATCATAACTAATATAATACTTCTAAACAAATATTGTTGCACACTTTAATCAAATTCATACTTTAATTTGTAAACACTAGTAATTAGAATTAGAATACATACCGGATGATAAAGAGACATTGATATCAAAGACTTGAAGTGGTCATTAGAGATGATAACCAACTTAGTTACAAAACATTAGCACCATGCTATTTCTATTGGTTGTTCTTTGTTGCGGCTTGTTGATCTTTAATATAAAATCAGAATATCGACTTTCAACTAAGCAGTTGGGAAGAAATAATTAAAGTTTCTAGAGAGCGCTTTCGTGCTGATAACGTGTTGTAAAATAACGGTCTATTAGCAACATGAGAACAAGACTATAGAGATCAAGTAGAAAAAGAGAATATGGAGAATGTGAATTCTTATTCATTGAGTTGTAAACATGTAATACAAAAGAACTATATATATAGTGTTCTTATATTAATACAAAGATAATCAATAGATGGTGGTTACATATGTGGAGAGTCACCACATTATGGTGCATTCATAACAGAAGTATGTTATTAAACAAAGTTACAATTCTAAAAAAAATTGAAGAGAAAAAGAAATACAAATAAAAAAATAATCAAGTTTGATTTGAAATTAGGGCTGAGTGTGATAGATCAGCGACATTCATCCTAGGCGGTTTTTTTGCAAATAAAATTTTAGTTTCCCTCTCATGCTCTCAAACCCATTAGCCTACAAATTTTAGTTTCCCTCTCCACCCTCAAACTGCATAACCCAATTCAACAATTAGCGAGTGGTTCAATCGGTGCTCTTCAACCACCAAAGCTGTTCAATTGCCAGTTGCAAGCGGTTCAATTGGTGCTTCAACCGACCGTCAATCATAGGTCAGTAAAAAAGAAAATGTTTATGTTCATTAAATAATGAAAAATATGTGATTCTGTGTTTATGTGAAATGATCTAGCTATGTAGTTTTGTTTATTTTTCAAGTTTTATATGAAAAATCAGGTGCAGCCAGCCATAATGCCAGCCGACTCTGGCACTAGCCAAAGTTTGCCGGTCGTAGCCCTAATGTGTTTTTGCTTACAGCAGGAGAGGGGGCAGTCGGCCCTAACCCTAAATTTATTTTCTGCAGAATATTTGTTTTTGGCAGCTTGCCAAATTACCAGCATATTTGCTTTAGGAGTTTTTCTTTTTGGCCCCAAGTTTTCTGGTAGGTTAGTTTAGACTTTAGAATGAACCATGTAAGTTCATGTGTCATTTTTATTTAGTTTGGGTGTGCCTTTGTTTATTTAGGCTTGAAGGTATGGTTTGGATCATCCCTAAGGGGATGGACCGCCACGTAGACCGCCACGTAAGCGGGTGTGAGGACGGGCCTAAAGGGGATGGACCTAAGGGGTGGGGGATGAGCCTCTTTATATATATGTATGTATGTATGTATGTATAGGCGTGTGTGAGGGAGTGAGGCCCGGCTTGGGCGGCCACTGGCGGACGAAGAAGACGCCCCTAGGGTGGCGACGGAGCAGGGGGGTAGGGGAGCCGGGGCGGCTGTGGAGGGATGGACCTGGGGCCGGCCCCCATACCTTCTAGTCTTATCTTGTCGCGTGAGGTCAGAGAGAGATCGGTTGAGTGTTTTGAACTTCAAATTTTGATCATTAGCAGCAGATTAAAGCAGTTTTGATCAGATTTGTTTGAGCAGCCCATCATCAAAATCGGGTCAAAATCATTACAGTTGACCAAAAGCATCAGATGGTTAACAGCAGTGATTAGTGGTGCAGTTTACTGTTTTTGTTCGGTTCAACAGTGTTTCGGGTTTGACCAGAAACCGAAAAGTCAAGTGATTTGAACATCCATAATGCTACTGAATAATATTTTGTTTACACAAATAGATGTTTTTTAAAGGCACGCAAGTACTAATAATTGATTAATTTCATGTGCAACTTGCAAAAGGGCTTGTCATATAAAAGAAGTAACGTCTTTTAGGTGTTTTACTCATTGTTTTTTAGCATTAGCCAAAGACATTAGGTCAGGTAACAATAAACTCTTTTGATTTGTATACTATATGTGTTTTATTTTCTTTTCACATACTTTTGATTCTATACGGCTATACGTGAACAAGAATAACAGAATTTGATGTTTTTGATTATTTGTTGGCTGAATATATTATGGGTTAAAGTATATGGCAAGACGTTGTTGGGCGTGGGTGATCAAGGATGCAGCTGTACAGCTAATTGATCATCAGGGTTGTTTATGTGCTGTTGGTTAATTTCTAATGTGTCAAATTGTGCTGATAGTTCTTTGTGTTCTGAACTTATAGCTTGTACAAATGTGATCAGCTGTTGTAGGGGTGCTCTTCGGGTTTTTTTAATAGGGATTCAGGTTATTCGGGTCAGGTTTTTCATATTTCATATCATAACTGATAACTGACCCGTATGATTGTCGGGTAGTCCCAGTTCAGGTAGTTGGTTTCCGGGTTATATGACTCAGGTTGTTCGGTTGTCGGGTTTGTATGAAATGTACTCTTGGTTTTAAAAAGCGCGCCTTAAGCGCGCTTAAGCGCGAAGCGCATCTAGGCGCAAACTCCATCGCTTTTGCGCTTCAAAGCGGGCAGGGTGTACAAGAAGCGCAGCTGAGGTACACTTTTAATGGGGAAATTGACCTAAGGCGCAGGCTGAGGCGCACGCTTTTTGTACATGGGGTGTTTCTATGCTTCTAAGTGTTGTACAGCAGGCTTTTTATGCTGTACATTTATGTTTTTTTTCATTTTAAAACATATATAAAGCTTAATTATAGCTAAATCATAGGTATTGGAGGCTAAACACTTGTGGGATATATAAAATAAATTTTATAATCACTTAGCGCTTTGCGTACGAAAAGCTCACTGCTTTTGCGCTTCGCTTTAAAAAAATCTTTTTTAGACCTCATCGCTTTTGTGCGCTTCCCGCTTTTTTAAACCAAGAATGTACTGCTTTTATTAGATAATAACTTGTATCTTTTTATGATGTTGATAATGTTAAAGTAGTTGTGCTCTCTAGAAATATAACAATTGGCAAGTTAAACAAATTATATTATTTTAAACAAAGTATGTGTAATTAAAGAACTAACAATTTAAAGAAACGATTATCATAAAAGTTGCAACTAAGCTATAGTCATGACATCAAACTTTTTTCTTAATTCCTCTCCCAAATTACAAATAATTTTGATTTGTCGAAAAATATCAAGGCTTTAAGGATTAAACTAATTTTATGCGGGCCATACAATAACAGGCCATTACATAATGGCATTTATGTGTATTTGGTTAATTATCTTTATACGTGAAACGAAGAACTCGTAAGGTGGACAGGCCAGACTTGTTGGGTAATTAAGCAAGATAGGTTTGCATTTAAAATTGGCCATTCTTTGTACGGGTTGTAATGCATTAACAAATGAAAGTGATACTTGTAATATGAATATTAAAGTTGGTCATTCATTGTACAGGGTTTAGCACATAGTCACAGAATTCGCCCAAAATAGCACAAATTTCGAATTGGTACGTTTCGTATGGTACGGAATTCGTATACGAACCAATTCGCTATCAATTCGCGAATTTAAGGTTTGATTCGTCGTTTCAATTCGTTAATTTGGATCGTTCCAATTCTTGTTTCCAGAGCTGTTCGTAACTTGGGAATCCTGGTTCTGGTGCTGCAATATCAGCAGGAAAGAAGGAGAATAGCGGCTGTGCGTAGGGTTTCAACTTTAGGTTTAAATAAGTTTAGAAATTTTTAACAATTAACCCCTCTATCTTTTATTACTTTACATTTAGTATGTAAAGCTTTAAATTTTTACATATAAAGTGTATAACTTGTTTTATTTTAACATTTAACCCCCTCTATCTTCACTAGTTTACATTTGGTCTTCAAACTTATAAGTTTGTACACAAAAAATATAAAATGAACATTATAAATGGTACACCGTACCGGAATAGCGTACCGGATCGTACCGAAATGAACCTACCCCCGTCCGTACCGAATTCGTGCCATCTAGCGAATCGCGAACCCAAACCGCGTACCCGAACCGGAGCGAACCACGAATTAGGTGACTATGGTTTAGCATGAAGTTGCTTGGCTGAGAGCGATAATGGGTCTGCTAACCAATAACCAGGTTTCAATCGTGAACTGAAATTAGTCTCATATTAAATTGTTATTAAGATAAACTTTATTATGAGTAAAATAAAGCAAGCTTAACTGGTTTCTTAAAGTTGAATGATGTGTTTCATTTGTATGAATAATTTTAATATCATAGTTTTTTTGGTCAGAAATCATGGTCAAAGTCATTTATTACTTAAAGTTAAAAACATATTGTTATATTGATACTAGCAGGTGTATTTTGGTAAAAATTACAGGACAATAAATCAAGATGGAAGAACTGACCTAAAAGCATTCTAGAAGATGATTTCTCACAATTCTTGATTCTATGAAAAAAATGTGGTCGTATTATTCTAGACAATGTATATATTACTAGTATGTACTATTTAGAGTTATCTCTTGATGTACTTCTCAGCTGAGTCGTATATATTATTGTATGCGTAGTAGAATTGTTTGCGAGCGAAGAAAATGTATGTCTAAAACATATGCACACAACCGGTCCATAAAGTTTTGCTAGGATTTGTGAGGTGATGGTAAGATTTTTTTTTTACTTGTGATTTGTGACTTTTTATTGTTTCCAATGCTGATGTTTTTTTGTTAATTTTTGTGCTATCCTATATACAGGAAATGATGGCCCAAACAAGGAATTACATACTTTAATCCAAATGTTTGAACGTTTACGTAGAAGGACAAACTGGTGTTTCTATGTTGATACATATGATGGCACGGCAAGGAAATTTGTAAGTTTGTATTTCAATAACATGTTTTTTTTAAACATTAAACTAGTTTTTTATGGGGTGTTGTTCCATTATTTTCTCCAGGTTTCATGTTAATCATTCCTTTGTAAAACGAGCCAGGTCATTCATTTAATCTATTGAAGCCTTATACTTTCAAACATAAGTATCATTTTTGTAAAATAAGCTTTTGTTTATCTTAAAGCATATTGAAGGAAAAATGCAACAACAAATTTCTAGTTGGAAGTGCTCTGGGAGATTCTTTTATGGTTGTGATGAACAAAGAGCATTATGAACACCGTCAACTTTATGGTGGAGAGTTTCTGGTAAATTGGTAAAAAAATGGATGCTGGTGATACATGATTCGGGGGCTTATGGAATTATTCAAAGCGAGTGCTAAGTTGAAAATCATTAGTTGCTTGCTACGAGAAGAGATTGAAGAGGTCAAAGAAAGGAAAAAAGGTCGAGTTAGAAGTTATGCAAAAAGGTATTGACAACCCTGGAGCTAACTCTATCTATGGTGTAGAAGCTTACGGAATAACTACTATTTGAAGGTTGAGAGTATATGACATGAACATGAAATTTTCATTACGCTTTACGATTGTAATCGAAAATTTTTTGTTGGCTACATTGTTATTTTGAGTTATAATGCATTATCTATAATGTTTATGTTACTATTTTTATGGTGTAAAACAATTTTAAAAAATTGCATTTGTTATTATAGTAAAAAAAATGTTGCATTTATAGTAGAAAAAAGGTTGATTTTTGTAACCAAATCAAAACAATGGTTGCATTTAAGTATATAAAAAGTTGCATTTGAGTGTAGAAAAGGTGACATTCTTGTAACTAAATTATTATAAAAGTTGCATTCAAGTAATAAAAAAGTTGCATTTCAAAGTACAAAAAGTTGCATTATAATGTAAAAAGGTTGCATTTGAATATTAAATGCAACACTTTAGAAAAAGGTTACATTAGGCTGTAAAAAGGTTGCATTAAGTCTAATGCAACTGCTTCTAATGCAGCCCTCAATAAAAGGTTGCATTAGGTCTAATGCAACCTTTTCATGGCCTAATGTGACATTTTTTTGGGGTTGTATTATCCTTATTTTCTTGTAGTGCTTGCTGAGAAGAAAAGGAATGGAACTGGAGTGTTTCATCCAAAAGAGACTCGAACCTGTTTCAAATGCAATGAAGCTGGTCATATTGCATGGAACTGTCCGAAAAATGCTAAGACTAAACAGGGAGTTTCTAAAAAACTGAAAGAAATAGTTGTTGATGTTGAACCACCAACCGAGAAATTCAAAATATTTGAAAATTCAACTTATGAGGTTGGTGAATGTTCTAAAAAGAATTTTTACAAAAAGAAAGCAAAAGATAACCAAATGTGGGTTGTCAAGAAGAGTGATGTAAAAGTCGGCGATGAATCTGGTTCCACAAAGCCAGAAGAGCCACAAGATGAGGTAAAAGAGGTAAATTATGTATCTTCAGTGAATGATGATGAATTTCCATCACTGAATTTTGAGAAGATTAAGCAGAAAGTTGGTAAGGTTGAAATTTCAAATCAATTCTTTTCTGATGAGAAGGAATTTGATGTCGAGAAAACATTCAATGGAAATGTTAAGAAAATTTTTGGGAAAATGCTTGATGGGAAAGTAAAAGGGGTTAAAGATTTTTACGCAACAAAGAAAGCAACTTTTAACCCAACTGAACAAGAGCTAAAAACACCCAAGGTTGGTCAGACTTGGGTGGAAATTCTTTTCCCTTAAACAATCTGACTTGCCGGAGATCCCAAGTTTGTAATCGTGGATCAGGAATCGGCATCTTTCTTAGTAATTGATTGTGTGATTGAAGTTTAAAAATGATTAAATTTTTACAGGATAAGTGTGAATTGCCGGAGCTTCCAGGTTGGTAAGTGTGAAGCAGGAATTGGCATCTTTATTGGTAAAATGATTTTGTGTAGATGTGATATTCCTACAAGTGGTAAATCAAGGACATTAAGTTGTACTTGTTTTTCCTAAAATTGGTTAATCAAGGTCATTGGGTTGAACTTGATCAGACCATACTTACTAGTGGTAATTGAAAGACAATATGATGAACCAAACCCCTAACCTACATGTGGTAAAATCAACAAAATTTATTTTCTGGAAAAATCATTTTGGTTAAAACAAACTTAAGTGTTTTGAAATCATAATGACAAAATAGTTTTGTGAAAGGGGGAGTTCTGATTGTTTATGCCAAGTGGATGGCGAATTGAAGCGATTCGATATCGGTTGTCAAGTTTTTGTACAGTTTATTTTAAATTTTTTTGAAATGTGTTTGCATTTTAGGGGGAGTAGAAATTTCTGAAAATCCAAAAACATTTGAAAATTTGAAAAAGACAAAAACATGATAAAATTCAAAAAATGAGTTTTGGTGTCAAAGAAGAGGAAATGATAGTACATCAGTAGACAATTACAGTATGCTAAAGAAATGTAATGTTTAAATAGCGTTAAACGGTCTCACTGATGATATGCCGATAGGTTTTTACACATTTAGTAAGCTTGTTCGGGATATAAACTTAAATTCAAACTTGCTTATTTTGTGGGGAACACTACTTGGATATATAGGTAACCCCTGAAGTCTCGTTTGAAAGGTCCCTCTTTCTGAGATACTAGGTCTTTATGCTCAGTGATATCTGGGGTATTATCCCGGGACTTCTGATAATGCGGAAGCAATGGCCTAGTCCCCGGAGAATACTTTCCGCTTGCTTGAAACATAGCGCCGCCCTCAGCAAATTGATGAAACAATAAAATTGATAGTCATTGCTGTTGTAATACAAAAGATCCTCTAAAGGGGACACACCAAAAGTCGAGCCGTCATCTCTCTGCCGAACGGAAGTTCTGACCTGAGCTCTCACGGTTTCGTACTATAATTTATTCCTTTACAGATATCATATGTGGTATACTCACCTGTAAGACTGAATATTGGGATCTGGATACGGGAGTATATTCAAGAGGTGGGACACATGAATGAGTTTAAGTCCTTAAAACACCTAACTCATATCCTGAATTAGTTGAAATTTGTGTGAAAATTTAAATGGATCAGTATGTCGGCAATCTAAGTGAATTGTTTAATTCTTAACGTGTAACTAAGCTCAACGGTACTTGTGACTTGTCAAGAACTGATATGATCCTCTTACACAAATCTCACAAAAATATAGTATGTAAATATTTCTTTACTGCATTTATTAATATCTCAAAATCCAAAAAGATTTTTAGTGTGTTTTAGCACAATTTTTGAAAAGTCCAAAAAGATTTTCGACAACTGATGTTGGAGAGCTGATTTTCAAAATTCTAAGTGCTAGACATGATGAACAAATGGTTTGGGAGAATGTGTTTTGAAAAGAAAAATGATTAATTTTTGCAAATGGTTCATCAAAATTTATCGTTGATAAATCATTCTGGTTTAATTTGAGAGAGAATCTGGGTTTATAAATTTGTTAAAAGCTAAATTTGTGAAATTTATTTATGGGTTAAGAATGTGCAGGTGTCGCCAGGTTTCGATCTTGAACCTGATGATAGAGAGACAGGTTCCGATACCTGAGGTCTATGTGATTTCAACATGCCAGACTGCGATCCCAGCATATCGAAAGGGGGAGTCTGAAGACATCTGAGTAGAGATTGTTCGTGGGGAGTCTGTTGATGCTGAAGAGGAGAAGGAGATAAAGGTTGAGGATGCTTACACTGTGAGATATTTCAGAGAGCGTTCAGACTGATAAAGACTGAAGATTGTGCAGACTCGACACTTAAGACTCGTCAACATCTGAGGGGGAGTCTGTTGGTGCACACATCTGTCGTCTTCGTCTTATATCGAGTCTCGGTTGCGTAGCGGATCTGATCAAGCATGATGTCATCATTCTTTGATGATGACATCATAATGGTGACATCAATGATGACATCATCACATGACAACATCACGTGACATTGCATGCAAACATGAAATCAGATTTGAGATTCGCTTGAAGACAAAATAGAGGTTTCGCTTGAAACAGATTTGTATTGATGGTTTTGCTTGAATTGGAATTAGTGGGTTTCGCTTGAACCAAAGTGTATGGTTTCAAGCGAAAGCAGGATTACTATATATAGGTTAGTTGACATCTCATTTGTAACGATTTTCCAGATTTGATACCGAAGTGCTGCCGGTATTTCTCTTGAATGTAATTGCTGTAAAATCAATATACAAGAGGTTTAAAGTGTAACTCAAGCTGTTTTCACATCCGTTTCTTAGTTTCCGCCTCTGAAACGGACTAGAGCTCTTCCGAACGACTCGTTTGGGTCACAATCCGATCCTACATTCTTCACCCCCATTTTTATAGAGAGGTGGCAGAGAGAAATCGGTGCTATCTTCTACAATGGTTCTGAAGCCGACGATAGTGCAAGATCGGGAGGTGGTTGCGGAGATCGGAGTAAGTGTCGGTATCCACTATAGAAATATGGAAATAATCACTTCTTCTAAGAAAGTTCATCAAGATCTAACGTTCCAATACAACAATATGCTCCTTAATCGCAACTGGGTACATCTCTTTTGACTTCTTCTTTCACAAAATAAACTTAGTAACTTATAACTTTTTATATAACATAATAACATACAAATGCAGTGGTGGTGGTGGACCTAGAATCATGGCGGCACTGGTCCAATCGCCGATGGTAGAACGGGTAGCTGGTTGGCCCTTATGGTCTTAAGCATCATGAAGAGCTTTTGCAACATGTGATTCAGGTTCGATTATAAATATATTAGTTTGAACGTGGGATTTAAGATGGGTATGAGATTATGAACAATATGAATTTATTTGGATCTGTACTGCTTCTTTTGATGTTGAATTGCAGTAATCTTCATTTAACGGTCTCATCAGTGCCCTAAGCTGTTGAACCCTACATCGATGTTGCAGGTCATCAATTAGATCCTTTTCTATTTGATATATTATCAACATTGTTTGGTTTCAGAATCTGTAACAGGTTTCGTTTCTCGCTTGAAACGTTTTAAATTTGAGCCAGGTGTGTTACTTTCAGATTGAATTGCTAAATAACTTAAAAGTGTACTGAATTGAGAGGACTTGCTTTGGGAGATGAAGGGGATCAAGTAATTTCACCTTAGAGGACCGAAACGCATGATGCTCAAAGATGATGACGAGGTGCTTGCCGTTTTAGCTACACGGGGTTGCAAGAAGACTGCATCGGGAAATATGCCTTGTCGTGATTACCATATTAATTATTAAAGGTAAAAACTTTTGATTTTATTGTTTGTCCAATATATTTGTGTTTGTTATAGAAGTCAACAATGTGTCATCTTAACTAGCTTTAGGTGTAATATTATTTAGACACTTAAATACATTGGTTCTTATGCATAATAAGATGTTTGTTTTTAAGTTTTCATTTAGCTTGTATAACTTTCAGATCTTACAAACTTTGCCTCTCAGATCTGATTCATGGGTTGGAGTTCGTGGTTTATTAAGTCTGTAGTGGAATTTTTTATTTTTATGTTTTTGGGTGAAAAATAATGGTCTTATGCTAAATACTAGAAAAGAGACTCCATTTAATCTATTTACTATATAATATATTAAAAAAGTATTATGAGTTTCATAGTTAGGTTAAGATCAAGAATACATTCTGTTTATTTGAATTATATGCAAAAAAAATTTTTGAAGTTCTACTCTTGCCATATTGTCAGATTTCTTGATTGCTTAAACTTTTTGCAGTTGTTGATTTTGATGACTTTACATATGTTTTAAATTTTCTTTTTATAGTCTAAGTGGTGTCTTTTTTTAATGTTAATCAATTTTGGGTATGAAAGTGACTTGTGGTAAATGGGATCATCTTTTGGATTAGGGATGAGCATGGTATCGAACCTATCGGTACTGTGCCGAACCGTTACCGGTCTCAAAAAGCGGGAACCCCAGGTACCGGTACCCGGCGCCAAATGCTCATCCCTACTTTAGGATATATATAAAAATGGCCTTGCCTTATGACTGTAATAACATCGACTGATCAGATCATTGTGTGTTGTTTGCGAACAGTGATCGCCAGATGACATGGAAGTGGCCGGAACATTGACTGTTTGGGTAAGATTTGGTTTTTGGTTACTCATTTATCTTCATTTTAGTTACCCCACGTTAATAATCATATTACATAAAATAACATAATAAGGGAAACTCGTAGAATGTTGTATTTAACACCCCTGAACTTTAACCAGTTTTTTCTCTTATCCTTTTCTTAAGTCGATTTACGCTGCAATACCCCTTCTTTCTGGACCCTTTTAAGCGTAACTGTTGAGATGAAAGCATAACTGTTGAGATGATAATTTCTCAAAGTTTGTTAGCATGTGTACATGGAGATAACAAGAGCAACTTAGGCCATATATAAGAGGTGAGAGCGCACACATTCTTCCATCCATGTAAGTTCTAATGATATTTTTAACTATCGCATTTAAAATTTGGTCGATATATTATTTGCGTATATGCAAACTACAATATCATGTACTTAAATGCTTATTACATAACTTAGGATTACTCACTTTTAAAGTGCTTACTAAACTTTTATTTTCTGCATATATCCAAATTATCACTATTATGAAGAATAGAATACACTAACTATATGCTCTATTGTTGCTACTATTCAGTTGACAAAACCAGGTTTGTGGTCTGATGTAGTGTTGGTCTAGAAGTGTTCTGTCTTGGCACTGGACGAGGGAGGCGAGGCTGCTAAATGGTTCACTGACTTTCAATTATAGATGTAGCTTGGTTTGTAAAGAGTACTTGATGTTCACTTGGTCTCAGTGACGTGTATAGTGTACATATTGAAAGGAAGCCTCGAAATATCATCGAGTATCATTGGGTTTATTTAGGTGAAACTAAATAAGAAATACTCAATTTGTTGCGACTTTTTAATCATCTTTGTTATTTTATACCTAACAAGGCTTATAGAATGCTCCAGTTTAGCATGCCGCACCCGCGACGCAACGCGCGCGGCCTTTAATACTAGTTCATGATAATTTGCATCAGAGGAATTTGTATTCTCAATTTGGCTGATTTGATTGGTCATTAGCATCTGTTTTGGATTGAGGTTGTCTCCGTTCGTTCGCTGCCGTTTATTTTACAGTTTGGATTTTCTAGTTCTTGTAATTTTTGGCTTCGAAGTTTGGTTGGTATTGGAATTCGTATTTGGTTCGTATTGGTTGCTTTCGCTATTAGTTCGGGATTTGGTTTGTTTTGAGTTTCATATTTGGTTGCTCTTATTTGTGCCTCTATTTTGATTGGGGTTTAATTATTTTCATCATGGATAATTCTCATATGTCCACACGTGGCTTTAAAGTTGCTTTCGATCAATGTACACAACAACAACGATGCGTTTCAAATCTAAATGTACGAGTTGGTCCTGCCTCAATGTCTGCTTCAGATCCACAGTTTTTTGAGCAGTTTAGATTGTTTCTAAATTCATGCATGTCTTCGTCTAGTACCTCAGGTATCTCTTCTTCTATTTGGATTTTGGATTCTGGTGCATCTCATCATATGTCACCCCACTTGCCATCATTTATATCTTTGACTTCTGGTTCACTTGCATCTGTTATATTTGCTAGTGCTACATCAATGCCAATAAAGGGTGTTGGATGTGTTGCTACGCCACATATTTCCCTCACTAATATTTATTATATCCCCAATCTTGCTTTAAACCTTGTTTCGGTTAGACAGTTGTGCAAATCTGGTCATTGGGTGCTCTTTTCTGATACCATTTGTTGTGTACTAGACAAAAGTTCTATGAGGTGGTTGGAACTGGTCGTCGAATAGGTGAACTTTATGTCTTGGATGAACTCAAAGAATTTGATGTGGCCGCTACTAGTGTTGACTTGTCTTCCTTTCGGTTGAGTCGGTCATCTCCCGATTTTTATCGTTGGTATTCTCGTTTGGGACATGTGTCAGCATCTCGCTTAAAGTTTTTGGCTTCCACGGGTGCTTTGGGTCATTTGAACATTTGTGACATCTCTGATTGTAGTGGTTGCAAACTTGCCAAGTTCTCAGCTTTAGTGTTTGAGAAAAGTATTTCTCGTTCTGTTGCTCCTTTTGATACTGTTCACTCTGATGTGTGGGATCCATCGCCAGTATCCACTAAGGGGGGGGGGGGGTCTATTATGTATCCTTTATCGATGATTATACTTGTTATACCTGGGTGTATCTTATGAAACGTAGATCTGAGTTCTTGAGTATTTACAAAAAACTTTAGAGCCTATGTAAAGACACAACATTCAGCTGTGATAAAGTGTTTCTGGAGTGACTTAGGGGGTGAATATACTTCTTATGATTTTCCCAATAACTTATGTCTGATGGTACAATACACCAGTCATCTTGTACTGACACCCCTCAGGAGAATGGTGTTGCTGAAAGGAAACATCGTCATCTTATGGAAACTTCTCGATCATTTCTTCTGTCTGCTGATGTTCCGAGTGTTTTTTGGGGAGAAGCACTCTTAATTGCCCAACATGTGATTAATCGGATTCCTACTGCTCATAATTCTAGGTTGTCTCCTTTTGAGAAGGTATATGGTGAACTCCCAGATTATGATGAACTAAGAGTTTTTGGATGTACTTGCTTTGTTCTTCGTCCTCATGTTGAACGAGACAAATTGTCAAATAAGTCAGCCTTATGTGTTTTCTTGGGCTATGCTAGTGGTCCAAAAGGCTATGGCACTGGACAGAAAGGATATCGTTGTTTTGACCCAGTAAGTAAGAAGTTATATGTTTCGAGGCATGTTATCTTCCTCGAGCATATTCCTTTCTATTCGATTCCCTCCAACTCACATAATGTAATAAAGTCAGATCTTCGAAACATTGATCCTTTTGCTTGTGATATTGATGCATCAACATCATCTGATGTTCCAGCTACATTTGTTGAGTCTGGTGGTCAAGTAGAAACTGAAGGGCCCACTCAAGACACCCACACATCGTCAGACACAACTTCAGGTCCAACTATGCTTGAGACAACTCCTTTGTCTGTTAAGACAGCTCCACCTCTGAGGAGGTCCACTCGTGAATGTAAGTCCACTAAGCTACCAGATTTTGCCTACTCTACTTAGCTTCGTTTGCTTCATTTATTGCAAATATACATCATTTATCTAAACCTGCATTGTATAGAGAGGCTGTCTCTGATCCTCTTTGGTAGAATGTTATGGCTGAAGAACTCATTGCTCTTCATCAGACACACACATGGGATTTGGTTCCACTACCACCTGGTAAACATACAATTGGTTGTCGTTGGGTATATAAGATTAAAGCGAATTCTGACAGGTCTGTTGAGCGGATATAAAGCCAGACTTGTAGCAAAAGGATACTCACAAAAATATGGTATGGATTACGAGGAGACATTTGCCCCAATAGAAAAAATGACTACAGTTCGTACTTTTATAGTTGTTGCATCTGTTCGTCAGTGGAAGATTTGTCAAATGGATGTCAAGAATGCCTTTCTGAATGGTGATCTCCATGAGGAGGTATACATGACACCTCCCCCAGGAATTGCGCATCAACCCAATGAAGTCTGTCGTCTTCGGAAAGCTCTATATGGCCTTAAACAGGCCCCTCATGCCTGGTTTGAAAAATTCTCTACAGTGATTACTTCTCTTGGTTTTGTTCCTAGTAATCACGATTCGGCATTGTTTATTTGATGTACGAAAGCAGGACGCATCCTTCTATCTTTATATGTGGATGATATGATTATCACAGGCGATGATTGTGATGGTATTGAGTCCTTGAAGCGTGATTTGGCTTATCGTTTTGCTATGAAGGATTTGGGATTACTACGGTATTTCTTGGGTATTAAGGTGGCTCAGTCTCCGAAAGGATATCTCCTTTCTCAAACAAAGTACATTTCTGATCTGTTTAAGCGGGCAAGACTTTCTGATAATAGAACTGTAGACACCCCTCTTGAAACCAATGCACGATATTCTCCCACCGATGGTGTTCTTTTATCTGATCCGAGCCTATATCGTACTATTGTAGGCAGCTTGGTTTACCTTACAGTTACTCGACCTGATATTGCTCATGTTGTTCATGTGGTTAGTCAGTTTGTTACTGCTCCTACTTCTGTTCACTGGGGAGCTGTTCTTCGTATCTTGAGATATCTTCGTGGGACTCAATTTCAGAGTCTTTTGTTTCCCTCGACATCATCTCTAGAGTTGCATGCCTACAGTGATGCTGACTGGGATAGTGATCCTAACGATCGAAAGTCCACTACTGGTTTCTGTGTTTTCCTTGGTGATTCTTTAATCTCATGAAAAAGTAAGAAGCAAGATGTTGTTTCTAGATCTTCTACTGAGGCTGAGTATCATGCTATGGCTGTGGCTACATGTAAGATTGTTTGGTTGCGATGGGTCCTTGGAGATATGGGGGTCACTATCTCTAAACCTACCCCTTTGCATTGTGATAATCAAAGTGCTATGCAGATCGCAAAGAACTCTGTTTTCATGAGCGAACAAAACATATTGAGATTGATTGTCATTTTACTCGTCATCATCTTCAGCTTGGAACCATCTCGCTTCCCTTCGTTCCATCTGTCACACCCCAACCGATGGCGGAAATATCGGGGCGTGGCACTGAGCGAAACAGATTGTCCAGAAGTTTTCATAACAACTATGATTACCAATTATTTAAAGCATCACGTCCCATACCATGACATAAAAAGTAGCATAGTTATTACAGGCAAAGTCAAGACAAATAGTTCTGTTTCGATAACTCAGAATTTAAATACTGACAATTCGTTTATTTGTTTCTAGACCTTTCCTAGCCTCGATTTCACAGCAAGCCAAGCATTTAAACATCTTAAGCACCTGCCACATACGTTAAAGTAAAAGTCAATACACATAGTGTAAAGGTGAGCATACAAGTTTAATAGATATAATAGAGTTCAAAATCGTTTACGCATAACCAGCACGTACACAGTGTGAAATGAAGCACGTAAGTTATCGACATGATCTTATCAATACCAATGACTGTGGGTTGACTGCGCAAGGCAGTTCGTAATACATATTCACCACTGTGAATCATGTGATTAATTGTCCTTAACAACCCCTGTGTGAACAGGTGCTGAGTCCAAACTATAGTACTATCGTTACTAAGGCAGTTAGACAGCAATCCATGTGTAAACATAACAAACAAGCAATCATTGAGTCACGTATACATGCAGTAGTGGTTAGCGTTAAAAGTATTGCGTAGTGTGTTCGATGTGATTTAGAATAAGTAACGTATGTAACACCCAAAAGTGCATAAAGCAAAAAGGGTTCGAGTATACTCACAACGATGATGAATTGAAGCGAGCGCTAGAGCGGAATTAGCATGATTAGAATGATAGCATAACGATAAGCAGCGCGTAAAACGATGCAAGTGTACCAAGGATCGGATGGCAATCCGATCGGATGGCTAGTCGATCGGGTGGCAATCCGTTCGGATGGTCATCAGATCGGATGGCCATTCGATTGGAGTGTCACCTCGTTTGGTGAGGATGTGTTTGTGTACGATGGTTTGCCTTTTGAAGTTTTCGTTGTAGCATTTTAAAAATAGAGAAATATCTCTACCTTTCAGGTCGGTCGATCGAACGGTCGTTCGATCGGGCAGCAATCCGATTGGCGAGACTTCTCAGTTTGAGAACAAGTTCACAGCAGGACGGTCACTCGATCGGATGGCTATCCGATCGGGTGGCAATCCGTACGTACTGAACATGTTGAAAATTCTTTAAGTATCCAAGTCCCAAACGTCACACGATCGGACAGTCACTCGATCGGATGGCAATCCGATCGGGTGGTAATCCGTTTCAACGTTTAGATACTTGAATAGTTTGAAAATAGCTTAAGTGTGGGACCCAGGTGTAAGCCGATCGGGTGGCTGTCCGATCGGACGACAATCCGTCCCATTCGACCTGATCGTCTTTACACTTGGTGTTTTTGGATAGTTTGTAGTTTTGATTTGTGACGAGTTGGTACGTGCTAAACAATAGAACCTCGTCAAGACCCAAGTGACCCGATCGGACATGAATCACCCTAGTCCGGTCAGTCAATAGTTCGAGCCGGTGGTTCATGCTTAACTCGAAATCCGTAGTCTCTTGGATAGAATTCAGATCTGGAACTAACACACCACCAAGAATGAGTAGGAGATCAGTACAAGCTCCGAACCTATCGGTTTTGAGGACATTGAGTGTAAAAGAGTTGAAAGAAAGCTTAAAAACCATCTTTCAATCCTTTTCACCATGAATATGTTTAGATCTATGCAAGATCTTTGTTTATTTATGTGGAAATCGTTCAGATCCAAGTGGTTCTTGGTGGATTGAAGGCAAAACATGAATTTCATAAGAACTCCATGATGACATCATCCTAGAACACCTCAAATCTAGAGATTTCACGGTTAAAAGTTAAGATTCAAAAGATAGAAAGGTGTAGGAGTGCGTGTAGATCAAGAAAGTACAAGATTTAGGTTGAAAACTTACAAGAATCGCGAGAAATCGGAAGAAAAGTGGGCTGGAGCGAGTTGAGCAGAGAGAGAGCTGTCACATCAAGTGATGTGACATATGAGGGGTATTTATAGGGTTTCCATAAAAGGAAAGGGGGAAAGTGGCTGGTCGATCGGGTGGTAGCCCGATCGGGTGACAGCCCGATCGGGTGGCAGCTCGATCGGGAGGCAGCCCGATCGGGTGTCAGCTCGATCGGGAGGCAGCTCGATCGGGTGGCAGCCCGATCGGATGGCCACTCGGTCGGTTGGCCACTCGATCCACGAGTCCGGCGCGATGAGTTTTGCCGTTTCAATTCGATTGTAGAGCTTTGCGATGTGATTCGAGCGAGCGATACGATAGAATTACCCATTAAATTAGTTTTAATCACAACTACTATATCTAACATACACTCACTATCATTTACTTGCGTTTAGCGTTTTCAATTCGATTGCGATGCGATAGATTTACGATTGCGATTAACACCTCAACATAAACATAACATGCACAAGTAACACATAAATAGCACACACACGTAAAACCATAACCAGAACACATAATTCGAGTTGTGAATGCGATAGCGATAGGCGTTAAGTCGATTAAACATGCGATTAATATGCGATTAATATGCGATTAAGCCTTGATTATTAACAAGTACTCCACCTAATACAACTAACGCGATAACATAAATAGACTATCTACGAGTCAAAGAAGTCAAAATAGGAATTGAGCAAGGAGTGACAGATCGCAATTAGTAATCTTGTCTTCCTTTGACTTCAATCTTGACTTTGACTTTGACTTTCGAAACACGGGGTGTTACACCATCAGCTTTGCAGATTGCAGATGTTTTTACCAAGGCTCAGTCAGCGTCTCGATTTCGGTTCTTATGTGACAAACTCTCAATGTTTATTGCAGTTGCATTGAGAGTTTGAGGGGGGATGTTAGCATAATAGAGATATTAGCGTGGGCTTGGCCCATTAGCTAATTAGCCATACTATATAATTTGTATTCTCTTTTTATTTGTTTCTAATGTTTTCTAATGTAAGCAAACCATAGCCGTTTCTCTGTACATGTTTATTCATTAACAAGGTTGTCAGTTCGATTCCCGAGGACAACCGGATTTTCATCCCACCGTGTGTTATGCTAGAGAGTTATGCTCTTGTGGTGGCACAATGACTGTCAAGTGGCTGTCAGCGGTATAGTTTCCTGGGGGAACGCCCCAAAAAGTCAACTTTAAAGCTAACGTGGGCTCGGTTAAGACAACATAGTTTGGCCAAAGTGAGACAAAACGGGGCTCTCCGATTTGGAGAGTGTGGTACCCTTATACATGAAGTTCACAGCTCAAAAAAAATATAAGACCATTCACAATCAAATCTCTTACTCCATCTCTATAAGGCTACACGGTATGGAGGAACGGCCTCCACCGTCTTGGACCGGCGCCGGGCCACCACACTGCCCCCTCCCGGCTTCGTCCTCCCCATCCTCTGCCAGACGTCTGTGACGGTCCACAAAAGGACAAAAACTCTGCCTCCCCCTCTCACACACTCCTATACATACAATATATACATACACATATTAGGTCCATCATCCCATTTCCACACCTCCATCCTCTTTGCCTCATCCTCATGCCCATCCTACGTGTCGCTTTCGTGGCGGACCATCCTCCAAGGGAGGACCATCACCATACCGTATAGCCTAATTACACTAAAAACACTACATTTTCTCTCCCCTTTTCAATTAAATGATACTTTTTTTATACTTTTACCATTACCTTTTTTCTCTCCTCTACTCACAACCACTTTCAAAAAATATTAAAAAATTATGGCGGTGAACAATATCTCCTTCAAATTTACCGATGAATAGTAACTTTTTATGTCTTTTCTCTCTCCTCCACTCACAACAATTTATAACCACTCTCACATATATAGAGGTTACACTCACATACATATAGAGGATCCATTGTGAATGCTCTAAATGACGTTTTGTGTAATTTACTCTAATTAGTTATTTCACATGACTTATGTGCTTCTTATGCATGATTTACCATTTATCCATTTGAGGTTTATTGATTCTAACAGTTTAAAGCTGAAGAAACCAAACCACTGGATTTTAAAAGTTTCTAAATCCACAGAAAAGGACTGACTTTACATTATGATTATGCTATTCACCCTAAATTATTTTAAAGCAAATTACTCTGTAAGGATACTCTTAAAGGTATTATGATTCACTTCATTTTGTCTTTATATGAAGATGTTAAAAAAAGGTTAAGTAGAAGCTTCAGTTGGATAACAAAAAAGGCCCCACAATTTTTACATTGTTTTGGGTCCTCAAAACTGACCGGGCCGTCCCTAAGTGTATATAAAAAAAATTAATGTGTATTTGAAAAATAACTAAATAAACTTGAGCTCTCTTAAGTTAAAGTGGTCGAGCTCGAGTTTAGTTCAGCTCAAACTCGATTTGTTCAAACCCCTAAGAATAATGTAGCATGATTCAATGATTGTATCTTAACATGTTTTTAGAATGAAGGGTAAATTACTTTTTGAGTCCATGTGTTTTATGGGTTTTAACCACTTGAGTACAAAAGCAAAAAGTTTAACGACCTGAGTCCCTATAAGCATTTTCTTTAACCATTTGAGTCCAAATTTCTAACACTGTTAGAATTTTTTGGTTAAGTATTGTTAAATGACCAAAATACCCTTATATTTAAAATAAAACTCAATAAGATCACCGACCCTATAAAATCTCAAAACCCTAAAAACCCATTTCTCCTTTCCCTAAGACCCTAGCCACCACCATTCCGGCAACTCCTTCCGCCAAACATTCACCATGTCCGACGTTGAGCTCCACCGTTCCGATAAGAAGAAAAAGAAGAGCAAGCTCAAAGACACCACCGACCCCCCCCCCCCCCGCGGCCACCGAAGAAAAAGAAGTGCGGTGGTAGCGGTGATTATGGAGGTGTGTGTTGATAGAGAGAGAGGGATGAGAGAGAGAGAGAGTTGAAAGAGAAATTGCAGATTCATTTGGTGAATAAATACATATAAATATAAAAAGGTGAAACAATATCTTGTGCATAAAGAGTTGTACTCTATGTGTAATTGACTAAAATGCCCTTGTAGTTGACAGACATGGTGGATGGTGTTAGAAATTTGGACTCAAATGGTTAAAGAAAATGCTTATAGGGACTCAGATCGTTAAACTTTTTGCTCTTGAACTCAAGTGGTTAAAACCCATAAAACACGAAGACTCAAAAAGTAATTTACCCTAGAATGAATCTCCAACATACAAAATGCTACTTTCAATAAATAATTGTCATTAGACGTTGATGTTTCTTCCTTGTTAAACCATTAAGATTTAAGATGAATATGACACATAATCGAGACCACATAGGAAAAACAACTAAATATGCATTTAGTATCATGCTAAGAATACTACTAGGCAAATTTGACTTTACCTACGTCTATCTCCATGCTTGTGGCATCGATCATTGGTTATAATTGAGTTGAATTGTAGTACCCTAACGTCTCTTTCTGCCATCCATGGATAATGGAGCGTCTTGTTAAACCACTAATAAGTTGAATCGACAGGCTTTTCCACGAAGTGTAGTGTTTCGTTTACTTGAAGATCCTCGAGGGGTACATGTAAATCATCATCAGCCAGGCACTTTCTGAGGTTCGAAACATGGAAAGTCGGGTGGACGTTGTAAAGTTCTTCCGGTAGTTCGAGTCTGTAAGCCACATTTCCGATCCTTTCCAGAATCTTAAAGGGTCCCACATATCGAGGCGCGAGCTTTCCTCTCTTGCCGAATCTGACCACACCCTTCCAAGGTGATACCTTTAGGAGTACATGGTCGCCAACGTCAAATTTGAGGGCTTGCGTCGTCTATCGACGTAACTTTTCTGACGACTCCGAGCTTTCAATAGATTGTCTCGAATTTGGAGGATTTTTTCAGTCGTTTCTTGCAGTAGCTCAGGCCCGGTTAATTGCGAGTGCCCGATCTCGTGTCATACAATAGGCTATCGACATCTTCTTCCATACAATGCCTCAAATGGTGCCATTTGAATGCTGGAACGATAACTGTTATTGTACGAGAATTTGACCAAAGGTAAGTACGTTTCCCAATTACCACTGTAATCTATGACACACGAACGAAGCATGTCTTCAAGGGTATGGATCGTTCTTTCAGTCTGACCGTCGGTTTGAGGGTGGAAAGCGGTACTTAGATTAAGCACAGTACCAAGAGCAGCTTGAAATTTTTCCCAACAACGCGAGGTAAACCGAGCATCGCGGTCAGAAATGATGTTGCGAGGCATCCCATGTCGACAAATGATCTCTTTGGTGTAGATTCGGGCTAATTTTTCTACCTTGTAGTGTTCTCGTGTTGGCAGGAAGTGAGCTAATTTGGTCAAACGGTCAACGACAACCCAGATGCTGTCGTGACCTGATGGCGTATGTAGAAGCTTCGTTACGAAATCCATAACTATACTCTCCCACTTCCACACAGGGATCTCGGGTTGAACGAGTAAGCCAGGGGGTCTTTGATGCTCAGCCTTGACCTTCAAGCAGGTTAGGCAATTCGAACCATAGAGGGCGATATCCCTCTTCATGCCCGGCCACCAGTACTTGTAGCGCAGGTCCTGGTACATCTTGTCGGCACCAGGATGAATAGAATATCGGGATTTCTGGGCTTCGTCCATTAGAATCTGTCGCAAATTGGTTCGCTTAGGAATCCAAATTCGGTCCAGATAATGGAATATCCCTTTCGACTTATTTTCTAGCTGGGCTCCATCGTTGAGAATCTTTTCCTTCTTCAAAGTTCGCTCGGTAAAACAGGCATGCTGGGCTTCGCGGATGAGGGTTTCAAGATCATATTGGGCTTGGATATTACGAGCGCTGTGCAAATAACTCCGTTTGCTGAGAGCGTCGGCAACGACATTTGCTTTGCCCCAGATGATAACGAATCTCATAGTCATAATCTTGAGAAGTTCTACCCACCGACGTTGACACATATTTAGCTCCTTCTTGTCAAAGATATGTTGTAGGCTCCTATGATCGGTGAAGATCGTACACTTGGTACCACAAAGTTAGTGTCGCCAAATCTTTAACGCAAAAACAACTACGCCTAGCTCGAGATCGTGGGTTGTATAGTTCTTCTCGTGGATTTTGAGCTGACGAGATGCGTAAGCAATAACTTTGTCTCGTTGCATGAGAACACAACCAAGACCAAGGTTCGAGGTATCACAATAGACAATAAAGTCATCGTTTTCGTCGGGTAAAATGAGAACAGGAGCATTGCAAAGCATGTACTTGAGGGTTTGAAAGGCAGTCTCTTGTCCAGTTCCCTAAACAAAAGGCTTGTCTTTGTGCGTAAGGGCAGTAAGCGGCACAACGATTTTAGAGAAGCCTTCGATGAATCGGCGATAATAGCTTGCCAGTCCGAGAAAAGAGCGGACTTCAGACGGGTTATTAGGCGTAACCCAACTTTTAACAGCTTCAATCTTTGCGGGATCGACATGAATACCTTGACTATTGACAATGTGACCGAGGAATTGAACCTCCTCCAGCCAGAATTCACACTTGGAGAACTTGGCATAGAGTCGATTTCCCTGGAGTAGCTCGAGAACCAAACATAGATGCTGCGCGTGTTCGGTTTTCGACTTGGAATAGATCAGGACATCATCGATGAACACGATGACGAAGCGGTCGAGATAAGGTTTACACACGCGATTCATCAGATCCATAAAAATCGCGGGTGCGTTGGTTAAACCAAAAGGTATAACAACGAACTCGTAGTGGCCGTATCGAGTGCGAAAAGAAGTTTTGGGTATATCCTCTTCTTGTATGCGTAGCTGGTGGTAGCTTGAGCGTAGATCAATCTTGGAGAAACACGTAGCACCTTGTAACTGGTCAAACAAATCATCGATGCGAGGCAGAGGGTAACGATTCTTGATTGTCAGCTTATTCAATTCCTGATAGTCGATGCACATCCGGAACGACCCATCCTTCTTTTTGACGAAAAGGACTGGTGCACCCCAAGGAGAGGTGCTTGGGTGAATGAAACCTTTATCAAGCAGTTCCTGGAGCTGACTCAAGAGTTCGCGCATTTCGGACGGAGCGAGTCAATAAGGAGCTCTTGCAACAGGGTTTGCTCCAGGAATGAGGTTGATGCGAAAGTCGATGTCACGACTTGGAGGTAGACCTGGGAGATCTTCAGGAAAAACGTTAGGGAATTCACAAACAACAGGAACGTATTTCACTTCAGTCTTTCCTTTCTTTTCCTTCTCCGCTACTACAATGTTAACCGGGAAAGCTCTGTATTCCTTGCGGAGATACTGCTAGCCTGGACACATGACATGAGCTTGAGATCCTTCGAGAGAGTTTCACCATACACAAACAATTGATCACCATTAGCGAGCGAGAATCGAATCATGTTGTCGAAGCAAACAACTTCAGCATGGTTTTCACGAAGAAAGTCCATGCCTATGATGACGTCAAAACTTCCGAGCTGCATCGGAATAAGGTCGATAGGGAAGATGTGATTGTTGAGTTCTATAGTACAATCACGAAGAACTGAGTTGACGGCGACGGTTCTTCCAGTTGCAACTTCAACATCGAACGTCGAGGGGAGATGGGCGTGCTTACGATTAAGAAGCTTTTCGAACTCAAACGATACAAAGTAGTTATCGGCTCCAGTATCAAACAAACACGAAGCATAAACACCATTCACAAGGAACGTACCATTGACCACGTTGTTGTCAGCCTGAGCCTGGCGCACATTAATGTTGAAGGTTCAAGCACGAGCGACTTGTTGCTGTTGTTGCTGAGGCTGCTGGGGCTGCTGCTGTTATTGCTCTTGCTTCACAACCCGATTGGCGCACATGTTTGCGAAGTGGTTGGGATCACCATACGCAAAGCAGACTCTAGCATTGACCGCGGGCGCAGGAGCTGCTTGTTGCCCTTGAGGAGCAAGAAGTAGAGCTTGATGAGCAGTAGCTGGAGCTGGTGCTTGTCGAGGACATGTACGGCAGTTGGCGGTGAAATGGCCGTACATGTTGCAGTGCACGCAAAATCTGCAGGCGATTCCTACTGGATGATGTTAGGTACATGTCAGGCAAGTAGGGTGAGGGCCAGTGTGTTACACCCTAACACATATTTGACAAAAGTCGCAGCGGAAATTCGTGCCATAAAATTTCTTTCTTTATAAATACCTCAACTTATTTAAACTTTAACTTTATCATAACTCTTATTATAAATCTGTCATCCTCTTATTTACTAATTAAAGACATAGCTTATGTTTTCTACATTTTACATTCAACGTCCCCGTACAATCTCTCTAGTGACTCGGTCTTCGATCCTTAATCTTCGTGATAAACGCTCATTATCCGTACAACCTGCATTACCACATACATTCAACACATTAGTATACAAGACTTAAACCAGAATACAATACATGTACGCTTTCCATTCAGCTTCTCTCTCATTTTTAAGCATATCATTCGCGTATTCATTCTCTTGTGAGCCTTCAATAATATACCTGCGTAACACTTCGTTTTACAGGCACACGATTAGTACCATTAACACTTAACGTATCCAGAATCATACTTGTATATACTCGTGCATACATCCATACCTCAACACATGCATGCATACACTCATACGTGTCTTCATATGTACATATATACACACCTGCATACGTACATACATCCCTATGCCTTCACATATATACATACTATCATACGCATCTTCATATATACATAAGTACGCTTCGTAAGTATCTACATTCATACATCTCTACATACATGCATACATTCATATATATCTTCATATAAATACGTACATATCTTTCCTACAACTTACGTGCGTGCATACACTCATACATGCTTTATACAATCCTGCATACATACTTACATACATACGTACATACATACACATTTGCATAGGTGCATACCTTTCCTACATCTTTACGTACATACATGCCATTATACGTATTTTCATATATACATAAATACGCATCTACATACACGTAACACATCTTGCATACCTCTCACATACTCATACGATATTTACATGGGACTTAAACTTTGATTTACAGCCCATAAATATCTAAGGATTGATGCGTGGTTAAAAACTGGTGCTCGTAATTATATAACTTTATGATTTCATATGAGTCTTAGATCTTGAACGACCTACTTTTAATTAGGTATTGCGTTTATGCAGGTTTGACAAAGTTAAGGAGCCTTTCGGGAGCTTTACATGCTACCGGGTCGAAAACCGGAGCACCAGAACACGTTACGGGTCAACCGGAGACACCAGACGCGAAAAATAAAAGCTTACAAACAAGTGCCCGTCGCCGACGGGCTCCAAGCCGTCGGCGACGGGTTGTAGATATGCCCGTCGGGCCATTTAACCCGTCGGCAGTGTGTTAACCCGTCAGCAAAAAAAAAGTGGTTTTCCCTTGCCCGTCGGCGACGGCCTCCTTGCCCGTCGGCGACGGGCTCTCTAAAGTGCATTTTTCTGCAGCTCCGTTTCGACGTCCGAACGCACTAAAACGCGCGTAACTTTCGAACCGTTTACCCGTTTAACCTCCCGTTTCTTCCTACATGCTTGTAAATTCACATTCTATCATATAAACTTAAAATCCCACATACGGATTAAGGAAATTCTTAACTTGCATGCATTCGGCTTATTGCCATTCTCTAATTATTTGACCCGTTATGGGTATTTGCGCATTAAATGGTCTATGACATACAAAACCATACTCTTCGCTTCCACACATGACTATAACATTATTCTAATTGATTAGCTTATTTCCAAATGGGCATTTAAGGTCGTTCGCCCGATATACCTATCAAGGGCGTTTTTGTCAACATTGCTCAATCCTTTACAACCAAGGACCTCATTGCATATTTAACCAATCCTACCACTTAACTTCAATTCTAACGCATATACCTTACTCGGATCAAAGCTAAGATCCGTTTAATACTTCATCGATTTCATTCAACTCATTCCTATTTGACCTCAATTAACACATTTAGTTAAAATACATATAACTTTACATAAACAACTAAGAAGTGATTACGGAATCACTTACCTCATGAATCCGTGTCCACATCCGTTTCCACGCCTCTTCTTGACCCGTTAGCCTTTCGCGCTTGAGTCCGTCTCCACATGATTCCTATACTTTCATGTCATAGAAATCACGCTATCATTAGCATACTCATTTGTACATGATAACAATCGTATCAATCCCATATTTCACACTTAACTTTCATCAATCATTTCTAACAAACATAACTCATATAATCATGTCCGCATACGTTTAACTCATGTAACTCATCATGTCATTACATTTAACACGGATTGCTATTACATGTACCATACGACTTCTCATCAACCTATATTTATGACAACGAGTCAACTCATGTTGCTTATACTTAGTTGACTTTCAAAAGTCAACTATTAGCCATACATATCTATCGACTTATCAACATATTCCCGTAACATCATAATCGACTATACGGACGACATTATATACATTTTATCATACACTTGATGTACGTACTACCTTTTAAGCACAACGTACAACTTATTCATACAAAATCTCCTAAATTCATACATAGTTCATCAAATGCTTCTACAATCCAACATGGGTATTTGAATTAAACATCAAACATGTTATCATCACATTTCATTTACTTCATCTACAACACTTCATCATTTCTTATCCCATTTCTTTAAACATTCACACACATGTATGATTCCAAGCATTATTAACATAAGTGAATCATCATATTACATTACATCATCTAAAACCCACTTCATAACTACTTGTTAATCACCTACAAGTGATTTAATCTAAAATTCTTCATAATTCATCATACTTTTGATATATGTACTACCTTGTAAGCATAGTGTACAACTAGTTCATGCATATCATTCTAATCTCATACAAAATTCATCCATTTCTTCCTCCTAATCAACAAGATTCATACATGCATAACATCAAACATACTAGTATCACATTTCTTTCAATCCTTCTAACAAGAATACATCATACAACTCAAAATACATCAATATTAAGCAAGAACTTAAACATAGATGATTTACTCATGTCATCTTCTTCACCATAACAAATGGGTTTCACCCTTAAACATCAAATTACCCCAATTCATGCATAATCCATGTTCCAAATGATGAATCTAACACATACTCATGCTCAATTTCATACAAATTCGTGATTTACAACATAACCCATTTCATGCATCATCACCAATCTAGAATCTAAGACATACCTTACGATCCCCTTGTGAAGGTGATCGTTAATCCGTGTTTGGTTATGAATTTAAGCATCATTTAGCCTTCCAATTGGATGATCTTTCATGTTTAGGGTTTGAGACTCCATGGGAGTCTCCTGGTCGATCTTGCACACACACGAAGGTGTGTTTGTGTGTGTATTATTTTCTTTTAATAACTCATCTTTCATCCTATACCATCTAGCCCCTCATGTTTACCATTTAACATAATTGGCACACTTTCATTCTTTACTTGTTTCTACTATACTTTTAACTAGGATAATTAACCTAGTTATTTATTTCTCAATGTACCATATTAAAACATGTAACGAATATAGACATTCGGGTTTTGGGGTGTTACACAGTGTAAGCACGTTTTGCAGGCGGTGCTTGAGTAACTGGTGTTGCAGCTGATCGGTGCTGATGTTGATGCTCAGCTGGTACAGCTTGAAGCGGGCAGCGGTGGTTACAGGATGTTAGGACCGGATTCGACTTCTAACGATTGCGAACCGACTCGTGAACGTGCGGAATCCGTGCACGAGTGACTTCTAACGATTGCGAACCGACTCGTGAACGTGCGGAATCCGTGCACGAGTGAGACCGAAACACACGAGAACGTAATTTTAACAGTGATTCTATTCCAGATCTGAAAGATACAAGCACCTGAATCACGAACACGAGCTTTCTCTCTCTAGAACCTCTCTCTAGAACTCTAGCTCTCCAAAGCTCCAAAATGTGTAAAAGTGTCAAAAGTCCCTAATGTTTTCCCTAACTCCTCTATTTATAGGCCAAGGGTATAAGGAGAGTTCCCCTTATTTACAATATTGACACCTTGCCTTTTACTAACTAGAAACAACATAAAGCCTAACATTTAACAGTTTTTGCTACGGTTTGAGATTACGGAGGCGATAGACATAAATGCACTAACAGACTCCCCCTTGGATATTGCCGCAGTCAATCTCAAACATTTTATCAGACTCGTAGCTTTTGGTCTTTTTCTCTCTCATTGAGTCGTCTTGAAGCTTTAACACATTTTCAGCAACAAAGACTCCCTCAAGTTCTAACAGAATCCCGGTGGATCTGTTTTCTGCTTCAGCTCCTTCCTTTCTGTAGACTTTTCAGGCTCCCCCTTTCGTCAAGCTTCCGTGCTTTGGGATCGACACCTGGCTTTTCGGTTACAAGCTTTTCTGGGAAAAGTATCCTGGCTCCTATGCACGCTTCCCTTTGCGTTGAGCTCGTCTTCAGACTCCCCCTTAGACTCGGCTATCGGGATCGTAGTCTGGAATCTGCAATTCTCAAACATTTATAAGTAACAATATTTTCAGTTGTCCAGGTATCGTAACCTGGCTCTATTAAACTTTCTAAATCAAGATCCTGGGACTAAGATATAATAATATGAAATATATCCAGGATTACTTGATTCTCTCCCCCTATCAACATGCTTCAAAGATTTGGCAGTTTCAACGAACCGGATCGGAAACTGGCTCTTTTACAGATTTTAACAATATAAGCATCCAAATCCCTTACAGTTAATCATCCAAGTTCAAACTAATGACCTTGGAGATATCACAAACTGTTTTTGATTTTTTTATTTTTCAAAACATCAAGTTTCAAATTAATGAACTTGTTTTATTTTCAGAAACACAATCAGCATACTTAGATTTTGAAACTCAGTTCTCAGACATCGGTTGTCGAAAATAAAGCAGAATCAAAAATCTTTTTGTATTTTTCTGAAAAATAAAGCAGTAAAGAAATATGTACAAACATATTTACACACAATATTTTTGTTTGAGTTCTCGTTAGAGGATCATATCAGTTTTTGACAAGTCACAAGTACCGTTGAGCTTAGTTACACATTAAGAATTAAACAATTCACTTAGATTGTCGATATACTGATCCACTTAAATTTTCATACAAAGTTCAACTGATTCAGGATACGAAATTAGATGTTTTAAGAACTTAAACCTATTCATGTGTCCCACCTCTTGAATATACTCCCGTATCCAGATCCCAATATTAAGTCTTACAGGTGAGTATACCTAGATGATATCTGTAAGGGGAATAAATTATAGTACGAAACCGTGAGAGCTCAGGTCAGAACTTCCGTTCAGCAGAGAGATGACGGCTCGACTTTTGGTGTGTCCCCTTTAGAGGATCTTTTGTTACAACAGCCATGAATAGCATTTTTCAATGTTTCATCATTTTTTAGCTGAGGGCTGCGCTATATTTCAAGCAATGCAGAAAGTATTCTCCGGGGACTAGGCCATTGCTTCCGCAAAATCAGAAGTCCCGGGATAATACCCCAGATATCACTAAGCATAAAGACCTAATATCTCAGAAAGAGGGACCTTTCAAACGAGATTTCAGGGGTTACCTATATATCCAAGTAGTGTTCCCCACGAAATAAGCAAGTTTGAATTTAGGTTTATATCCCGAAAAAGTTTACTAAATGTATAAAAACCTATCGGCATATCATCAGTGAGACTGTTTAATGCTTTATAAACATTACATTTCTTTAGCATACTGTAACTGTCTACTGATGTACTATCATTTCCTCTTTTTACACAAAACTCAATTTTTGAATTTTATCATGTTTTTGGCTTTTTCAAATTTTCTAATGTTTTTGGATTTTCTGAAAATATTACTCCCCCTAAAATTCAAAACCATTTAAAGAAAATTTGACAAACCGATGTAGATAGCTTTGTCTCGCCATCCATTTTCTGCTTCACATGCACTGATTTGCTGAAAAACTAATATAAAGTACCCCCATGATTTACAACCCATTGATTTTCAACAGTTTGAAAACCGTTTTTTTTCAATCTTGTGAAAGTAATCATGTTTGTTCAGCCGTGAGGGTTTCGGCGTATTCAATCAACATATTTTTGTATTTTTGAATATTTTTGACAAAAACAAAACATATTTTTGGTTTTTCAAATTTTTTTTTAATTTTTAGGGTTTTTGAAATATTGTTTATTTATTTACAGAACACAAACAAACTCCCTGTTTAACCATCGCAGGGATCAGCAGCCTCATCTTCTCGTGCCAGGCTGCTCCGATTTCCATTCTCACAGTCTTCAGTTTTCTTGAGCACCTGCACATTTACACTTACTCAATCACTTAAACAATTTAGCCCAGGCCTGCTTGACCTTAGGCATTTCAACACAATAATTTTCATTCAATGCCGGAAAGTCTTTATCGTTTTTCACAAAGACCTTATCAACTTTGACTTCAACTTTTTCATTGTTTACAAAAGTCATCGGTTTCTTAATACTCCATGTCTGGCCTTTTGGAGTACTTCTTTTGTAAAAATGAGACTCTTTTTGAACATTTTGTTTTTGAACAACTTTTGGTTTCCAAAATTCTTGGGGTTTTGTCATATCAACTGATTTTTGCCAACTTTGTGTTGTTCTAAATCTGGGTGTGTGAGAATTCCAGGTCTGTCTCGAATCAAACCTGTTTGAGTTTGATTTCCAGTTTTGATTCGAAACAAACTTGTTTGTGTTATACCTCCAAGTTTGTTTTGAGTCAAATCTGGTTGACCTTTGTCTCACAGTCTCAGATTTTTGTTTCTCCGCATCAATCTTCTTTTTGTCAACATCCACAGGTTTTAGATTAGGACACTTGCGTGCAAGATGTCCCTTTTGATCACATTTGAAACATGTTCTCATGGACACATCTTTGACCTGTGGTTGTTGCTTTTTCTTTTTAGCAAAGAACTCATCATTAGACTGTCTCATTTTGAGCTCTTTTTCTTTTGCTAAACTGTCTCCTTGAACAAAACTCATTTTTGTCTGAAAATTTGTCGTTTCATTTCTTTTCCAACTTTGTTTTTTCTTATAACCCAACCCAGCCTTCATGTTTTTCTTTTTGTAACCAGGTTTGTTATAAAAAGTTTTGTGACCTTTTCCAGCAAACTTTGGAATCTCAGACTTTTCAATCTCAACCATTTTGAAAACTTTATCAACCTTTTCTGATATCACATTCTGAATCGGGAAAACAACATCTAAGAATAATTTGTCCGATCCAATCATGGTATAAACCAATCCTTTTGAATCTTCATTCAAATTTTTCTCGGATTTTGTGTTTTTTAGATAATTATCATGAAGATTTCCTTCATCTTCATCCTGTGATTCAGATTTACCTATATCAACCGACTCTTCTTTCAACACACTTTCAACGACTTTACCTACCACCTCTGAATCACTAGAATCATCAGATTTGGAATAGGTTACGTCAATGTTATCTGGCAATTGATCTACCATGTTGAAAGCTTTTTCGACCTTTTCATCATCATAAAACACAAACTTTTTCGGTGGTGGAACTTTATGAAACTCTGAGCCAATGCCTTTCTTGTTTTGCTCAGACTCACCATCCTCCGGTTTTATGTTGAAAATACGTTCAAGCACATATGACGACGCGTGATAACTTTTTAACTTGTTATTATCCTGTTCTAAATCAGCAATCTGACGCTTTAGCTTAGCAACATCCTCAATGTAAGAATTAACAACTTGTTGCTTTATTTCATACATTCGTTTATATTCATTAGTTGTTTCAGAACAGTATTTCAACCTTGATTGAACAAGTTTCATTTCACTTTTCACTTTTTCATATGATTCTTTTGTAATGTGATAAGCCAATTTTATCGAATCATATTCCTTTTTCATTTCCTGAAAAGCATTCTCTTTTTGATCACATTCTTCTGTCATTTTTGAAATCTTTTCTTTCAAAACTTCATTTTCTCTTTCTAGATTTTTACATTTTTGAGAAAGTTTTTCATCATTTTCTTTTAAAAACTTTTCATTTTCAAACAATTCTTTGTATTTTCCTTTAAAAACTTCTTCGATTTTAGTAAACTCAAGATCTCTTGTTCTGAACTTTTTGTCTTTTTCAGTACAAGCACTGCATGATTCCATGCATTTCTTGCACTGTTCATCAATTTTGATTACAGTTTCAGAATCAGAATTTACCTCAGTGATTGGCACTTCGGTGTTTGCTTTAGTTTCTTTCTGATCAGCTTCTTTCTGCTGCTTCTCATCAACAGCTTCAACATTTGTTGAACTTTCAATCTTCACTTCTTCTTCTGCTTTCTTCACATCTTCTCTAACCTGCTGTTCTTCAGTAACAGCTTCTTCTTCAACTTCCACATTCACCACCACTTCTTCTTTCACTTCTTCAACAATCTTCACGTCTTCTTCTTTAACTGCTTCTGCTTTAACCTCTTCAGCAGCTTTCTTCAGATTGTTTACCATCTCTTCAACATTTTTCTTCATTCTTTCTTCATTCCTCTTCCTCAGTTTTATCGTCATAGCATCCCTGATGATTTTATCCAGCCTTTTCACATATGTCTTGTCTTTTGCAACATTGGAATAATATTCGCCGGATCGAGGAATTACTAGAAGAACATCATCGTGAACTATGTCTCTTCTGGGAACAACTGGTTCACCTTGTTTGTTAACATAACATTCTTGTTTCTTATCCCATCTTTTGTTTGCAACAACATTCTCATATTCTTCTTGCATTTTCTCCATTCTGCACCCTACAATGAATCTTTCTCTTGGAGTTTTTTCTTTCAAGATCTCTTCTCGAGTTTTCTCTTTGACCTCAGCAACAACATTTTCTTCTTTGTTTTCTTCACAAATTTTAGCAACAAGAACATGATGCTGGGCTTTTGAAGATTTTCTGCCATGAGCTGTTACAGGACGATCTTCATCTGGTAGAATTGTGCTCCAGTCAAAACCTTCATCATCGTGGATTACAGCACAAGCTCTGGACTTCTCTCTGGGTTTATCTTCGATCATCTTTGGCTCTTCTCTGCTACGGTGGTAAATTGCCTTTCGGTAATAATCATCATTGAACGGATGTTCATTTCCACCAACCGCAGAGTTAGTGCACTCCCTCTTGAAATGACCTTTCTGCTTACACTTGAAACAGGTCACTTTGGATTTATCAAATCCAAGCTTTGTAGATGCACCACCGAGAGATTGCTTCCCAGTAATCTCCATGTATCTTTGAGCTCTGCGGATACAGCTTGCCAAACACCAACGAATGTCAATGAGTTCCATCTCTTCCGGATCAATCTGGTCATAGTCTTCCTTGGTTAACTCAGAGTTACCAATCTTGCCTGCAACTAGACCTTCATATGATTCTAAAACAGATGCAAGGAAACTCATTTGCTGCTTAGCTGCATTGATGCTCATAGCTGGAGAATTCTTCAATTTGAGAGCAATGTTGCACAAAATCTCCTCAGTTTCATCAGAACTTGATTTTGAAGATGAATGATATCCAGAATGATAACTTGAAGAAGTTGTTTGTGGTTCTTTCATCTTCTCACCACTAAATGCTGTCTTTGGTGAATTGCCAACTATCTCCGAAGGTACACTGCCTTTGTAGTATAGACCAACATTCTGATGATGAGATGAACCACTCATCTTGTTTTGCTTTTGTAGCTCCAGATCATGACTCTCAATCTTTTCTAATAATGCATCAAGAGTAATTTTATCAAATTTTTCATCATTTTTCAAGATAAAAACAAACGTTTGCCACTGATCAGCTCGTGGTAACGCTTCGATTACTTTATCAACAATTTCTTCTCTCGTTTTCAAAATTTTAAACCTTTCAAGTTCAATTTTTAAATGGCAAAATCTCTCAATCATTTGCCTCACATTCTCTCCTTTTAAAATGTCAAACAAATCAAATTCTTTTTTCAATAAAGCTATTTTGTTTTTCTGGATTTGTGTACCCCCCTTAGCTTTAACCTTCAAAGCTTTCCATACAGATTTAGATGACCCCTTATGAACTAATAATGAAAAGATGTCATCACGAACTGATTGCTGAATCAAAGCAATCATCTTTTGTTCATAAGAAAATTTCTTTCGATCATCCTCTGAATAATCTTTGATCAGAATTTCTTCTCCTTTGTCATTTGTTGGGTTCTCATAGCCAAACTTTAAACAAAACCAACTCTCATGTGCATATGCCTTTGTCCAATTAATAAACCTCTCCTTCCACCAAACATAATCCTCAATGTTATTCAGCTTCAGAGGTTTTGAATATGTTCCATAAAAGTTGTCATTGTTAATGTTGTCTTTGATGGTTTTCGTTATCGCTTTGGGTGTATCATTTGAACCTTCCACTGTATCCGAGTTTAACGCTTTGTAGAAAGTATTGATAAATTCTTCAGCCATGATGTGATCTTCTCGATTAACAACACCTTTGAATCACCTCGAATCACCTGAAACAAGAACAAATAAAAATCAGTTCTAAAAATCAACAGTGAAAATAATCGTGTGACAACGTTGTCCGTTCGGGTGGAGATTCGGATAAGTGGTTATCCGTGCGGATGATGGTGATAATCCGTACGGATGGAGTGCAATGACACGGATGCGGATGGTTGATAAACCGTACGGGTGAAATTGAATTATCCGTAAGAAGTGAAGTTATCCGTGCGGTTGATATTCCGGGTGATGAAACAATCCGTGCGACTAAGATATTCTCCAAACACGTGACCTGTTGACTCTTTGACACAAACCACTTCCACTAATCGACAAAAATGTTGTACGGTTCAATCTTTGATAACAACAACTAAGTGGCCGACATGATTTATGCTAGTTACAATATTATTGGACCTCTAAAACTCGACAATTACAATTCACAGTTCAATTAAAAGCACATGCTCAGACTGACAACTATCACATGAAATGTAATTAATCAAAAACAAAAACCACGTGAATGATCAGATAGCAAATGAATTTGATAAGGCCGCAAGTATTGATCAGATCATATTTATCAAAACAACCGACAATTCAATTAAAAGATATCACATGTACACCCGACAATCACATGTATTCTGACGTGTATAAATATCCGTGTGAGTAGTGTATCCGGATAATGTTGTCCGCACGGGTGGTGATACGCACGGGTGGTGATACGTACGGGTGGGCTATCCGCGCGTATGGCTTTCCGCGCGTATGGCTCGTACGTACGTATGACTAGTGAAGCTATCCGTGCGTATGATAGCTATCCGTACGTATGATGAATGATGCTATACGTACGTGTGGCACAACTCTTATTCGACCAACAAAACCACTTTGTGTTGAACGGTTGACTCTTTGACTACAATTAGTGAACGACAAGACCACATGTAACCTTGAATAACTTTCACGTGAAAATCAAGTTAGTGGCAGACAATACATGCAATACTGAATCAATATGAATCTCGTGAAAATCTGAATTTCAATTAAAGCTTGTCTACAAGATCACGTGATAGCTGATAAACAATCAATAGCCGACAATCACTATCACATGCAATTCTTATTATTCACATGAACTGACAATTTCACATGACAATCACTATCACATGAAGGAAATCACGTGACCCTATCAGGAAGTATTGTGAATAATTGTGACACGGATTAAGAGGTCAACTATGGTCAACCCGAGTAAGTTGTACTCACGAAGATGCTATCCGTGCGTATGACAGAGTCAACAAGTCAACCCGGACAAGTTGTCCGTGCGGGTGAGTTATCCGCACGGAGAAGTCATCCGTGCGGGTGAACATGAATAACAACAGCAACCGTATTCAACATTTTCGAACCACAAAAATCAAATTTTCTCCTAAACCGTTAAGAATTATGATCTGAAACTTTTAAGGTTTATAGATCAACTAATTTCGCACACAATATCCAAAAATCATTAATTTTGAACCGTAAAAACTCGTTTAATTTGTCGATTTTCAGTTTAGGACGTGACAGAGAAGAAAATGAAGAACATAGACAAATCTGAGTGAAATTTCGATCTGAATCTGCTGAATTCAAGTGCGAAATCGTGTGAATGATCCAAGCAATCGCTCTCCTGCTCTGATACCACTTGTTAGGACCGGATTCGACTTCTAACGATTGCGAACCGACTCGTGAACGTGCGGAATCCGTGCACGAGTGAGACCGAAACACACGAGAACGTAATTTTAACAGTGATTCTATTCCAGATCTGAAAGATACAAGCACCTGAATCACGAACACGAGCTTTCTCTCTCTAGAACCTCTCTCTAGAACTCTAGCTCTCCAAAGCTCCAAAATGTGTAAAAGTGTCAAAAGTCCCTAATGTTATCCCTAACTCCTCTATTTATAGGCCAAGGGTATAAGGAGAGTTCCCCTTATTTACAATATTGACACCTTGCCTTTTACTAACTAGAAACAACATAAAGCCTAATATTTAACAGTTTTTGCTACGGTTTGAGATTACGGAGGCGATAGACATAAATGCACTAACACAGGACAGTTCTTGTTGATGTAGTTACTGTTGTTCTTCCTCTTGCGACGAGAGGCTTTTGAAGACTGAGGAGTGGCGGCGGTTTCAGCGGTTGGTACGGTGGTAGCTTGATGCAAGTTCTTGGAGGCTTTATCCCAGACACCAGCCTTGACTCGCTTGTCGTTGATTTCATCGGCGAGCAGATGACGGGTGGTCCGTAGAACAACCCTTAAAAGGTTTAATACTATGCACATTCCATGCTTATTACGGGTAATTGTTGGAACTTGTGATCTACATGATAATGGGTTTTGCAGGTGAAAGTATGCATAAAAGGATGTTCTTATGGAGCATGGATAGAAGCTTGGATTTGGTGAAAGAAAAGATTGAAGAGTTCAAAGCTTAACAAAGAAAACAAGAGAAGGAATTTAATCAGTGGCGTAGCCTACGGCTATGGCCGCAGGTTACGGCCATCAATGTCCACAAATGACTGTCGTAAGGCAGTATATAGCTGCCGTAAGGAACTGATGCTCGCTGTAAGCTACGGTGAGCGCCATAGCTTACGGTGCTATCTTTGACCGTTGTTGACTACTGGGTGCCGTAAGCTACGGCAGGCGGCGTAGCTTACGGCGCCGACTGCTCTCAAATTGTAACTCCTTCATTTATTACGAATTTCAAGGGGATTTATGGGGTCCTATCATGTGTTTTCTGTTATTATCACTTTGGGGGACGAATTTGGCTGCACTTGGAGAGTTTTGGAGAGCTTGAAACAATCTTTAATCCTGAATTTTATGTATCGAATTCCTATGAACATTGAAACTTGTGTGATGATGTTGATTCAAGCCATGAGTGGCTAAACACTTTGTGGTCATCTTTAGTTGAAGGTTTGTTTGAGACAATTGTGCTTTGATTTCATATTTCTAGAATGATAAACTTACTTTATGTTTTGTTTATTATGATGTGTTCTTATTTGCTTGTAAATTGTTGATTCTTATGATTATTCTAATTTGAAACCATACATTCTTGGTGCCGTTGGCAATCGAGTAAGGGTTAACTAGTCATCGGGTAACAACCTCACGTTCTAGGAATCTGAGTACTTAGTTCCCTTTTATCACAACAAGTAATTATACATGAACTATGTCTATGTAGTTCTTTCTAGTGAATGATAGCACAAACGTTGAAGCAAACCGGAAACTAAAGATGGTCATTTGTCTCTAATTTGTTTACAACCAACATTCTCATTTTGCAACTAGAATAGTAATTTTAGTTTTTAAAAATCAATCAAACCAACTCTTGAAATTTACTTTTATTGCAATTAGTTTAATTTAGTTAACCTAGATACACTTCTAAATAACACATATTCCACAAACTCCCTGTGTTCGATACCTACTTACCGCTAGCTAATTAGTGGTAATTGGATTAAATTTGATTGAGACTTCGACCTCATGTCAAATTTTGGCGTCGTTTCCGGGGAGTAGTGCGCAACATGTGTTATTTTTTATTCTTTTTAGGTTTATTATTTTTCTGGTTTACGCTGGGTGTGTTAGTGTGAAGGTATTTACAGGTGCCTGCGTACTAGAAGCTCTCACAAGCTATCACCATTGGCATTTGATCCAGAGATTGAAGGAACTTTGAGAGGGAACATAATTTTGTTAAGGGAAAACAGAATCAGCGGTTCACCAACAACACCAACTACACCAATTACACCACTTAGATACATGGATCCACCACCACCCACTACAGGTGAACCTATACACCCATTCATACCATCATCCACATAACCTTCACCAAATACCACCATGCCTATCACCACTACCAACCCTATTCCACCTCATGATGTTACACCAACCAACACTACACAACCCATTACCACCCAAGATGAACCTACACTTACTTTTAACCCTTCTACTACAATTCCACCATTATCCCATTTCTTTCCAGGTTCGGGTCAATCATCTTCCACTTATTCAATACCACTAAATTCAGCCATTGTTCATGCTACTTCATCATTTAGACCACCGAACCAATCAGGTTTCCACTATTCATCTTTTCCATTTGGGCAATCATCGGGTATAGGAGGAGATGGATATGAAGAAGGATATGAAGATTTTGAGGGTTATGAGGAAGAAGGATATGCATATGGGGGTGATGGAGAGCAAGGGGAACTCACTTATGTGCAAGGTCAAACGCAAAGAATGTCAAGTGTTGGTGGGATTCCACAACAACAAATTATACCACAACATATTCAGCCAAGGCCACAAGGGCCACAATTGCAACGTCCTACACCATTGCAACAAGTTCGTCCGCAAAAGGTACAACATCAATTCCAAAGGCCAATTCAACATCCATCGATGCCACAACAACAATTTCAACCACATGTACCTCAAGAGCCTATGCAAAGACCAATGGGTCCTATTCGACCAAGGGTTCGGTTGGGTGTACCAAGAAGACATCTTAGAGAACATGCAAGAGGTATAGAAGCACACTTTAGGCCGGTAATCACTCATAATCCTTCACCGGTAGTTATTCCTCACAATGATCAAGGGAGGACATTTGAAGTGAGAACCAATTCATTGCAAAGCTTGCCAAAGTATAAGGGTCTAGCAACGGAGGAGCCTTATTTTCACTTGGAAGCTTATGACTCGATTTGCAACACTCTTGGGAGTCAAGGATTTTCGGCCAATGATGTCAAATTGGTATTATTCCAATTTTATTTGGAAGACAAGGCAAAGAAGTGGTTTTACACTCTACCTTCGGCATCTATCTACACATGGGCGGAGATGCAACAAATTTTCTTAGATGAATTTTACACCACCCAAAAGACAAATGATGCAAGAAAAGGGTTGAGAAGTTTTCAACAACAACAAGGTGAAATGTTCCATGAGGCCTTTGAACGTTTTAATATGATGATAAAGAATTGTCCTCATCATGGGATAGAGCTTTAGGAATTGATGAATGCTTTCCATGAGGGGTTGAGTGCCGAAGATGCTCGCGATTTAATGTCCATCACAAATGGTACTTTTGGTACAAACTACGAGCATGACGATTGGGAGTTTTTGGAGCAAATGGCAATTACATCAAAAAGAAAAGCTCAAGCATCAAGGAGAGCACGACCGGCCATTACCCGAACTCAAGTGCATGCGGTAGATGATGGTAATGTTCAAACTTCTAACAAAATTTATGATGTTTGTGCTATTTGTAATGAGATAGGACATGCGGCTGAAAATTGCCAAGGAGGTGAAGGGCAATATGAAGAGGTTCATGCTGTGCAAGGGCAAGGAGGGGGTGGTAGTAATTACAACATGAATTCTAACACTTACCACCCCGGGTTGAGATACCACCCAAATTTTCGATACGGGAATCCCTCAAATCAAGCCAACCCGAATTTTCAAGGAAGTCAAGGTAACTTTGGTTCGCGCCAACCTTACAATAATCAAAGTGTATATCGAGGTGGGAACAATCAAGAGTACCAAATACAATATCAAACGGGTCAAGAACAAGGGGGGTCTTCGGGTGGAAATGAGATGATGGAGATGTTTAAGAACATGCAAGCTGAGATGCAAAAGAGGAACCAAATGGATGATGCGTGTATGCAAAAGGATGAGGCCCGTTACAAAGCAATTCAAACTTTGACCACAAATGGGTCAACTCGCAACCTAAGTGGTGGACTTGAAAAAAAATAAAGGTCAATTACCAAGCGTCACTAAGGTAAACCCGTCTCATAATTCTTCTAGAGGTAACAATGTTAATATTCATCATGTAAGTGTTTTGAGAAGTGGGAAAGAGTACAAAACCAATCCTTCACCCAATTTGGTTGATGGGGTGGTTGAGGACATAACGGGAGAAGAGAGTGAGGAAGAAAATGAAACACCTAACAATTCTTCTAAAAAAACCCAATTTTGAAAAACCCGAAAATAATAAAGAAGCAGAAAATAAAAATGAGGATGGGGGATCTAGTCAAGTACCATTTCCCTCGGCTTTATTAGATCCGGGTAGAAAAAAATTTATTTCAAAACGGGGTCCTCAAAAAGAGGAAATGTGGGAGGTTTTCAAACAGGTTAAAATTAATCTTCCTTTGCTTGAAGCAATAAAACAGGTACCCGCTTACACCAAGTTTTTAGAAGAATTATGTACTCAAAAGAGGCAACAAAAAGTGCCTAAATTGGTTGACTTGACGGAGCGGGTGAGCGCGGTTTTGAAAGGAGATCTTCCTCCTAAGCTACATGATCCGGGAACGCCTCTCATTAATATTCAAGTGGGAAATTTTCAAACTACAAGGGCGTTACTAGATCTTGGGGCCGGAGTAAGTATCTTATCGGGGGGTTATATGACCAATATGATTTTGGTCCATTTAAACGGGTCGAGACAACGGGGGTTTTAGCCGATTTGTCTCATAAACTTCCTCGGGGTATTGTGCGGGATGTGATAGTTAAAGTTAATGAATTTTATTATCCTGTCGATTTTCTTGTCTTAGATTACTTATCTGTGGACCCAATTCAACAACAAAATGTTATCTTGGGTCGGCCGTTTTTTAACACCGCACATGCCGTTATTGATTGTCGATATGGTACGGTCGACATGACATTCGGTAATAGGAAGATGAGATTAAATGTTTTTACTAACGGTGCTAATTCTTTTAACGGTGATGAGTGTTTTCTAGCAGACTTCATAGATGGATACAACCCGAAGGAGTATAAAGAAGAGATTTGGAGTTATGTGTTTGTGATGTTTCTTTGCAAGTCCATGCATGTGTGTTAGAAGTGGAAGAGAGAGAGCAAGAGGCTCTAGCGGTGAAAGAAGGAAGACCACCATGGACCCACCAAACAGAGACTTTACCGGTGGGAATTGATTCGGGTACAAAGCCTTCCTTGGAATGTCCATCAAATGTGGAATTGAAAGAGCTACCGAAACATCTAAAATATCCATTTTTGGGAGAGAATGACACCTTACCGGTGATCATTGCTACCAATTTGGCGCTAGCTCAAGAAGAGGAGTTGTTGCGGGTTTTGAAGGCTAATAAGGCGGCAATTGGATGGACGATAGCCGACTTGAAAGGTATTAGTCCATCCATTGTAATGCATAAAATCATTACAAGTGAAGATGCGAAACCAGCCCGTGAAACACAAAGAAGGTTGAACCCGAACTTGAGAGAGGTGGTCAAGAAAGAAGTGATTAAGTGGTTAGATGCGGGGATCATCTATCCCATTTCGGACAACGCGTGGGTAAGTCCGACTCAGGTAGTGCCTAAAAAGGCCGGTATTCAGGTAATTAAGGATGAACAAGGCGAGCAAATTGCCACCCGCCCGGTCACCGGGTGGCGAGTATGCATCGATTATAGAAAACTAAACGCCGCTACCTCCAAGGACCATTTCCCGTTACCCCTTATTGACCAAATAATTGAAAAACTTTCGGGTCAAAAATACTATTGTTTTTTGGATGGGTATTCGGGTTATAACCAAATTTCTATTCACCCTGACGACCAACACAAAACCACGTTTACATGTCCATATGGTACATTTGCTTTTCGGCGAATGCCATTCGGACTATGTAACACCCCGACCACATTCCAAAGATGTATGATGAGTATATTTTCGGACATGGTCGGGGAGTCTCTTGAAGTGTTTATGAATGATTTTTCCATATTTGGCCCAAGTTTTGCCTCTTGTCTTGACGAATTGGAAAAAGTTTTAAAAAGTTGTGTTGAGACAAACTTGGTGCTAAGTTGGGAAAAAAGTCACTTTATGGTTCAAGAGGGTATTGTGTTTGGGCATGTGATATCGGACCGGGGAATGGAGGTAGACAAAGCAAAAATTCGGGTAATTTCATCTCTACCCCCACCAAAGAATGTTAAGGGGGTGAGATCATTTTTGGGACATGCGGGGTTCTATAGAAGATTCATTAAGGGTTTTAGTGTAATTACAAAACCTTTATGTAACTTATTATTAAAAGATGTTCCATTTGATTTTACTGACGAATGTTTGCAAGCGTTTCGTGTTTTGAAGGAACAGTTGGTGAAAGCTCCTATCTTGCAACCACCGGATTGGTCGAAGCCGTTTGAGATTATGTGTGATGCTAGCGACACGACCATTGGAGCAGTTTTGGGTCAAAGATTTGACAAGAAGCCGGTGGTGATCTATTATGCAAGTAAAACTTTGTCCGAGGCGCAACTGAATTACACCACAACCGAGAAAGAATTATTAGCGGCGGTGTATGCCTTGGACAAGTTTAGATCCTACATTTGGGGGAGCAAGGTGATCGTGTATTCGGATCATAGTGTGGTCCGATATTTGATAGAAAAGAAGGTGCAAAGCCCCGGTTGATTCGTTGGGTGCTTTTATTGCAAGAGTTCGATCTAGATATTCGGGACAAAAAGGGTTGTGAAAATGTTGTTGGGGATCATTTGTCCCGAATCCCGTTGGAAGGTGTTGATGACCCGAGCGAGATTAATGAACGGTTTCCCGATGAGAAATTGTTGGCCATTTCTACTTTTGTTGCACCTTGGTATGCCCAGTACGTGAACTATTTGGCCAAGGGTGCAATTCCAAATCATTGGATGAAGAAGAGACGACAACACTTTTTAAGTTAAGTAAAACAATATATTTGGGATGAACCGGATTTGTTTAAAATTGGACCCGATCAAGTGATAAGAAGGTGTGTTCCCGAAACCGAAGTACTAGAGATTTTGACCCATGCTCATTCGTCGGCATGTGGAGGGCATTTTAGTGGGAACAAGACGGGTTATCGGGTGTTGTCATGTGGGTTTTATTGGCCCACAATTTTCAAGGATTCTTGCGAGTTTGCCCGGAATTGCATAAATTGTCAAAAAGTTGGAAGCATATCAAAGCGGGATGAAATGCCTTTACAACCAATTTTGGTGGTTGAGGTGTTTGATGTGTGGGAATAGATTTCATGGGTCCTTTTCCCAATTCGAACGGGTTTTTGTATATATTGGTTGCGGTAGATTATGTTACGAAGTGGATTGAAGCTGTTACCACAAGGACCAATGACCATTCCGTGGTATGCAAGTTTGTGCAATCTAACATTTTTGCTCGATTCGGTGTGCCAATGGTGATAATAAGTGATGGCGGTTCACATTTCAAAAATTTTAATTTTGAGAAATTGCTCAAAAGATACAACGTGAACCACCGAGTTGTTACGCCATACCATCCACAAACAAGTGGACAAGTTGAAGTGTCCAACCTTCAAATTAAAGAGATCCTCATGAAGACGGTACGAACGGATAGAAAAGATTGGTCAAGTAAACTTGACGATGCGTTGTGGGCATATCGGACGGCCTACAAAACTCCAATTGGTACTACCCCTTATCGGATGGTGTATGGGAAGGGGTGCCACCTACCAATGGAGTTAGCACATCGAGCGCATTGGGCTATCAAAACTGTTAATGCGGATTATGACGAAGCGGGTTGAGTACGGAAGTTGCAATTGAGTGAGTTTGAGGAAATTAGAGACGAGGCATACGAATGTGCATCTGCCTATAAAGACAAACTGAAAAAAGTTCATGATGCAAAGCTAAGGAAGAAGAACTTCGAAGTGGGTCAAAAGGTGTGGTTGTACAATTCGAGGTTGAAAAAGTTCGCGGGCAAACTCAAGAGCAAATGGATGGGTCCTTACGTCATCCGAAGAGTGGGAAGATTTGGAGATGTCGATATTCAAGATGAGCAAACCAATAAGCATCAAACGGTGAACGGGCATCGGCTCAAACCGTATTTGGAAGGCAAAGACATCAACAATCTTGAGCTTGACAAAGTGGGTTACATTCTATGCCCACTGGATGACGAGGAAGCATGAGAGGCCCAGGTTTGATGTTTGTACATAGGTAGTTTAGTTTGTTTGGTTCGTTTTTGAATAATTACCGCGTCCGTTTCAAACTTGTGTTCGAAACAAGTGTGGGGAAGTACTTTCGAATTTCCCGAACATAGTGTTGAGGACAACACGGGTTTTTCACCGGGGGGGGGGGGGGGAGGGGGGTAGGTATAATTTTCATGTTTTTCAAAAATTATAAAAACAATAAAAATTATAAAATTTAGATAAGCTAAAAAACTAAACTAAAACAAGTTTTGCAAATAGAAAAATAAAAGTGCAAATTCGCCAGTGATCGCCGTAAGCTACGGCCATCGGCGTAGCTTACGGTGCCCAAAGAACAAATATTTTTCTTTACGGCATGTGTAAACTGTCGTACGGTGGATTTTTTGTTTCAGGATTGCCGTAACCTACGGCAAGTGCCGTAGGCTACGGCACGTGCTGGGCGAGTGGGGGCATCTATATCGACGATTTTAATATAAAAAAAATAAAACCAGAATTAATAATAATAATAATAATAATAATAATAATAATAATAATAATAATACATTAAATAAAAGATTCATAACTCCTTCCTAACCACACACATCGATCATCATCCCCAATCACATATCATCTTCTTCTTCTTCTCTAAAAAAACCCTAGTTCTCCATAACTTCAAAACTCCATATCTTCCTCAAATCTTGACCAATTTCAGTGATTTTTGAGTCCATTTTGGGTAAAATTTCACAAGGAATCTAGATTTATACTCATATTTCGAAGAATCCTTTGTTTAGTGGTCGGATTTGGGCATAAGGGGGGCCGAAATTTTGGGGGGTTTTGTGGGTTCTTGCTTAAAAGTGAAGTACTTGTTATTTTCATCTTCCACAAGATTAAGGTATGCAATTTCTTGTCATTCTTTGAAGTACATTGCAGGTTGTAAGTTTTCAATTTTGTTTTTGCTTACACACTTGCTTGTAGATGATAGGATGTTGTTGAACAATTCAATGTATTGGTATATATGTATGTGATGTTTAGTGAAAATTTTTGGAAAAATTCTGATTTGTACAGACATCATGCCGAATTTTTGTTTGAAAGGATGAATCTTTGGTTTTTGTACATTTATACCCATAACATAAAGCAAGTGTGGGGAAGATTGTGAAGTTGAACTTACTTGATTTTTGTGTTTGGTTTATGAATGTGTGTAGGTATGGTGAGAACAAAGGATAAAGCGGGTGCAAGTTCGTCTAAACAACCTCAAGGGGAAGAATAACAACCAAAGAGGAGGAGGTTGACACGGGTTGGTGACCCGGATTCGGAGGAAGATGCTCATCCAAGGGGTTCAAAACCGGATTGGACATCCGGTTCACTATTAGACCAACCCGAGGAATGGAGAGAGGACTTGTTTCACGAGCAAATGAACAAGTTGAAGCAAAGGAGTGAGTCATTTATTTGTGAGAAGGAAATCCGGGAAGTTGATTTTGGGCAGTTCGGGATAACGGCTAAGTTTAAGGCATTGGGTTGGGAGGCGGCGTTAAAGTGTTATGATAATGAAGTAAAGAAGATGTATGAAGCTCGGATTCAAGAGTGGATGGCCACACTTGAATGTCCCCAGTTTAAGGCCCCACACAAGATGAAACTAGTTGGAACATGTAACGGAGTGAAGGTCGAGATGTCTTATGATTCATTGCGCTGAATAGCAAAGTTTGATAACCAACCATCTAATCAATATATCTACCCAAGCCTCAAAGATCTCTACCATGAGCCCGACAAACATCCTCAATGGCAACAAATGCTAGATTACCTTTTTCTTCCAGGTACTACACACGGGAAACTGTTTAGAAGAAACTTGAGAATGGAGGCGAAGTTGTTGTTGGTTTTGTGTACACACAATGTCATCCCGCGGCGGGGTGATAAGATGGAGGTTAGGTTTCAAGAGGTGCCGATCTTGTGCATGTTAATGCGCGGTTCACCCATGGTTCCCTTCCGATTCTTAGTGCTGAACAACATTTGGCTGAGTCAAAATAGTGGAGAAATAAAAATTGTACCCCATTGCCGATTGATCACGGCATTGTTGAAAAAATATGGGGCGATTGAAGACAATGAAAAAGGCTCTTATAAGAGATTTAAGTCGTTCGATATCAAGAATTTGGGACAAGGATGGGAGTACAAGGAATCAGAAAGGTACCATAAGTTAAAGACTAATGGGAGAAGGTGGAGAGTTTTGAAAGTGGATGCGAGGCCACTACGACCGGGCGAGGCTGATGAGCCTGAAACGACTGATGAAGAGGTTAGTGGTGACGATGACTACCGTGAAGACACGTTCATGGTTGATGCTCCGATGGGGGGCGCTGGCCCAGGTGGAGTTCATGGAGCATGAGTATAGTCAGGATATGTGGGTAGTGCATTCGATTATGCACAACAACCCTATGATCCTTATTGGGCTCATTCGGGGAATATGGACCAGATTATTGAGCAGCGGCGACCACCCACTTTTGGTGAATGGGCTGAACCCAATCAAATGCTCTTCGATCAACAGACTTTCATGGGGGCTAGTATGGAGAGAGCTCTTAAGCAGAGCTATGACAGAAATGAGCAATGGAATAGAGCTCATATATATGCCCACCAAGAAGAGATGAATAATTGCTACCTTGACGATCGCCAGAGACGCTTGCATGATCAGTGGCGTGCGGGCCAACCACTCGAAGCGGACCCGCTAGTTATGGATTATACCACATTGCCACCATATGATGGTAGTGTGTCGTATCCCACCCCACCATTGCATCATTCTCAATGGGTGGATCCACACGCCATGAGTTATCAGCAGGCGAGTCAAGGTGGAGATCAAGGCAGTAGCAGCAGTAGCGGAGAATTTGGGTTTGGCGAATGGAATGACATGATGACATCCATTTTCGGGCCTCCACAGCCAAAGTATTACTAGCCAGGTCGTATCCCGCTCCTTTGTATATTTGTGTATATTTTCATCTCGTATGTTTATGTTTATGGTCGGGAGGTCGGGTGCTGTTTAGATGTTGATGTGATTTATGGGATGTGATAGTGGTGGTGTGTTTTAATTTTCATAAAAAAAAAATAAAAATACAAAAAGAAATTTGGGATTTGAGAGTATTAGCGAAAGCTAATGTTTTTGGGTAAAAGCGATCTTTCCCTCAAAACCATACATTGGGACAATGTATCCCAAGTGTGGGGATAGGGGAAATTTTTGAGAAATTTTAAAAATTTGTGAAGCCAAGCAAAAATTGTCAAAATTTGAACACTTGATATTGTTCCACTTGATACACCGATACCCATTCCTAGTCCTTTCTTGGTGAGAGTTTGAGCCACATATGATTATTATAGATATTTCTTTGTTTTGAGTGGCGGTGTGTGTATTGTGTTAATAGAACTTGTGTACGAATTCTTGTTAAATCCTAGAGTTAGCATGCTTTTGAAAATGATAGGGGATTTTTAGGTAGCCTCGTCTAGACGTGTGAGAGTGTGGGATTGGTGGGTTGGACCTCATACTTTACATACATGAGCTTGGTATTGTGAGGGGTGGGGGTTTGGTCTTTAGAAAGCCATGTTTGATCCTTATACCATTCGGTTGTGACCCAAAAATACTTCCTACAAAACTTTACCTTTTGAGATGACCCGGTTTAGGAGATTTAATATGTAGTGTTGATGTTCTTGTATATATTGTTGAGCTTTTATGTCTTATCTTTGAAAAAAAGAGAAAAATATGAGAAAAATACAAAAAGAAGTGATTAGTTGCAATAGTAGTTGAGAATGTTGAAGAAGTTGTGTATATATTGGGTGTTTGCTTTGTTTAAGTAGTAGAAATAAAAACTGGGTCAAATCAAGCAGCTCTTGCATATATATCCCACCATTTTCCTACCTTTGCACCTAGCCCCGTTACAACCCGTAAGTCCTTTTGATTCAGAAGCATGCTAGGTATTTGATAGGAGGAGACTTGATTTTTATACAAGCTTATTGCGCACAAACACACACACGCATTGAGTGGTTTAGCATTATGTGCTAATATTTCTTGTCACCGAGAGATTTTGTAAAGGGTGTGTTTTGTGGTATGATAAAAGGTTAGTAAAAGGACGGTATATTTTAGCTTGGTTTGCATTTGATTGATCGCTTGTGGTTATGAATAGTTTTTGAATGAGTTGCTTGGGACAAGCAACGGGTAAGTGTGGGGATGTGATGGGTGGTCTGTAGGACAACCCTTAAAAGGTTTAATACTATGCACATTCCATGCTTATTACGGGTAATTATTGGAACTTGTGATCTACATGATAATGGGTTTTGCAGGTGAAAGTATGCATAAAAGGATGTTCTTATGGAGCATGGATAGAAGCTTGGATTTGGTGAAAGAAAAGATTGAAGAGTTCAAAGCTTAACAAAGAAAACAAGAGAAGGAATTTAATCAATGGCGTAGCCTATGGCTATGGCCGTAGGTTACAGCCATCAATGTCCACAAATGACTGCCGTAAGGCAGTATATAGCTGCCGTAAGGAACTGATGCTCGCCGTAAGCTACGGTGAGCGCCGTAGCTTACAGCGCTATCTTTGACCGTTGTTGACTGCTGGGTGCCGTAAGCTACGGCAGGCGGCGTAGCTTACGGCGCCGACTGTTCTCAAATTGTAACTCCTTCATTTATTACGAATTTCAAGGGGATTTATGGGGTCCTATCATGTGTTTTCGGTTATTATCACTTTGGGGGACAAATTTGGCTGCACTTGGAGAGTTTTGGAGAGTTTGAAACAATCTTTAATCTTGAGTTTTATGTTTCGAATTCCTATGAACATTGAAACTTGTGTGATGATGTTGATTCAAGCCATGAGTGGCTAAACACTTTGTGGTCATCTTTAGTTGAAGGTTTGTTTGAGACAATTGTGCTTTGATTTCATATTTCTAGAATGATAAACTTACTTTATGTTTTGTTTATTATGGTGTGTTCTTATTTGCTTGTAAATTGTTGATTCTTATGATTATTCTAATTTGAAACCATACATTCTTGGTGCCGTTGGCAATCGAGATATCATGGGTAGAATTAGGATTGGGTAAGGGTTAATTGGTCATCGGGTAACAACCTCACGTTCTAGGAATCTGAGTACTTAGTTCCCTTTTATCACAACAAGTAATTAATTACACATGAACTATGTCTATGTAGTTCTTTCTAGTGAATGATAGCACAAACGTTGAAGCAAACCGGAAACTAAAGATGGTCATTTGTCTCTAATTTGTTTACAACCAACATTCTCATTTTGCAACTAGAATAGTAATTTTAGTTTTTAAAAATCAATCAAACCAACTCTTGAAATTTACTTTTATTGCAATTAGTTTAATTTAGTTAAGGTAGATACACTTCTAAATAACACATATAATCTGTCCTGGTCAAGTCAAGACTGCTGACGTGACAATCAAGAAGTATATTCGAGCACTGCCAGACTGTGTCGCAGATTTTGTTCAAGCTGCAAAACCAGCAACAATCGAAGAAGCTTATCTACTGACGTGAGGTCGAAGTCTTAATCAAATTTAATCCAATTACAACTAATTAGCTAGCGGTAAGTGGGTATCGAACACAGGGAGTTTGTTGAATATGTGTTATTTAGAAGTGTATCTACGTTAACTAAATTAAACTAATTGCAATAAAAGTAAATTTCAAGAGTTGGTTTGATTGATTTTTAAAAACTAAAATTACTATTCTAGTTGCAAAATGAGAATGTTGGTTGTAAACAAATGGTCATTTGTCTCTAATTTGTTTACAACCAACATTCTCATTTTGCAACTAGAATAGTAATTTTAGTTTTTAAAAATCAATCAAACCAACTCTTGAAATTTACTTTTATTGCAATTAGTTTAATTTAGTTAACGTAGATACACTTCTAAATAACACATATTCCACAAACTCCCTGTGTTCGATACCCACTTACCGCTAGCTAATTAGTTGTAATTGGATTAAATTTGATTAAGACTTCGACCTCACGTCAGCAGATAAGCTTATTCGATTGTTGCTGGTTTTGCAGCTTGAACAAAATCTGCGACACAGTCTGGCAGTGCTCGAATACACTTCTTGATTGTCACGTCAGCAGTCTTGACTTGATCAGGACAGATTATACTGAGCTGCTTGAAGCGAGCAGTTAAAGCAGCATTGTCACCATCCTTCTGCTTGATGTGCCATAATTCGTCCTCCAACTTTTGGCGCTCATGGGGAGGGTAGAACTCTTCCAACATGACGTTCTTCAACTCATCCCATGTCAAACCATAAGCTGCATCGTTTCCGCGTTTGTTTCTCTCGGCCGTCCACCAGTCTAAAGTGCGGGACTGGAAGACGCCGGTAGCATTCAGAGTGCGGAGTTCGTCAGGACAGCCACTCTGGCGCAGGGTGACCTCGATCGAATCAAACCATTGGAATAAGGCCGTAGGACCATCTTCGCCAGTAAATTCTTTCGGTCCGCAAGCTTTAAACTGCTTGAAGCTAAAAGTAGCTTTGGGAGCATCGGTCCTTGACTCTTTAGAAGATTTGCTCACATTCTCGTACAGTTCACTGACGATTTGAGGAACAACTTTCGCCATTTGCTTAGAAACCATGGTGGCGAGATGTTTATCTGCTTGCTTCCTGCTCTGATACCAATCTGTCACACCCCAACCGATGGCGAAAACATCGGGGCGTGGCACTGAGCGAAACAGATTGTCCAGAAGTTTCCATAAAAACTATGATTACCAATTATTTAAAGCATCACGTCCCATACCATGACATAAAAAGTAACATAGTTATTACAGGCAAAGTCAAGACAAATAGTTCTGTTTCGACAACTCAGAATTTAAATACAGACAATTCGTTTATTTGTTTCTAGACCTTTCCTAGCCTCGATTTCACAGCAAGCCAAGCATTTAAACATCTTAAGCACCTGCCACATACGTTAAAGTAAAAGTCAATACACATAGTGTAAAGGAGAGCATACAAGTTTAATAGATATAATAGAGTTCGAAATCGTTTACGCATAACCAACACGTACACAGTGTGAAATGAAGCACGTAAGTTATCGACATGATCCTATCAATAGCAATAACTACGGGTTGACTGCGCAAGGCAGTTCGTAATACATATTCACCACTGTGAATCATGTGATTAATTGTCCTTAACAACTCCTGTGTGAACAGGTGCTGAGTCCAAACTATAGTACTATCGTTGCTAAGGCAGGTAGACAGCAATCCATGTGTAAACATAACAAACAAGCAATCATTGAGTCACGTGTACATGCAGTAGCGGTTAGCGTTAAAAGTATTGCGTAGTGTGTTCGATGTGATTTAGAATAAGTAACGTATGTAACACCCAAAAGTGCATAAAGCAAAAAGGGTTCGAGTATACTCACAGCGATGATGGATTGAAGGGAGCGCTAGAGCGGAATTAGCCTGATTAGAATGATAGCATAACGATAAGCGGCGCGTAAAACAATGCAAGTGTACCAAGGATCGGATGGTAATCCGATCGGATGGCAATCCGATCAGATGGCCAGTCGATCGGGTGGCAATCCGTTCAGATGGTCATCCGATCAGATGGCCTTTCGATTGGATTGTCACCTCGTTTGGTGAGGATGTGTTTGTGTACGATGGTTTGCCTTTTGAAGTTTTCGTTGTACCATTTTAAAAATAGAGAAGTATCTCTACCTTTCAGGTCGGTCGTTCGATCAGGCAGCAATCCGATTGGCGAGACTTCTCAGTTTGAGAACAAGTTCATAGGAGGACGGTCACTCGATCGGATGGCTATCTGATCAGGTGGCAATCCGTACGTACTGAACATGTTGAAAATTGTTTAAGTATCCAAGTCCCAAACGTCACACGATAGGACAGTCACTCGATCGGATGGCAATCCAATCGGGTGGTAATCTGTTTCAATGTTTAGATCCTTGAATAGTTTGAAAATAGCTTAAGTGTGGGACCCAGGTGCAAGCCGATCGGATGGCTGTCCGATCGGACGGCAATCCGTCCCATTCGACCTGATCGTCTTTACACTTGGTGTTTTTGGATAGTTTGTAGTTTTGATTCGAGACGAGTTGGTACGTGCTAAACAATAGAACCTCGTCAAGACCTAAGTGACCCGATTGGACAGCAATCACCCTAGTCCGGTCAGTCAATGGTTCAAGCCGGTGGTTCATGCTTAACTCAAAATCCGTAGTCTCTTGGATAGAATTCAGATCTGGAACTAACACACCACCAAGAATGAGTAGGAGGTCAGTACAGGCTCCGAACCTATCAGTTTTGAGGACATTGAGTGTAAAAGAGTTGAAAGAAAGCTTGAAAACCATCTTTCAATCCTTTTCACCATGAATATGTTTAGATCTATGCAAGATCTTTGTTTATTTATGTGGAAATCGTTCAGATCTAAGTGGTTCTTAGTGAATTTAAGGCAAAACATTAACTGGCTGTTTGGCAACATCTGAACCAATAAGTGCTGAATGAATAAGAGGTCTGAATGGGTAAGAGGGTCTGAACCAGTAAGTGCTGAACCAATAAAACGTTGTTTGGTTGCACATCTGAATAATGTGTAAAATGACATTTTTACCCCTGAACAAAACAAAATACCCAACTGCTTCTTCTTCTTCACTTTAACCCTAATTCTCCTCTTCTTCTTCTTCTTCATATGCTTCTGAACCAAACCCGCATACCTGCCCTCCACCACCATTAAACATCCACCCTCACCACTCACCTCTAACCGCCATACCTGCCCTCCACCACCATTAAACATCCACCCTCACGAACAGCAACCTGAACCAAACCCGCACCTCCTCCGACCTACACCATCGTCACCGAACATCACCCGACAACCAAACCCCCACCTTTTTGCCGCCTCTGCTCCGTCAGCCCTACTCATCGCCACCGTATTCCACCAGCAACGATTCCGGAGTGTGACGAATCCGATGCTTCCACTGTGGATTCGGGCCGATGGGTCAGCTTCCGATGGATTCGGGCCGATGGGTCAGGTTCTGAATTTGAGTTTGAAAAGCAGTACGTTGAAAGGATTGGTGGTGCAAAGGAGGCTGCTTGTTTTGTCATGGCAAGAAAGGGGTATGAGTGTCAAAAGTTTCATTCAGTGTTTAAAAGTTGCTGAATCATTCAGTCTGAATGGAACCATTAAGAGGTGGGCTCTTTAGTGAACCAAACACATATGCCTCTGACCGATTCAGAGGTGCACCTCTTAATGAAATCATTCAGAGGCAAACAAACAGCCCCTAAGTTCATAAGAACTCCATGATGACATCATCCTAGAACACCTCAAATCTAGAGATTTCACGGTTAAAAGTTAAGATTCAAAAGATAGAAAGGTGAAGGAGTGCGTGTGGATCAAGAAAGTACAAGATTTAGGTTGAAAACTTACAAGAATCGCGAGAAATCGGAAGAAAAGTGGGCTGGAGCGAGTTGAGTAGAGAGAGAGCTGTCACATCAAGTGATGTGACATATGAGGGGTATTTATAGGGTTTCCATAAAAGGAAAGGGGGAAAGTGGCTGGTCGATCGGGTGGCAGCCCGATCGGATGGCAATCCGATCGGATGGCCACTCGGTCGGTTGGCCACTCGATCCACGAGTCCGGCGCGATGAGTTTTGCCGTTTCGATTCGAGTGTAGAGCTTTGCGATGCGATTCGAGCGAGCGATACAATAGAATTCCCCATTAAATTACTTTTAACCCCAACTACTATATCTAACATACAATCACTATCATTTACTTGCGTTTAGCGTTTTCGATTCGATTGCGATTAACCCCTCAACATATACATAACATGCACAAGTAACACATAAAGAGCACACACACGTAAAACCATAACCAGAACACATAATTCGAGTTGCGAATGCGATAGCGATAAGCGTTAAGTCGATTAAACATGCGATTAATATGCGATTAAGCCTAGATTATTAACAAGTACTCCACATAATACAACGTGATAACATAAATAGACTATCTACGAGTCAAAGAAGTCAAAACTGGAATTGAGCAAGGAGTGACAGATCGCAATTAGCAATCTTGTCTTCCTTTGACTTCAATCTTGACTTTGACTTTCGAAACACGGGGTGTTACACCATCAGCTTTGCAGATTGCAGATGTTTTTACCAAGGCTCAGTCAGCGTCTCGATTTCGGTTCTTATGTGATAAACTCTCAATGTTTATGGCAGTTGCATTGAGAGTTTGAGGGGGGATGTTAGCATAATAGAGATATTAGCGTGGGCTTGGCCCATTAGCTAATTAGCCATACTATATAATTTGTATTCTCTTTTTATTTGTTTCTAATGTTTTCTAATGTAAGCAAACCCTAGCCGTTTCTTTGTACATGTTTATTCATTAACAAGGTTGTCAGTTCGATTCCCGAGCACAACCTGGTTTTCGTCCCACCGTGTGTTATGCTAGAGAGTTATGCTCTTGTGGTGGCACAATGACTGTCAAGTGGCTGTCAGCGATATAGTTTCCTGGGGGAACGCCCTAAAAAGTCAAACTTTGAAGCTAACGTGGGCACGGTTAAGACAACATAGTCTGGCCAGTGAGACAAAACGGGGCTCTCTGATTTGGAGAGTGTGGTACCCTAATACATGAAGTTCACAGTTCAAAAAAAAATATAAGACCATTCACAATCAAATCTCTTACTCCATCTCTATAAGGCTACACGGTATGGAGGAACGGCCTCCACCGTCTTGGACCGGCACCGGGCCAAACACCACACTGCCCCCTCCCGGCTTCGTCCTCCCCGTCCTCTGCCAGACGTCTGTGACGGTCCACAAAAGGACAAAAACTCTCCCTCCCCCTCTCACACACTCCTATAAATACAATATATACATACACATTTTAGGTTCATCCTCCCATTTCCACACCTCCATCCTCTTTGCCTCATCCTCATGTCCATCCTACGTATCACTTACGTGGCGGACCATCCTCCAAGGGAGGACCATCACCATACCGTGTAGCCTAATTACACTAAAAACACTACATTTTCTCTCCCTTTTTCAATTAAATGATACTTTTTTATACTTTTACCATTACCTTTTCTCTCTCCTCTACTCACAACCACTTTCAAAAAATATTAAAAAATTATGGAGGTGAACAATATCTCCTTCAAATTTACCGATGAACAGTAACTTTTTTCTGCCTTTTCTCTCTCCTCCACTCACAACAATTTATAACTACTCTCACAAATATAGAGGTTACACTCACATACATATAGAGGATCCATTGTGAATGCTCTAAATGACGTTTTGTGCAATTTACTCTACTTAGTTATTTCACATGACTTATGTGCTTCTTATGCATGATTTACCATTTATCCATTTGATGTTGATTGATTCTAACAGTTTAAAGCTGAAGAAACCAAACCACTGGATTTTAAAAGTTTCTAAATCCACAGAAAAGGACTGCCTTTACATTATGATTATGCTATTCATCCTAAATTTTTTTAAAGCAAATTACTCTGTGAGGATACTCTTAAAGGTATTATGATTCACGTCATTTTATCTTTATGTTTTATAGAAAATACGAATGAAGATGTTAAAAAAAGGTTAAGTAGAAGCTTCAGTTGTATAACAAAAAAGGCCCCACAATTTTTACATTGTTTTGGGTCCTCAAAACTGACCGGGCCGTCCCTAAGTGTATATAAAAAAAATTAATGTGTAATTAAAAAATAACTAAATAAACTTGAGCTCTCTTAAGTTAAAGTGGTCGAGCTCGAGTTTAGTTCAACTCAAACTCGATTTGTTCAAACCCCTAAGAATAATGTAGCATGATTCGATGATTGTATCTTAACATGTTTTTAGAATGAAGGGTAAATTACTTTTTGAGTCCATGTGTTTTATGGGTTTTAACCACTTGAGTACAAAAGCAAAAAGTTTAACGACCTGAGTCCCTATAAGCATTTTCTTTAACCATTTGAATCAAAATTTCTAACTCTGTTAGAATTTTTTTGTTAAGTATTGTTAAATGACCAAAATACCCTTATATTTAAAATAAAACTCAATAAGATCACCCACCCTATAAAATCTCAAAACCCTAAAAACCCATTTCTCCTTTCCCTAAGACCCTAGCCACCACCATTCCGGCAACTCCTTCCGCCAAACATCCACCATGTCCGACGTTGAGCTCCACCGTTCCGATAAGAAGAAAAAGAAGAGCTACTTTACCCTAGAATGAATCTCCAACATACAAAATGCTACTTTCAATAAATAATTGTCATTAGATGTTGATGTTTCTTCCTTGTTAAACCATTAAGATTGAAGATGAATATGACACATAATCGAGACCACATAGGAAAAACAACTAAATATGCATTTAGTATCATGCTAAGAATACTACTAGGCAAACTTGACTTTACCTACGTCTATCTCCATGCTTGTGGCATCGGTCATTGGTTATAGTTGAATTGAAGGTTATAATTGAGTTGAATTGTAGTACCCTAACGTCTCTTTCTGCCATCCATGGATAATGGAGCGTCTTGTTAAACCACTAATAAGTTATAGGAAATAAAGACATAAGGGTTGTGTTAAAAGCTACACCCAAAATTGTTATATTGGCCCCCTCTATACTATACTATACTATACTTATATACGGTTTTCACAAACTCTTTGTCCATAATATCATATAGCATCGTGTCGTGGCGTATAGCATCTAACACTGTGGCGTATAGTATCGTATAATATAGAATAGTATCGTATAGCACCGTGCCCTATAGTATCGTATAGCATCGTGTTGTGCAGTATCATATAGTTTGTCTGGGAAGGTTGTCGTTTGGAGTCTTATTCGTGAAAAAATGTCATGTGTGCGTGAGGCGGAAGTTTTACCACAGTGGGCATCATATATAATAAAAATTAAATGTTTACTTAAATTTTTATAAAACTTGCTAAACGATAAATATTGTATTAAAATGTTTGTAAAAAAACTAGGTCTATAAGCCCCCATATAGGTCTATATTAGGACTATACGCAACATATGTAAAAAAACTAGGTCTATAAGCCCCAATATAGGTCTATAAGAGGCCTATACGAGGCAGAACTATACGCCACATATAAGAAATCGTGACGTATAAGGTTACCCGCCAGACATAGTCTGATAACATTACCTGAAACATTCTGTTGGTACAAGGTTGTACCCTATACGCCCCGTATAATTTAATACGGTGACGTATAGGGCTACACTTACGAGCGTGTAGGTAATCACATGGGGTGTTCTGGTATCTCCACCCAAAAATAAAAACTTATAATTTTAACCGTTATATTTTGCCTACCTAAGAATCCGTATAGGTGTACTAATGTTGTATGATCTATATTCATCTGATATAGTGCGGAAGCACAATATACAAAAAGAATACTCTGATGAAAATTGATACATTTTTGAACGAATAAAACTATTATATCAAGGGTGGAAGTTGGCTACAAAGTCGATTTTTCCTATAAAATGTAAAAACCATAAAAACACTCAAAACCCACAAATTACAAAGTGAAGATACTAAAACGCCATATTTGTGGGTTTGGGTTGTGTGTTGGATGATAAGGCTTTGATTATCGAATGACTAATATTAGTGTGTTTTATGTTGATTATCATGTTGTGTTTTATATTTATAGTTCTACAATAGTGTGTTTAAAGTTTTATCGACTGTTAGGGTTTGGATATTGTGTTTTAGAGCATTCACATCCAATCCATCAAATTATACATACATTCCACTAAAAAACAACTTCTATATCAATATATTTCCACTAAAAACAAATACTTTTTCTCTCTCCTTTCAATTAAATAATATTATCATTACATTTTTCTCTCACTTCCACTCACAACCACTTTCAAAATATATTAAAAAATTATAACGGGTGAACAGTGTCTCCCCAAATATACAGATGAACAGTAATATTTTCTCTCTCCTCTACTCACAACCACTTTTTATACCCTTTATAATATAAAAACCCCTCCTCACATAATTTGATGATTAGGATGTGAATGCTCTTAGTGATCTTCACTTTGTTATTTGTGGGTTTTGATTGTATTTTATGAAAATTATTGTGGTGTTTTTATGACTTTGTACACTTTATAGGAAAAATGAACTTTGTAGCCGAACCCCACACTATATCAATATCCATTTGATAGAGTGTGGACGCACAATATATAAAAAGAATATACTCTAATGAAAATTGATAAATTTTTGAACGAATAAAACTACTATATCATAGGAAATTTCTAGAATTTTCAAGTTGCACCAAATATTAGGAATTCAAAATTGAGTCCCGAAGTTAAATGTCTAAATAAACACATAATATTACAATTAAATCGAAGTAAAGCAAACTCATTAAGATTGAAGATAACCTCAAACTTAGAACCGGGAGAGTCTGTAACATTCGGTCTTTTGTACTACCAATATTGTTTGATTTGCCTAGAAGGAGCTCACACATTTGTTTTGGTTTCATTGGTGGAGACTTCGCAGAAAGTCACCTATCCTGGTACTACTCCTTACGATTATGGTGCTACAAAGTTGTGTTATTTCATTCATGTGTTAGGATAAACAAATTTACCAGTTTAAGTTGAGCCCTATTTTATCCTACTTGTTTTTATCCGATAGCTTCAAATAACTTGGCATTCTTGTATCAGCTCCGGTCTCCATCTCGATCAAGTATTACACAATCAATCGAACATGAGACAATATCATATCCTCTTAAACTACAAACTTCTGTATCATCATGCTAACAAGAAACACAAGTTTTTGTTTGATTGTTTTGGGACTTGTTTACAAGAAATAAAGAAAGCTAGAATCACAAACTAAGATGAAAAATAAATAAAGCAATAAATAATATAAAGACAAGTTACAAGGCAGGCATACAAAAATTGCATATATATCTTTGAAACATGTACGTGTCATCCTTTTTAGAATGTATCTCTAACTTAAGCTACTAGTGGAATTGAACATCAAAAGGACGGCTATATGCGCATGGCCACAAACTCATAATGGATGTCAATTTAATCAAATCTTTATCATCCATTAGTTTAATAATAATTAAGTCGGCTTGAGTTCAGTACGCGTAAATTATCATTTTCAACCATTTTAACAAAAAAGAAAAAAAAAATACTGTGGGCATAAACATATCTTTTAAATGGATGAAGACATGCAGTGAGTTTATTATTACCATAGTTGGGGTGGTGCAAATCACAAGTGGCAGATGACTACCCTTATCTCTCACATCCACCTGCAAGATTTAAACAAGTGTGCACCTTGGATATTACCACCATTCACGGGTCTTTCACATTTGAAATGACATAAATATCCTTCATGCATCATAGTCATCACACTCATGATTACTATATATAACCACTAAAAAAGACTTTGAAAATAAGTACTTTGATCAAACAACAAAATGCATTCGAAAACCTACCAAATTGTTGTACTTGTTGTGTTGTTATTTATATCTATCTCTACTACCACTAAATTAGGTGGAAGAAAAACCCTTGATAACCAAATGTCTAGTTCAAGTCCAAGTGGAGATAGTGGTGCAGCCCATGGTCCAAACTGGGACTACAGTTGGGGTTACGGCTCAAGCCCCGGGGGTGGGTGGGGTTATGGGTCGGGCTCGGGCCGGTCCCCTAATGGTTTTGGTAAGGGTTATGGATTTGGTTTTGGTTCTGGGACTGGGGGTGGTAGTGGGAGTGGGTGGGGGTCTGGTTATGGGTCTGGTGGTGGTGGAGCTCATGGAGGTGGGCACGGTGGTGGCGGCAGTGGCGGTGGTGGCGGCGGTGGCGGAGGACACGGTCCCGACAACCATGTATAAGTTGGCTGCGGCCGGTTTGAAGAAATCTATGTATGCTTTAATATATAGTGTAATAAATGGATGGTTCAACAAGGTGTAAGTGTCTTTGCAACCTACATGCATGTTTCGTACTATGTAGTATGGTGTGCAAGTGTGTTTGTGATTGTGTCTTTATACATGTGTGTGATTTAGAGATGGTCGATATATATAGGTAGGACCATCCTAATGTTAAGTTATATATTAAAGTGTGTTTTTCTAGTGTTTTTTTCTTCATAAATCATACAAGTATAGATTACAGATTCTCCTAATGTTATTGATTATTAAATTTGGTGTTTGAGACATGCTATTAAAAAGTTTTTTTTTTTTATATGAACTATAGTTTTCATTCCAATCATCAGGGCAAATTACATAAGAATAGCAGGTAGACGAGCAACAAACTGCGCCGCCATCCCTTTCTGAATAGAAAACCCTAATCTACTAAAAACAAAGTCTCGCCCCTGAGGGGTCGAAAAGTTGCTGTGGACTACACGCTGAACTCTGGACAAGAACCGAACTGCCTCTGGCGCCAAAGAGCCAAACGTGTCAAACGCTAGGGGGACAAAGATTTTTTAATATAGCAATAAATGATAATGTTTGATAAAACACAAGATTTTTTTCCCTTGTTAGGCTAAAGGTTTATAAATAAGTTGTATTATTCTTCTTATTTCTTTAACATATATTTTACAATTTTTTATTACGATTGAGAGTTATTGTTATTTTTCTTGCCTGATTGTTTTCAACATAAACCAAATTGTATTTCGTACAATTTTGGGTTAAATTTTTTTTATAGCATGTAATTATCGTAAATTCATATTAGGTTGGAACGTGTTGTACTAAGGTTAACCTTAAAGAAGATTTACAATTAACTTGTATTGTTCTTTTTAATTTTATCTAGTATATTGTAGTTCTTACAATTTTGTGTTATGCTAAAGATTTATTGGTATTTTGCTTATCTTGTTCTCCCTAACACAAACCATATTGTGGTTCTTACAAATTTAGGTTAGATTGTTTTATAACACGTTATCATCATAAATTGCTATTAAGTTGGATCGTATATATTGTGCTAAGGTAACCTTAAAGGTATAATATAACTTATATTGTAGTTCTTACAGTTTTATGTTATGCTAGAGATTTGTTGTTACTTTTCTTGTCTTTATTATCTCCAATGTTGACATATTCATACTGTGATTGTTATAAGGCCCTAACTATCTGCACACCCAGTTTGCCTATCTGCACACTTAGGGTTTACCTACGCAGCGTATTGGTCAATACGCAGCGTATAGGGTTAACCCTATACGCTGCGTATTGACCTATACTCAGCGTATATAAACCATGGATCTCAGTGCCTAATAACCAATCATTGCACAGAAAACAAGGTTTATATACGTTGCGTATAGCTCTCTACGCAGCGTATATAAACCATTAGACTTTTTTGGGTCATTTTGGTAGGTTTGAGGGATCATTTTTTCACAAAGTTTATATACGCTGCGTATTGACTTATACTCAGCGTATATAAAGGTCTGAAAATGTCATTTATACCCTTGTATTGAGGCTATACGAAGCCAAATACAAGGGTAGTTGTGTCATTTTTGTCATATACGTTGCGTAGTGACCTCTAAGAAGCGTATATAAAGCTCCATTTTTTTGTCATTTACGAATAATATTGTTTTTTTATAAATAATTTTCTTTTTTTTTTATAAATAAACAAAGGAATACGATAATTTAATTTAAACGATAACAAAACAATATATTTGTATTATTTACCAATAATATTGTTTTTTTATAAATAATTTTCTTTTTTAATTTTTATAATTCATAATATTTATATAATTTTTTTATTTTTATAATTTATATTTGTATTATTTACCAATAATATTGTTTTTTTATAAATAATTTTCTTTTTTTTATAAATATGCAAAGGAATACACAATAATATTGTATTTGGCTTCGTATAGCCTCAACACAATGGTATAAAAGACATTTTCAGACCTTTATATACGCTGCTTAGAGGTCAATACGCAGCAGCTTATTTAAACTTTGTGAAAAAATGATCCCTCAAACCTCTCAAAATGACCCAAAAAAATCTAATGGTTTATATACGCTGCGTATAGACCAATACGCAGCGAATATGACCCTTGTTTTCTGTGCAATGATTGGTTATCAGGCACTGAGATCCATGGTTTATCTACGCAGCGTATTGGTCAATACGCAGCGTATAGGGTTAACCCAATACGCTGCGTATTGACCAATACGCTGCGTAGGTAAACCCTAATTTTGCTAGGGTTTGGTGTGCCAATAGGCACACCCTTGTTATAATTTTGGGTTAAGTTGAGATTTCTATTGTTTTTCTTGTGTTGATTATCTCTAAAAAGATCATTGTATACTATTTACAATTTTGGGCCAAGCTCAGATTTATTTCAATATCACAATGAGTAAATGAATCATTAAATCCCACCTATAGCAAAACAAATGTAGGGTCTGAGGAGGGTAAGATGTAGACAACTTTACCTCTACCTCGTATGAATAGAGAGCCTGCTTCCAGTGAGACCCCCGGCTCGATAGTAGTTTTGCATCAAGCCTTGTACATAAGGCACATAACACTCATCAATCTAGACAACGTTAAAATTAGTGCACTTTCACTTTTACCCCCGATGGCCAACACATATATACATTATATGCGCATACCGCAAGCGGGACGTAAGAAAAAAAAAACTCTGTCAATTTGTTTATATAAAATTGCAATGATCAAATTTCTCTTATAGTTGGCATGTTAAAACTATATTGGTGTTAATTTTGATATTTTTAACAATCACAAAGTAACATGCATGATGTATGAAATATAATAACTAATTTACAAACATGCATGTTTTAACTATAATACCAAGTCTATTAATTAACTCTAAAGTAACATGAGTTACATATATGCTTGAACATGCATTATTCTATTTTGTCAAAAGCCCTTCGGGCACCCAACCAGGCCTTTAGGCCATGCACGGTGTACGGAAAGCATCTTGCTGCCGTCTACACATTTCGGCGACCTTTGGGTGCAAGATTTTCGCCAAATCCTGGAAATTTTGGTAATATTCTTCAATTCTGAGTGAACTGACTACAACATCCAAAAATGGTCTGGAACCTGCCATAACTAGGCCTAAACAAGCTTGAAACATGTCTAACCTCGAAAGATGGTATGTTTGTGCTATGTGTCTTGCTTATCTCGGGCCCACGCTTTTTAAGAGCCTTCCATCTAGATACAAGGCTCAGCCTTCACGCCTTGAGTGCGCATTTAACAACTATGGCATTATTCGAATTTACTTGTAATTAATATGCAAATAATAATAATAATAATAATAATAATTCTCGTATTTTGTGACTTCATAATTTCAAGAGGATCAATAAAAACATTTCTATAATATTGGTTTTAGTTATACTCAACAAGAAATCTCGCTAGTATAATATTAAAGTTGGTGGTCGACACCACCAACTTTAATAAATCTATAATATATGTCTATATATGCAAATCGACCCGTTGTAGAAAGAGAGATAATGTTGATAATCATCTACATTTATTTGGTTTAACACCATAAGAATGATTGAATAGTTCACCACCATAAGAATATTTATTAAATAATAAATATTTATTAAATAATAAAACTATCAAAAATATTATAAGATGTTTTGTAAGTAAATGATTGAATAATTTTAATGTTTTCAGACATTCAATAATTGTAAGAAAGAGAGATAATGTTGATAATCATCTGACATTTATTTGGTTTAACAAACACCTACAATCTATACTATCAATTAAAGGGGATTAGAGGATGATGTAAATTTGCATATGTGTTAAGTATCTAGACATGTCATGTAGGTTTTGCTCATGTAATAAATAACAAATTAAAATGTTAATATATATGTGTTTTAGAGATAATTGAGAGTAAATTGCCATTTTAATCCCTGAGTTTTGTTCAAATTTGACACTTTAGTCCAAATAGTTTTTTTTTTGCATCTGGTTCCCTGACTTTTACATTTTGTTGCCATTTTGATCATTTTGTCTAACTCTATCCAAAAACCCAGTTTGTAACAGGGGGTATTTTGGGGATTTCCTTAAAAATGTTTTCAGTTGCCATTTTGATCAAATTCCAAAAATTCAAAAAAATTCCAAAAAATCAAAAAAATTCAAAAAAATCAAAAAAATCCTAAAAAATCATAAAAATTCTAAAAAATTCAAAAAAATCTAAAAATCAAGAAAATTCTAAAAAATCATAAAAATTCTAAAAAATAAAAAAAATTCTAAAAAATCCAAAAATCATTAAATGTTTCGACCCGTACCGTTTCGAACCGAACCGTTTTGACCCGTACCGTATCGAACCGAACCGTTTCGACGCGAACCGTTTCGAACCCGTACCATATCGAACCGTACCGTTTCGACGCGAACCGTTTCGAACCGAACCGTTTCGACCCGTACCGTATCGAACTGAACCGTTTCGACGCGAACCGTTTCGACCCGTACCGTTTCGAACCAGAACCGTTTCGAGCCGAACCGTTTCGACGCGAACCGTTTCGACGCGAACCGTTTCGACGCGAACCGTTTCGACCCGTACCGTTTCGAACCGTACCGTATCGAACGGTTCAGCTCGAAACGGTTCGCGTCGAAACGGTTCAGCTCGAAACGGTTCGGTTCGATACGGCACGGTTCGGTTCGAAACGGTACGGGTCGAAACGGTTCGGCTTGAAGCGATACGGGTCGAAACGGTTCGGGTCGAAACGGTACGGGTCGAAACGGTTCGCGTCGAAACGGTTCAGCTCGAAACGGTTCGGGTTCGAAACGGTTCGCGCCGAAACGAATTTTTTGGATTTTTTATAATTTTTATGATTTTTTTTAATTTTTATTATTTTTTAGAATTTTTTGGAATTTTTTGAATTTTTTTTTATTTTTTGGAATTGGATCAAAATGGCAATTGAAAACATTTAAAATGAAATTCCCTAAAATACCCCTGGTTAAAGATGGAGTTTTTGGATGGAGTTAGTGTATGTGATCAAAATGGCAACAACATGTAAAAGTCAGGGACCCAGATGCAAAAAAAAACTATTTGGACTAAAGTGACAAATTTGGACAAAACTCAGGGACTAAAATGGCAATTTACTCGATAATTGATATTGGGGGAAATTTGAAGTGCAGTTCAAAATTCATCTTTCAAAGGCCGCCCAAATCTATACTTTAAATATCTTTCTTTCTCTACCTTAAATCCCGAAGCATCTTTCAAAATTCAAACCAGAACTTCTAGGGTTTCAAAATTCAAACCATCGGTTCCACCACCACATGAATCCGACACCTTTCTCTCCTTTTTCTCTCATCTCTTTCTTTATGCATCGGCACGGCGATTAACCGTTGTTAGACAGCCATTAGAGATGGATTCCTTTTCGTCGTTATCGAGTTCATCTTCGTCATCGCAGATGTCTACTGAAGACTTCATGGATCAGCTTAAGGTTCAACTTGCTCAGGCTTACGCCGAGGAGTTCCTCGAGGTATATACTTCCATCTGCTTAGTTATATCTGCAGTCGATTATGATTATATATAGATACATCAAAGATTGATATTTTGTTGTATTATTGATTATTATTTGCTATAACATATGAGTTTAGATTTAGTATTGTCAAAAACTGCCCAATTTTGGGAGAATTTAAACCTAGATCTGTGTTGTGAATTCTTATGAGATTGAAAATTTGACAGAGATGGATACATGCCACTAAGGTATACCTTGTTTAGATAGATGATTTTTTAATGTAATTTCAAGAATTAAAAATCACAATGTATTTGAGATGTTATGATGATTAAATAAAAGTCATTTTTTTTGTTGACACATAGCAATAAACACCAACTTATTTTTATGGACAAAACTCACAATGATAGGTTTTAAGTTTTAAATAAGGGGCTGATTGGCAACCTTGTGCTGAGCCATTAAGAGGCTTGACGGATTAAGAGGTAGCCTCTAAATTGGTCAGCATGTTTCTAAAACACACCCGTTAAGAGGTTCCGTGAACCATTAACATGTGTCTTTTAAGTGAACCAAGCACAATCTACTTCTGACTGATTCATTAAGATTTTAGAGGCTGCCAAACAGGCAAACAGCCCCTAACTTATCTGTGCTTTCAGTAATCAGGCAAAAGGCAAGCAAGTTATCTTTTTATATGCAGTCAACAAATTGTTTCTGATTTATGTCAATTTACAAAAAGGGTGTGCATCTGAAAGAGATTAGCTATTGTAACCATTAGGCTAATGGGCTTCGGGTCCTATATTTGGTCATTAGAGTCTGTCGTTTGTAGTAACTCAAGGTCTTGAGGAGTAGCCAAGGCACCGTAGTCCATAAAACATTAATAAGATTCGTTTAATAACCGACGAAGTATTGATACTATGATGTTGTTAGAAAACATAAAAAAAACCACATACAGACATGTAGATATGTTGTGTATGATTACCATTGCAAAGGTTTTCACAGAATTTGGCATTGTATTTAGTTCTTTACTATTTAATTTTGGTTTGGAAACAGACAGTGAGGGGGAAGTGCTTTGACAAGTGTATCACTAAACCAGGCAGCAGTTTGAGTGGGGGAGAAAGTAGTTGCATCTCCAGGTGTGTGGATCGTTACATTGAGGCTACTGGTATCATTAGCATAGCCCTTTTCAACCAACGGTAAAAATCTGAAAGCATAGTATTTTTATTTGAAATGTTCATTTGTAACTTGCGTAATGCTTTCTTATTAGGAAAGTGAGGACCATAAGCCATGTTTTTTTATAATTAAACTCGACGTTTTTTATTCAATGAAGTTTGAAACTTTTAGTCACGTATTTGAATGGTTTACTTTCGTATGTCATATTTCTTGCTTTTTATTGTAGCCCTTTTGGCTTTTATTATTTTGTAAACTCTGAGCCTGACTGTAGTATCTTTCCGACGAGCAAAGTGAATTCCTGTAGCTGATATGATTGTGAGCTGAGTTGAAAGACGTCAAAGCTGATATGTTTCAAGGTGATAATTAACCAAAATTTGTGTGAGACTTGGTTTCTTAGGTGATTGGTTAAATTTCATATAAATTTCATATCAGACTAGAATATGTTTCTTTCAATCTTTTTTTATATCAAAGCAAATGATCTCTTTAGTATTTTGGACCATAATAATTCCACGGTTGCTTTGAAACTGCGCAGAATTGCGAATCTTGAGCTAATTTGATGCATGTTTGTGTAATGATTAAACCCTAACAGATGGAGACACATTTGGGACTTTATTAGCCAAGATGAAGTTGATTCTAACCTGTTAGAGGCTGCCCACGAAGGAGCTGATTGGAGTCACTATTTCCAGCAGTTGCAAGGTGATTTTTGAATGTATTTGACTCGGTTTTGATGAATGAGAACCGATTAAGCCTTAGGCAATGAATGTGATGTGTCTGTTATCTTAAAGCAAGTTGTGATGTTGTTTAGAACTGGTTTCGGGCTGGTATGATACGAAGGTTGCAAGCTCTTGATTACAGGTTTTTTTATGGATATTAAAGGATTTTTTTTTATTGCATTAGAGGCTGCTGGTGTATGGCGTTTAAAAGCAATTGAAGATGTCAGTGGCTGGAAAGATAGAACCACTATGGAGGACATGGATCATGCAGTTTGGGATAGCCTCAAGGGGTGGATATTTGTCTTTGTTGGGAACCAGTCACTTTCAAGTTAAACCAGTTGGAAGTCAATTCCTCAAAGGACCAAATCCTTCACACCTTATTTTGGCTTTCAATTTGTGCTACTTTCTATCTGAATTTTTACTTTTGTTTCTTTTACAGACCCTCTTGAGACTGCAATAATTCCTAAAATGGTTGATGAAGCTAGAGTAAGGGTTTTATCTTAGTGGCAGCTTGTGGCGGGGGTATTGTAGTTGGTGATGCAGCTGGTGGTGGCACTGCACCCCAGTGGCTGAGTTTTATAATGCTTGGAAAGGTAAAACCAAAATGGCTGTGTTCTACAGTCAAATTCTTAAAATTGGCTGGCTCTGCCAACCTGCCGGTTTGGTTTATCGCTTCTTGAAACCTTATTTAGTGGCTCTGCCTAGAATTTCGTCTGAACCAGCTATAACGAACCAGGCCATGAACACCCTTAATTGGAAACCTATTTGGCATTCAATCAACCGTGTACTTAATTGAATCAATTTGATTTTTTTCTGTTCAACTGTTTATGATTCATGATTTAAATTTGTATCCTGCAATCAGGTATTCAGCGTTTTGTTCTTGCTCTTTTTTCATTTTAACTATAGTGGTTCAAACTTACTAGAGGTGGCAATTGTGTCCTGTTTAATTCTGAAGGCTTATTTTCTCAAAGAACACTTGAGATCACAGATGATGTACTTGCAACCTACAGAAACCAAGGTAACGTACAAGCAAATACAATTTTGTGAATGTATTTCTCTACTTTAACGTATATTCATTAATGACAGTGTAATCCTATAAAGGTGTTTATGATCTGTTAGGACGAACGAAAGATCAAATAAGAACGCAAGAACAAATTGATGCCGCAATGGCTGCATGTAAGGCTTTGAAGTTGGATGGCCTTGTCATTGTTGGCGGTGTGCTTGAACTATTGTTTAATGATAGCGAGTATTAGCGTTTTTGATATTAAAATTCGTGTTTTCTTATTTATTAATGTTGCTTTTGTTATTAAAATTGAAGGGGTAACGTCAAACACAGATGCCGCCCACCAGGGGCGGACCCACATTGGTGCCACCGGGGTCCCCGAACCCCAATCTTTAAAAAAAAATAGTAGATTCGGTATATTAAATTGTATATGGACCCCATAAATACAATTAGGTGGACACCATAGAAATAAAAAGAAAGTTGGTGTAGTGGTAAATCTCTCTCTTTTCCACCAAGAGGTCATGGGTTCAATCCTTGATAAGCCCATTTTTTTTAAATCTAGTTCAAACCTCACTTTAACTCGACCCGAACGAGGACCGACCCGAAAATGGACCCCATTGAAATAAAATCCTGGGTCCGCCACTGCCGCCCACCTTGCCGAGACTTTTTCCCAAGCGAAATGCTCCACAAAGGTTGATGATTTGTCAAAAATCAAGATGTAACTTTACAATGGTATTTTTTGGTTGAAAATATTTATAAATTTGCAGGTGGTAGGAGTACCTGTTACATTGAATGGAGATCTCAAGAACCTGTTTGTTGAAGCTAATGTTGGTTTTGATACTGTTTGTAAGATGTGGATCCTATCATATTGACAACTTCATATGAATAAAGATTTTTTTTTTAAATATAGAGGGTATAGGTATGCTTTTTATATAATAGCTTTAAGCATTTGCATTCAAAATTAAAATTACATAGTGTGATATGGGATTTCATTAGGCATTGGTGTCGGCTAAATCCGGTGTTCGTTTTGGAACTGAAAGACCTGGCTTCTATCCACAAGAAAAATAGGGGATCAAAGTGCTGGAAAAAAGGCAGTCTATTTGATTATTCAGACTGCCATTTGGTGTATATGGAGAAGCCGGAATGACATAGTGTTCAATAACAGGCGATTGTCGGTTCGAAAGATTATAGAAGAGATAAAAACGTTGGGTTATTTATGGCTGCGCAGCAGGTCAAAGGCTAAAGCACTTTCTTGGAAAAGTTGGGTGTCATTCATTTTACAATGTATTGGTGTATAGTATGTTTAATTTGGCGAAATGTACTACGTCCTTGTTAACAAGTTGTTAGCCAGGTTATGTTTGTTTTTCTTGTATTTGGAAAAAAAAAGCTTTGTTGGCTTTTAAAAAAAAGTAGATAAACAATGGTTAATCACAGTTCTGTGACTTGTGATTAATGATTTCAGTTTGAACGATGAAATTATGTCCTAACACATACTATCTTTAACATTGTTTTATAAAGATATGTAACTAAACACAAACAATTTAAATCATATATTATAATCTGTTTCTGAGTATTTGATTTCGATCGTTATTAAACCTACCCGTGTGTTCACACGGGCCTTTGTAACACCACGTAAAAACATGTCCAATTATGTGAAGACACGTGTCCTAAACCCTAACCATGTGAAAGATTGAGTTTGAAGGACTAAACTTGACAAACGATGAAAAGATGAAACCAAAGGGACTAAAAGTGTCAACATGCCAAACTTGTACCTCTGAATGACCATGCACGAAAAATATATTCTTAAACGAGTGATTAATTGGATATAAGAAGCCATTTATGAAAATAATCGAAAGATTATAAACTACAGGGTTTAAACGTGTCAACATGTTAAAATTTTTACCTCTGAGTGACCTTTTAACGAACCCGAGGCTTCGAAATATTCAAATATACTCTCAAGAATAAGTGATATAAATTTCATGTGGTTTCGAGATCGTTATGCAAGTTTTCAAGACTTTGGGTTAAAAGTGTCAATAGGAAGAAACTTGTGTTTATAGAGATCTTTTAACGAAACCGGGCCTAACGGAGTTTGGTAATACTCCCTTGAACCTCTACAAACTAACTACAAGGGCATTATATGCCAAAAATAAGATTATATAAAGTTTAGAAGGACCAGGGACTGAAACTGCCAAGATTGAAACAAGTTTCACCAGAACAGGAGGTTGTCGCGGCCCGCGTAAACACCCTTTGATTCTTACGCGGCCCGCGACAGATGCCCAGTTCTGCAGAAAAATGGCAGCTGCATGTTGCAGCCAGTTGCACCGCCTTTGGGCCCAAAATTTCAATACCATGGGTTGTTTGTCGAACTTGTAATACTACTAGGACACCTGGGGTGGTCCTAAACCCTCCAAAACACCTGCCTTGATCTCCTTTCATGCCATTTATCTATATAAAGGCTCATAAATTGATTTGTTCAAGTGCTCATTAACTTGCAACATTCACTACCCTCACTTCTGGAGATACCTGGCTTTATAGGAAGCTCAAGATTGTAGAAAAGATAGCTAGGACCCTATGTAAGTGTCTTAGCCCTCTCTTAGTTCAGTTTATTAGCTTAAAACCAAAAAGTCAAAGGTATCGTAAATTGACTTTGACTTTCGGTTTAATCACAAATGGTCCAGCCACTATCCGAATCAAAAGTTGTTATGTGACCATATTAGGTATGTGAATAACCCTTAAAAGGGCACCTCCTAATTAATTCGTTTGACTAGTTAATTGTCGGGTCAACTAATGAGTCAAAAAGTCAAACTAGACAGAATTTTAAATAATGATTCAAACTAATAAAACAGAGGTTATAAATTATATTTTATCATTCTAATAACTTGATAATTAGAATTAGAACATGTTTAAGCTTGTCTAACCCGACAATTATCAGTTTAGGGTCGGTTTATAACCGAAAGTCGCAAAAGCTTGACTTTTGCTTTGACTTTCAGTTCTGACCCGATTAAGCTTAATTCTTCCATGTTTTAAGTTTCCATTAGGACCACCTTATGTTGTAGTATAACCCCATGGAGTTATATTACTTGGTCCTTAGTAGTTTGAATTATATGCTCTTGTTTGTTATTATGCTTATAAATGCCATAATTGCTTTTTTGACATATAAACAAGATTTTTAGAAATATAAGAGGACAAAAACCTTTGTTACTGATATATAACCTTGTCCCGAATATTTGACATCAGTTCTTGGTCTCAAACAGAAGTTATGCTCGATATCATAAATAGAAGCTTTTTTGTTAATTAAATAGTGATATCTTACATAAGGCATGTTTAAACTTGAATTTTGACTCAAAACTCATTACCTACTGTTAAGATATTAGTTTTAGAGATTTTTGGAATTTTTGATCAGATTATAAACTGATCAAATCATGGAGTTCTTGTGTAATTCGGTAAATGATGAAATACCCTTTTCATGCGTAAAATGAGATTAACAAATGATTTGAATGCCACAAACCTTTTCCTACTAATTTTATACATTAAATAAATTATTTTGAGCATTTACAACTGATCAAAATCTCAGATTTACATAAACATCTTAATTATCGTCAATTAGCGAGTTTTACACTAATTAGGTGCATAGTATGGTTTAAAACCATATTTAACACCTAAGACTTTTTACCTACTGAATTTTTAAACAAATTTCAATATTATTACAGTAAGTATAAGTCATGAACTCAGACTTCCAAAAATGTCCTTGAAAGCATATGTGAAATGACCAAAATACCATTTCGGGGCATAGTTTAGCCATAAATGGTAAACCTCACATATGTATAATATCCTACTGATGTAATGTGATAAAATAAATATTTTCACTGATTACAAAAGACCAGAACCTTAGTTTATTATAGAATCTCTTTTATAATCATTAAAATGACCAAAATGCCCCTACGGGACTTAAATTGGTTTTAAATACTTTTTGGGCATATATATTAACATCCTACTGATGTATTAACATATTCTCAGCATAATAACATATGAGAACTGTATATAATTCATTTGGCTACCTGTTACGCATTTATGCGTTCGGATCGGTTTATGTGACTAGTTTACATAAAATAGCCGAAACGGGTTTAACCTTGTCATTAAATCCTCAAATTCCAGAACGTGTACAGTTTGCCCATATTATACAAGTATCCAAACTTGTCGGGTCTGAATCACATTCTATTCCGGTCTCCGCTTAATCTAGCGTTTAGAACCGTTAAGTATCTTTCAAACTAACCGGTCTAAGTCTTTGACTTAAATAAAGACCCGTTAGTATCCTAATAGGTTAATAAACCTTCTATACAGATTGAGTAGCTTTGGTAGAAGGTACTTTCATAAGGCTTTAGGAATATACGGCTGAGTTACTTCTTCCATCTAGCTCAGGTAAATACTTTTAACTTATTTTCCGTTATACGGGCTTGAGATAAGGTATTATAATAATACCGCTTGGTCGGGTATGAAATCATTTAATCAGATTGTGATTAATAAATTTACATAACCCGTTCTAATCTGTTTTGTTTGATAACATAAACAATGGGGGTTAATACGACCGTGTCCTGGATATCCTCGGCTTATTTCATTTGAAAATGACCACGACCTATGCACGGGGTGTAGGCATACACCTGACAGATGCAAATGCTAAATAACCCACATGTTGGGGATAACTCCTTTGTGGATTTTATAGTGGTGAGTCGGTTAATCATGACCGGCTTCCAAACCGGCCCCATATGTATGACAAACATGTAAAACAGTATACAAGATTATCTTAAATAATTGTCCCAAGTACAAATGATTTGTGTCTTGTGCACTGAAATCAATTTTTATAAAATCTTTTAAAATGAGTCGATTAATTGTATTTACCAGTGTAAACTGACATATTTTCCAAAGACTAATTGACATGTACCTCACGTAAATAGGCTGAAGCTACTAGGTGTCAAATAAGAGGATCTTGCAAATCCCTAGATACCAGGAGTCTGTTATTTCAGTTTTCTTGTATTTTATTTTATGATCCACCTGTGGATCTCTATTACAACCAAGTCTGTATATTCTTTTATTTGAACACTCGGACACTATGGTTTGTAATAGTATTTATTCACCAAGCCTTCCGATGTGCTATTATATTGTGTGTATTGACAATGATGATATCAGCTACGTCACGATACTCCCCGCCGGGCCCATCGGTAATACGTGGAAATATCGGGGTGTGACAGGTTGGTATCAGAGCCAACATTGAGTGAATTAAACACAAACCTTTTATGTTTAATCTCAATGACACAATAAGCACATTCCTTAGACTTCCGAGTCTAGGCATATGACCTAGGATTTATTCTTAACTTTCCTTTTGTCGTTTATATGTTGTTTTATTGTTTTGACAGGTTAATTAAAAATGCCACCGCGCGTACGAGGCAAGGGAAAGGGTCCGATGCGAAGAGGACCATCAAGCAATGCGGGACCCTCCCATAGGCGCACTCCGTCTGCAGCTTTCTCTAGTTCCGACTCTCGGGATAACTTGAGACATTCCTTTGAACCGGCGAGACACTTCGTTTCGCTAGGATCCTCACTTTCAGATCCTCCATACTTCGGGCTACCTATTCAGGACGAGCCCCAACACTCGCACCATTCCCACCAATCGCATCATTCGCCCCACTCCTTACATTCTCATTCCTTTCACCACTCTAGTTCCCATGATCTCTACTCCCCGGGTCAATTTAACCCGAACGACTATCTTAACATACCACTCGGTTTTAATCCTTTAGGACCCGAAGACCATTTCTCTCAAGATATGGAAATGGATGATGACCCCGACCCAGTGCCGCCAACCGGAACACCAACTCATCCTATTAGCATCTCTGGCGGTTCTCCTTACCAGGGATCGCCATACCAAGGCCCCGACCCATGGGTCGTATGGTGGGAAAAGTTTGAATGGGAATTCACACCTTCTTTTCATAATTCTCCGCATCTTTCATTGGAAGAACCACACCTCCAAGCGGTTTCTCCACCACCTTTTCCCGTTGAGGAACCACCTCAACCACCTCTCGAGCCACCTAGGTGAAGGAGGAATGCATGGATGTCCGTGCGAGGGGGACCTAGGTTCAGTTCCCCTCAAGCTTCGGGCACATACCCTCCAATCCCTTAGGATCCACAAATGGGTGGACCCTCTCATGCGGTGCCGGAAGATGATCCCCCGCCGGTTACATTTGCACCACCACCGCCGCCAGTGGGTTACGATAACCCCATACCGACCTACCAAGGTTCGTCTGGGTTTAACCCATTGAATATCCAAATCCTACGGGTTATGTATATCAGGCCCCTGCCCAAGATCCATATCTTGAGGCAGCTCAGTTTAATACACTTTACCCTTCACCCTTTCCTCCAACTTACCCAACAGGGTATCCAGTGCATGGGTATCAACGCCCTCCTTACTAACAACAACCCCCACCTTCACAACTGCAAACTCAAGAAATTCTGTATAGGTTGGATCGGGTTGAACACAAAGCGGAGGAACGCGAGAAAAAACATAACAAATTTCTCAAGGGCCTCGCAAACTTCATAAAAGGTAAAAAGAAGTACAAGTTCATTTTATATTATTATGTATTGTTTTTTCAATCAAGTCCCTGTGAGGACATTTTTATTTCTGTACTTGGTCCCTGCGTGGACTTATTTTTATTTTCTGTAGTCCCTACGTGGACAGTTTGTTATTTTCAAGACCCGTTTAGGGCATATCTTGTAATCGTTTAGCTTTTCAATGAAATTTCTTTTGGAAAATTTTATATGTACTTTATTACATCATTTTATCAATATCATTTCAATTTTTAAAATTGATCTGCCAAATCAATACCAAAAGAAATTCTTAAAGGTATAACCTAGCCAATATTAATGGCTATGATGGTACAACCTTTTTAAGAAAAGACATTCCTTGTTAACATCTGAAAACATGTTAACATTCTTGGTTGTGTGACTTAGAAATCACACTAACTTCCAAAGGTACTTGGATCCTTCCAAGCCACCTTCATAGCCTATATGATTAATTTAGATCATGGCTATTAAACATCAAATATGATGTATACACCAAAACAACTATATGAGGTGTACGCCTGCGAGCGAAGGTGTATTCATGACAATGATAGTTTTATTTTATAAACTTCTTGTCAAAAAGGCGATGAACTATGTTCGACCCTTAAAATCACTGATCCAAAGGATGACAAGGCCTTTGTGCCATCTAAATGTCCTTCGAGACGAGCCTTGTGCTATATGAAAATGTCTCTATGACATCGACAGTTGTGACTCATGTTCCCTGTCTAATGAATAAACAGGATTGTATCCTATAATGGTTAAGTTGTAGCCTAGGAAAATCTTGAACAATCATATATTTTTTACTTGTTATTTAAAATGGTCTATATGGTCTATTGATACCATGGACATTTAATCATCAATAAGATGATTCATTATATAATTTAAATAAATCATTATTGTTTAATTTTAGTACCCAAATCATGGTTGGCTCTGACGAAGCAAACACTCATCCGCGAGAAGGGAACACTAATGAAGCAAGGATAAATCTTACAAATGCTGAATTATAAGCAATGATTGACACCGCAGTTGCTCAAGCTGTGGATAAAATATTCAAAGAACCGATTCATGTTCGGTCTAAAGCTCATACAAAATCCTTATCACATTCGCATGCATCAAAAAAGGATGAATCTCAGCATTCATCCAACCAGAGATCTGAATCTCAGAAGGTTGTGCTAAATCAGACTCCCAAGTACAACAAAGGTTGTACCTACAAATACTCCGTCTCGTGTAAGCCAAGAGACTTCACGGGAGAAAAGGGAGCAATAGATTGTATGAAGTGGTTAGATGAAATGGAAACGGTGATTGATATAAGTGGGTGTGCAAAGGAGGACATCGTCAAGTTTGTATCTCAGTCCTTCAAGGGTGACGCCCTAACATGGTGGAAAGCCTTAGTGCAATCCACTGGAAAGGTTTCTCTGTATAACCTTTCCTGGAACAAATTTGTTGATCTTATGAAAGATACTTACTGTCCTCAACATGAAGTTGAAAGGATAGAGACTGACTTCCTCACTCTGGTGATGAAGGATTTGGATTGCAGGTCTTATGTGACCAGTTTCAACTCCATGTCGAGACTTGTACCGTATTTGGTCACCCCTGAACCCAAACGCATTGCGCGTTTTATCGGTGGTTTAGCCCCAAAGGTTAAAGGAAACGTTAAGGCTTCTAAGCCAGCTACTTATAGGTCTGCTGTAGATCTATCTTTGTCCCTTACTCTCGATGTTGTAAGGAGTAGGGCAAAGAAAAACACCGAGGAGGGAAAGAGAAAAAGGGAGGATGATCAGTCCCATCACTCAAACAAAAAGAAGAAAGGAAACTCTGGTTTCAAAAAGGGGCAATCGGATGAAAAGACCAGATGTAAGACGTGTAACAAAAGGCACTTTGGAAAGTGCAACCAGGACCCACAAGCTAAACCTTGTGGGATTTGCAAGAAGAAAGGGCAGAAGACTGTAGAGTGCCGAAACATCAAGGATGCGACCTGCTATGGTTGTAACGAGAAGGGGCACATAAAGACTAATTGCCCTAAGAATGCTAAGAAGCTTGAAGAGGTAAAGAAGACCAATGCAAGGGTCTTTCAGATGAACGCCAGGGAGGCGGTGAACGACAATAACGTAATAACAGGTACCTTCCTCATTAACGATATTTATGCTAGAGTTTTATTTGATTCAGGTGCTGATAAGTCTTTTGTAGACCATAAGTTTAGTAAATTACTGAATCTGCCTATTAAAACTCTAGACATAAAATATGAGGTAGAACTCGCAAACGGTACCTTAGAAACTGCTTCAGCTCTTCTTGATGGATGCGCTATATCCATTAAGAATCATTTTATTCCGCTATCCCTTTTGCCAATGAAACTGGCTGGGTTTGATGTAGTTTTGGGTATGGATTGGTTATCGTATAACCAAGCTCAAATAGCTTGCGATAAGAAGCTAGTTAACATTAAAACCCCTTCTTGAGAATCAGTCACCATTCATGGAGATACTCAGTATGGGTTGCCCGACAACGTGTCTATACTCAAAGTCTCGAAATGTTTGAAGAACGGATGTGTCATTTACATGGCACAAGTGACAGTGAATGACCCAAAACCCAAGATGGAAGATATTCCAATTATTTCCGAATATCCTGACGTCTTTCCTGATGAATTACCTGGATTACCTCCTGAGACGCAAGTTGAATTCAGGATAGACATTCTGCCAGGATCTGCGCCAATTGCACGAGCTCCTTATGTCACACCCCGAATTTCCACGTGTCACCGGTGGGCCCGGTGGGGAGTATCGTGACGTCATGGTTGGCAACATAATAGTCAAACAACACAATATTATTAAGCACAGCGGAAGCAATTGAAAAATATAATACAACCGAATTTATTATTGTAATATCAATTGTCACAATATTCGGAAGTTTATCCACAGAAGGATCGAACATAAAATGGAAACAATAGTTCAACAGACTTTTAGGCATCTTAAGCTTGCGAGACTTCTATTGATGCTAAGGAGACATATCCAGCCAATTTCGTATAGTACCTGCATTTAGCCTTTTTGGAAAATACGTCAGTTTACACTGGTAAATACATTCAACTGACTCATTTTGGAAAAAGAGTTTGTAAATTGTTTTGAATGCACGTGGCACAAAATATCTTGACACATTGATTAAAATGCACAGAGGCAAAATTAATCTTTTTAACTTGGGAGAATTATTTAATATTATAATCTTGTGAACGATTTACATGTTACTTATGCGTTCAGTAGCCCGGAACGTGTCCGGGTTAAAGATCAATAGACACACCACAATAATGAGTTATACACCGACAGGTGTACGCCTACACCCCGTGCTCAGGTCGTGGCCATCTCGTAAGATAATGCCGAGGATATCCGGGACATGGTCATTAACCCCCCAAAGGCTTTAAAGTAAACAAATCTGTTTAAAACGAGCCGATCAAATTATTCAACTACCCACTAAGCGTGGAGATTTGATGCCCGATCAAGCGGTACGCTATGTACCGTAACCCAAGCCCGTATAGGGAAAATAAGTTAAAAGTATTTACCTGAGCTAAATATAAATTCAATCCCAGCCGTATATCAAATCAGCAAGTACAGATAGCTTTTACTGGGCTCCTAATCTGGAACGAAGGTTTTTAATAACCTATTAGAATCCTAACGGGTCTTTAATTAAGCTTAAGCTTAGACCGGCTAGTTTCAAAGATACGGTTCGTACGTACGATTAAGCGAAGACCGGATAGAATGTGATTTAGACCCGACAAGTTTGAAGACTTGTTTAATATGGGTTTATTATTCACATTCTGGATTTTGAGATAAGACCGATAAGGTTTGACCCGTTTCGGCTAATTTATGTAAACTTGTTACATAAACCGAACAAAACGCGAAATAAGCGTAACGGGTATCCGTAAGAGCCATATACAGGTTTCCTAAGTTAATATGCTTCAAATATGTTGTGACATCAGTAGGATGTCTTTCGTTATGCCCCGAACTAATTTAAACACAAACTATGCCCCGTAGGGGTAGTTTGGTCATTTTAAAGTTTGTAAAAGCGCTTAGATGTTTAACTGAGTTACAGGTCTGATGTAAACAGCAAACATACTCAATTTTATGAGTTATAATAGTAGACTAAAGCATATATGTGAGATTCATCATCTTTAACCAAACTATGCCCCGTAGGGGTATTTTGGTAATTTCACATAAGCCGAAAAACTCAAAAACGAAGTCTGAGTTAATCAACATTTGCTTACTGTTAAAATATCATAATTTGCCTCATATATCAGTAGGTATCAACCCGGGTATGTCTAATATGATATTAAGACATACTATGCGTTAAAAACGCTAATTATGGCCATTAAAGGCCATTTCCGGGTTCTACACTTAAATCTGATATTTTTATATTTCCAGAAGGCTTAAAATAATTTATTAATCATATGTGATCAGTATTAAAAGGTTTGGAGTCGTTTAGATATGTAAAACTCATTTTATGGCCCGTAAGGGCAAAACCGACAATTTCCGGATTAAGCCTACGACTCCTAGTTATGCTCAGCCTAAAATTAATTAAAAATCTTTAAAAATCCCAAAATATTATATTACATTAGTGGGTATTAAGTTTGATACCAAAAAGTAGGCTTAACTAGGCTATACGCTAATTACGCCATTTTATTAACATAAAGCATTAGATTTGCGATATTGAGCATAACTCTAAATCTACAAGTCAAACTGATGTCAAACTTTGCATACAAGTTTATATATCAGTAACTAAAGTTTCTACACTTTTACATTTTCATAAATCATGTTTTAAGGTAATAAGGGCATAACGGTCAACATATGAGCAATTAACGGAAATATGCATATTAATTGGATAACTAGTGAACCAAGGTGAATGATCACAGAGGGTTGTTCTAACATGTATCCTAATCCAATTAAAGCTCTGAGGCATTTCTAAAATATGCCCAAACGGGTCAGAACTGAAAGTCAACGGGAAAGTCAAACTATGTGACTTTCGGTTCCGAACCGGGTCTAAACAGGAAATAGTCGGGTTGAACATGTTGGGACATGTTCTTACACTTATTTCTAAGTTATAACAATGTTCAAACATGTTATATATGTTCTAGATAGCTAATTATGCATAAATGACATTTTAAGCATTATGTTGACTTTTTAAGTAAAGGTTTGACCCGACATTTGACCTGCTTAGGATGGTGATCAGGGGAAACCCTTTTGGGGTTTTATTACCCACATAAATACCATCCTATAACTACTTTTAATTCGAGATATGACTGAGCCATTATAGACTAATCTCGAAGTCAAACCGTAATTACGACGGTTTGACTTTTAGCTAATTAAACAAGCTAAACTCAATTAAAGAAGGACTAGTACACTTACAAGAGTCCTATGCACTAGATATGATCACTTGGAAGCAGGTTTGAGCTCCAAATTCGACCAGAAGTGCAGATGAAGTGTGAAGAACAATTGTGAACTTAAAGGGCCTTTTATAGTGATTTCAATCACCACAATTGCTTGACACATAGCCCTATGATCGACCACAACCATTCAACATGTGTCTCTAGTGTCTTAGGGTAGTGTAGGGGTCGTCCAAAGTGCAGAAAAACCGGCCAAGTGGGTCAGATTCGCGTAAAACAGGCTGCTGCCTGTTTTTTCTGCTTCTGATGCTTCCACGCGGGCCGCCTCATGTTTTAAGATTTCTCACGCGGGCCGCCTGGCCCTCTGAAATCAGAATTTCCAATTTTTCATTTTTGCAACTTGTCTCTTGGCTTCACGAAGGGGCAACTAGGGTTATTTCTTGCATTTTGACCCCCTTATATTTACCCACAAGGGCTTTAGGACTTATACCCACTTTGCCAAGTCCCTGAACACTTCCGGTTAACCCGAAAAGTCATAACTTTCAACGTTAACACTTTAACCCCTCGCACACGAATTTGATCATAACTTTCTCATACGATAACGAAACTTTATGAAATTTTAATCGTGCATTCTAGTGAGCATAATTTATATTTACAAAGCTTCGGGTTTGTCAAAAGGTCACTCAGAGGTATATCTTTAACATGTTGACACATTTAACCCCTGTAGTTTGTAATCTCTCACTTTTAGCTTCGTATGATCCATGATTTATTCGTTTGATGTTATGAACATCATGTAGGGTTATTATGAAGTATATTTATTCACTGTTGACACTTAGAATCCGTATAATCTCACACTTTCCATGTTTGTCAACTTTAGTCCTTTTATAACATTCTTTCACACGTTCAAACTTTATGACACGTGTCAACACATTATAGGACGTGAATTTTCGAGGTGTTACATCCTCACCCCCTTAAAATAAATCTCGACCCACAAGTAAGGGTACTTTTCTTTCATCGTGGATTCAACCTCCCACGTGAATTCGGGACCTCTTCGGGCATCCCACTTGACCTTTACAATAGGTACATGCTTTCTTCGAAGCTTCTTTACCTGTCGATCTTCAATCGACAAAGGTTTTTTTTTTCCACAAATTTTAAGCTCTCATCTATATGCACATCTGTATGCGGTATAACCAATGATTCATCAGCGAAACACTTCTTCAGATTGCAGATGTGGAACACATTATGAATTCCACTGAGCTCTTCCGGTTAGTTTAACTTATAGGCAACTGACCCGACACGTTCGATAACCTCGAAAGGTCCTATGTATCTCGGGCTTAGCTTGCCTTTCTTACCAAACCGCATCACTCCCTTCCAGGGTGACACTTTAAGTAGGACTTTGTCACCTACTTCGAAGTGAAAATCCTTACACTTAGGATCAGCGTATCTCTTCTGCCTATCCCGGGCAGCTTTGAGACGGTCACGAATCTGGACCATCTTGTCCGTCGTCTCGAACACTATCTCTGGTCCTGATAACTAGACATCTCCAACTTCTGCCCAACAAATGGGCGCTCTACACTTTCTACCATATAATGCCTCGAAAGGCGCAGCCTTTATGCTGGTGCGGTAGCTATTGTTGTAGGAGCATTCGATTAACGGTAGGTTCTTATCCCAACTACCACCCAAATCGATCGCACATGCACGTAGCATGTCTTCTAACGTTTGAATAGTACGCTCACTCTGGCCGTCTGTCTGAGGATGGTAAGCCGTACTAAAATTCAAACGTGTGCCCAAAGATTGTTGGAAGCTTTTCCAAAAAATGACGTGTACCTAGTATCTCTATCAGAGATAATAGCTACAGGTATGCCATGTAAGGCTACAATCTTATCTACGTATAACTGGGCTAACATATCGGAGCTATAAGTCTCCTTGATGGGTAGGAAATGTGCTGACTTAGTCAGTCAGTCAACTATAACTCATATCGTATCATTTCCTTTCCTTTCCTTGTCTTGGGTAACTTGGTAATAAAATCCATAGTTACCATTTCCCACTTCCACGTAGGAAGTTTAGGCTGTCGTAGCAAGCCTGACGGCTTTTGATGCTCGGCTTTGACTTGCGCACATGTCAAGCATTTAGCTACATAGGTGGCTACAGACTTTTCAAGCCTATCCACCAAAATTTGCCCTTAGATTCTGGGTAGCTGATGGCAAATTCTTAATCGTTGCCTAATTAGGGTTGCGGCATTTAATACGTAAGTAATATGAACCGTCTTTCTTATTTAATAATATAAAACTCTCAGAAGATCGAGTCAGGCTATATGAGCCTATGTCTTAAAACCTACTTAATCAAGGTTTCGTTTATTCCATAATCAATATGGAGTTTTCACAATACTCCATCCCACGGCGGGATACAAATCTTAATTCTACCTGCCTTCCATGAGGTAAGCAGGGAAAACTTTTGAGAAGATAATTAAGATACAAGGAGGCTGTAGAGATTTTCCATATCTCAGGCTCCAGTTCATCCATCATTGTTCGTGTCAAACGAGTGACACCTTTATGTTATAAGTCCACGACTTCCTTAATCGGGAACATTTACTTGGAATTTTTTTTTTTTTTTTTTTTTTTGCTAAGTTTATGGTTCATGAAGATTTATTAGTGCCTGTATTAAAAAAAAAGGACACTTAGCAGAAATTATCATTGATAAATGATAAGGAAGTTTATTGTACAAGTGCTTATATTTAATTAATAATGGAAGTTTCACAAACTAGGCACCTAGCTCAGTTGGCTAGGCGCGCGAAAGGGTGCGGCCTAGACCCATGTTCGATTCCGGGGACGGCCAATTCCACCATTTTTTTTATATTTATTAATCGTACGGATACGTGTAATTACGAGGGTTGTCTCGTAAGGAGTCTTGATAATTAATTGCTCCTTATTACCCGCAATATGGGCTTGATTTTTAAGGCAACCAATCGAATTTTATCAATATTTGGAGTCCGAAACTTAGGACATCGGAAAATGATTTTTAATGGATATAAAACATCCATCTATTAATGCTGAAGCAGTCTCAGAGGTATACAGGCTTCTTACTGAACTTTCGTTGCTTTTTATTAAGCCTGTACTCGCTCTCTTTCTCAGATTTCTTGGAGTTATCCTCCTTCTTTGATTCATCCTTCATATTTGAAGTGTGAAAATAGCTCTCCTCATGAATAATTTAACATGGTTTTGAATGAGATTTAGAGCGAGAAGTATTCAGCTCTTTGTATTGTCTCATGACCTTTTCCATGGTCCTTCCATCTGCTGCGTCAACCACAGCCTGGAGATTAACTCCATTGATATTGAGGTTTACGTTTGTAGTTTTATTAACTTTCGTCGCCTTATTAGTATTGCGACTTTCGTCTACCTCATCCGAGTTTTCCATACTCGCAACTTGGTACCAATCACCAAGATTTAACCATTATTAGTCATCATCCTGATGACCTGACTTAGGTTAGCCACGGCATTCATAAACCGTATGGGCTATTCTGTTTCGAACATTCATAGTGAATGTTATTTGAACGTATTTCCATTATATTTAGCCTAGGTCACAACGGGACCATCAATGGCATGCAAAGTTTGGAGCGAGTCCAATACTTGCTTGACAGGGGACCATAATGTCATAACTGTCTTTGTCACAAGGACGATTATAAATAGCTCTAAGGCTTTTATTATATATATACATATATGGCATAGAAGCCTGCCGCGAGGGACGTAGAAAAATATGGCATAAAGCACAGTCATGAAGGACATAAGTAATCATATGGCGCGAAGGCCTTGTCGTGATGACATTTAGATATGGCACAAACGGCCTTGTTATAAGGACATTCATCAAATCTGGTACAACGGCATGTCACCAGGAATGTTAACATTTAATATGTTAACTTGTCACGAATGTCCAATTATAGCACATAGGCTTGTCATGAATGACTTTAAAACACAACTTGATGGTCTATCACCAAGGACCTTAATTTATAAGCCGCAATCTTATTAGATTAGGGCTTCAAGGTTTGAACGTGGTTCTTCACCTTTGGACAGGGAGTCATAGACTACAACTGTCATCGTCTTGAAAGACGATTCTTTTGGCAGAAAAACAAGCCAATCAACATCACTAATGGATGTTTATATATAACCATCGTATCTAATGATATTAGTCATGATCACATCGATCATATTGACTATTAGGTTTGGGTATAATCACACCATTTTGAACAGGGATCATAAAGATCACTACTATCTTTGTCTTACCGACACTAGAATAAAGTATAGCCCATAGGCATTTCATCACTAGGGATGTTAATATTATGATCATCATACTGAGGATACTAGTCAGGATCGCACTGATAGTATAGACTATGGGAATTGAGTATAGCTCACCCCCTTGGCAAAGAATCACAAAAGATTACAATTGCCTTGTCTCAGTTGGACGATATAATATAGCCCTTAGGCAAAACATCATTACGGATGTTAAAATTTTTAATCATCGTATTGATGATTTTTGGTCATGATCGTATTGATCATATGAACTATTAGGCTAGAGCATAGCTCACCACCTTGGACAGGGAATCGTAAAGATCACAATGTCTTTGTCACACATGGACAGTATTATTTGGCCCATAGGCGAAAACATCACTCATGGATGTTTATAATTGGTTCATCCTATTAGATGCTATAAGTCATGATTGCATTAATCATATTGATTATTTGGCTTGAGCATAGCTCACCACCTTAGACAAGGAATCATAACGATAACAATGTCAATGTCTCAAATGGACAATATATTATAGCCCGTAGGCAAGACATCACTAAAGGATGTTAAATAATATGATCATCGTATTAGATGATATTAGTCATGATCGCATTGATCACATAAACTATTATGTTTGGACATAGTCCAACATTTTAGACAGGAGGTCAAAGACCACCACTGTCGTTGTCTTATCGGACAACAAGTTTAGTCCGTTGGTGCTTCATCACTAATGGATGTTTATAATATGATCATCTTATAGGATGGTATAAGCCATGATTCCTAGATCACTAGGCTAGATTTGAGAATTGGAAGAATCCAATATAAGGATGACTGTTGTGATTTTTCTCGAATCACATTTGTCAAGAGTGCTAACACATTCCTAGGTGTTAACAAGGATGTGAATCCCTTGAGTAGGTTTCACCATCTTGGCCGCGTAGGCTAGGTTTCACCTTTAAGATTCCCTTCAATTGCATACTGACAGAGAAGGAAGGATATTTATTTTATTCAGGATTTTTATCATAAATCCTAATTCATAAGTTAATAATAGCACCAATGGCCCAGTCGCGTAGACAAGTTAAATTTATAAGCCATGATTTCAGAGAATCGTGGCCTTAAGGTTTGAATCAAAGTTCATTACCTTTTCTTGACAGGGAGCTGTAGGCTACCACTGTCTTTAGTCTCAGAGGACATTAACTATAGCCCGTAGGCACTTCCCTTATAAGAGATGTTTATTACTGGATTGCCCCTTAGGGAAATTCATTAACCATGGTAAACAGAGACCATATTTGGTTAATTTATTAATCATATTTATTTAGGATTTCTATTATAATTTATCCTAATTATAAAACATTAACAGTCTTATTAGTGGCACCAATGGCCTGGTCACATGGACATTTATAAATTATAAGCTTATGATTTCAGAGAATCAAAGCAACAATAACTGTTTTATTTAATAGCACAAAAGGCTTAGTCAGAAGGACAATTTTTTTTTTTTAAATTATAAGCCATGATTTCAGAGAATCAAGGCCTTTAAGTATATTAGCACAACTGGCTTAGTCACAAGGACATATATAATTTATAAGCTATGATTTCAGAGAATCAAAGCATGAAAGTATATTGGCACAATAGGCCTAGTCACGTAGACAATTATAAATTATATGCTAGGATTTCAGAGAATCAAAGCATTTGAGGTTTGAACCTAGTTCGTTACCTTTATCTGACAGGGAGTCATAGCTACCACTGTATTTTGGCTCATGTAGAAATGAGCAAGGCCCGTAGGCACTATATTACCACGTATGGTTAAAATATGATCATCTTAATTGATGATGTAAACCCAGGATTTAGAGATCATTAAACTGGGTTAGGAATCTTTTGAAGAATTCCATATAAAAATGACGTGTGTGATTTTAAATGAATCACATCTGCCAGGAGTGTTAACATGTTTTAAGATGTTAACAGGGAATTGAATCTTTTTAAACAGGTCTTACCATCTTGGCCCGGTCTTATAATTGACCCTAGGCTAGGTTTCACATTAAGATTCTTAATTAATGATTTGAATCTTTTTAACAGGTCTTACCATCTTGGCCCGGTCTTATAATTGACCCGAGGCTAGGTTTCACACTTAAGATTCTTAATTTATAATTAACGCAGAACAATTTTAAATTGAGGTGTAAATATGGATCTGAATCTAAATTGCGGAACTGCCATCTTGGCCGGTCTTAATATGACCCGAAGCTAGGTCTTGCCCTTTTAGATTTTGTCATTTTATTATAATGGTAGATCTTGCAAAAAAAAATATTATTTTTCCATTTATTTAATATTTCTTATTTAGAATGAAAGTTTAAACTTAATCATTCCATTTATAAAAATAAAAGTATAAAGTTGCCCTAAGCGGGACTTAAAAGGAATAATGTGTCCTCGGAGGGACTGAAAGGTAATTATGTCCTTATAAGGACTATTAAGGAAACGATCTTCAGTAAAAGGAGTTTCTTCTTCATTTTATTTCTGAATGCTTTCTCCTTGGATGCTCGTTTCATTCTAGTCGTGGTACGAAGCTCAGCATCTCAGGGCTCCTGGTGTGGAGAATTCTTATTACAGCTTCTTCGCTTGGCGACGTATCCAATATATAAAAATTTGGAAGCGGAAATTTTTAAAATTAGGATTGAGAATATTCCTAAGTTAAGTCTAGACTCAGAAGGTTTAGATATGTGCAATTGTGTAACTGAGATTAAACACTAAGGCTAGTGTTTAATTCACTCAGTGTTGGCTCTGATACCAACCTGTCACACCCCGAATTTCCACGTGTCACCGGTGGGCCCGGTGGGGAGTATCGTGACGTCATGGTTGGCAACATAATAGTCAAACAACACAATATTATTAAGCACAGCGGAAGCAATTGAAAAATATAATACAACCGAATTTATTATTGTAATATCAATTGTCACAATATTCGGAAGTTTATCCACAGAAGGATCGAACATAAAATGGAAACAATAGTTCAACAGACTTTTAGGCATCTTAAGCTTGCGAGACTTCTATTGATGCTAAGGAGACATATCCAGCCAATTTCGTATAGTACCTGCATTTAGCCTTTTTGGAAAATACGTCAGTTTACACTGGTAAATACATTCAACTGACTCATTTTGGAAAAAGAGTTTGTAAATTGTTTTGAATGCACGTGGCACAAAATATCTTGACACATTGATTAAAATGCACAGAGGCAAAATTAATCTTTTTAACTTGGGAGAATTATTTAATATTATAATCTTGTGAACGATTTACATGTTACTTATGCGTTCAGTAGCCCGGAACGTGTCCGGGTTAAAGATCAATAGACACACCAAAATAATGAGTTATACACCGACAGGTGTACGCCTACACCCCGTGCTCAGGTCGTGGCCATCTCGTAAGATAATGCCGAGGATATCCGGGACATGGTCATTAACCCCCCAAAGGCTTTAAAGTAAACAAATCTGTTTAAAACGAGCCGATCAAATTATTCAACTACCCACTAAGCGTGGAGATTTGATGCCCGATCAAGCGGTACGCTATGTACCGTAACCCAAGCCCGTATAGGGAAAATAAGTTAAAAGTATTTACCTGAGCTAAATATAAATTCAATCCCAGCCGTATATCAAATCAGCAAGTACAGATAGCTTTTACTGGGCTCCTAATCTGGAACGAAGGTTTTTAATAACCTATTAGAATCCTAACGGGTCTTTAATTAAGCTTAAGCTTAGACCGGCTAGTTTCAAAGATACGGTTCGTACGTACGATTAAGCGAAGACCGGATAGAATGTGATTTAGACCCGACAAGTTTGAAGACTTGTTTAATATGGGTTTATTATTCACATTCTGGATTTTGAGATAAGACCGATAAGGTTTGACCCGTTTCGGCTAATTTATGTAAACTTGTTACATAAACCGAACAAAACGCGAAATAAGCGTAACGGGTATCCGTAAGATCCATATACAGGTTTCCTAAGTTAATATGCTTCAAATATGTTGTGACATCAGTAGGATGTCTTTCGTTATGCCCCGAACTAATTTAAACACAAACTATGCCCCGTAGGGGTAGTTTGGTCATTTTAAAGTTTGTAAAAGCGCTTAGATGTTTAACTGAGTTACAGGTCTGATGTAAACAGCAAACATACTCAATTTGATGAGTTATAACAGTAGACTAAAGCATATATGTGAGATTCATCATCTTTAACCAAACTATGCCCCGTAGGGGTATTTTGGTAATTTCACATAAGCCGAAAAACTCAAAAACGAAGTCTGAGTTAATCAACATTTTCTTACTGTTAAAATATCATAATTTGCCTCATATATCAGTAGGTATCAACCCGGGTATGTCTAATATGATATTAAGACATACTATGCGTTAAAAACGCTAATTATGGCCATTAAAGGCCATTTCCGGGTTCTACACTTAAATCTGATATTTTTATATTTCCAGAAGGATTAAAATAATTTATTAATCATATGTGATCAGTAGTAAAAGGTTTGGAGTCGTTTAGATATGTAAAACTCATTTTATGGCCCGTAAGGGCAAAACCGACAATTTCCGGATTAAGCCTACGACTCCTAGTTATGCTCAGCCTAAAATTAATTAAAAATCTTTAAAAATCCCAAAATATTATATTACATTAGTGGGTATTAAGTTTGATACCAAAAAGTAGGCTTAACTAGGCTATACGCTAATTACGCCATTTTATTAACATAAAGCATTAGATTTGCGATATTGAGCATAACTCTAAATCTACAAGTCAAACTGATGTCAAACTTTGCATACAAGTTTATATATCAGTAACTAAGGTTTCTACACTTTTACATTTTCATAAATCATGTTTTAAGGTAATAAGGGCATAACGGTCAACATATGAGCAATTAACGGAAATATGCATATTAATTGGATAACTAGTGAACCAAGGTGAATGATCACAGAGGGTTGTTCTAACATGTATCCTAATCCAATTAAAGCTCTGTGGCATTTCTAAAATATGCCCAAACGGGTCAGAACTGAAAGTCAACGGGAAAGTCAAACTATGTGACTTTCGGTTCCGAACCGGGTCTAAACAGGAAATAGTCGGGTTGAACATGTTGGGACATGTTCTTACACTTATTTCTAAGTTATAACAATGTTCAAACATGTTATATATGTTCTAGATAGCTAATTATGCATAAATGACATTTTAAGCATTATGTTGACTTTTTAAGTAAAGGTTTGACCCGACATTTGACCTGCTTAGGATGGTGATCAGGGGAAACCCTTTTGGGGTTTTATTACCCACATAAATACCATCCTATAACTACTTTTAATTCGAGATATGACTGAGCCATTATAGACTAATCTCGAAGTCAAACCGTAATTACGACGGTTTGACTTTTAGCTAATTAAACAAGCTAAACTCAATTAAAGAAGGACTAGTACACTTACAAGAGTCCTATGCACTAGATATGATCACTTGGAAGCAGGTTTGAGCTCCAAATTCGACCAGAAGTGCAGATGAAGTGTGAAGAACAATTGTGAACTTAAAGGGCCTTTTATAGTGATTTCAATCACCACAATTGCTTGACACATAGCCCTATGATCGACCACAACCATTCAACATGTGTCTCTAGTGTCTTAGGGTAGTGTAGGGGTCGTCCAAAGTGCAGAAAAACCGGCCAAGTGGGTCAGATTCGCGTAAAACAGGCTGCTGCCTGTTTTTTCTGCTTCTGATGCTTCCACGCGGGCCGCCTCATGTTTTAAGATTTCTCACGCGGGCCGCCTGGCCCTCTGAAATCAGAATTTCCAATTTTTCATTTTTGCAACTTGTCTCTTGGCTTTACGAAGGGGCAACTAGGGTTATTTCTTGCATTTTGACCCCCTTATATTTACCCACAAGGGCTTTAGGACTTATACCCACTTTGCCAAGTCCCTGAACACTTCCGGTTAACCCGAAAAGTCATAACTTTCAACGTTAACACTTTAACCCCTCGCACACGAATTTGATCATAACTTTCTCATACGATAACGAAACTTTATGAAATTTTAATCGTGCATTCTAGTGAGCATAATTTATATTTATAAAGCTTCGGGTTTGTCAAAAGGTCACTCAGAGGTATATCTTTAACATGTTGACACATTTAACCCCTGTAGTTTGTAATCTCTCACTTTTAGCTTCGTATGATCCATGATTTATTCGTTTGATGTTATGAACATCATGTAGGGTTATTATGAAGTATAGTTATTCACTGTTGACACTTAGAATCCGTATAATCTCATACTTTCCATGTTTGTCAACTTTAGTCCTTTTATAACATTCTTTCACACGTTCAAACTTTATGACACGTGTCAACACATTATAGGACGTGAATTTTCGAGGTGTTACACCTTACCGATTAGCGCCTACTGAAATGAAAGAGCTCCGGACTCAATTGGATGATTTATTAGAAAAAAGGTTTCATTCAGCCCAACTCTTCGCCTTGGGGAGCTCATATTTTGTTTGTGAAGAAGAAGGATGGATCAATGCGCTTATGCATTGATTACCGAGAGCTAAACAAAGTAACGATCAAGAATCGTTATCCTTTACCCAGGATCGACGACTTGTTCGACCAACTCCAAGGAGCAAGCTTCTTCTCAAAGATCGACCTGATATGTACCTAAACAGCCTTTAGAACTAAATATGGCCATTTCGAGTTCTTGGTGATGCCTTTCGGGCTCACTAATGCGCCCGCAGCATTCATGGATCTCATGAATCGATTTTGCAAGCCATACTTAGATAAGTTTGTCATCGTCTTGATAGACGACATACTTATCTATTCTCATAGCCAAGTCGACCACGAGAAACACCTTCGGTGTATCTTAGAATTGCTACAAAGAGAGAAGTTGTATGCTAAGTTTTCAAAATGCGAGTTCTGGCTTCGTGAAGTCCAATTTCTTGGGCATATTGTCAGTGAGCGAGGTATCCAAGTCGATCTCGCCAAAATAGAAGCCATAATGAATTGGGAAGCACCAAAGACTCCGACTGAAATTCACAGCTTTCTGGGATTAGCTGGTTATTATAGAAGATTCATTGAGAACTTCTCAAGTATAGCTGCACCATTGACTACTCTGACCCGCAAAAATGTGAAGTTTGACTGGGGTCCCAAACAGGAAGAATCTTTTGAGATTCTTAAACAGAAATTGAGCAATGCTCCGGTATTGGCATTACCCGAAGAAATAGAAGAGTTTGTCGTATACTGTGATGCGTCACACATCGGTATGGGTTGTGTACTAATGAAGAGGGGCAAAGTGATTGCCTATGCATCACGACAGTTAAAAGTACATGAAAAGAATTACACCACTCACGATTTAGAGTTGGGTGTTGTTGTCTTTGCACTTAAGTTATGGAGACATTATTTATATGGAACTAAATGTGTGATATATTCGGATCACAAAAGTATCCAATATTTATTCAATCAAAAAGAGCTTAGTATGAGACAACGCCGTTGGATGGAAACTCTAAATGACTACGATTGTGAAATTCGCTACCATCCTGGCAAAGCGAATGTAGTCGCTGATGCTCTAAGCCGAAAAGAAACGATCAAACCTATAAGAATTAATGCCAAGAGCATTGAACTTAAGAAAAACTTGATTGAAAGATTGTTAGCTGCTCAGAAAGAAGTTGTTTTAGAAGCTAACATTCCAAATGAGAAGTTAGGTGTAACTGCTGAACAGTTAGCACCTAGCAAGGACGGAATCCTCGGAATGAATGGTAGAATTTGGGTTCCTATTCATGGAGGGCTTCGAGATATAATCATCCAGGAAGCTCACAGTTCCAAATACTCAGTTCACCCTGGAGGTGACAAGATGTATCAAGATTTGAAAGCTAATTATTGGTGGATAGGTTTGAAGAAATCTATTGCCACACATGTAGCTAAGTGCCTGACCTGTGCTCAGATTAAAGCTGAACATCAAAAGCCTTCAGGTCTGCTGCAACTGCCAGAGCTCCCCACATGGAAGTGGGAGATGGTAACCATGGATTTTATAACCAAGTTACCTAAAACAAGGCATGGAAATGATACTATATGGGTTATAGTTGATAGACTGACTAAGTCAGCACATTTCTTACCCATCAAGGAGACTCATAACTCCGACAAGTTAGCTCAGTTATACGTGGATAAGATTGTATCTCTCCACAGAGTGCCAGTATCTATTATATCCGATAGAGATACTAGATACACCTCTCACTTTTGGAAAAGTTTCCAACAATCATTAGGCACTCGTTTGAATTTTAGTACTGCTTACCATCCTTAAACAGATGGACAAAGTGAGCGTACAATTCAAACCTTGGAAGACATGCTTCGTGCATGTGTTATTGATCTGGGTGGTAGCTGGGATGACCACCTACCATTGATCAAGTTCTCTTATAATAATAGCTACCATACTAGTATTCAGGCTGCGCCTTTTGAGGCATTGTATGGAAGAAAATGCAGAACGCCTGTTTGTTAGGCAGAAGTAGGAAAAGCTCAGTTATCAGGACCTGATATAGTTCTTGAAACAACGGACAAGATTTTCCAGATTCGTGATCGCCTGAAAGCTGCCAGGGATAGGCAGAAAAGTTATGCTGATAAGAGGCGAAAGCCTCTAAAGTTTGAATTAGGCGATAAAGTCTTACTGAAAGTATCACCCTGGAAAGGTATGATGCATTTTGGTAAGAAGGGAAAGCTAAGTCCGAGATATATTAGACCATTCGAGATTATCGAATGTGTCGGCAGTGGAGCTTATAAGCTAAACTTTCCTGAGGAACTAAGTGGAATTCACAATGTATTTCACATCTGTAATCTAAAGAAATGTCTAGCTGATGAATCGCTAGCAATGTCTCATAAAGATGTACAGATTGATGAAAGCCTGAGGTTTGTTGAAAGACCTATATCGATCAAAGATCGACAGGTTAAAAAGCTCCGAAGGAAGCACGTGCCTATAGTAAAAGTTAAATGGGATGCTCGTAGAGGCCCTGAATATACGTGGGAAGTTGAGTCCACTATGCGACAGAAGTACCCTCACTTATTCAAGTAAAATCTCGGGGTCAAGATTTCTTTTAAGGGGGTGAGGATGTAACACCACGTAAAAACCTGTCCAATTATGTGAAGACACGTGTCCTAAACCCTAATCATGTGAAATATTGAGTTTGAAGGACTAAAGTTGACAAACGATGAAAAGATGAAACAAAAGGGACTAAAAGTTTCAACATGCCAAACTTATGCCTCTGAATGACCATACACGAAGAATATATTCTTAAACGAGTGATTAATTGGATATAAGAAGCCGTTTATGAAAATAATCGAAAGATTATAAACTACAGGGGTTAAACGTGTCAACATGTTAAAATTCTTACCTCTGAGTGACCTTTTAAAAAACCCGAGGCTTCGAAATATTCAAATATACGCTCAAGAATAAGTGATATAAATTTCACATGGTTTCGAGATCGTTATGCAAGTTTTCAAGACTTTGGATTAAAAGAGTCAATAGGAAGAAACTTGTGTTTATAGAGATCTTTTAACGAAACCGGGCCTAACGGAGTTTGGTTATACTCCCTGGAACCTTTAAAAACTAACTACAAGGGCCTTATATGCTAAAAATAAGATTATATAAAGTTTAGAAGGACCAGGGACTGAAACTGCCAAGATTGAAACAAGTTTCACCTGAACAGGAGGTTGTCGCGGCCCGTGTAAACCCCCTTTGATTCTTACGCGGCCCGCGACAGATGCCCAGTTCTGCAGAAAAATGGTAGCTGCATGTTGCAGCCAGTTGCACCGCCTTTGGGGCCAAAATTTCAATACCATGGGCTGTTTGTTGGACTTGTAATACTACTAGGACACATGGGGTGGTCCTAAACCCTCCAAAAACACCTGCCTTGATCTCCTTTCATGCCATTTATCTATATAAAGGCTCCTAAATTGATTTGTTCAAGTGCTCATTTACTTGCAACATTCACTACACTCACTTCTGGAGATACCTGGCTTTAGAGGAAGCTCAAGATTGTAGAAAAGATAGCTAGGACCCTACGTAAGTGTCTTAGCCCTCTCTTAGTTCAGTTTATTAGCTTAAAAACCGAAAAGTCGAAGATATCGTAAATTGACTTTGACTTTCGGTTTAATCACAAATGGTCCAGCCACTATCCGAATCAAAAGTGGTTATGTAACCATATTAAGGTATGTGAATAACCCTTAAAAGGGCACCTCCTAATTAATTCGTTTGACTAGTTAATTGTCAGGTCAACTAATGAGTCAAAAAGTCAAACTAGACAGAATTTCAAATAATGATTCAAACTAATAAAACAGAGGTTATTAATTATATTTTATCATTCTAATAACTTGGTAATTAGTATTAGAACATGTTTAAGCATGTCTAACCCGACAATTATCAGTTTAAGGTCGGTTCATAACCGAAAGTCACAAAAGCTTGACTTTTGCTTTGACTTTCAGTTCTGACCCGATTAAGCTTAATTCTTCCATGTTTTAAGTTTCCATTAGGACCACCTTATGCTGTAGTATAACCCCATGGAGTTATATTACTTGGTCCTTAGTAGTTTGAATTATATGCTCTTGTTTGTTATTATGCTTATAAATGCCATAATTGCCCTTTTGACATATAAACAAGATTTTTAGAAATGTGAGAGGACAAAAACCTTTGTTACTGACATATAAGCTTGTCCCGAAAATGTGACATCAATTCTTGATCTCAAACAGAATTTATGCTCGATATCGTAAATAGAAACTTTTTATTAATTAAATTGCGATATCTTACATAAGGCATGTTTAAACTTGGATTTTGACTCAAAACTCATTACCTACTGTTAAGATATTATTTTTAGGGATTTTTGGAATTTTTGATCAGATTATAAACTAGTCAAATCATGGAGTTCATATGTAATTCGGTAAATGACGATAATACCCTTTTCATGCATAAAATGAAATTAAAAAATGATTTGAATGCCAAACCTTTTCCTACTGATTTCATACATTAAATAAATTATTTTGAGCATTTAAAACTGATCAAAATCTCATATTTACATAAACATCTTAATTATCGTCAATTAGCGAGTTTTACACTAATTAGGTGCATAGTATGGTTTAAAACCATATTTAACACCTAAGACTTATTACCTACTGAATTTTTAAACAAATTTCAATATTATTACAGTAAGTATAAGTCATGAACTCAGACTTCCAAAAATGTCCTTGAAAGCATATGTGAAATGACCAAAATATCCTTTCGGGGCATAGTTTGACCATAAATGGTAAACCTCACATATGTATAATATACTACTAATGTAATGTGATAAAATAAATATTTTCATTGATTACAAAAGACCAGAACCTTAGTTTATTATAGAATCTCTTTTATAATCATTAAAATGACCAAAATGCCCCCGCGGGACTTAAATTGGTTTTAAATACTTTTTTGGGCATATATGTTAACATCCTACTGATGTATTAACATATTCTAAGTATAATAACATATGAGACCTGTATATAATTCATTTGGCTACCCGTTACGCATTTATGCGTTCGGATCGGTTTAGGTGACTAGTTTACATAAAATAGCCGAAACGGGTTTAACCTTGTCATTAAATCCTCAAATTCCA